>CM059567.1:12813116-14013116 GCA_030386875.1 Morinoia aosen | reverse complement strand
AAGTAAATAAAAGTAAAAGCAATATTTACAGAAGCAAAAGACCACTCAAGCCCCCAGTATTCGTGTTGCAGAGCATGCCTGCAGGAGCTTTAGAACTAACCAGTTACTTTCTACACCTTCCCACTCTTCAGTCCGCTCTCATGCAGAGATGTGCGACATTCCTGTTAGATTAGGTGATTTTAGAGTAATTGCCTCTGCATCAAACCAAATAAACTTCCGCATTTTAGAATCTCTCCACATTTAGGAAGAAAAAGCGATTTAAATGATATGCAATCTGCCTTTTCTCTAATACTAACGTAATTCTAAAACTGAACACTTATATTTTGTTCCCTTCATGTTTTTTTTTGCTTTCTTCTTTCATGATTGATGTAAATTTGACACTTGACTAGTTTTTTCTACTTGCTTTCAGGTTGATAATGATCCTGGAGGTCGAAACGCTCCAGAAATTTTTATTCATTGACTTTCCTAAATAAATAATGAGATTTAAGACGTGTATCTTCGCACTTTTTTTTATACATCGAAAAAGTTCTTGAAACATTTGTTCAAAATATTGTCATTACATTATTCTATTATTCGTTATTCAAGAGCTATAGATGAATAAAACATTAACAACCTTACAAATAATACAAATTCAATAACATCAACTTTGATGGGGAAAGAATAGAAAGAATCTCTTGATGCATATGTATTAAACGTCGTATTCGATAATCCATAATATCAATGTGCATTGTTTATGAATATGTTTTAGCTATTAGGCTCTAAATATCAATATTTGTATGCTTGTAAATCAATCTATTTGCTTAAAAAACTCTGCCAGGTTCCTGGGTTGAGAGGCTAAATTGGAGTAGGCTGTAGAGAGTAATGTCATAGGGGGAAATCGAAGATCCTAATTTAGGCCTAACATACATGGCGATATTCACTATCAGGTCTTTCGTGCAGGTAGAGGACAAAATTGAACCCCCCTCACCATCTGTGTTCAGGATGCGATCTGTTAAGAATATCGATTTCTTGAAGAATCTCTCGTAAATGTTTGTCAAGCAAGAACCGGGAAGTAATGAAGCAGCCATTTTGAACATAAATGAAAAAGAACTAAAAATGATGTGATGAAAATTGAAGCTATTGTACAGTACGCTGAAAGCAATTTAATTTTAAGCGTTTTTGAAAATCGTATAAGTTCAGTGTCGACCAACGTTACTGATGCAGTTCTAAAGTTCTTTTGGAAATTCACCATAGTCCTCTGAATCACGTCCCGTTGAACATTGATTGCTTGGGCTATTGCACCCATCAAATCTGCAATACTTGGACGCGAGAAATAAAAAGATGGTGGGAAAATGACCTGCAAACATGTCACGCTAGATTTAGATTGAAACAAGAGCAGCATCAGAGGTTCCATCATTTTTTTAATCTCTAGATCGTCAGGATCATGATTTCTTTTCAATCATCATGATCGTCAGGATCATGATGAATACGTTGACTCTTGGTTATAAGAAAACTCTAGCATTTCACACAGACACGGTCCAACGTCAGCCGTCAAAGTGTAGACCTCTCTAAAAAATAAGAACCAAAGGACCATCAGTCACCAAAGAGGTCGTTGGGGCAATTCACGAGAGCTACGTTCCGGCCAGAATCAAAAGTTTTGTTTTTAAATATCCTCTACGAATGAAAGTGCGTTTCATCTCTGTAAATCACACTTGCTAGTTTGGAATTTTTTCCTGCCATTCACGAGTTGATTCGTCACAAACGGAATTTAATTTGGCACTAACGAAATCTAATTAGGTGTAAAAAAATTGATTTGACGCAAAGGAACTATGATTTATCGCTGATGAACCTTAACTTGGGACTCACTATATCTGAAGTGTCTTCTGGAAAATTTGGTTTATATTCAAAAAATTCTTACTTGCAATTATTGATCTAAGTTCATGTGTCACAAACAAAATCTAATTAGTCACAAATGAAATTCAAATTGTTGTGAACAAAAAATGACTGTAAAGAAAGATTGCAGGTTCGTTTTATATGAAACTAGTTCGGCCAGAATTCAAATTCATCATGAATAAAATTTCATTTCTCAATAATGAACTAACGCACGTGCTGCAGTCAATAATAATTTGAAGCAGGCATTTTTTTTATACCGACGTTTATTTTATTATTAGCAAGCAAGCTGTTACTGAACTGGGTGTGAGTAACACTTATCCGTAGGTATTTGCATCTACAGTATGTATGGATGAATATTTCTGTAATTAAATAATATAAACAAATATATTTATGAACGACGTCCATATTTAAATGAAAAAATATGATAGCGTAAAAAATGAAAATTAATTTTGCGACTTAACACTCCGAAACATAAATATTCCCCAACAATGCGCGAAATTATCGTTTAATTCTCTTCAAATGTAGTTGAGTGATTTCTTATCAACTGTTTAACAATAGCATCGATGAACTTACTGCGTCTTATATAAGCATTAATACAAGGTGTCCACACACGTTTTGGTGAAATTATGTTTCTATGACATTTTTTTCTTTTACGGTTTAGGAAACCACACGAGATGAAGTAATGTATCGGAATTTAACTGTTAAGCGGTATCATAGAAACATAGTATTATTCATACTTAAAACCAACGAATATAATTTTATTCTTCTCAATATAAAGCGTTAATACGATGGGTTTAACCAAAAAAGTAGTCGAATGAAATACAAACGCTGATTTTTAAGATGATTTAACGATATAGCTCTTCTCAGATAAACTTTTTGGCCTAGCGGCCAACACATGGAACTGTTCAACTCTTTGAGAAATTTCGCATACAAGCCTGAAATGACATTGGCTGTTGCTACTGGCGGGATTCTTTACTCATGAATTGAACCTTGCGAGTTCCTCAGATTAGGGAACAGGCTCCTCCGTTCACGAGACAGTTGAAGGCACTCAACACAAACTCAATAGGCTTAGGGAGATAATACTTAGAAGGCGCTAAGCGCAGTAGCTCTGCACCTTCGTAGCACCGTATTACATTTTCCAGTCAAGCATGAGCAGGTGCGCTGTCAGTGAAGAAAGTTCGATTTTCACTCCCTAGTGCACGACACGTCTCAATTATTCCTTTAAATATTTCGTGGCACGCTTGGGAATAAAACAATTCACGTCTTACTGTCAACAGCACCTTTTTGGGTATTAAGGTTTTGGGTATTTGGGTATTAAAACGATGCACGTGATCCAAAATGTGAGCTTCGTTTTTCTCTGTCTGAGTAGCGGTTTAAATTGGTTCCGTCCATCAATACTGAGTTTCAAAAGCCTTTTTATGTATATATATATATATATTTCTTTTTTTCATGCTTCCTTAAAATGACACTTGTGAACATTGACCGAAACAAGCGATTTCATATATTATTTCCTGGCGTCAAGAATTGCGAAGTTTTATGTCATGTACATGTAAACTGTCAAAAGTGTTTTCACCCCACAATGAAAATGCATCGTCCATGAAATTGTGTTATCTCTTACAACTATCATTACATGTATTATCAAATGTAGATTAAGCTAGATTAGGAGTTCATTGCCCTCAATCATTTCTTTTGACTAGTGACACGAGTTTTTCAATACTCGTGTGTGTGTATCATCTAAGTGTATTAATTTTAAGATATTTTAAAAACCAATGATGGTACTTTTGTACCATCTCTATTGGAAATAAACCGTTTTTCTTTCTTTTCCTTTTCTTTCTTTATACGCATGCTTCCAGTGCTCGAATATATTTGAGGGAGGTTCATTTTTCGGACTGTCGGGCGAACATTTTTATTTGGTAACCTTTGAGCGTTATTGGGTGAAGACTCAACAGTTCTTCGGTATGCTTGTGACTCGCATGGTCACCATAGCTCCTGTACAGTGCAAGATTGATTGCTTTCAACGGGTCTCTAAGGCTCTAGTACAACATGGCCGGCCTGGTGAATATGCCTCTAATTTTCTGTTCCTCTGAAACCGTCGATATTGCAGTTCATGATATTGAGTGTCTCTACTTAGCACTTTCCAGAAGTATGAAAATCTGTTCCGTTACTTACATCCGTGTACTCTTGTTTTGTCCGGAATATATTATATATTAAATCACGCGATCGAGTTGATTTATCGAGTGAACATTACATATGAAGCTATATGAGATAATATGAGCAACCTAAAAGGAATTTTTTACTGTTTTCTATGATGAATGTAAAACAATTTATACCAATTCCCGCTTCATTAAAAACTAAGTGAATTTATTATACGTCAAACTGAACATATTTTCTGCTTAGTTATGTTTCGTATAAAGTTTTTAGTATAAAAAGAAGCTCTTTTTTCGAGTATTCTTCAATGTAGCTGCTCCATATTTGGTGCTGCACAACTGACGTGGCACAAAGGATCCCGTAGGTGGACTATGAAGTATACTCAGAACATCTGTTACTCTTGCTCGTTAGAACACACGGCTGCTTGGTACGTGGTTCGCTCGCACTCATGTCATCTTCCACACTGCTTCTAATAATAACGTAGGACACAGTTTCTAATCCTGCTTCCACTAATATAAGAGGACAACATTCAGCTGAATTTTCACATCATGGATAATTCAAATTTTTCACTATTACGTATTGCGTATTTACGTTCTTCTTGGTCTGGCTTTTATTAACCTCTTGCACTACACCGTGTTGTTCAGGCAAGTAATCAAACATAAACGTAAGCTTTTTCATTGATTAGGAATTATTTCAACAGCGTGAGAAGTGATTTTAAGATAAAAATGAGATTCAGCTATAACCTGACCCAACGAGTCATGATGGGTCAAGAGTATAACACAATTCTTGCAGTCTGTGAAGCTCGAACTGTTATTTTTGACGCAGCAGGAAGTACGTGATGATCGCATTTGTGATACGGATCTCACCACAGCACTGATGAGAAAATAATGTTAAAATAACGACTATACCTGCGTTTTATCTGCATATTTATCTGCTGCCCGTTCAACACTGCAAGTCCGCCCCTTAAACTCCAGGTGACACGACTGCTTCACGCGATCCCACTCGGAAAACAAATTGGAATTATTGGTCTCTTCCATTCATCCCTGCCAACGCGAGGCCTTTAGGTCTGGCGTGAAACAATGGTTTTATGCTAGAAGCTCTTCTACTTTTTCTTCGAAGTTTTCTCATCCTCTCAATTTGATCGCGGTCTTTTCTTGATTGTGTGAGCTGTTTTCGAGCCAATTTTTTGGCATTAATTATTTTGCATACGTTGAAATCAAATCATTTCACACTTCATATTGTGGTGACTAAGAAGGTATTAGCGCCCATTTTACATATTTTTCTGGCAACCACAAAAATTTAATTTTCATTTTCGTTATAATTCCCTTCTTTTCTCCCAGGTGTTTGGTAACCATGTGTACCCTACTTAAGATTAGGAACAATTTATTAGCAATCTTCTTCTATTGTTCTCAGTTTCGGTAGATTTCGGAAAAAAATACTGTTCTTTAGATAGTTTTTGTCATACTCCGTTCTTCTTGTTGTTCTCAAATCCTCATATCGGCGATTTAGGCTTATATTCAGTTACATAGAAATACATATAAGTTACTAGTGAACCCCACCGTTAATAATGTTGTCGGTATTTTGAAGCCAGAGCAGCAGTTTGTACACGAAAGCTACTTTGAAACAATGTTCTCGATTGTGGGTTTTATTTCTTTTTCGAATTCCTCCATGTTCATATCAGGATAACTCGCGAATGACTTTCAATCAACGCACATGAATGTAAATTGAAACAAGAGATACAGAAATTTTGAAGTGGACAGGTATCCAAATTCCAAGGCGTAGCAATGCAGGGAGTGGAGAGACGGACCAGCGAGGTTGCAATACAACAGGCAAACAATAAATGAGCTCGGTAGCGTTTTATAAAGAAATGCTGATGCAGGATCAAATTGTATGAGCATGACTGTTTTGTGCAGCAATTGTTTCTCCATGGATAATTTTGCAGAGGTGTTCTAACCCTCGTGTTCGTTTCAGTAGTAGAGTCAAGGTCGATTACACAGAGAGTTTTTGTTTCATTGCTGTTAGCTTGGCTTAGTTATTCTCTAGGGCTACTTATTCCTTTTTTTCACTATTCGACTGAGCTTCCGAAATGTGTTTTGGGTATTTTTGCTCGTCGAGAAAGTGATGTCTTAGAAATTCATATAATTACATTAATGTTTCTCCCACAACTTGCAAATAAAGTGCAGTGGTTTCTAAAAAGAACACATATTTAGCACCTCAGCAGGTCTGCGTTTGTATCAAGTAGACAGGCGATATATCACTGTATTTGGGTAGTGCATATAACCTCGACTTGTGCGTTATATATCATGTAGACATACTAAAGAGTTTCATGTACAAAGTTTTATGTCACTCAGTATATTTAGGTTTATTTCAATTCCTCATCTACATTTCCCTGTACAGCAAAAGATTATTGCAGCCATTTCAAGCAGAACATTTCACGACATCTCGATGTACTAAAGAAATTAACATATTTAAGAAAACTCGTAGTTTTCATTCCCTTATTTGAATTGTTTGGCTATCATTATTTGGCATGAACATAGAAGCCTACCCAGTAAAACATTTTCGCCGCCTGCGTGCATATTTTTAGCCGCTCAAGAAATTAAATCACTTTGGCGGCGAAAAACATGCATGCTCCGGCGAAAAATTTAGACTGGGTAATGTGCCTCATAGAGCGCTCACACTAAAAAACGAGTTTGGTGAAATAAGTTACCACAACGGTCACAAATTCAGCTCTAGACAGATAGCTCCGTAGTTTGGTAACTGCACCTGTACTTGATGTAGAACCTACATGAAGTGCTAATAATACTAAGTGTCCAGTACCATCAGATCGCTTCAATAGACCTGCTACGGCGCAGGTAGCGAACTAACTTTAGGAATTCTAGTCTACAAGTGTAACATTTCCAGCACTCACAAATTGCTTCCAAATTACAGCAAACAAATGAATTAATAAATTATTGAACTGAATTAATGAAGAATAAATTAATTCATTTCACTAACTCACAAATTTATTTAACTACATCACGATATATCTATGCTACAGCCTGAACTCATTTGATGCTCTGAAACCCTGAAATGTATGCCTTTCGGCGAATGGAATTTCATCCGTATTAGAATACGTATAGGAAATGTCTTCAAAATTACTGAGACACTTTCGCTTGAACTCCATCTGACGAGAGCTGGATTTCTAACAAGACGAATTCTTCGACAGGTCTTAGAAATTCCAAAAGAGCCTGGAGCCTCGCTTGGAATAATTCATCTATTGACTTCGTAATTCAGGAATTGGAAGCACAGATAATCAAGCTCAAATGTAGCGTTCCAGGCCGTGCGCTGTCTTCCGGGAGTTGCGTGGATCTACTGCAGTTGGGAACTGGGAATCTAGTGGGAGTAATCTTGAAGATTTTACCGATACAGGATGAGTAGGGTTCATCTTGCACGTCATGCCGTCGAGAAGGCAAGAGTTAATTGGCAGCTCATTTCTGTGAATGAACGTCCTTTAAAGAGCCATCCCTCTGATGTAAGGGGATGCGCTGGTGAATGCCCGTACTTGCTTTCATTGTGGATGATAGCTCCGAATCTCAACAAAGAAAAGTCTGATAGCAGGCTTGCTCTGATGCAATTTAGTGTACTTTGAGAACTTGTAAATTATTTTTCCAGTTTAAATTATGCACTTGTATTGGCTCTTCAAACATATTTGTAGCTATACGGATTTCAGAAAATAAGGATTAAATAACTACTAAACATTACAGTATCGTTAGAGAAATTAAAAATATATATTTAAGAGTAGTCGGATTTCTAGAAACATTTCTTTACCAGGCCAATGATCAGGAAAATTCAACGATTTCACAATTTCTTAGTGGTGGAATAGAAATTTTTCCAGGTCATTGTATTTGTGTGAAATCATTTATGGTAACATTCATGAGTAAGTAGAGGTAGAGAAAATTAATTTATGAACCTGAAACACGTAACGAAATCTGCTGCCAGCTCACTCGTCTTCACTAATCCTGAAAATGACATACTCAAATAAAAGAACTCAATATTGAAGAGATATGTTAGAATAAAAAGATTTAATAAAACAGAGATTTTCTCATTTCAAAACTCTCAGTATTGAATTCATTTCTTTGAGAATAACTGTTCCATAGGAAGCACTTATGTGTCTTACTCCGATATAATGCTTGACTCGGAAGATTGTGGTGTTATTTCTATGCTGCTGAATTGGCTGATGTATTGGCTGAGTTTGTCGAATATTGACAAGCGTAAAAACTGATCTAATAACCTAAATATCGCCATAATGAAATGTTATGACCAGAACGACTATCGTTCAATCATCTTTACATTAGTGCTGAATATGAGGCAAAAAATTATGCGTACATCGAAGCAGTAGTAAGTGAAGTGAGATCCATCAGCTGGCATGGATTATACTATTGATTGAATTTTAATGATGGACGTTCACGGAGCAAAGGAAGAAATCATGAACATTATCCTAATCTTAAAAGTGTGCGAATACTTTCTGGGGGAAGTCATGGCAAGTCCATGACTTCCTGAAATCTGTAATATCCATCATTAATTTTAGGTATACATTTTTTTCACAATTCTGTTCAGGCTTAGGTATTATCGGAAAAATGATCTGGATTTCTCACCCAACTGTGGCACTAAAAACAGTAATCAGGCTTTGCATTATCTTCAAATGATTTTATTAACACAAAGTGACCAAGAACATGAACTTTAATAGACTAAATACAATTAAAAGGAGATCGTATACTGAATGTCATTAAAATTGTAATTTTCTTACTGAAAATTCTGCTCTATCCACTCCTATCGTGTACTGTTCACCTTTCACTTCTATTTTCTCTTGCTTTACTGCGTTATATGAGAATCACTAGTGTACACGACCCGTAAAAAATGAAGAATGCAATATTTTCCTTGAATAAATCTTGCAAATGGGGATGACATACAAATATGTCCATCCTAATAGTACCCGCTGTTAAAATATTTTTGGGACTGTGCAACGATGAAACTTGCATTACAGGTACGGTCATTAAGCATCATCAAAAGCGTGACAGAGAAACAGACCATCCATGCAGCAAGCAACAATTAACTGTGTATTATTATATAGTGGATGGGAAACAGGTAGAAGGTTGCGGCCACGCCCTGCTCGTCTTGTCGAGCTGGACACGGTGATCGACTCATAGCATTAGTGTGCACTGTGACGTAGCCACTGTACACAAAATATTTGCTCAGTATCGTGGGAGTTTCCGTACGTCAGATGAAAACAGCACCCGCTATTCCACAGAGAACATTGTGTAGTGATAAGAAGAATGGGGGAAAAGAGGTCAAGTCAAGTGATATGTTGAGGAGTTTAAAGTGTGGAAAGAACTTATGGTTTTAATGAAATAATTGTCGTGAGACTAACTGCCATAAAGATAGTAGTGCGATTTCACTAAATCGGTTTGGTACAAACGGGAAATTGTGCATGTTAGATGTACGGGAGTGACCTGTTCGAGCACTATCTTTTCTGTGGCTTGGTACTCAGCAAGAAGAAGATTTGAGGAATCAACAAAAAAAGTCTGGAAATCAAACTAAAAAGTATTTGATGGAATGCCCTTAATTACTTGATGGATAATATATGTAGAAGTTCCAGAAACATTCACAAACATTTTTCATTTAGATTTTAGGGTGAGAGATGTTGCTTGATTTAGTCTGATTAATTTGTATAAACAAATTCCGACGGCTACTTTGCATGTAGACTTACACAAAAATGAACGAAATATATGGGCTCATGCAACGTATTGCATACAATGCATATATATTTTGGGGTCATTCTTGCAGTGCACTGTTTTCAAACATGATCATTTTTTATTTCAGCGTATACGCATGTGGCTCATATAAAATTTTTTGCCTGTTATTCGCACTTCCATAAGAACAGCAAGATAGTCGTATTCTTAATGTTTGTAGATATTCTTTGATACGCTGCTAATACGGGACCTAAAATAGTATTCTCTGTTTATTTGAAAGCAGATTTCGTAAGTAAATTTAATTCCGTTAAATTATATCTTCGGACAGGCTAGAGTAAGTGAGCTATTATCATGTATGCTTCCGTGCTGCACGAGTAGAGCACAACACTCTGGGAGAGATGGTCCCGAGTTCGAATCCTCATTTAAGCAGAACTGCTACCCTCAAGAAACGGCTCCCACGGTGATGTAGATGGTCAAGAAGGAGATGGGTGGGTGGTAAAAAGAAACATTGCGACTCGGGATAAATGCAAGACACTGTATAACTTTTCTCTAACCTTCGGAGGCAAGAAAACAAAACATAAATAATAAACATATACACGTTTGGAAAATTAAAAGATGTATAAAGCTGAATTTTACAAAAAATATTGCATTTGGACCAGAATGAGTTACATGTGGAGAAAAGTAACAAATGGTTTCATGAACCAATTATTTCACTAATGTCATATGTCGTGCTCAAATTGAAATACGTTCATTGAAATTAAATTAATCGCGCTCGCTGGGCTATTTTTTCAGGAACATGACAAAATTAAATCATTTATAACAGCTGGGGCTACTTTCAGGTTAGTAATATATTTCACTTGATGTAAACTATGTACATCAAAAAACGATGATAAGTTCCATAAAACGGTTCCTAGAACAGAAATGTCCCGCTCACATTTCGTCTGAAAAATATTATTTGCACCTCAATTATTGGGGACGACGCCCATCAAAAGCTACTGATAATAATTGGCCAGTAAAGAGATGCTTGCCTGGAAAACAAAGCCAACACTCATTTTCAAAATGAAACAGCTTAGTTTCTTCGAAATGGACGTCTAAAATTCTCATTTTTCTGAAGATCTTCTACAGAGCAAAGGCTCCTAAAAGCTCCTATAGGTATTCAAAAAAGGTGTATTAATAAATGGCGCATGCGGATGATGACAAGGATTCAATAATTTTCAGATGAGGTATGTCGTAGCAAAAGCAAATAATCCTGTACTATAGTCCGACCAGAATGAAATGACCGTTTAAAGGCGGTTCCCAAAAATGCACTTAAATTATAGCTAGTAAGAAACCTGACACAACTTACGCCTGAGTACCAGATGGGTGTAATGTCATAATTTCCAGTATTTACAGTGTCTAAAATACATACATATGGATCACAAAGCATTCATAACATTCGAATAAAAGTTCTTCACTAGGCTTTCAAACTCTAACAAGGTTTTAGATTTGTTATGAAATGGTTTTCAAGTCGCTAAAATTAATCTCCTATCGTAGTTATCTTACAGAGCTCACTTTTATTAACCCCATTGTTGAACATCAAATGAGGTCTGGTTAGTTTCATTCATTACCTGCAATTGAATCAATGACAGAAAACATATTTAGGATTATGTGCATTACATAAAAACTGCATTTCTAAGCGTGGAATAAGCATTAATATATAAGAAAATTTGCTATTGCCGATCTGAAATGTATGATAAAATGAAAGGTATGATTCATTCGTTCAGTACAGTGGAAAAATTAAGGTAATTCTACATTTATTTTTGAGTTAATCTGAACCTCTTGCTGGTGAAGGAAAACTCAAGTAGCCTATTTACCAGTATTTAGCCTCTCTACACTTCTACTGAAGCCATTGCTCAAGTTGGACGAGTCAAGAAGAGCCTTTTCATCACCGACACTTCAGTTAGGAGCTTTGGTACCGCAGCTTACACTTCAGCCCTTAGCCTTACAGTTAAGCTCGGCGTTCTCAAAATCTGCAGTTCATCTTCTAGAGCAACGAGCCACGATCAGAATTATCCCATGCATACTGGAGCAAGTGAAGATTTTCAGCCCAAACACTTTGATCAGACGTCCAGGCGCTGTGGTTGATAAACAGAAAGCGCTTGGTAAAGTTTATTGCAGTGCTGACGAAATTTTGAATTTTTTGTGCAGGAGCTACTTTACTTTTTGTCATCATCGTCATTACCATGCCATTTGTTGCTGTAGGGCCAAATATTTCACGCGCTCAGATTGAATTCATTTACTTAACAATATTTGGTGATAACCAGAGCTATGCATTACGTCGTTTATCTTTCTTGCATTGCTATTCGCTCGAAAATTGTATTGTATCGGTCAAAAACATGTTTTGTAGCTGAAATCTATAGAGATCCGGGAGGACTGTAGCAAGCGAACGTAAAGTTTCATACAAACGGGACCGCTTGTGCTTTCAGATGTAAACAGGAAGCTTTTGTTCCGATTCAAGTTTGCGTTACCTCCAACTCCAAGTTTCACTTGATCTGATGAAAAAAGTTAGACAACATTTGAGGTCTCAATGTGCGAAAAACAATGGAGGGTAATTTCAACGATGTTAAGCGACAACAGTTCGTATGAAGTTAGCAACAACAGTGGAAGAAGCACCAACGCGGAAGAGGAATACCTTTTTCAGAGGTGCCACCAATTGAAGGAGATAAGCAAGCGAAAAGTTGTGGGGATAGCAAGATCAAACATAGCTTGGGGAAAATTTGACTAGAGACCATCTCAAAAGACTTGCTCTCGGACGCTGTTTGGAGAACCAGTCTCACATGGTGCTGGGCTTGTTCGTATGAAGCCAATCTGTTCAGTGCTGCACTTGAGCTTCTTTTTTTTGTTGTGAAGGTTGTCTTGAGGCCAACTTGCCATTGTTGTCCCACGATAATTTCGAGATGCAAATTTTAGAAAGGGAAATATGAGCCGAATAAAAAAAAATTGAGGAAGTGAAGGAAAAATTTAAATGAATGTAGATCGTGTATTACTACTGTTTCATCAATAAAATTTTGTTCGTAATTTTGAAATCAGTTTTTACAGTCGACTCTGCAGATATATTGAACAGGATATAAAGAATCTAAAACTAAAAAAAATTTTTTTTTCAATATTGGTACATATTTGCAGGTGCTTAATGCTTTTGCTTAGTTTGAAGGTTCTTTTAATTCAATAATTGGTTATTATTTACTTAATGAAAATTAACGTTAGGGATTATCGTTAACTTCTGCCACACTTCTGGAGGACTAACTGATTAACTTCTATATACATAAGTAAATTTTATTTATGAACAAATTACGACCAACGAAGTTAATTTTTCGGTTAACGATGCCAACGGATGCTTAAACCTCATCGTCCGATACATTTAAATTTCCATATTTGAAACGAGTGTGCTTCTTTTGAGGGAAAAGTGTAAAAAGTACTCACCATCACGTATTCCCAACAGCAAAACCTCGTGCTAACCTGATGGCATCTTGAGTACAAGGAATTAGGTGCGTAGCGTACTCTCCTCTGCGTTATTTTAAAAATAGTAGAAATACATGCAATGCTCCACCTCATTTATAGTTAGTGAACAAAATAACAGACTAAATACAAAAGCGGAATCTTCTAACACCGGATATCATAAGGCAAACTCATAATTACACGTTACATTGAGGCGCGCATGAGAACAAAACTTTATTTTCTAACTTTTTGTTTTTCCTTGATGCCGGAAATTTTAGACGCTAACGAGAACTGCTTTCAACGGGAGTTGGAATTCTTTAATGCTGTAACAATCCTGTACTAGCTTTCAAACAATTTCCAATGTCCAAAGAATTATTGCCTTTCAGAGGTAATCAAATAAAGCACCAGTAAAGATCTGGCGCGTAAAATTGCATTTTCCATTGATGGAATGCTGTTATCCAAAAAAGTTTCGTAATTGACTCCGGTGGCAATGCATACAGTACGGCTTTCCTAGAGAAGCCAAAATGTTGTCAAGACCAATGCCCGCATGCGTAATGGGGATCAGTTAACGAACAATTAAATTTCTTGCACAGGCTCAACGTTGGATTGTACAAAACTCCGCAATGAATAGATCCATGTTTTCATCCTCACTCGGTGGTGATCAGTTTTGTACGTCGAGTGCAGGTTGTATTGGGAAATGTCCTCCAATTAATGGTGTTGAAAGCTTATTGAATCAGGATTGTGAGTCTGATGCAGGATAAAAGTTTTTTCATTTTTCGAACAGGATGGGGGAAAAGCAGGAGTAAAATCGTACTGCAGTTGTCAATTGAACATTGCAATATGCAAATCAGAAATGCAAGTAATTCAGTACTACGCATCATACTCTTGTGTCTCAAAAGGATATTATACGAGTTGTTGAAGTGAGGTGCTCATAGTTGATGCGGATAATAATTGTATCAAATTTTTACAAAGATATTCTGAGGAAAATTGAATGTTCGATTCAAGTTCAAACAGTTTGTTGGTTGGATGCTTTCTTGTTTCCCCGCGTGGTTGGTCCCTCCGGTCTCCTCATCATTACAGTCCGTAAATAATATTATTCCTGTGAAATTACCGGCGCAAATAAAAGAATATTACGTATTTATTGTAAAAACCATTCATGCTACAGAGCTATGAAGTACCTTGTTTTTTTAACTTCACTCTCTGTAAAGTGATCAAATCAACTCTTCATGACGCAAACAAATTTTTCCGTAAAAGGAACCATTTTCTTACTTTGTACACCATTTTTCGTGGCCGCATCTGATGGATTAAGGTAGTGAAGCTTACATTTGCAATACGCCTAGGACTAACTCTCAGTCGTTCAAAAAATGTGAAAACAATTTACACAGCTGTGTTTTCACATTTTCATAAAATACTTTACTTCACATGAAAATAAATGAGATGTTATGGGATAGAGATTAAAGATTAGTTTTTAAAATGAAATATACCTGATGATCTTTCCGAGTACGTCTTCGGCGTCCTTTCCCACAAGTGACACCCCTTCGCAAAAAAGACTGATGGCGGAAGACAAGCTAGATTTATTGCGATCCTCATTGCATGGCTTGTAAATTTTTTCGCGAGACTTTAAATTAGCATGAACACTAATATAATAACATTGAATCAATATCATAAGCTGTGAGCAATTTGAACATGAGTTAAATATTTTTTCTAAAACTTAAGTCCAATGAATTCATGCCCAACAAATTAACTCAGTCTTGAAATAAGTTAGATCACCTGATATATAATAAGTTCAATCATTGCAATTTTTTGCGATTTTTCATTAATTAACTTAATAATATTCGTACACTGCGGAGAACACTGATACTCACGCAGACTCACTCACCATCAATGCTAATATCAGTATACTTTTACAATATTATACGCTGCAATTCCTAAAACAACCATTCCGCACTGTTCACGAGGAATACTGGTGTACGACACCAGAATTTCTGTATTTTTATTCGTTTTTTTTTCTCACAGGTAGCCAAACAAATCTGAAGACACTGTTTTTCATTCCGTGCTCCTGCACTGTGTCTGCATATTAACTAGTTTTGTACGATACCGGTTTAGCTTAGTGATAGCAAATGTACCTAGAAGCCTCTGAATTATTACAAATTCAAATTCTATACATGAGTTTTTATTCCGAAGTTTCCAGTTGTGATTACCAGCATTTTGGTATACCAAGTTTTGAACTTTTTCCGATGGGGATCAGATGAAACTCTTTTTCTTTAACCGCTGTAATCCTTCGTTGTTCTGCAAAGATAAACTACTTATTCGCTCTGCAATAAAATCAGACTTTATCTCCGCACACACAACATATATGTCGAGTATACCACTGGAAGGCGACATTAAAGGAATGTTAAATTGATCAAAGGACATTAACAACACATAAATAATTGTGACAGGATTCAGAACTTTTCATTTTTCTCGGAGGGGAAAATCCATTAGCTTGCGATGTTAATCTTTAAATCAGGTATATCGAAAAAAAATCATCACACATGCTTTATCTTCCAAGCCAAAATGGAAAAAAATATTTGTTTTGCGTGTCCGAATCGGTGACATGCAGAGTTCACTCACTCGTTCGCGAGTGAGTGATGCATGCACATGAGAAGAAATATTATCCTGTTGTTATACATAGATGAAAGGAAATAAAACCGTCTTGATGAAAGAAAGCGAACATGAAACATTATACGGGCGAGCAGATGATTATTGACATCTCAGTCGTAGATAATATTTGCAACATTAGCTTCCATACATACTATTGTGCCCATTATTATTATTGCTTTATATTTGTAGTCTGATGAAAGAGAACAATTTTGCAAGCGTTAAATCGAAGTTCAATACTGCTTTCAGAAACAAATATAGTCCGAGCGAAAGAAAAATTAGTAGTCTGAATTATGAGCGGCGCCATGTTACTTGAATATTTTTCAAATAAACTCCCTGTAAAAATTCCGGGATAAATTCATTTGAGGTCCTACAAAAAATGTAACACTTCAAATGGAGGTCCAAAACCTAAATAAATTTCACAAGCGCGTAAACACTGTCTGGTTCTTTAGCGTTTTAACAAGAAAATACTCGTTTTAAAATTCGTAGGCTTGCAATTATTATGTTGGTCTAAAAGCTGTTGCAGCAACAGCCATTCCGGCGCGCCGGAGCCATGAACAGCCTCGTAATAGCCGCTACGGCTCTCCGCGGCAATTTTACACGGCGCTGCAAATGCTCACATAACGGGCGTGTGAATTATCGAGCTGTCTCGAGGATGATCTCCAGTAATCCCTTTCTCTGATTAACTCCCATACAAACTGAGTGTTAAGCTGAAGCTCTCTTGCTTTGTTTCAGAGAGAGGAGGGAAATGTACGAAGAGGAGAGAGAGATCCTAATTAGAGTCTGAAGCATAATGATGACTAATCAGCGCCCAGAGCATTAACGAGAGTGAGAGACATTGCAGTTATCATTCATGTGATAGTCCTAAATCAATGTGCTTAGCCGACGGAGTGGGTGACTTGGTCTGCTTAATTAGCATCTGCAAGTCGCAACTGCCCCACCTCTAAGCATATGTCACGCAATACGTTTTGGGAGACAGCAATGAATGAAACACATTTGGAAAAGTCCACCATTAAGTTGAGTCAGAGATCATTCGTAAAGATAGGAAAAACAATACTCTCTCATTGTTTGAGGTGACTAGGCTAGAATAAAATCTATCCATTGAAAATTAGTGAAAATTTAATGAACGCAAAAAGGTCATCAAAAAGTTCACAGTAAAAAGTCACTATAAGATTACTTTTTTCACAATTCTATAGTTTATCTTTAAGTCTGATTAGGCTGTTTTTTATTGTATTCGAAGATTTGAAAGCCAATTTAACATTGAATGTAACGTCACCTTGTCTGAAACGTCACCTTGTTAACCCCCCGCAGTTTCTTCCTTTTTAGCTCATCAGTCGCCCTTTATCAATGATTTTCGGCTTACATCTAAAAATTTAATAAAATGTTTTGTATACTAGATACACGCGTATACCATAAGAGGTTTAGTTTAAAAATACATCGTTCCCCTGATGACGGCTAGAGCTAATCTAGCCGAAAGCTTGGGTCAAAAAATTGAATTTGTCTTTGCTGATCTCAAAATTTTGAAAAAAATGAAAACTTAATAACTACCAAGACGTCCTTTATTTTAACAATTGATATATATACGAGCAGCTCACCTGTCTCCTTGTATGGGTTTGACAACTGAGTATGAAGCTTAAGACTTTGACCGCGATGTGCTAAGAAAATACTTGAACCGCGATGTGCTAAGCTAATACTTGAACCGCCACCTGTGTAGGTGGAGGGAATTTTCATAATGCTACTAACGGACCAGTAGTCACAAACCTAATTCAAACGAATGCTTAACCAAAGCTAAATGAAGGAAACATCCAGTTAATATTAGCTACCTACAAAATTGCCCCTACAATTAACTTGAAATTTGCGCTGACTATTAAAATTCAGTCTAACCGGTTACATCGCCGTCAACGTGTTAATTTCTTCCTCAATGTCAAGCCTTGACTACCTCGTCCACCCAGCTTCCTAACCCCTCACACTCAACTCCACACGCAGATCAGGTCCGAGGGTGTAAGTTTGGAGCATGC
This sequence comes from Morinoia aosen, assembly GCA_030386875.1. Taxonomy (NCBI): domain Eukaryota; kingdom Metazoa; phylum Arthropoda; class Malacostraca; order Amphipoda; family Talitridae; genus Morinoia; species Morinoia aosen. Next base: position 13,995,235 of record CM059567.1, on the reverse strand, counting down.
AAAAGCCTAGGCTACACTCAAAACCCTAGGCTTCGTTAAGTTGTGCTCCAAATAGACTCCTAGAACGGCAATACTATTCTTTCTCTGGGAAAGAATTTTGCGTTTCAGTTTCCCCGGAGATGGCCTCTGGTATTCTCAAATTGAATTCTTTCCCATTCCATTCATACCTGACCTTTCACGTGAACGGATTTCAAGCAATAGAGAATCGCGTTCTTTTTGAAAATCGACAATTTTACTAAATTTAGTCATGCGTGCTGCTTCAAAAGCGGTTCCTTTATAGGTTGATCTGGACTTCTCCGTTCATTAGTGGTTTTATAAACCACTCAATAACGAATAAGTCGTATATGTAACGAAAAGTTCGTTCCGTCATTCTTTCACGCCACAAAACCTCACAAGAGACTGAGGGTTCAAAAGCGAAGAGTGTTATAGAGCAGGAAGTGCTTAATGTTTATCATCATTACGTTGAATACTGAAGGTTTTTATTCATATTATATCACTATCGTATCTACCTAAACGAAAGAAGATAAGAAGCAATCTAATAATAAAACAATACGTAGAATTTTCTTACAAAGTATGTTGCTTGAAGCGTTTTCAAGTCTTCAGAAATGACACGGAAAAGGAGTTATTTAACACGTGTACAGGGAGGAAGAAAATAATGGAAACCCCTTGAAAAATCAACAAAATATATTTTAATGTGGTTTAGGTCCATCTTTTGAGGGAATTACAACATTAAGCACGTTGCTTACGATACGACCCTCCGGTCCGTTGGTCGTGCTTAGGTTTTTTCCTGCTGCGAAACGATCCAGCGACGGGTCGTTTGAAAAATTCAAACAACCTTTTTTGAATTAATGTTATTTTATGGACCCAGTTAATGTTTGGTATTTATAAATTTACTAATCACTTTTAACTTTGAATTTGAGTTGAACATTGAACTTTAGTTTAACCCAACGCAGTCAACGAGTTAATTCTTCGAGGTGTCGTTTCATGCAAATTGTGAATTATTTATAAAAGAATTTTAGTCAATTCTTCAGTTGAAACACCCTCCAGTTCTTTTAGAGAAGATGACGGCGGAAATCAACTTCTTACCTGAATCTCTAAAACCGACCATAAATGCACAATAATGTTGAGGTCTGGGATTTCGGTGGCAAGAAGAGATGCTCAACTTCATTAGAATGTTCCTCGAGCCATTCTTTAACAAATCTCGCTGTCTGGATTGAGTTATTTTCTTCTTGAAAGATGGCGCTCCCATCAGGAAACAGTGTTTGAACGATAGGATGAACTTGGTCGCTCAAAATTTTAAATAAGCTCGACTGATAATTCTTTCATGAAGGGAAATCATTGGCCCTGTAAATTTCCATGAAATAACATCCCAGATCATCACAGAGCCTCCGCCATGATTTACGGTTGGGAGAAAGTCTCGATTAAAAGCTTCTTTTGGCTGTCTCCTAACGTATACTCGGCAGGAGGTCTGTAATAAGGTAACAGATGATTCGTCAGAAAAAATCACATTTTTCCATAGCTCGACATACCAATTCTGGTGGTTTCTACACCACTTTAAACACTTCGAAACATTTGTCTTCGAGAGCAGAGGTTTTCTAAATGCATCTCTTCCATAGAGTTCAAATTTGTGCAGCTCCCGACAAACAGTTTTTGTGGAAACTGAGTCCTTTAGTTGTCCATTGAAGTCTGCAGTGATTTTACGAGCCATGGTCTTGCGACCCTCACCAACAATTCGATTTAGGGTGCGACGGTCTCTCTCAGACAACTTCGACTTTCGGCCAGACCTGTGCTTTGCTGAGGACGTTTTTCCTTCTCTTTCACTGGCAGTCATTACTTTTGAGACAGTACCTCAGTCATGGAACGGTAAGCATTCGGGCAGTTTCTGTTACACTAGCACCTGCCATACGAGCACCAACAGTTTGGCTTCTTTGAAAGTCAGAGAAGTCTGCCATTTTGATCAGGTTATAACCAAATTTTTGAATTAGGTATTATATTTAAAAACTGTTGATTTACATAATATAACAAATAGCTACAATAATAAACAATAAAATATTTAAAATATAATAAAATATCAACAATATGTCAAGTTTCGATTGCTTATAACATGTTCAAAGAATAGGATTCAAAAATGTTAGATGTTTCCATTATATTATCCAGCCCCTCAATATGTAGTCCAGCTTGAGGATTTGTGTGTTTTTATTTTAGGTCATCAAAAAATCTCGTTTTCGGAAAATTATATCAAATGCAGGTGTGTGGCACTCGTACGCAATGTATTAACGCAGTTTAATTAATTTTCAACATATTGCGAGTGCGCCTAAAAAGGCCAAAAAATTGAGTGTTTCACCTTTTATTGTCAATGATCTTCAGCCACCCTCAGCTAAAGAGAGGAAAAGGCTCGGTATACAAGGCTCCGTATGTAAGGTTCGGTATATACCATATACTTTTTGTTGTAGAGGTTGCGTTATACAAGAGCACACAAACCATAACGTGCTCATTTTTCGGGTATTATTTTTCGAGCTATAGTGACAATAGCGTCCCTTACACAACTTTGCGAAAAAGTTTACGTTCAATTTTATTGATGGGAAACTCAGTAATATTTTCAGCTCTTCAAGCGCATGAAGGTGCGCTGGAAGTTAGCCCTCGTGATGTTAAATTACATGTTCTTTTTACCAAAGACTGCCCCACAGACGTGGTTCCGTGTTGTTTATGTACTTGTAGACTTGGGTTCAGACTCCCACTGTAAGGCTCCTGAACTCCCCTCACTTGCACACGAAGATACAAACGCTGAGTGAAATTTCATCAGAGTGTAACATGAATTGGTTTCATCGTGATAAGAACTGAATGAACTACGCACTTGGAAACATTAAAAGCTTCGAAATCTGGACATTGCATATCAAATCCGTCAAAAATAAGTCTTACTCGCTCACTACTTCTCAACATTGTTGACTTTTTACCAGATGTAAAAAACTAACCTTTCAACCATATTTGAATACCAGGTGACAGCTTCTTTATCCACCATTTCAACTGATGGCTTGAGTTTTTGAGACGCAGTTATTCGCTTCAGGAATATCTACAGAGCAGTCAAAAGTTTTTCGTTGTATTGGTTATTTTTACACCCAATTGATGATAATTAAATTAAGTCACATTTATATAATAAAATTCATTAACTACAGGAGTACTATTTAAAACCTGGTCCCTGCTCTAATTCCAAGTAATTGCGCCTGTGTCCAACAGTTTTTTGGCGCACATTTAGGAAAATGTCTCAATTGTGGAGTCTCATAACAAGCGGGAGTTTTATATTGATAATTCATTGTTTTAATTATCTCCCACAGTATTAAACACCTTGGTCAATTATTATTCCATGCTTAAGTGTGTAATGTTGGAATGAACAAGTATTTTTGCGAGTTGATATTAAACATTTAAACTAAACAGTTCGAAATCCTGGTGTAACCTGACCCAAAATCATAACTACGGTTAATTAACAGAGTGCAGTTTTGCGACATAGCCTGGAACCCCTCGTAGAACCACTCATTGTTCCACTGTGATTTTTCTAAGCCATTGCACTTGAGAACTTCAAATTATTCTCAGCCTAAAGTTAAGAATATTATCTGTGCGCTTAATTCAACTTGAAACCTAATCCAACCAACCCTAGGGTTTTTCGGAAAATGATCTGAATACAATAGGTTCCGTCCATTCTTCGAAGAAACACTAAGAAAGAAACACTAAACTCTAAGTAAGTGCGCGGTGAAATGATTGAATGCTCACCTTTAAATTGAGGGTAATTTGAAGTTTCTACGTGCAATAAAAAGTTGAAAAAGAGCTGGATACTGTGTCTCAAAAATTGACTGGAAACTGGAGGGAGTAAAATGAGCTTTGCTCCCTTCCTCCTCTCACGCCTTAGACGAAGGAAAACTATTTTATGTTTGCTCGTACAGAATTTCTTGAGCTGCAAATGGAGACTCTTTTGAAGTTTACAGGCGCATCAGTTTGTAAATAAGATCTGGGTAGCGATGAATGTTCTTCGAAAAATAGCAGAAGCAATGAGGGGAACTTCGCGCTCTCCCCTCAGGATTAATGATAGGCTCTTTTGCTTTATGTGCATGGCTTCAAATTAACACTAGTTGGAAGTTTGCAGGTGCGAGAGTTTAAAAATACGACCAGCGCAACGATTAGTTAGTTCCACGAGGGGTCCCAGTGGTCTCAACAAGGCACTCTGCTACCGAGCTTCCGATGCTTGCACACAGAAATAACACAAACTTTTACGCACATGCATCAAAAAATTACCGACAGAATGGGATGATAATCTAAGTGCAACAATGTTTTGCATTTGGTTTGGGAAAATCATTTAAAACGGCACGTTTTTACTAGTGGTAGAGAGAGCCGTATACGCGCATGTCTTTAAGCCCGCGCACTGTTATTACTGAAGAAAAATGTTTCTTCATTGAACAAGCATCCCAGTCGTGTTGTAGGCGTGCGGTGACCTAGCATATGACCCTCGGTTGGTAGCTTTGTACGCTGTTACGTTCCGTTTAGAGGCAGAAGCGTCTAACTGAAGCATTGCCTCTCCGTTGAATACATTACTATACATACTGTACTAAGTTTTAAAATTTGTGGTGATGGTGCATTCGCCTAACGATCCTTTCACAGCAGAAAAAACTCTGGTTCATCATTGAAACTCGTTGTCACTTTCAATGACTTTATTTTCTATTTTCACAGCAAAGCATGCAAACTGTACGGAATGTTCTCAATGTATCGAACATCAAGATAGTGATCCTCAAAACGCTAAATATTTTTAGTTCATACTTTGTCGCAGCCTACCTGAATTACCTCGCACCGCTGAAAGAGTAACCCTTGTGTTTCTGATTACTTTTTTATTTCAAGACAGTATTGGCAACTAGCAAGAGTAGAGACCTTAAAGTTCGATGCACTGCGCGGCAGAATAAGTTGAAGGATGTTTGATCAAATGATAAACGAGGTTTGAAAGCCACTCTACCACATTTTTACCATGCTGAAGAAACAACAATATTTCAGTAAAAGTGTAGCGATTTAAATCAAATTTGCCCAAACATTTTTGAAGATACTCTTTTGTCACATTATTCTCTAAAACTCCTTTCGGCTTCTGCTGCTTTTATTCGGGTCACAAATCCTTGACAAGCTGAAATTAAGAGGTCCAAGCTGAAATTAGGAGGAAGTTTTTTCGTCAGAGAAAAACCAACACATTTGAGTTCGTGGGGCTTTTGACAGAGTTAAGCAATCGGGAAGCAATTTCTTCGCAACCGAAGCCCTAAGATTTCTCACCGACTCATTTAACATAGTGGTTTCAAGATATTTGTGTACACTGTAGGCTTATTTCTGAATGAAAGATGGGTTTTCATCCGCACTGAGTTTTTCTCTCAATTAGCAAAAAACTCTACTATTTCAAAAAATGCTCCGCTCGCACCTTCAATTTCGCCAGACATACAGCGAATAAAAAGAAAATCAAATGCGTGCTTAGTTAACACCCTCTTCACCAAGATTTTTCTACGACGTCTTGCTCCTTTTACTGCGCATCCTCAATACCTCGAACATTTATTCCACTCTGTTTAGATTACGAGGGTGACGGCGGTGGTAGGCATCGTGATTTTATGGCTGTAAGATTCATCGGTGATTGCCTCAGTGATCCTCTCCCTGATCACGTGAAGATCCCAGAGCTGGCGCGCGTTGCAGTTCCTGGGATACGCAACTCACAAACGTGCGGAACAAAATTCAGGGTGCTACGCCTTCGAGTAGGACGGACTGTTACTGCAAAGAGCAGAGTAGCGTGCTACACTGACTGCTGTGAAGGTTGGTTTACGTAGAGTATCGTGGGACTCTACATCCTTCTGATTATTCTCAGAAAACTGGCTTTACGTTCGAAGGTTAGAGCCTTCTACTAAATTATTCATGTAATCTTTGAGAGCTTTAAGGTTCTGGAATTCACGTTCTAACTTCACGCAATTTAAACTTTTTGCATGAATAATGTTTTTACAAAATAGGAATGAAACTCACGGAGGCGTGAATTATTATTCTTCGTGAGAATTCTTGCGGTTGAATTACTACGCTTAGCTGGTTTTCTGACTGCGCTGCTCTACTGAAATTTTAATTTATAAAATTAATATCCACCAGTAAGTTCATTTGCAGGATTATGTCAACACCTCACTTACAAAGAAAATTTATTCATGTAATTAAGGAGACCGAAATGCAGCTCATGCAAAAGTTTCCCTGATTACGTGAGGTAAAAATTAATTGAATTAGAAATAAACTCTTAACATTCAAGCGTTCATTTTCATGTGTGAGGATAGGAATAGAAGAAATTTGGTAATTTTTCATGAATTTAGTGTACTTTCAATTTTTATATATTCAAGTAAGTTACAACGACAGCAATATTCATGAATTGTTTTTGCACCACACTGACACAAAGCCATCCAATTAACTAAAACATGTCGTCTCGGTAAAGTTATATTCGGGTCAAACGTTCAGATGTGCAACTCAAAAAAATTGTTCGTATTTGGATTTTTGATAATTTTCGTTTCTGTGTCAAATGCTTATGATTCTCCTTTGTTTCTTAATTTATCGCATTTTTCTCTTTGCTACCGTCAAACACATCGCTCGAATTCTTGCCATCCAATTTCTTCGTCAAAACCACTGCCTTCCCTCCGCCCCTTCCATCTCCTTCCTCACTGCCCCTCCTTTCCCTCAGAAAAAGGACTGGCCCTCCTTCCCCGCCATGCGGCCCTGGCCCTGAGGGGTCACGCAACGGAAACTGGATTGGCCCGATGAAGATCCTCGCAGCAATGACTCACAACGAGTCATGGGGCCCATGCAATTTTCAAACTTCTGTGAGACTTTGAAAAATGTCCCAGGCCCACAGAAATGATTAAAAGTTCCCCACAGCGCGTAGTGTCCTAAGCCGGACCGCGGAATGCACACTCGAGGTCCAGTGAAACTGACAGTTGAAAATTCAACAGATAACTGGCGTAGCTCTTCCCCAAGTGAAAAAGTTTAGGAAAAATACAAATTCGTTACTGCCAATTTAAATGCATCGAGCGCTTGGCGGAATGCTAACTTTCACTGCAAAGTGAGGCGCTAATTTAATGGAGCGAGGTGGGTGCAAAGCATAAAGTTGGTCTTCTTGAGAGCAGTTGCAGTAGTAGCGACGAAGACTTCTCTTGATTAGACCGTTCCTCAAGATTAATGGGGACCATGCTTAGGTGCGGCGCCGCTAACGAAGTTTGCAGAAGTGCAAGAAATGCTCGGGTCGCTCAATGTTTGTCTGCAAGGACACAATTAGGCAAGTCGGGATAAAGGCCGTGAAAAAATTCTCGGCAGTGAAGGAAAATCAAGTGGAGGAATTCTTAGCCCCCGCTATTTACTTTCAACATGTCATCGGAATGTTAAATTCAACTGCCGCTCATTCAAACATATTGACCTATCAAAATGAAACAAGAAGAGTGGAAGTAAAGAAAATCATGGCCTTGCTGTCTTGGTGCAATATCGATAACCATCTCTTCACAGATGAGTAAGTGTGTAGCTAATCCTAATGCCAATCTGGCTAAGAAAGACCGTCTTGTTCTAAATTTTTCAGTATTTTATCGGTCACTCTACATACGTTTCAGGTGACTGACGTGACTCGAAGTTTTATTCTCATTAATTTGTAATGCCCAATCTCCTTATAGGTAGTTATTAAAAATAAAAACTTAAAACGAACGTACAGTATGCCTTAGACGCAATGGTAATGTGACCTATTTAAAGATGAAATGACTCGTTTTGTATCTTAAATTGCAACATTGCCGAGCGAGTATCATTATTGCTCGAGTGAGGAAAATAACCACAAACTAAACGGACAACTTTTAGATAGACAGCTGAAAACCACTTAATTTCGAAGCCAACACAAGCGTTTAGAAACCTGAATCATCACCGGTTGATCCGAAAAAATTTAATTCATCTGCAGCCAAATTTGCGATGTAGTTTGAGTCCGTTTGCGAATTTCTCGCCAGTTTCTTCTAATTTGAGAATCATATATTTTTCTTTTCTTGGTTTCTTTCTATCACTCATTAGTTTTATCAAGTATTATCATGTACTTTTAGCTGATGAAACACATGGTTAAATTTGTCGTGAAACTTTGACCTGAAAATTCAAATGAGTGTACAGCTTTTTTTGCCAAGTAACCACTTGTTTCCTACTAAAGAAAGACTGTTACTTTACACGCTGTGGCTAACTTAGAATCGTATGCTCCTAATTAACAGATGGGTAACTTACGGTAATAAGCCAAAAACAAAGTGAAGATCAATTGTTTAAATATGCATGCGAAGGAACATTTTTCATGGAGAATTAAAGTAAATAAAATTAAGTGCTCGCAATTGGCACCCCGGCTCACTCTTGACTGCGTGCGGCACAATTAACGGTCGAGTGGCGACGCCTTTCATTTCCTGAGAGCTTTTGCAGGTAGTGTGACGTACAGCGTAATGGTAATGTTCTGCAGCTGTGGAAGTTTTGCACTTGAAACTGTCATGCAGCTGTGACTCGCTTACAACGTTGGCAACGTTAACTGTTCTGCAGCTGTGATTTTATTGCAACGTTGACTGTCCTGCAGTTGTGACTCTCTTGCAACTTTGACTGTCCTGCAGTAAGTTGTGACTCTCAAGCTTGACTGTCCTGCAGCTGTGACTCTTGCACCGATGACTGTCCTGCAGCTGTGACTTTATTGCAACGTTGGCTGTCCTGCAGCTGTGACTCTCTTGCAACGTTGACTGTCCTGTAGCTGTGACTCTCTTGCAACGTTGACTGTCCTGTAGCTGTGACTCTCTGGCAACGTTGACTGTCCTGCAGCTGTGACTCTCTTGCAACGTTGACTGACCTGTAGCTGTGACTCTCTTGCAACGTTGACTGTCCTGCAGCTGTGACTCTCTGGCAACGTTGACTGTCCTGTAGCTGTGACTCTCTTGCAACGTTGACTGTCCTGTAGCTGTGACTCTCTGGCAACGTTGACTGTCCTGCAGCTGTGACTCTCTTGCAACGTTGACTGACCTGTAGCTGTGACTCTCTGGCAACGTTCACTGTCCTGCAGCTGTGACACTCTGGCAACGCTGACGGTGCTGCAGCTGCGAATGTCCCGTAACTGCGCGCCTCTCATGAGCTCTATCCCAAGTGTGCACTTCTCCTAGAGCGCCGGACCGAGCATTAGGCACGCAGGCTTCTCTTTTAGAGCTCATCTGAGGGCCTTAAAGCTTTTCGTCAGGGACGGCTCATGGAGCGTGTGAGAGAGTGAGGGTGTCGCTCGGGGCTTTCAGGGTGCGGGGTTTTTTGTGTGAAAATGTTGTGATGCCCACCACTAAATTACTGTATTGCTTCTGCATGGGGACTTCCAGGAACCTCACAGAGGCTGTGGAATCCACCCTGAGCTTTTAACCCGTGGATGCACGGTGGTGTCAAAATAACCCCCAACTAAATTTTAAAGTCAAATAAGTTTAGGTTGTAATTGAACATGGTTTTGTGACTTTTCCCAAATAACTGAAACTGGTTCCTCTTTATTTGCTTCGTTTCTTTAATAAACAGACTGGGGTTAAATTGACGTCACGGTGTTAGTTTGTTTGAAATAATATCGTGCATCTACGTGCTAAACCGCTGTGGAAACATTTTAATAAATTGTACATTATGGACTTCTATAGAGTTGAATTTTCAATTATAATGCATCGAACACTCGCGTTTTGCGCCAATTTTCAGGAACAGTGTGGTAGCCTTTTCTTTTGGGGCTCAAGGAGACATAACATGTATTCCGTATAGAATGTATTCCTAGCTTCATATTTCTCATACTCTGCGTGACAGAGTTTCATTTCATCATTCTCCTTTTGAATGAATTGTTTGTTACATCTGCGAATACAAAAGACAGCACGAAAGCACGTTCCTGCAGAGCACACTTGAGGTTTAGTTGTAAAAAATGGAATCTGTAGCAGAAACTACAGAATTTAGCCTTTCCATGATACAATCAATTTACCTATTAATTGCCTTCCTTCGAAAAACGTCGTTGAAAAAAAAAAATTTCTAAATTTTATGTATTCTACACAAGCTTTCATTTGAACAGGTGCTCTGGCCCAAGCTATAACACAGGCCCAGGCCCAGACCGAAACACGGATCCAGGTGCCCAGGTGCACACTGTAACACAGATCCAAGTCTAAATTAAAACACGGACCCAGGTGCACACTGTAACACAGATCCAAGTCTAAATTAAAACACGGACCCAGGCCAACACTGTAACACAGGTCCAAGTCTAAATTAAAACACGTACCCAGGTGCACATTGTAACACAGGTCCAACTCTAAATTAAAACACAGACCCAGGTGCACACTGTAACACATGTCCAACTCTAAATTAAAACACAGACCCAGGTGCACACTGTAACACAGCTCCAAGTCTAAATTAAATCACAGACCCAGGTGCACACTGTAACACATGTCCAGGTCTAAATAAAAACACGGACCTAGGCGCAAACTGTAGCGCAGCTTCAGACCTAGACTGAAACACGGACTCATGCTCTTTTTTCTTTAATCAAACGATCTTAAAAACTTGAAAACGGAAAATGTACTTAGTATTGAAATCATATTTATTTCAATTTCTTAGGGCCTTATTAAAAAACCATACGACAAATCTATTCATTCTAATATAAGACCCTATGAAATTTAAATAAAAATCTTTTCAATATTAGCTACCTTTTCCTCCGTTTGCAAGTTTCTGGGGTCCGTGTTCTGACTATTATATTGAGCCAGTCCTTACTGCAACACGAGCCCAGGCCCTGACACCTAAGCCCAAACTGTAACACAGTCCCTGGATCAGAATGTAGCAAGGGCCCAGGCCCAGACTGTAATACAGTCCCAGGCCCAGACTGTAATACAGTCCCAGGCCCAGAATGCAACACGGCCTGCAGTGTTGACTGTATCACGGGCCCTAGGTCGAGCCCAAACAGTAACACGGGTCCAGGCCCAGCCATGGTACGCTTGTCACGATACTGGCATGTCCCTGTCGTATCATCTCACCTTCCCGTTGCTCTTAACAAATTACAAATTCCGTAACAGCATTCCGTTACACGGACTAGCTGAGAGCTGATTCCGATGGAAGTTCAGGTGAAATGAATGACGAAATGGAAGGAGATAAAGAATTAATGAACATGAGTGAATGCAGTGGTCGAACCAGTTGTAACCGGTGGAATAATTGAAGTAAGGGAAATCTGTTGAATGGGTAGAACGGGAGAAGTAAATGAGATGAGTGATCTAAATGGAATTAAATAAATAGATGTATTTCATACTATGAATGGAAAAAATGAAATTAATTATATAAGAAAAATAGAAATAATAAATGTCATAGATGAAATGCATAAAATGCGTGCGGTAAATGAAATGAATGCAATTAATGAAACAAATGATGGGAAATACCCTGTAAGTGAGGCAGATGAAATGATTGGAATGAATGAAACAAATTGTAGCCATATCAAATGAAGTGTGTACGTAATGAAAACAACGGAATAATTGAGTGAAAATAATGCGAAGGAGTTAATAAATTAGAATATGAGGCAAATGACATTTCTCTCAGTGAATGAAGCGAAGTTCGTTCATAAGTGTATAATTCCATATTTAAGTGCCTGGGTGTGTCCATATATTTGCGCCCTTGGGTGTATATTTTTTGTACGCATGTGTAGACGTGAGTGTGTTTGGGCACGTGTGTGGGTAAGGTTTTTGCTTCTATATACGTCTATGTTTGCGAGTGTGTTTTAAAACCCGCAAATGTTTGTGTTTGTAGAACCTGGTGTGAGTTGTGTGTCTGTGTGTAACTGTTCCAGTTCGACACGAATTCAATTACTCAGATAATTACTGTAATTACATATCATTTTTACTGAAAGAACACTCAATTGTTAAAAATAAGGAATATGGAAATTATAAATGGCTCGCATAATGTTATTTTAGCAATTGAATGTTCTTTTAGTAAAAACGATTAGTGATTATTTCCGTATTTTAACACGGGTTGGACAAGAACAGTTTCGAAAGGTTGGAAAGTTGAAAAAGAAATTGTCTGCGTGTAAGCTGTGGGAGTGCACTACAGAAGCTGCTATAGGTTTGGTTCTGCATTCTAGTTTCATTTCAGTTTTCCGCACTGAAAGAAATCAATTCGTATTGCTCAACTCAAAATTGAAAAATTCAATTTTTCGATTCGCTTGGATAATCGAAAATTTCTCAGGTTGAGCATATCGCTGGCACTTCACCGACTGTCTTTTGATATATCACAGTGCAGTAAAGAATAATTTGTCGTCTGTACGCTTTATCTTATCAACTTCATTTGCAGCTGAAGCAACTCTCCTAATACCGTAGGAAAATAACGTAAAGAGACAACACTCGCACCGAAATTCAAGAACACGGTCATAAAATGGAATTTTATGCACCGCAAGCGAAGTGAACGTTTACGCCTCTGCTATCTCGACAGAATGATATGGTCGTAGTCGGCAACATGCCAACCGCTCGTGAATTTTTGAAGAATCGGTGAAAAATCATGAAAAAAAGGCGTGCTCCTGAGTCCCGTATCATTATGAGTCTCAAATGAAACAATTTCATTCATGATTCACGTCAAATTGGTCTAGTGTATCTTAATTTAGCTTGGAGTAACTAAGACTTTCAAACACATTTGCCAGCTCATCAACGAAAGACCATCATCATTTGTACATTAGGCGTCCACCCTCATTTGTACAGCTGCAAAAAAATGGAAATGACCTAGAAGGGTTCCCGAAATAAAGGATATCGTCAGTAGTTTGCCTTTGAATGTTGTAAACGAACAATATCGTCTTTCATCGGATAGCCTGGAAGCCAGTCGAACGTCGCGGAAAAGTAACGATTGCAGCCTACGCTAGCAGGTCAACAGAAGCCAAAGTTCCGATTGGTTCGCGCTAAGTCTTTTTATTGCACCTCTTGCTGGGAGTTTTGCTGCGATGGTGTCCTGCGGCAGCGCAGCTCTCTCACATGCCTTGTAAGACCTGAGTTGTGACTGCGAGACTTCATCGTCCCATTGAACAACAATGCGATTTGAGAGTCCTGATGAGGAGCGGTTGAGACTTAAGGATTCTTGTCAGGGATGGTTACACTTGAGGATACTTGACAAGGATGGTTAGATTTGAGTGTCCTGGGGAAAAGCGGCAAAAACTTGAGTCTTGACGAAGAAAAATATGACTTGAGTCCTGGTGACGAGCTGTGAGATTTGGTTTTGGTGAAAAGCAGTGGGATTATTTTCAGGCGATGAGCAGTGAGACCAAAGTGTCCTTGCAAAGAGCAGTTAGCTTTGAAGTGTCCTAGTGTAGAGAGGTGAGACTTTGGCTAGAATAAGGGGACTCATGAGACTTTGTCTGGGGCAGTGAGACCGATGTAAAATTAGTAAAGCTGGTGAGACTTTCTTTGGAGTATATCATGAAACTTAATCGTATGATATTACTTGTGAAACTTCGACTTTGACAGTTTGGTTTGACTTAGGATTGTATACCATTGAGCTATTGTTTTCATCGAGATACGAATAACAACTGATAGCGAGTAAAGATTAAGTTACAGAGTTAAATCAAAGTTAGTGATAGAGAATAAATTCGACAACTAATATCTCACCAGAATTGATTACTCGCTTGAACTCGAAACAAGTTGCATTCACAAATACAACTTACCAAAAATAAAGTAATTGGAATGAAAATAAAATTTGTTTGAAGAGTAAGAAATAACAGATGACCCTCTAACTGAAGAATTCCTTAACCAAGAACAAGTTACTGATCACTAATTACTTGAGCAGATTAAAAGTAACACAAGCTGGGCTAGCAAACACAGGGTGTCTGTTGAAATCCTGAATAATTTCCAAAGCTTTTCAGCGTCTCGAATTGTTCCGTGCATAAAAGAAGCTTCAACTGCACACGACCGTTCAGTAACTGAATCTCCAACGTCTGCGTGGCTGCACCTCGGCTGTATTGGTTTAATTGGATGAAGAAAATTATGCAATAATGCTGTATTTTTATAAAACGCAACAGTTTAAAGGTGAGTTCCGTTTGTATTTTGTAGCGAGTTTTCTAATCAACACACAAGTGACTAAACCACCTGCTAAAAGAATTACTGAATTTCTCAGGCAATTTGAACTAGGATTTAATATAAGATCTGATACATGCTCTCCCTTAAACCTAAACGTGGAGGAATGATTTGACTGAAAAATTCAAAGTAAACCGCCATTGCCTGCCGCTAGTACTGCATCGAACAAAAAAGGAAGCATTCCAACAAATAAAGTTGGATTTTGTCCAACCGCCTCAGTGTGAACACTTCAGCTCCGGTCACTTTTTCCCCTTTAGAGACAATAGTTTGCCGTTGTCCGCAGCCAAAAATAAGAAAATAACTCCGTCCTAAACCGTGTCAAAGATTTAACGGGATCTAGTGCGTCGTGTCAAAAAGTGAACGTCTTCGGCATCGACGTTAAAATCAAGGGAATTTTATTTAAGAAATTCCGCGAATGTTGTGCCCAGAATGCTGGTTTTTTGCTCGCAGCGCGGAGGTGCTCTCTTTGAGATTTTGGAAGGGAAGTGAACGCGTTTCAGTTTATATACAGTTCATAAAATAGGATACTGAACAATGATATCAGCTTTTGTTTAGAAAAAGGGTTGGTGCAAGCTTAAGCAAATTTGAGCCAAAAATTGAGACACACTAAAGACGAGAGTTCAGACAAACTTGAAACAAGGGTTCAGACAAACTTGAAACAAGGGTTGAGATAAACTTGAGACAAGGGTTCAATTTGAGGCAAGAATACAGACAAACTTGCGAAAAAAGATGGGACTAATTTTCAGGGTAGGATGGCAAAACTCTTAAACAGCAGTTAAGAGAGCCTTCAGGTTGAATGAAAAACAATGTTCAGACTAACTTGAGACAAAGGCTGGATTAAATGTTGAGGTAAATAACGTATTTCAATGGAGTATACATCAGGACACCGGCCCCAATTATTCCAAGTGCGAATTTACCAGACCTCAACACGCCGACCTGGTGGGGGAAAAGAGCTTACAATTACTTCGAAATGAAGAGTAGTTCTATTATTGTGCTTACTATTAAATGTATGAAATTAAACTTGTTCATTCTGGCTCTAATATCCCGATAATTGATCGTGGACCTTTTTGCAATCATCTGAGCATAAATAAAAATTTTCAAAATCAATTTCGGTAATTATGAAGATAATTCCATCAAAATTGATTATAAATGAAGAAGTGGAGCCAAAATATCAAATCGATCGATTGGCTGGAACTAATTCTGAGAGGTAGTTTGCTTCTGCCACTCTAATTGTTGTTGTTTTTATACAGCATTCATGAAGGTCAATCATGGAAATATGTCCAGTTGGTCGGCATTGAAATCGATATCACTGGGAAACACACATCTCACTGCATTTAAAAAAGGCCTTTCTATGGTCAATTTTAGTGTATTGATTTCAAATCTGAAGTCGGATTTTGTCTGCAAGCTACAGATTTTATACAATATGATATTTTTAATTTTATAATTTTTCGTTATTATAAGTAATTGAAATATCAGCCGCAATTCTTTCGTTCACTTGAGTCTTACAACGACATGAAAGTCATTTCTGTATATTTATTAAAGCAAAAGAAACAGAACATTGAAACGTGATTTGAGAGTAAATCACACTATTGTTGGTTGGTACGTATTTTTGGATAGCGCTTCTTAGAAAACTTCTATCCTTATCGTAGAGTTTGATTAACATCCTTCAGAAGATCATCATAGCTGAAGAAAGCTTATCAATTTGTTTGCGTTTTTTATTCAGGCAGGAATTTTCGTTTCTACCTTTTGCGTTTGTACACTTCATCCTGGCAATCTCGTTTAATTCTCCAGCTGTAGTCAGCCATCATACATTTGTCCCAGCGAATGGCATTCTTCCATGACTATTAGGTCTTGGTGGAATCGTTCTCCTTGTTCGTCACTCACAGCCCCCAGGTTGTCAGGGAACTTATCGAGGTGGCTGTTCAAAAACTGGAGCTTGATGCTCATGTTGCACCCGAGATCTCGAAAAGTGAGGAGCATTCTGTTCACAAGTTCACTGTAGTTCGTCGTCTTTTTGTTTCCAACAAAGTTCTGAAGAAATACCACAAAGAATAACTATGCTGCCTTTTCTAAAGCGATCATCTTAGCAACAAACTGATCATCATGAATTAAGGTTCTAATCTGTGAGCCATCAAACACGCCTGCTTTGATCTTCTCAAATGATAACCCTGGTAAAGGTCTGATTATGAGGTGGAAATATTCACCTTCGGTTTCCAGTGCCTAGACAAATTGTTTCATCAAACCTAATTTGATGTGAAGAGGCGGAAAGTTGATCTTATCTCTGCCAACAATTGGGTCTTGTATGATATTTGGCATGCCTGCTTCAAGGGGGTCACGAATAGGCCAGTCCTTCTGAACCCAATGTCTATCTCGTGCTCGGCTGTCCCACACACAGAGGAAACATGGAAACTTGGTGAAACCTTTCTATTGTCCAAGAAGAAAGTTTACCATCTTTAAGTCTGCACAAATGATCCAATTGAGCTCATGATACTTCAATAAGTCCATGACCATTCTCATATCATCATTGTCTTCCCGCAAATGCACTGAGTAACCGACAGGTACTGCTCCATAAACATTGCAATTGCGTAAAAGAACACACTTCAGACTACGTCTTAAGCTTTCTAAAAAGAGTCTCTATTCAGCAGGATTATAGTAAGGTACACCCAGTTCTTTGAGAAGCCCTGGGATGTCATGGCAGTATAAACAAACTGTTTGTCTTCTCAAAAGATAGTCGCAAAAAGATGGTCACGCTCTCTGAAATATGATACTTTAACAGAGTGATCAACAAGATTTCTGCCTTGTAATCTTGATGCCCAAAGCTCTTCTGCTTTCTTTGAAAGACCAAAATCCCGCACTAAATCGTTCAGTTCCGCAAGGGGAAGAGGCTTGGGGGACGGGGACTTTTTCAGTGTCTGAAGAGCAGTGCTCCGATTCTGAACACTTTTCTGACCATTCACTGTCACAACTGTCTTGTTCGCTTGTATCAAGTCCAATGTCTTTATCGTCCAATGAAGGAAAGCCTTTGAAAATCCGAGGAGAAACTTCTTCAAAGTGCGGAGCAGCACATGCTAACACATGGTTAACGCAAGTTTACATATGGACAATTTCGTTAACCTCAAATTACATACAAACTACAGCTTGTTGAGAAAACAAGTTTCAGATTTGATATCATCGGCTATAACTCTTTCAGAATCAGTCAAAATATCCAATGCAACTCAAAGTTACTGTAAAAGTGTTCCTCAGTGTAATCTAACTATAGCATGAAATTTCCATAACACGTCCTAAAACAATTCAATTCATCTAATTCGCTCATTTTTCATAGAACTTGGCATGCATAAAAACGTCCAGCTGAAACTGATGACTACCGTCGTTGATCACCGGACGATGCTATTGCTAATACCATTATTACTATTATCATCATTTGCAGGGAGTGAACATCTTCCACCGTGGGTGAGATTGGATTCCCAAAATAATATATTCATCCATCCCATAAAACTATTTCGGCTCTTCTCATTCGAAAGCAGTTTGCATTTTGCCTAGTTGTTCATTCCTTCTGTACATAAGTTCGCGTGGCTAAAAACTAAACGAAAATTTCAACACCCATGATATTATCTCGAGTCGAGGAGCGTACGACAGAATAAGAAATTTACGCTAGCACACACGATGTTCGGCCCGGGGAGTGCGACCAGAAGCGTAGCAATTGCAACTCGTTATACTATCATGCATATTATTACTATGAGGTAATACCACCCGATAACGAACATGAAATTTGAACTGGAAAATGCTCACCTCCTAAATTCCAGCAAATAAAGTTCACTGCGGTTTTCTAGGGAAGAGTTCTGTGGCACTTGGAATATTTTTCTGAAAATTAATTAGTCGAGTATAATTTATTTAGTAGATAAAGCTTAAAAACTGATTCAATCAGAGCTGTGCATTGATTTAAATTCCTACTCAGCATTTTGCTGAAAAATGAGTCTAAAACTTTTACGCGTGACTCTTAAAACTCTGTTAAAAATCGGTTCAGTGAAACTGAGATGTTTTTGCAGTCTCGCAAACGTTCAGAAGCAATAGTTCTGCAGCGACACGCCAGTCATCGCCGCTTCTGCGATTGTTTTTTGCCTCTAGAATCCGAAGGTGATAACTTAGTCAGTGAACTCCCGTGAGCAGCATCGGACTGCAGTTGGAAGCATGTATAGGCCTCATGCAGTATGCACTGAAGTGTCACGGGTGTAGTTTCACTCTTTTGAATTACCAGTGACCCCATCAATTCGTCGTTACCATAGCTTTTGGCGCAATTTACTGCTCTGAGCAGCCCTGAACTACAAATACCTCGCAGGAAAATGCATGAAAGCATTCGAAGCCACACAGATTTTCAACTGAGGACGAGAACGGAAGGGGAAGCCAAAAATCTTGGGCAACTTAGCAATCCATCAAGATTGAATCTCAGATTCATTTCTGGATGTGTGGATGTCTGCGCCGTTGTAAAAAATAAATTGAGAGAGCTGCTGGCCCGTGTAGCATATCCTCTTAACTCACTAAACTCAGAAGTTCTTAGGGAAAATTAATCACTGAATTCTCATACAAAAAGAAAGGAAGAAATAAAGTAAAACAGTTTATTTTCAATTAAGTCGATACATGAAATACATAACATTGAAACTTAAAATATCTCAACATAATCATTCTGAATTAGTACACATACATCAGTATTATGATGATCATATCAATAGTTGAACATACGTTTGAGGAAAAAATTGTTTCATGTAGTGACCACTTACATAAATGAGTGGAAATAATCAGTCTAGGCGTTAACAATATTAGGAAATAATTGGGGAACTAAAAATAGGTGATTAAATCTAATTTTGCACATAAGACTAAAAGGCTAACGATTTAGAAATTTGGAACTATCTTTACGTGCTTACGTATGAACTATATAGTATACCAGATAACTGGCTGAGAGAAAATGTTTCAGCACACCCTGCAATCATGATTTTTCCTAGATAAATAATAATGGCGGTGTCAGAACCAAAAAAATAATTTTTGCATTATGCTAATCAAAATATTTTAGACACAAATGGAGCGATTCATGAAATTGAATGCCTAAATAAGTCATTGTGTTCTCATGAGCGTTAGGAACGAGAAATTATTACACGAGGCTAACAAAAAATTGTACGACATAAATAATAACATTTCAACATATTTTATTTTTCAAATAGATTTGATGCAAAAATCATCAACGGCTTTTAAAATATTTTAACACATAGATCGTTTGTTGGTAGACATACAAGGGTGCCCAAGCAGCCCAAGTCAATGGCTGTACAAAAGATTGAGAGAAAAACATGATAATACGAGTATATTCCAATGGTCAAGTTCTTCTAAGTAAATCAATGGTTACTACTATAAATATCAATACCAATAATAATACATCAACACACACTTCCCAACACGTGTCACCACGAGACATCAACACACTTCACATCACCTGTCACCACGAGACATCAACACACACTTCACATCACCTGTCACCACGAGACATCAACACGCACTTCACATCACCTGTCACCACGAGACATCAACACACTTCACATCACCTGTCACCACGAGACATCAACACACTTCACATCACCTGTCACCACGAGACATCAACACACTTCACATCACCTGTCACCACGAGACATCAACACACTTCACATCACCTGTCACCACGAGACATCAACACACTTCACATCACCTGTCACCACGAGACATCAACACATACTTCACAACACCTGTCACCACGAGACATCAACACACACTTCGCATCACATGTCACCACGAGACATCAACACACTTCGCATCATCTGTCACTACGAGACATCAACACACACTTCACATCACTTGTCACCGCGAGACATCAACACACACTTCACATAACCTGTCACCACGAGACATCAACACACTTCACATCACCTGTCACCACAAGACATCAACACACTTCACATCACCTGTCACCACGAGACATCAACACACTTCACATCACCTGTCACCACGAGACATCAACACACACTTCGCATCACATGTCACCACGAGACATCAACACACTTCACATCACCTGTCACCACGAGACATCAACACACTTCACATCACCTGTCACCACGAGACATCAACACACTTCACATCACCTGTCACCACGAGACATCAACACACACTTCACATTACTTGTCACCACGAGACATCAACACACTTCACATCACCTGTCACCACGAGACATCAACACACACTTCGCATCACATGTCACCACGAGACATCAACACACTTCACATCACCTGTCACCACGAGACATCAACACACACTTCACATCACTTGTCACCACGAGACATCAACACACTTCACATCACCTGTCACCACGAGACATCAACACACACTTCGCATCACATGTCACCACGAGACATCAACACACACTTCGCATTACCTGTCACCACGAGACACCAACACACACTTCACATCACCTGTCACCACGAGACATCAACACACTTCACATCACCTGTCACCACGAGACATCAACACACACTTCACATCACCTGTCACCACGAGACATCAACACACACCTCTCATCACCTGTCACCACGAGACATCAACACACACTTCACATCACCTGTCACCACGAGACATCAACACACACTTCACATCACCTGTCACCACGAGACATCAACACACACTTCACATCACCTGTCACCACGAGACATCAACACACACTTCACATCACCTGTCACCACGAGACATCAACACACCCCGCAGACACGCACCTTCACGTGTTGCTTATCACACGCATCTCACGCACGCTAAGCGGCACAATTGAGTCCTGTTTTTTGCTCCCAATTAGCGAGGGCAAATTTCCAGCAAAATGAGCTACGCAATACACGAAGAGTAGCCCTTCGTAGCATGACTCACGTAAAACTTATCAGGACTGATGTACGACGTTCAAGACTGATGTACGAACGGCAAGCCCCTGTGAGACATTTGAAAGATACGGCTAAAGTAAAAGTCGTGCCTACTTGCATTACTTACGATGAACCTTACTCAACACATTCATTGTGGTGTGACCCACCGATGGGTCGTGCTGAAGTTTTTCTAGCTGCAAAATGACCCGCCGATGGGTCACTTGAAAAATTTTAGATAATCTTTTTAAATTAATGGCAGTTATTTCACCCAGATAATGTTTGCTATTTATAAAATTTTAAACAACTTTTGATGATAATTTGAGTTGGATAATGAACTTCAGTTTAACCCATCGCAGTCAATGTGTTCACAAATCTAACTCACAATAATAGTTATTTGGTAGTAACTCGATGGGTGTAAGACTTTTATTAACTTGCTGAGTGAATCTTACGCTCGCCTTCTGCAATAATTTTGCAAGCCTTATGTCAGACTGACGATAGACTTACCTAGAAACTTTTCGCGAGTGACTAAACAAACTTATGAAAGAAACTTAGCAAGTACTTTGTGCATACAATTCATGAAATTTTAGTGGAGTTTTGCTTGAGTCTGCTGTTTCTTAACGAATTTTTGTTCACTTTCTAGTAAGATTTTAAATTCTGATTTCAAAAAAGTGGAAAGGATTCATCTCCATTTATCTTGCATACATTTTTTCGATACACATTTCACTATGCATGTTGCGTTGACTGTGGTGGCTTTCAGCATTTGTCTCAAATTCACTGGTTACCGAAACGAGAATCAGCAAGAAAATGCGATCCAAGACTTTTCGACCGTGTGCGTTGGCTCAGCGAAAAATGAATAACAGCGAAGCTCAGTTAAAAGCGACATTCTCCTAAGTGAATAATCAAAACGTTTCATGCGCTCTGCAAGCGCTCAATCAATATAATTCAATGAAAATTTGCACTATTTCAAGATTGTTCACCTCCAAAATTATTGAAAACAGTTACTCCAGTGTGTCTGTTTCGAGTTATAATAACGCATATTATAGACGACAGCTAGTCGAGAGATGGGGTCGTGGTGATGTGAAAAACAGAGTGCGCTCATTGAACGTGTGCAAATGTAAGTTTAGATTCCTGTAGACAACCGCCAAGAAATAATCAGATTCCTGTAGACAACCGCCAAGAAATAATCACTGCCTAATTCAGTTACTGAAACCGCAATTCTAAAGTTGGCTTAACAGGACCATCAAGAAATAATACCAGAATGACCGCAATCGCTCTTCACTAAATGAGACCGAGCAGAACTATTTGTTACATCAACGTGACGCTTCAAGTTGGCGGAAGTTGTCCCTTCCAAGAAATCGCCTCGTGCAGAAGTCTCCAAGCACGAACTTTGTTTGATGGAGTTTATGATAAGACGAAGGTGACAAACTTTTACGTTCTCGTAATGAAGGGAATGATGAGCCACGCTCCTACTTTGCGCAACTTGTGAGCGGTTTTTGAAGGGTGCAAACCTCGGGCTTGTGTCGATAAAGATATAATATCTCTAGAATGCCGGACGACATGCGCGTGAGGCAGGAGAGTCTCTCTGCATGGCTTCACGCTTCCAACCCCTTCATTTCATGTTATTTCTTACGTTTAAACGAATGCAGAGACTCCTTTTAATGTCTTGGTTTAAAACTCGGCTTTCTCGAAGCATACCCTATAGGGGATGTTTCATTTTTAAATAATTTGCCGGAAGTATTTTAGAAGCTTTCATATCAGTTACGTAATTTGCATACGTGGAGCCATTCTTTCGAAAGCACCTACATGCTAAGAAGACTTCCTGTCATTTCAGAGCATATCCAGAAAATATTCTTAGAGTTTCCTCCCACAACTACTGTTTATGGAACAGAAATATTTCAAGTTTAGGTGATATTTTTGAGCGATGCAAAATGGTTCCGCCCAAAAGTCGTCGACTCAAAAAACTTTCTTGAGGAAGTCTCATTCCAGGATTCCTTGAGCATCTGCAACGCATAAAGTTTCGAAAGTCTTATTAAAAAAGTATAATGAAAGGTAGCCGAGAGGCATTCCAGACACAGTCTCATTAATTCACGCACTGAAAGAAGAATGAACATTATTGCTGTTATAAATAATATGAACGCATGAAAATACCAGCCTTTCTCGAGAAATTTCCGTAGCGGAACAAAATTAAAGTCTAATGACATCATGCCTCTTTTGATACGTGAAGAATTCCATTTCTAATGGTAATTTATCAAGTATTTACATTCGGACATTTCTCTGCTAAGTAATTCAATTTAAATAAATGAATAAATCTTGCAGAAACAAGTAAATAGATTTCAGTGGCGCAATTTTTTTTAGTTAGACCGATTCTGCGTATCATCGATAAGTTTCTCTCAATCCCGAACTACACTCCATTGAGAGCGGCGCGGAGCAAACAGATCAACACTGAACGCATGAAGGCCGACCTCTCTGTGTAGCCCACGAACTTGCGGCGGAGCGCAAAATTCATCTCCTCGTACGACAAGCGAACGGAGGAGCTGACGACAGTTATGAGTTGTGTCGTTGTGGATGGGCTCGACAAAATCTCAAGAAAATGAGCATCGAAAGCGCCTGGAAAAAAGTTTCTGGAACCATGCGCAGGGAAAGCAAAATGCCTTCATGTCTTATCTGCGTTTCTTGTGTTCGCGAAAATGTTCACAAAGGAGGTAATATTCTATTCTAAGCTGTTGTGAAGTCGCACAATAATATTTGAGGAACTTTCGCTGGTGCTCAGTATAGAGCTCGGGTCTGTTTGAATTGATAACAATTTCTTGTGACAATATTGTAATTTCAAAAAGCGCATGCACATTGCACATCCACTTAATGTTGCAATTTTTCTCTGAATTTTGTGAAATAACAGAACATTCCCCCGAACAAAAGTTGGTTACAATGACAACTGTTCAATTCTTGCCCAAAAATCACCTCGCTCCTCGCAGATGGAATACTCATTCGTTCCAAAATCGTGTCATAAGATTCATTGTCCTGGAACGAACTGGGTTCCATGAGCCATCCAAAAATCTTCGCTGATCCAACACGTGTCAAAAAACATTGAATTCATAAACTCTACAGATGTGAGGATTCTTGAAACGTGAAGTATTTCAGGAAGCGGATATCGCTCGAGGGTTTGGTGTGACGAAGGACTCGGAGCTGTCAGAGGAGCTGCTGACCATGCAAATATGGGTGCGGACGATGGATGCCAATTCGTCCGGTTATGTCGTTGCCGGATGCTTCCAGCAGCTCCCATCTGCATCCTTTATCTTCGTCTGCGACTGACAGAACATCCGATCTGGACCATCTGGATCTCCGAGTTCCCCCTCAGGTCAAGCCTGTTAGTGATTGCTAAAACCGTATATATAGAACAATAACCCCGAGAGTAGATGATATCCGGATTATAAGTCTGCCTTGATATTACAATGCCTCTGCTGCGCTATTGCTTTCGATATGAATGTTCCGCTCGATTGATAGTAGAGTCGCTCAATTAGACTTATAGTCCTAATTTGTTGACCTTTCTCATGATTAACATTGGCTGTGGTGAATTCTCAGTATTTAAATGTGTTTATGCTCAAAATACCCATCAGTCAGCATCGAAAGTTCATAAAACAAGTAATTCTTTCTTTACCTCTAAGATCTGTATATTTCATGTTCTTGTCTCAGAAGTCAACTTTAAATTTCAGACAAATACCGTTAAATATTAGGACAATGATCCTCCAAGTCAGAATGTTGACATTAAACGTCAAGAAATATTTTCTTAATTATTTAATTTAGAATCAATTAGATATCAATTTAACCTTGACATAGGTACCCTTGATCACAAAAGTAGAACCCTCGATACCCGGAAGGTAACCCTGTCCATCATACGAGCAATAATATTCCTCTTATTGAGCCGAGTAACTCTAGGGAGTCCTTCCTACTGTATTCCAGGCGAATGGCCAGCAACACAAACTCTGTCCACGCCTCCGATCACGCGCGCACACATACGGACCTGCACTTCTTTTGACAGTCGTTCTCGTGAGTTCGGTCAACTAAAAAATCAAGATTTCCACTTATAAGAGCATGTAAACGAAAATTTTCAAGGAAAGCTAGGCAGAAGACTCAAAAGCAATTAAGCTACAAGTTGAAGTGGCGTCTGATTCGAAAACGATTTAAAAATATTTGAAGAGCAAGCGCTCTGCAACGGATATTTCTACAATAATGCAGTCTTTCCGTCTGAGTAAGTTTTTTTCTTCACTGATATGGGGAATAAACTTTAACAGAAACCAAATTAGCGTAAATGCTAAGCGTATCCCATTGTTAAGTGATGTTGCTTTTATCTTTAACGTTTATCTCCGTTGAGAAGTTGTTAATTCCTGCTAGGAAAATCTGGGAAATGATAACCCGAATCTAAGCCTGTAAGTACACCGAGTTAAAACGAACTAAAATTTGAATCTACTTCTCAGTCTGAATCGCATGCAGGCAGCGCTACATATAGCATCGTCAAGCCATTTGCGACTCGCGGTATCGATATGTTACTTGACCATTTGTTTCTCACGGAAAAAAGAAGAAAGAAACAATTTGTTGTGATGATTCGTCTCCCAGCACGTCAGAAGCCGCACCTTAGTCACACGTGGGAGGTCTTGAGGCTAATTTGACGCCCACATGCTCGTATTTGTGCCCTGATGTCGTGGTGCTTGTGTTGGACGCTGTAATTGTCGAAGCCTGATTGGGCGAAGATACATACGTGAGAAGTAAGGGCAGGAATCAAAAGAGAAGAGTACAACAACAACAACAACATGTCAAACTGATTTCAGTCGTAAAATAGCGTTTTTTTGGTGTAGAATGTTAGAGATAAATTTATTATGATAAACGTTCTTAATTAAAGTGTTATGGACTACATGACAGCTTTCCTTCTGATATTTGCTTCGTGATTTCAAAATACAGTATAATGTCAGCATCATTGTTGCAGCCAAAGGTTATTGAAGGTTCGAATCAAAATAATGCGTATAATACTGTATTTTTCAGTACGAAAGAAAAATTACGAAGACGATCTGGAAAATCATTTCATGATAACAAAGTGTTATTTTCAGCCGAGTTCATTATATTTTCTTCTTCGACCAGTTTAATCAATTCATTTACGTTATTTTGCATAAATTGAAATTTGACAAAGGGTGGGTAAACAGAACGAACGGAAAACAACATTTACTATTTAAGAATATGATGTAAAATAAAATAAGTTTCATTCATCTTAAGATCCTTGGCTTTTTCGGTCGTCATTTTCAACTTATTAAAATTATTTACCGATAACAAGCAGCCGCCAAAAAAATTATTCATGCCAACCGTATCTTTTTATCGACTTTGACCGGTGCCTTTAAAGCTACAAAACTGCTGCACGCCGACGCAAGTTTTTAGACAGTGCATAAAATTGTTGTATATTTCGTGAGCTTTGTCGGTTCTTTGCGGCGGCTCAGCCCTGATCCTCAGGAGAAATTTCTTGACTCGCCACGTAATAGATTGATGCCCTGACTTGGCACGTACGTAAAAATGCTATAACGAATGGCGCACGCGCACTTTTCTATGCCATACACACTGTGAATTTTTCAGCGTTCGAATTTGGAAAGCTGAGAAGCAGAAGCTGCAGCGGTCCTCCTGAGTTCTCAGGCTGACAGCCGTGCACTTGCTTTCAAATTTTTCCCCCTGGAAAACCTAGGGGGGGAGTTTTTATTCTTCGAACGATGTTATAAACTTGCCCTTTTCCGGCAAAATTCATGGGGCTTGGGAGAAAAGAAAACTCGCATGGCATGCTACCTGGCTTAAGTTTTTAGGGCCGTGTATTTCTAAATTATGTATTATTTCAATTATGGTTTTCTTGAGTATTCTATGGAAACCTTTCTCTGCGTATACACCGCATAAACCCTATGGCGTTCAACACCTCAAATCGAATTTAGTGGTACGTTCAGGGTAAGTATTCCAGATTAAATGAAGCTGTTAGAATGAATGGGGTTTCAGTAAGGTGCACAAAAAGTAACTGATCTTAGTTGGACCAGCATGTAAATATATTTCAATTTATCCATTGCAATCGTTCCAAGTAATGATTTTACTGATTTACTGTCTGTAGAAATAAATTACATATACAATGTTTAACTGTTTAAATAGTGAGCGAAAGTAGTTAGTGTGAGACCATTGAATGATTAATAATACCCAGCTCATAAAAATTTGTGTTGGTTACATGCTGATACTTGTTTTATTGGTTTTATGCTTGTTGCCGTATGAAAATTATTTTTCACATTCACAGCATTGTATTCTTGACGTCAGATTTTACAAAGGCGCCAGTGTGTCGTGAGATGTTGACTCTCGTGACCAATTTCTCGGCTATGACTGAAGAATCAATTGCGTTTGAACTAGCCGGTTGATCCCAACAGGTATTGGTTTTTCTATGGTAAAGATATGACTTCAGAGCAACATAAATGAGAAACCTTTCTTTCTGCGGGTGAAATGCACCTTTAAAACAAGTGCTCTCTTCACATACATATAGGAGAAAAAAGTAGCGTATGTTGGGTAAAATTACTTGAAAGGTTGTAAGCAGAGTTTTGTTTTACATTGCTACTTGATTATCCAAATACTTTCTTTCAATAAAAATGCAAGCAATACAGATCAGTGATGCACTTTACAAAACCAAGCTGAAATTCACACTTTTTATTCAGAACAGAAACTGACTTTAAAGTTTAAATTTTTGCCGTAATAAATCAAAGCAGGGCTGTTCTCATCAATCAGAGCAGCTCTCTTCTCTATATTTTTTGTAATACTTCCACAGAGGCAACTTTATAGCGCAATTGCGCCACAGTTCGACATATAATTGAATTTACGAGTACTAAATGTTACTAAGTTCAGATATTTAATTGTTGTTAAGACGCCGAACATTTACAGTTAGCCTGCGCAGCGTTCTAGGTTGCTACCATTTTTCTATTGAAATTAGTTTTACCTGCTGAGATGCAGTGTTATACCGAGGTTGCTGCTGCTCAGGAGTAAGTCGTAGGTTCTGGGTAGGCAGGATGCAGGTCACGAGTAGGCCGTACGTCACGAGCACGCAACAAGTGATGAGTAGGCCGTGCGTGAATAGCAAGCCGCAGGTCCAGGGAAGGTCGTACGTCTAGGACAGGCTGCAGGTCACGAGCAAGCCGTACTTTAATAGCAGGCCGCAAGTGATGAGAAAGCAGTATTTCATGTGCTGGCAGCAGGTCAAATGTAGGCTGCACGTTAATAGCAGGCCGCAAGTGATGAGTAGGCCGTATGTCAAAAGCTGGCAGCAGGTCATGAGTAGGTTGATATTCAATAGCAGTCTGCAAGTCATGAGAAGGCCGTTTATAACAGTCAGCCGATCAAGGAAGGCTGCACGTCTACAGCAGGTCACAGTCATCACGACTACCCTCAATAGCAACAAATGACGGCGTTTTATGACTCTCATAAAATAAACCAGGCCGAGCTTTCGGAAGACAAATCATTCTTTGGTAAATATAAGTGAGGACTATTAACACATTGATAAGAGTTGGAATATGCTCGTACACTTTACCAGATTATCGTTGGGTCCCGCATTCTAATAAGACTAGCAGGACCCGTGGAAATTCCACGGACAGTCATCAGTAAGCTAGGTGGACCCGTAAAAAAATTTGGTCAACATTACTTAACAAATTTTAACATAACATATTCGAAACTAACCTACCTTAACCTAACATATTCTAACCTATATTGTCCTTACCTATGTCAACCAAGTCTATCCTAACCTAACATATTTTAACCTATCCTAACCCAAACAATCCTATCCTAACGTAACTTTAACCGATGTCATCGATAGGCTAGGTGGACCCACGAAAAAAATTCGGTCAACATTACCTTACCTATTCCAACATAACATATTCTAACCTAACCTATCCAATCCTATCCTAACCGAACCAATCCTGATAATATGTCGAACATGAAAAAACGTGGACTCATGAAAAAATTTCGTCAAAATAATCTAACCTAAGCTAACCTAACCTATGCTAACCTAACCTATCCTAACCAAACATATCCTAACCTACCCTAATCGAACCTATCCTGATAATTTGTCGAAAATAAAAAATTCTGGACCCGTGAAAAAATTTCATCAACATCACCTTACAGCAGGTCACAGCAGGTTTCTCTAACATAACATATTTTAACCTAAGCTATCCTAACCTATTCTATCCTAATTTAACTTACCCAATGTGTACTTACTCGTACACTTTACCAGATTATCGTTGGGTCGCGCATTCTAATGGAATAGTTGAATTTAGTTTTATAATCTTCTATTGAAAAATGCAGACTCTAATGGAATAGAGTCTGCATTTTTCAATAGAAGATTATAAAACTAAATTCAACTATGTCATTACTCATTTTATCAATTAATAGAAAATATAGCACATCCTTCTATAAATGTAAAGCTGTTTTCTTTCTTTTTCTCTTAGTTATGTCACACAGAGTGTTCAGTAATAGAGGCACGAAGGCGTGAGAATGACTTCGGACTTCAGTTTTCGAACTCCAATTCATTCTTACTATCTGAATCCCGTTAGTATATTGATGGCTTTATCTACCTAATTTAGACTAACTATCCTAACTTGTTACCTAGCCTATTCCGACATCACATAACTTATCTTAACCTGACCTAACATAAACTAAATTATTTCAACCTTTCGAAAGCTGTCTTAAGTTAATTTAAATTTTTCTAGCATTTCCTAGCCTAGCCTCACGGACCCTTTCAAAAATTTACAAGTATTGAAAATTGCTCAACTGATTCTATCCTAAAATAACCCTTTATTCTATCCTACCGTAACTTAGACTAACACATTCTAAACTATTAGCATATCCAAACTTAGCTACCACCATATAGCACCTAATCCAAGGCATGAATTTCCTATCTACCAATAGTACTCGACCCTTGTAACAACAGTCCGTTCAAGAGAACTTGACCCTGGTAACAACAGGCCACTCAAAAGTAATTAACCCTGGTAATAACAGTCTACTCAAAAGTACTTGCGAGACCAATAGTGAAACTACGTCGAATTTAAATCTTCCAAAAATAAACTGTCCCATGTAGGTACAGAGTGGCCCTAAATCTACTCATTGGAACTTTGAACATAAGACATTACATGAATCAAAACGCAGCATTTTTGAATGAGTATAGCTCAAGAGGTGTTGGGACAGGAAATGAATAGAAGTTTAGAAAGAGCACGTGCTTATTTGTTACTAATGGTGTCGTCTAAAATATATTATTTGTATTCCATATTTAACCTGTAGATAAAATTTCAAAATGTCTTCCATCGTTTCAACAAGTTGACTACGTTTGCCCAGTTGCTACGGTTGGTCGAGTCAGGTTGTATAATGTAAGTAGCTGGGTTGAAAAACCGTCTATATTGCTCGAATACATGTCTATCTTTTCCAAGAAGTGCAAAAAATGTAATAACACGATAATACTCAACTACGTACTCTAAAAATCTATTCACAAAAAAAGGTAGTGAAATAATTGAAATGCTATCCATTTATACCAGTACGTATTTGAAAAATTTACCATAGTTGCACACATATGTCCCAATACGTAGGCAACGTCATAAGTTCTCCTGAACATTTCACGTGTCGTAGTGTTCTTGTTATCAATTTTCGAAAAGGGAGAGTTACTCACGGCCTTCTTGTACGGGGACGTTGGAATTTTTGTTGTTTGGCGATCTGTAAAAACGCAACGTACTGTGTCTAGTTAATTTCGTATGCATGATACGGATTTTCTCAACAGCGCGAACAAATTTACCCCAGTGAAATGACTGAAAGCGTAATCTTCGGCATTGTAATATTGGAAAACTCAATACACAAGGAAGGTTTTTCAAAATTATTGTTTTGGAAAAATTGAATATTATGTTGTGAGGGTAGTAGCTTAGCTTTGTTTTGTAAAGTGCCGGATTTGAGCGAGCGCAAAGTGTTGAACTGGGCCTTACTTATCCCTACTAGTATAAAACGCTCGCTGAAAATCGTGGTCTGCCCGTGCTCAGCATCACAAGTTGTCGGATTTCGAACTTTCATATATGTAAATATGTACGTAGGATGGTGTAACGTATGGATTGAAATATTAGTTTTATGTCTGTGTATGAACAATGATTACACGGATGCTTGGAGAAGTACATATAGTGAAGCTTGAATCACAGATCCGCTCATCACACTTAGCTGCTTTAGTTGTCAAAGTGTAATGAATGATATTATACATTTACTAACTTAAATGAGTAACATCTCATTCAATAACATAAAACTCAAGAAAACAGAGCTTCAGCTGTCATTTATACTCAAGCCACTACAGTATCTGTATTAAAAGTGTTTTGGAGACGATGCGCAGCAACAGGAAGTAATTTTATCATCTATCTCAATTTTTCCAATTTTTTAATCACATTGGCGCATATTGTCTTGTTGAGTATTTTTTTGTAATTATACATAACGCTAAAACGCAACGACAATCACTTCCTATCAAGGCTGTACTTATTTAAAAGACCTTAGAAATCAATGACTACGGCAGATTTTGTTCTTTTTCCAAGCGGGAAGAAAAAGCCGCACTCCTTGAGAGGTTCCGGACCCTCGTTTCATAGAGAGCAAGGGCTCTGTCCACCAGGCCACGGTGTCCATGGCAAATGTTTTTTCAATATAAATATTTGAGATAAATTGAATAATTAAATCAAGTGAAGATATTTCATGAACGCCTGTTGTACCTGAAGCGTAATTTCATGAACGCCTGTTGTACCTGAAGCGTAATTTCATGAACGCCTGTTGTACCTAAAGGTTTAATTGTTCAATTTTTCAGAATGATTTCAAGGTGCAACAAAATTTAAGAGATCACAAGATATCTGTGTGCGTATCCGTTCAAATATAATCGCGAGTACAAGAACACAACTGGCAAAAGGGCAGTCGGGAATAAAATAGAAACAATTAAGAAAGAGTCAGTTTTTGCGGAGATTCTGATCTCAGTTGCGCGTCACCGCTCCCATCCCATTGATTCAGCTCCTGTTGGACGTTTTCGCTTTCGCGTCAGAATAAACGGTGAGCTTTGTACACGAGACCTGAGCTCCTCCGTGCAGAAACCGGGGGCAGTCAATTAAATCAGAGGGAAACCCGCTAGCAGGAACTCTGTAGTCTCGGAGATATGCAACCAATATACGGGCACTTTTAAAGCGATTAAAACGTGGCTAAATGCAGATTTGGAACTGTCTCATGAGACCAATACAGATTGAAACCCAAAATGTAAGTCACTGAAGGGTATATATTTAAAGCTGTTTTTATATGAATTGAAAAAGAAATGAATGATGGAACCGTCAGTTTATCAAAAATGTAGAGGAAAGAAGGCAAATAAAATTTAGTGTTAGTTTTGCGGTCAACATTGTTACTGCGGTCAACAAACTTCAATTAAACTTCACAAATTGACTTCTAATCCTTAAACGTGAGTATTTTTACACTCACGTTACCGTCACGACCACCATCATTAAACTGGCACTGGGATCAGGTGGTCACCGATATTCGAGTGAGGAAGGAACTGCCACTCGGCAGTGAACGTCTAAGACAAGAACCCATTAAGAAAAATAGGATATATTAAAACTGTTTTCAAAAGAGGACCGTACAGTCTTCTGGGGCGTAACAGGGTTAATTTCAGCTTTCTTGAATGAGGCATTAATTTTACCTCCTAGTAGTCTGACGCATGAATTATAGATATTCCTGAATGGTTCAATTATATCTGGATTTGGTCCCTATACTTATGTAAGCTGGAGTGAAAACTTGTTAAACCTCTTGGAATGACTTTTTAATTTGGCACAAATAAAGTCTTTAACTATTAGAGTGATCAATTGACGCTACAATTAGATTTACCTCGGAACTTTAATGTGACCTCCTGGTTTGACTATAATCCAATCCGGGTTGGGTTTTTGATTTGACATGTAGGTTTGTAATATTAATTAGATAACCTAAGTTCATTTCTAGTAGTCTTCTTGACTGCACAGTATAATGAGTCAAGCTAAATTGACACCTTACTAGTACTCATGCACATATTTTAACTAACATGTCTTACGTGTGAAGACCTTCGTTGTTGTCTCTAGAAATTTAAATTTCGCCTTGCAGCTTGTCACGCCGAGCTTACTCCTGTATTTTCTGCTATGCTATACTATGCTATACTAGTAAATAGTTGTAGGGTATCTAATCATTCGCTTTGAGTCATTTGCAACATGTTACTGAGAAACATGTTTAATAACATGCAAATCCCAGAGCATACACGAAAGTTCAACGAGTCAAAGAGTCGCGTATCATTGAGTCAAAGCATACGCAAAAATGATATTTAAGAAGGACTGTAGTATCGTGGAAAAACTGATGAATTAGTCTTTGTTATTGAATGTGTACGTATAGCACATGAAAACAGAGTAGGATATACAGAGCAGAACATAGGAGCTATACATTTATACACTTCGTCAATTGTTACAAGATGCCATCGAATCGTCAGTATCAACAAGTGATAGAATTGCATTCCTCAACAGGAAGTAAAATAGAAGCATGTTATGATCTCACAATAGAGCAAACTAAATCGAAAACGAGAGCTTCCCTAATAGATCATATTATTTTAAAAAAATTAATATCTCGATTCCGTTGTAAGTTCAGTTCCCCATCCGCAGTGAAATACAATTAGAACTTGAAACAACATGACAGGATTGAGGGTAATTGTTAATCGTTCATTCAACATTTCCCTAAGTGTTTGTTCAGTGCTGTATGGCATAAAATTCATTTTACGTTTCGTTGACTTGACTTAAATAGTGAGGGAGAATCCAACGATGTTCAACCCTTTGTTCAGACGTAAGTTTGAAACATGGGAACAGAATTTGTACTTGGATTTCCAGAGTCTCAGTAAACAGGATTTCGAGACTAAACAAGGATAAAACTCATAGTGAGTCTCCAGGAATTTCATGCCGTTAGTCCATTATACGTTATCTAGAGCCATTACCCTGTGATTGTTAATGATGGTTTGTTCTCTGAACATCTGCCAATAACATTTTGAAGAGAACTGTTATCCATCAATAGAGATAAAAATTGTGCAAGTAAAAGTTATCAGAGTTGAAATTCTTGATCGTAATTCTGCAGAAGAGCTTCCATTGGAACAATGAATCCAATGACAAGCTACGACTTACACTAGTAGAGAAAAACGATATCATAGTAGAAAATAGTAGTGAAAAAAGTTCAGTGTTAACATCTCTTAAGATTGAATAATTTCTCAAAATCGGGAAATCAAAGGGAAATAATTTCTCAAAATCGGTCGGGAAATCAACCCTATTGCATGTGCTTATTGCCGTTTTTATTAACTACAGTACCTTTATCGATTATACTTCAACTGCAAAATTTGCTACATTAAAAACAATTGAAATTAGTGAGGTGAAAAATGCCCTATTTTCATAGTATCAGAACACTCGCATTACCTTCTATGTCTAAGTGTTTTAATAAAAGATAGTCATTATTAAGGGATCTTATGACGTCACCTACCATACTCACAAAAAACATATTTGAAGCTGGTCCAAGTTTTCTGAAGGCTTCTTAAAAACGTGAGTGATGCCACCGGCAAATCTTCACATATTGAAACTAGATGATCGATCTGCACACACCTGAATTTCCCCTGGCTCAGCAATGTCAGTTAAAGACACCGTACGCCTTTTTTGGGTAGAAATAAAATTTTCGTTTTAAATCGAAGCTATACATGTGCAGAACATCCACAATAAATTTTACAGGCGTGCACGCAATAGAACGCTCACTATAGAGGGTAGAGAGGTGGTGAGGGGGCGATGTTTCTTTCTAAAAAAGTTATTTTTGAACAAAACATTTTCACTCTATGAAAACAAAAAAACTTTTAAAACTTTTTTAACCACAAAGAAGAAAAAGAAACAAAAAACTTTATTCACTAATAAACAAAATGTTTGTTTGTGATAATGTCATTTTGTTTTTTGCTTCCGTTTCAACCTAAAATTTCCAAATGCCAAATCCTACTTCTCCTACAATAATTATTTTTGGTGTAGAGAGTCGAGATATTGTTTTTTCAAAGAAGAATACTAGGGCTACAGCCCCGAGGTAGAAATTTGAGACTGTCGAATTTGGCAAAAAACGTCGAGCCGTCAAACTCCAAAAATCGAGTTTTTTCGGCATTTTTCCAGAAAAAAAATTATTAAAAATATTTTCAAAAATAAGAAGATTTTCAAAAATTTCTACTTCATCTTTTTAGCCTAAATGTTTATCTTTCAAATGGCACTTGTTTCATGTCTGTGGGTCAAAATTTGTAGTAGAAGTAAGGTTGCCATGCACCCTCTAAATTCTATTTTCTTTGCCGTAA
Source organism: Morinoia aosen (assembly GCA_030386875.1). NCBI lineage: Eukaryota > Metazoa > Arthropoda > Malacostraca > Amphipoda > Talitridae > Morinoia > Morinoia aosen. The sequence goes on along the minus strand of CM059567.1, from coordinate 13,959,800 downwards.
CTCATTTTCTATGAAGCAAATCTACAATTTTTTCAAGATGACCCCAATTTTTTTCTTGCGTTTTACCAGTCTACCAAAGTTCATGGGAATTGGTTTGGAAATAAAAGAAATGTTGTAAAAGGAGTTCGGTGCTCTCACTGGATCACATTAGGCTGAGAAGAGATTTCCATGCAATGGCACATACTTCTGAGCGCCAACTCGAAGGTTGAAGTGATCCACGAGCCGTGTTGGGGGTGGCGTCACCGTGTTTAAGCCACCCTCCATTAAAACAAAGAGTGGCTTCTATTTCGACTCGTGTTTATCTTTCAATTGTGGTTCTTATAGTGAATATTATGATGAACGTTATATCTTTTAATTTCTTATACATTTTTTGTAGTCTCATTACGTATGGGTAAGTTTTTATTTTTTAAATTTGAATATTTTTCCTGGGTGATCTTATAACAGTTTTACTTCAGCACTGGCAACAGAAAAAAAGAAAAGTACAAAGAACTTGGGTACATAGCAACGTATGTAGTAATGTATATGGCGTATAAGTGTAAACATATGAGGGTAGTGTACACTTAAATTTTGTGCAAAATCATAAGCGCGTCTATTCACGTGTGAATATACAAGTGATGGTGAGTAGAATAATTGGAATAAAGGGGAACGTTGCTGAAATACAAATCTAAAAACATCAAAATATTTGACTTTCAGTATTTTCAATTAACCTACCTAATAAGGATTGCTCCTAAGTTGCCCTTAAATAATTTAATTCCGTTCAATTTAATTTTTATAGCCGAGTGTCTTAAACTACCAGAGCAAGTTTCCCATGATTTAAATTCTTGAATTAGGCACTCATTAAGGCCGCGACTCACTGGCCAAATTTCGTCCGTATACTCGCGAGCATGCTGGCAAGCGCGCTGAGTTTGGTGCTTCACTGGAGACGCCTTCGAGAGTGCTGGTAGACGTAGACCGCTGCTCGAGCTTCACGCTGCTTCAGTCGATGATCAACTGTCGTGAGGGAGGGTGTGCGCTTCTCGAAAGATGAAACACACATCGCGAGAGAAAAGCACTCATGCGCTTTTAGTAATTAAAAACCTGCATGCCATCAAACGAAGGAAAAAGGGATGGACAATTCTTCGTTGGAATTTTTCAATAGTTAAGACTTGGCGTTTACAATGAAGACTTTAATAATTTCATGAATAATGATAAATATATGAATAAATTAATTGTTTCATTCTTCCTATTCTTTCCAATATTACCATTAACGGTGGCAATATTATGACAATAGGAATGAATAAATATATCATTATCATCTGAGATGTTAAAACAAAAAAGGTGGCAAAAAGAGAATAATAGAAATAAATAGACAAAATAGACAAGAAAATCGGCTCTTTAAACTTGTGAGCGTCTACTCGCACTGATATCATACTTTCAAAGCATCCGGGACTTCATGTCATATTTATTAAAGGAGAAAGAGAAAGACTCTATCGTGCGAGAGGACGTGTGGTTTGGTATATAGGTGAGCGGTACAAAATTATAAAATGAAAAATTGATAGTGTTTTTAAAGTTCAATGTTTCCAATTTCTACACAGCAAGTGAATATCAGTTTTAAAAATGTGAATGCAAAATTTTTTGTAATATTTATCTATTTTCATTGTTTTAAATTTAGTTTCTTATTATTATTCACTTCTCGCTTGAGCTCGCATGAAATATATATCGTCGTATTAATAAGAGGCAATTAGGTGAAATAAATTTTTCGAAAATATATATTACCCTTAAATAGTTATAAAATGGAAGTATTAACTTTTCAAGCTACCATGTAATAATGAATCTTTTCATGTAGTAATTAATTACTAAATTACTAAACCATCGGTAATATTGAATCATTGTGAAGATCGACCGAGTAAACTATTTGACGCGCATAAAATAAATTGTCTTCGGTACTGCTCACGAAGTAGAGTATTTGTATTTTCTTTGCAATGTCGTTAATGAAAGTTTCGTGTCCATTACTTCTTGGACAGTTTTTGTACCACATTGCCTCAGAACATTATTCCTGTACGCGTCAAATTTCACTTTCTATTAACACTTGTGTTCTGGATAAGTGTCTATGAAACGCAGTGTTTGTGCTCCTGTCCATTCTACATGGGAGCTCGACTTGACAGTGTATCTTCCTCCTCAACTTTATATGCGGCACTAAAAATGAGAACGCTGGCCAGCGTACTGTCGGACAATCTCCGAGCACAAAACGTCAACGTGCTGGCGAAATTTGGTCATTGCGTGAGCACGCTTGTCAGAACGCTGAGGAAATTTAGCCAGTGAGTCGCGGCCTTTAGTTAACTACAGATCTGACATAGCCGTGGTTATGACGTGTGCGCTTACTAAAGGAAATTTACAACTTTTCTCTATAGACAACGAGGTAAATATTTGAAAAGAAATAAGAGTACTTTTTAGGCATGAAACTACTCCTCAATGCGTGCGTATTTTTACTTGTTCAAGCTTGAAACCGGTTAAATTTCTAAATTTCACATACTGGTGAACAGAAAGATTGAGCAAGCAAGCAACCAACTAGGTGCGTTTTTTTGTACAGGTGATAGGCACCATATTATGAACTTGTATGAGATATCACTTCAAAAAGGATTCTGCATTCCGTATATGGAGAAACAAAATATTTTTGCTCTGAGCTAATGTTTTTTACGTTCTATGAAACTCTAAACCTCGATTTCTTCATGGAGATCTTGCAGATTTCTCCATTTTGTACAGCTTAGAAGCCTTTGAATTCGTTCTGTGAACAGAGTAATTTTTTAATGTTTGGTCAACTTCTAATACTTGCTTTAGTGTGACAGGTACAGAATTTACTTGCAGTAAATGTGTTATTATCAATTATTGGAATATTTACACAGTTTTAAAAACTTGAAGAATTCGGCTGATTTCTCAAATAAATGAGCCTCAAACACACTGCAAAAACGAACAATTCATGAGAACTTAAAATATCAAAAATACATTTTTTTTGAACTTCTTAAACAAAGTTATATATGTACTTCCAGTGATTTCAATACATAATGGGGCTGATCTGCTTGATGAATTCGAAATATTTCACATTCTGCAAAAAACATCGAATAGTTTTCATGTTACTAATGGTGCCTTAAACTTTGTTGAAATGTAACGCTAAACTGATGATCAATGTTGTTAATACTTTCGATACATAAAGGAAGCCAAATACTCAATTTAAATACCTTATATATATCTAAATAGTTAAAGAAATTGATATTCTTTGCGTACTTGAACTGCATGTATTATGCTTTACGTTTTAGCAAATTTTTAATTTTGTTGGCTGGAAAACGAAAAAAAACAAAAACTGGCTGGTCGTGACGACAAGTAGACACACACACACACACACAGACACACACACACACACACACAGACACACACACATCATGTGACTCATACTGCATCCTTGCGAGCTAAATTTGAGCCGCAATTGAATAAAGCATACGAGCCAGGCTCACAAACTGGGCCAATACCGTGTAGGATTATGAAAATGCGACGCCCAGGCAATGTGACCGACGAAAGAGATTTGTTTTGTAGGAGATTATGAGAGCTGTAGATATTTATTATTGAGAGAAGTAAAGCATAAACATTAGGGGAGATATTCTGATACTGATTAAATGAGGCAAATAGCACAGCACTGCCTATTTTTTTCAAAATATTGTGGAACATACCTGCGCTAAATTTTAGCTACTCTGGTCCATTACAAATGTTTCATCAATGCTAATAGAATTCCAGGATTGTTTTCTAATTCACTGTTACTGTTTCTTCGTTTTAATGTTTCTTTGTGAATATTATTCAACTCTTTGAACAAACATGTGAATAAAATTCATGAAAAACGCATTCACAAAAAAATCCCAAAAAATAAACCTTCTTCATTTCGAAGAAATTTTGTATAATTTATGTTTTGTTGCATTTTGAAAAAGTTAAAACTTTTAAAATTTGTTACTGGACAAGAATATCAACCTATTAAGGAGTACTTACTATTAATGATACATATGAAGCGAACGGCCTGATACTAAATTATTGTAGGTGACCTAATGTATGTGACCGTATTTCCCAGGCATAGCGATTGAGAAATCAAGGTATCAAAGCTGTCCGTCAAAAAATTATAGTTTTCCCAAAACTAACAATTCAATAAAACCCCGCAGAATTAAATAAACATACGTTTCAATTATTGTCCTAGTAGATAAACCTTTACATGAATCAATTCTTGAAAAGGTTTGGCGAGAACAAAATTTGCAAGTCCACAAACTGAATCGATACGACTATTTCCTAAAAAATATGGCTAATCCCGCTCCTGTACCATATCTAACTACCCTGCATTTGCGACACTATACTACTCCCTCCATCCAAACTTTTGCTTACGGAACACACGGTACCATAACTGTCCAGTTCTCAGGTATTTGCAAAATATTGGTGTGTATTTCCTAGACAAAGAGGTTTCACAGTCTCCTCGTTCCCGAGATCGATACTTTAATGCTTGTGTGTGAACGGCGACCATGTCGACGCCATTGCAAGCAATAATCGCGAGATCGGCAGATTCACGAACAATGAAATCGCTATTGCGGGCAGACGAACACAATCTCGAAGCAATATTCCGAGCGATAGATTACTCAAATAACCTAATCTGGACTTCATTTTCTGGGATTTAAATGCAGCTCTGGAACAAGCGAGAGCCTCGCACCTGCCGATATGAGGCCACCAGGAGATTAATTGCGAATTTTGGGAACGGAATTCGGGGAATTTTAAGGATCAGGTGCAGGGTTCCAATTGAAATTGGAAACCTAATGAACATTATTGGCGTTCCAACCTTCAATGAAGAATCCATTTACAACAACAGTGAAAAAATATTAGATGTGCCCAAGTTCCTTTCCGATTAGTCAGCTGCAGTGTCATGACGTGCACTCTCACGTGTATAGAACAATACGCAGGCTGCATATACAGTGAACTACTCAAAATATGTAGCTGTCTGGGTCACATTAACGCGAGTGTAGGAATCGAGAGTTATTATATAATATGTACGATGAGAAAAGTAAGATAGCAATCAATTGACAGGACGGATATGTTTCTTACAGTTGAAGACGAATAAAAATTGGAAAAAGCTGCAGTCATATTACCCACCATTTGCGATTCAAGCAGCTTTTATTTTAGGTAATACATCCCTGCTTCATCACGCATTAAGTTGGGGTGAAAACACGAGTGCTTGTAATTAAAAAGCTGATGAAACTGTTTTAATTTGGACTTTGGATGGACAATTTGCGGGCATGCAGGAACGCCAACATGAGGTAATTTGCTGTGATCACAGCAGAAGCAGGAAACTTTATCATTTTTCTCAGATTTCAGGGATCTATGAAAGCTAGCGCATACTAATGAACTTTGGAGACGCGTAAGTGAAGACTGTAAAATATATTATAAGCAGAAGAAATGCAAAAAATGTATTCCCGGAATCTCATTTTGTGGAGATGAGCGAGAGAAATGTTGAGCAGGATTCGCAATGCTATCAGAACATAGTGTGGGAGTGAAGCCCTGGGTATTCCCTGCATCAAGTCCTAAATATTTTTAGTGCAAGTGGAAGATATTCTAATTTTAAAAATGGGATCGTATCATTTGGCTATCTGAAATCTCATACTAAAATATTTCAAACATAGATCTTTGAGATATAAATGTTACAGATAACTGAAGGTTAACAATATATTCTTTTTAATTCAAATTATTTTAGTGACGAATCAGATATACGTTGTTCAGTGCGTATCCTCGATGGTTTTAGCGCGTGAAAGTGCGCAAATTAATTTTTTTGCCGCGACCGCTGTTGTGAAAAATTTGGTACAAGAGAGAAATTCGAACCCAAAGTTTGTGCCACCTTGCGATACAGCGGTTGAGATTTTCCCCACCACTTGTGTGCGGAGTGCACACAGACTCGCGGGCCTGCTACTCTGGAGTTAGATAAGAATGAAACAGGCACAGCAAAGGCACTGGAATACTCCCCCTGCTCTTCGAGCGTACGTTTGTAGCAGCATACTTGCATACATGCAGCAAGTCTCTCGAGGAATATGGAGCAGAAGGGATAATTAGGAAAATTGTGCTCGCGCTCAGCGTTCTGCGACAAACTCTGGAATTATTAATTGTGGTCATTTTTATTACTCAAAGCACACGAAACAAATTCATGAGAACTTCATGGGATGCTCATGACAGAACAATATTGTGACAAACTTAACAAATTAAATAGTTTGGGATAGAAATTATTTCTCTCCATTAGCTATATCACAATTAAGAGTCAACACATGGCTACTTCTCTACATGCTCGGCGAATGAAATTTTAGAAAAGAAATCATGATGTTGTCCTTAACGCCCGTCCGCACCATCAATCTTTTGGCCGAATCTTGTGTTTTTCGGTAGTCCGCGAACTCCAACACAGGTGAAAACTGCCAGATTTCATGCGCTCGTGATTTCAAAACTGTTGGAAAACTCCGAACACAAAATTTCGTTAAAATCGGCGAACACTCAATCGTTTATGTATTGTGGATGGCGTTTTTGCTCGTGAATTAATTGCTTGATTTCTACGTCTTTTTCCCTATTTTATCGGCTTAATTGTTTTTTTTCTCATGAATACGGTATATTGTAGGACTTTATGGAAATTGTTTTTACCGAAATTAAGTATATAACGTGTGCAAAATTTATTCAGTAATAACGTGATATGTCAAAAGGTTTAAATTTAGTTGATGTTTCGTTAATTAAAATAAAAGCTAACTGCCATTGTACTTCGGGTTCACGCAGCCGAAAACGTAGTCTGGACACTATTCAGAAAAGTTTCTGTTTTTGTTCTCGTTTTGATGTGTTTGCGATGGAAGAAAAGTTGGATAATGTAGGCAAGAGTGAGGCTTTATTGGGCATGTTCTGGTAGCAATTCTCATTTTGTTCGAGTAATTATGGTCGTTTTTTCGTCACATACTAGAAGATTGTTGTTCGTGTTTAGAGCGCATTTTAGACGCATTTCCGTCATTGTGATCATGATTTCCCATATTCTAGAGAACACACTACAAAAACGGCGTTATAAACAGGAACAGTTCATTACACGTCGTTAAAATGGCTCTCGACCTCCAATACAAGAGCTGGGGCCAGCGTTTGAAGAAACCATACCACAAAAACTCAAAGTTGTTGGTCTACCAAAACTTTTTGGGTCTGGGAAGTTATAGCAAGACACAACGAATAAATAGTCTTGTCTATAACGAACATAGAGTTTACGACTCAACGAATATAGAGCCTACGAATATGTGTATTTAACGGAGACAAAAACCTCAATGCACACGTGAAATATAAACTAATTGAGGTCACATTGAGGAATTTTAAAGCCCAAAACCTATATCCCCAGGCTGAGCCGCATGAGCATGCTCCCTATTCTGATTTTTCAACGGAGCATTCATGATTTTGACCGCCCAAGCATAGCCTCTCTACGGAACGGCTAAAATGATAGATGCCCTGACTTAAAAGTAAGACAGTGTCCTAAAATTTCAGTCCAACTGAACATGTTAGAGTTAACAGGTAGCCAGAACCTCATCGATCGTCCTCCCTTTGCGAATGCAGGATTGAAACAAAGGCAGTAATTTGTTCTTGCACTAGAAAAAACTAGAAGTTATTCAAAATTACTGCAATGAGAATACAAATTTAATCATTAACATTGCCTTCATGCGTTGCTTAATTTAAGATTCCTTTTTGTCAACATTAACTCTGGAATGCTCTTAAAATTCGGATACTAAACAATTGAATTCTTTATAATTATTACTTGTTCCGTTCCAAGTCACGTATCTATTACCGGAGTTCCTTCTAGTATTCAGTTTGATTTTCTGGTTGCGTGCAAATTCGTGCGTGCTTAGGAGGTATATTATCTCAGCACATTCGGATATTCTTCGTTCCCCTCTACTCAACTACACTAGTGTTATACTCTCCGTTAGTTATCTTTCTCTTGAATCTGACTGCTTTTCACCTACTGAACAAAAATGATGTCTAGTTTTTTGTATTAATTTGAATGTATGTAAAGCTCGATCTATCAGTACCAGCTTCTAGAGTTGCACTTGAGAGACAAGAACTAGACACAAGCTTATCTTGGGCTTTAATAAATTGTCAAACCAAGCCTTTTGAGTAAAGGAACTAAGAAATAAAATTTTATGTAATAATGAGCCGTTTTATTAAAGTGAATATTCTCCTCCCCTCCTTATCTAAGGAAGAGTTTTTAATGAATCGCTTTCCACTTTTATAGTAGGGATGGTCTTATTTTCCCCCACGAGGTACATAAGTTTTAATCGAGCAGATTGTGTTATAATGGGTAGTATACCTTATATCCTGATTGAGTGTGATCAAGAATATTCTAAAAACCGCATAAAATCCTACACTGTATAGAAGTGACGTGGCTGCGAGAAACAGTCAAGTGTATGATGAGAAGCTACTGAATGAATAAGGAGATATGATTCAAAACGTAGAAAGCGAGCCATTCATTTGTTACCAATCCCTGCGAGGATGTTAATAGATTTTCCCTCAGTAGTAGCGTCCGCGCTTTTTACGCGATGAATATTATCGTACGTTCTTTCCCTCTGCCATTCTTCAGTTTCAGTACCCTGATGTTTTCATGCCAATTTGCAGGCCTTAACGCTCAGGGAAAATTATGTTTGTATCTCAGCAGGTTTCACTCGCGTGACGAGACCAGATGGCCAGTCACTCGTCTGGCCCTCAGTAGACCGGTCGCTGGGCCGTGAAGTTAACGCTGGAACATCTCAGATATTTGTGCCGATCTGATATCGACTCCTCGAACTTTCCGGCTAAGTTAAATCGTTGTATCGGCAGCAGTCTTTCCTTGCAGATCGACCCAGTCGTTCCAAGCTACAGCACACCGACGCTGCAACAGACCTCGCCAGCAACAATAAAAACCCAAGCGTACTACCACGGATTTTTTCTTACAGTGCACGGAAGCAAAAGTATCTTAAGCTAGGAGTTTATTGCCAGATGTCCAAATAAAAAAAAATTGTTCGTGAGCTTTGGAGAGATTTTCTTGATCTCGAGGCCCGTCTGAAAAGGTCCTGCTGGAAAACAGACCATTACTTATCCGGAGAAGATTCTTCGAGGCTTTTGATGGACCTGCTGTGGAAGTGATGGCTTTTGAATTGTGTCTCGGCCGCTCTGCAGGAAATGTTCTTCGGTCCCTGATCTGAATTTTGAGAATATTTCTAGAGCAGAATTTGAAATGAGGACCTTAAATGTTTTGATGGCTTACATATTTGCATTTTGATGCGAATTTGCCTGTTCGGAAACTAAATTTTCGCCAACTTGCATTCGAGTCATAAGAGTTTTCAACGTCGGGAGCTTCATATGACGCTTTTATCTTAAACTAATTTTAGGAAGAACGATTCAAAGCATACGAACCTCTTGAAATAAATTTAGGCATTGGAGATTAGTTATAATAAGCTATGACAGTACTTAGCATTAAAGCTAATTTAGTTCGAATTTTATAGGGCTACAAAAAAGTGATATATTTAAAAAAAACCTTGTGTCAAAAATACGAGTAGAACGTAAAAATTAAGTTAGAAAGGAAAAATATAACTATAATTGATGCCTAAAAGCCAACTCAAATTACGCACAAATTTATTGTTCTGATTTAAACAGTGTTAGTGATTTGTTGTCGCTTGGCAGAGTTAAAGTCTTAGAACTGACCGGACTTGATGCCACACGATTGACTCTAGTTAAGCTTACATTTCTATCTTACTTGTGCAGTTGAAATGGGAACTAACCACGTATAGGAGAAGTTTCAGTAATTAAAAAAGCTTGGTTTTTTCACAGATCCCATCTTTACAGATCCTGATGTGACTTTTTGTCCTACAAAAAAGGGCAAAATGTCAATTGATTACCGTACGCACAAAAAGGCTGCACGTCCTCCGAAGCGTCAACTAACACAAGCCGCTGTAGAGTGACCACTTGACGGGGCTTTTTTTCAGCTTATGAACGAAGATAAAATGACTGGAGTAAAAAATACAGTATGGGGGTAAAATAATACAACGTATTGAATAAATCGCCAGATTCCACATTTCTAAACCACGTACAGTTACGAAAATTGGACTATATACAAAACGCGGTATAATTAGGTTAAAAATACGTCTAAGACCCACAAATATTTAATGGAAAAAATACATTGGAACACGTGTAATAAATACGTGAATAAAATTTTACAACACATTTCAAGATTTACATACATCAATACTTCGTTGCATAGCCGTTATTATTAATTATGGCTTTACTATGTTTAATGTAGTCCACTACCAGCCTTTTACAAGTTTCGAGTGTAATCTTCTTCCATTTTTCAAAGCAAATTTCTTTTTAGTTCAGTGATGTTATTGGGACCTCTCTTATGAATCTTCAGTTTAAATTCCCTTCACAAGTTTTCGATCGGATTCAAATCCGGGGATTGACTTGACCATTCTAAAATGTTTATCTTCTTCATCCTCAATCATTCCTTTGTTTCGTTTGCAGTATGCTTTGGACCGTTGTCTTGTTGTAAGGTCAATCCCTCTTTCAATTTGAACGAATGAGCTGAAGGTAGGAGCTGCTATTCCAATATTTTACGGTATTTCCTGTCATTCATGGTTCATTCAATGATGTGTTTTACCTACCCCTGATGAGCTGGAACATACCCTCACCATGATTGAGCCACCTCCAAACTTAACAGTGGGTATGGTGCGCTTTCGTTTATACTCTTCGTCTTGTTGTCTTCAAACATGGTTTGCGCTTTTCTTCCAAATAGTTCGATTTTGGTTTCATCTGACCACAGAAATGAGTTCCAAAACGCTGCTGGCTTGTTTAAATGGTCGTTGACATAATTCAGCCTGGCCTTAATCAACGCGACGTTTCTGGAAAAGAGGAGCCCTACGAGGGGTGCGGGAGCGAAGACTTTCATGGCAGTGCCCTGCTGATAGTGTGTTGGCTGGCTTCGATACTAGATGCATCGAGATCATCCTTCAATTCTTCACGAGTAGTTTGAGGCCTCTGCACTACTGTTCGGACAAAATTACGAACAGCACGGTCGTTAACCTTCCAATTGGACGGCCAGTTCGACGCTTGCTGAGAGTCGTATTCCGGTATTTCACTTACGTATTATGGTTTCAACCAAGGGTATAGGAACACACAGTTGTGCCCATAGCTTTTGATATCCCAAACCTTCATTATTGAGCTCCACAAAACGTTCGCGAAGGTCTTGGCAGATGTCCTTATTCTTACCCATGCTTACGACCTTTCAGAACGGGAGCTGCTGTACCAATGACACGTTAAATGGAGGGGAATGCTGACGAAAGTTCGGTTGCCAAATAATAGAATGCATTAATACATCCTGAAATGATCCTTCAATAACTTTAATGTATGATATCGGGAAAAATCAAGTTTTGTAGACTTTTGTTCATGTGTTTACTATACATGTTTTTATATATTTTCTACTAAATATTGGGGGGTTTTACATAATTTATTACCCTTTTTATACTATTGTTTGAAAATAGACGACCTTTCGAAACTATACGTGGTTTAGAAATGTGGAATATGACGATTTAATCAACGTGTTGTATTATTTTGCCACCCACTATTTTTTTATTATGTCCTTATTCTGCTCGAGAATAACATAACTTCAGAACAATTGAAATTGTTTTCAAGACCTAAATTATTGTTTTGAGGATGTGTTCTTGAATATGGGTGCAAAATTTGCGTAGGAGTGACCACATCCCAAAAGTAATTTATAATAAAACTAAAATTAGGAGTGGAAGCAAATAAAAACCAAATTTTTACGAGGTTACTTCTCCGTTGTGTTGCTGGAACTTGCTATTTGCATCCATCACTTTGTCCCACACTCTGCTTCATTATAAACTAGCCAGTATTAGCAGGCAGTGCTTCAATTCTTTCAGTAAATTCAACTTTTTAGCTTTTATTTAGTTAAAAGAAGAGCGATTTCCATCAGGGTTTGCTTTCTCAATGGGCAAAATGAAGCTTTAAATTTCCTCGCATTCTATCATGATGACCCAAGTTTAACAGCAGTTTAGTTCTATACTAAATACTGAAATGCATCATTAAACATTTTGTTATAGCTACGGAAATATAAAATACTCATTTGTGGCGGGAAAATTGTATTTTTTGTTTGTTACATGTTGTTTTGCTTATAAACTGAAAGGTGTGAGGAACAATCATCGAAAGAAGAAAAAAGAAATGATTGATACAAGAATATTGTTTTAAAAATGAATATTTCGATCTCATACAAATTACGGGCTTAAAAAAATTGTCACGAGTGAATTAAACAATTTTTAGACACAATAAAATAGACAACTCAGAGAACCTTGTGCACTAAAAAGAACAAAATATTACAAAAATATACTAAGTGAAAATCATCAAGACCAGACCATTCTCCATGAGCGTTATTGAACGCAAATTTAGTACAAAATATACGAGGGTATTCGTGAGTAACTGTTGTGGGATATATTACACTTAATGAACATTTTGCTGTCCAAAAAATAACTTACATCAGAGAACAGATCGCAGAACAAAACTTGCTATCCGAACACGTAAGTGTTATTAGAAGGCATGTTTAATGAGCTCTTGTTAAGCACTAATACTTTTTTACTCGACTCTCACTTAAACCGTCATAGCTCCTTACTCCCAGGCTCTTCGTGAACCACCATAAAGATAGACTTTAGAGCACTTGAAGCTCAATGGCTGAATTTCTAAGTATAATTTGAAGCCTTCATTACGTGCGATTTTCACTTGAGCGTATCATTATAGCTGCGCGATGCTCACACGAGAAGTTTGGTGCGCCCGAGCGCGCTGTGAGATCTAGAATTTCGAGGTCGATAGACTTGGTCCCGAACAGGGATTCAATTAAACCGCCCACCAGCCTCAGCTGTTTGGTAACTTTTTTTATACCATGATTGAAACTGGTCAATTGAAAATGTTCACTTACTTATGTAGGACAACAAAGCAAAAAATTGCAGGACCCTAGTTGATCTTTAAAGTTTAATTGTTGCTTAATTATCAATTCAGAGTGTACTCACTGACAATTTTATACCATCGTCAGCACAAGTCATGCAATTTTTAAATTTTCTTATTCCGTTTGACCAAGTATTTATGATTTTCAACGCGTTCCCCAAAAAAATCAAGCTTTCAGACCTGACTTCGTTTTCTGCGTTTATGAGAAGTGTAATTTTGAATAGTTCGTTTTTTAGTACGGTCACTATTGTGAGTTTCTTCTTTATTCATTTTACCTAGAATAGAAAGTATAGTATTCAAAGTTCATGAACAGTCCATCATATTTAATTTTCCAAATTGTAAGACATTCCAACACTCTCGCACTTGTTTTTACGGGGAGCAAAATTCTTCAGCTGAAGTTCGTAAAATCTTTCATAACGTAAATTAGCATTCCCACACATCATGAGAGGCGCAAGTCCGTCTAACAAAATGCATTTCCCTTTGTTACTCATAGCAGAAACTCAACTTCTAGAAAAGTAACGTGAATGTTGAAAGTGAAAAAATAAAATTAAGTTAGTTGTGTTCGAGAGAATGAAAAAATCGTTGATAAAAAACAACCATTAATTGTTAAAAATAGTTACTGAATAGGTGTATTAAAAAGTTACTGTAGAGAGCACAAATTGACTGCAATCAACATAATTTGTAGGATGAAACAGACAGGGTTCAACACGACACAAGGTTAAAAATAAATGATAACTGAACGCTAACAAAAGAATTTTAGCGTAGAGTGTTCCCTCGTGCATCGCGGTAGATGCGCTCCCAAACCCCCCGCGAAAGAAGAATTTCCACGAAGTAAGATCTCTGATTTTTACGTATATGTTTATATTCATTTAGACTTTTAAAGCCCTCCCTGTAAAATTATCTAACCCTCCCATTAAAATACTGTTCATTATTGCTGGAATTAAGTCACACACGAAAAAATCACGAGACACAGCGTAAAACGATCTGAACCGCGCAGCACGTTGTTCCAAACCGACTGAGAGATTAACAAGATATGAGTATTGAAAGCAGCAATCACAAGCCAGATGTGAAAATGGGTGCCCGTCATTGGCTGTCTTTCCTTTCTGCACCAATCATGACCCGTCTTGCACATCGCTACGTCATGAAGCTGATCTTTCGTAGCCTTCGATGTACGCACAATGCGTACTGCACGGTGGCGTGCATCTATAGCCTTTCCAGTTAGTTCTGTTTCCATTTCTACGCTGTCATAAACTCAAATATAAGTTTATATCTCAAAATATACTCTTTTTTTTATCTCTACACTATTATTCATATAAATTTAAAATATTTTAATGATATTTAATGCTGTATTTTAGATTTAACGTCTATCATTATATCCATTGTATTATATATATATATATATATATATATATATATATATATATATATATATATATATATATATATATATATATATATATATATATATATATATATATATATATGTGTGTGTGGGGAGTCGACCGAGCCCGCGAAGTGGTGAAGCCGCGAAAGAGGATCCGCGAAGTTGCGAGTGAACACTGTAATTTCTGGCGACTTAACCAGCATTGCAATAAAATCTATCCGTTACGTCAGAAATCAAATATTATTAGAGAATTTCAACGTTTCATAACTAAACAAAACATATATTAAATCAAATATTTCAGAAAGCAAAGGAAAATTACTGAAATGAAGGGTTAAGGCTAACTCAGAACTAGAAATCATTTCCTGCCATACGCTTCAGAAGTTGCCGACGATAATGAAGCAAATTGCTTGAAGTCAAATAGGACTCGCCAGGTTACAATCTTTCAGTTGAACGAAGCGAAGCCATTTGGACTCTTAATTCCAAGAAGACTTTGCCTAAACGTTCGAAAATAATATTTTGGTGAGAAAATATACATACAGTACCTTATTTTAGAGTATACCAAGAAGAAACAATACCTTTATTTTATCAGGAAACTATAAATCTTAAATCTCCTAATTTTTCATGGTCATTTCCAATTGATAACATTTTTTAATTATTGACTTTAGGTTAGTATACGTATTTTAACCTTGACTGTAATCATTGCTTCCAAATCTCACTGTACAAAGCCCAGGCAAATATCATGGAAATCGAGATATCTTCAAGCCCAGGCAGATATCCTAGTAATCGCAGATATCCTCAAGCCCAGGTACGTAAATGTCCTAGAAATCGCAGACATCCTCAAGCCCAGGTACGTAAATGTCCTAGAAATCGCAGACATCCTCAAGCCCAGGTACGTAAATGTCCTAGAAATCGCAGACATCCTCAAGCCCAGGTACGTAAATGTCCTAGAAATCGCAGACATCCTCAAGCCCAGGTACGTAAATGTCCTAGAAATCGCAGACATCCTCAAGCCCAGGTACGTAAATGTCCTAGAAATCGCAGATATCCTGAAGCCCAGGTGCATAAATATCCTAGAAATCTCAAATATCCTCAAGCCCCCGGCAGATGTCCTGGAATCCGAGGACTTCTCGCACGTTCACTCTGTATTCAGGAGCTTCAGTTAGAGAACTCCATTACTATAATATATTTTGGAGCTCTGGATATAAATTAGATCCTAATGGTCAACACTGCAACTTTCAGCGCTGCCAAACGAGCTGAATTTGGTCAGAGTTCATCTCTAATAAAGCATTCAGTAATTCTGTCACGATTGCGTGCTGTAACTATTACGAATCATGCATCGGCTCAAATTCCTCGTACAGAAAGGCTCCAGGCAGGCAGGACTGCGCTGAGATGACGAAATAGCCATGGAAATTTATGATTTTTATTTAAATATTGAATAAGCTCTGAAATGTCACTCAGTGAATGTACGGACTACCTTCGTTCTCAATTTACAATTATTTAGCCACTTATGAATAAATTTCCGCACCATTATAAAGAACTTTCTTCTAGAATGATGAAAATAATTATTAAATTAAGCTGAAATTGTTGCAAATAATAGCAGACAAAGTTTCATATTCGCACACTGAAAAAATCAACTTTTTGACACATAAGTACTTATTTAACATTGGAATTCCGTCAGTATACCATCAGTAATTTGAACAATTAGCTCGTGACTCTCTACAACGAACATTACTTGAACCTGGAGCGGATAGAATACACATAATTTTCCTAAAATGATAAGGTTCTAAAGCTCAACCTATATTGTCCGTACAAACATATACGTTTATTAATCAGCAACCCTGGAAAACCCTAATGCAATGTTTACACATAATAGGGGTAGCTACCAATGTTGTAATCATCAGAGAAATAGAAGATGGAATTATGATAATAAATGCAAATTTAAAGCAGCAAAACCACTCTGAAAGTATTTTGAAGTTCAGATGCCGGATTTCCAATGACTCAGGTCGCTGCTCAGTTCCGCCTCTCGTGTCTTCACTCTTATTGACTGGCGCTCAACCAAATACGAGATCTCATCTGTAAATACGTACGGAAATGATTAAATGTTCAGATTCGTGACTCGAACATCAGAAAATTTTTATATTCATCGCTCGCTCTAACTTCAAGATCTGAATGTATGGTTGAGTCCACTACACAAGCATTAGCTACTTCTCTAATAATATTGATCAAATTTGTTAGTGACCGATGTATCGAATGGCCATAGAAAGTGTCCTTACTTCTGAAAAACGGAGGTCATAATGATGTTCACTATTACTGTAAAGAGATATTAAAACGTCGTTTGCAAAGGTTATCTTTCTATGTTTTAAGGCATATATATTGCCGCCTTCCCAGAATAAACCGAAAGAAGCAATCGATGTTGTTTAAATTTCAATAACAATTTTATTCAACTGCACTTTTGGCTATCGAATGCACTGTGAAATTCAGATGTTTTTTCTTTCGCTGCATGTTTCTCCATTTGTGAAAATTATATGAGAATAATGTAGGAAACACTTCACTCTCATCAACATTGAGCACTTTCATAATACAAAGCATTTTTTGCTCATTTGTGTCACGTTTTGAATGTATCTCAACTTATATCAACAATTTTAAAAAGCTTTTTCCCCAGGAGTTTTTTGTGCATAATAATTTCTGCCTCCCATGATAGCTAGTTTGGTACAACAATCTATGCAATGGAATGGATACAGTGAGCTTGGTTTAATTTTTTCTTTCCCACCTTGAGTGTAAAATGCATCCTGTTGATTCTATAACTGGCATTTGCCGTTTCGTGTTCTTGGAAAAAAAATCTAACAGTCTATCAGTTCCCATTAGGCAATGCGAAGGACTGATCTTAGCTATATAGTTCATGAGGTTGAATACAACATTTCACAACGAAAAATGGTAAGGCACCTGCAAATTAATCGTTAAAAACCGTAAAAAATGCTGTACCAATAATAAAAATAGAAAATCATCCCTAATTGTGACGAGTTATAAAAACTAAAGTGAACTTCATACCAAATATACTTTAAAGTATTTCGGTGTGCCGAAGAAAGGAAGAAATATCCAACAATCTCCGTACAGATGAAGGGGAAAAATTCATTGATTTAGCAGACCGGCATGAGTGTGCAGATCGCAATTTATCGACAGGTCATTTTTTGCTCTTCTTTTTTAAGTGAATTGAAGTGCAGGCAATGAGCCGAAATGACGGGCGGCGACGGGCGACCAGAGCTCACATTCTACGCACAAGTCTCTGGAAGTAGGGAACAGAGAAACGAAGTCGTTTCACAGACACGAACATTTTTTGCGAGTTCAGAATTTTTCAGAGTCACAAAGTAGCATCAGAGCAACATTATGGAGTGTGGCATAAAAATCGAACAGCGGAAGTAACAATGTCCCATGCTAACGCATTTGAAGCGTATAGAATCTAACACAGGAATAATATTATGGTGAACACTTGTGCTCCAGCTCTGTGTTTGTTAAAGTATATTTCAACTGTCTCGAGGTAAATGAGTTTTCGTCAACTTGCGTTAAGTTAGAATCTTTAAAGGAAAATTAATACTCTTCCACGCACCATAATTGATAGTGTGAAATATAGGACAGGGTGTTTGATAAAAAGTGTGGGGATTTTCAAATATTTATAGCTCATTAAATATTGATTGTAGATACCTGAATTTCAGGCAGCGCAAATGGTTTCGAATCCAGTTAGATACCCATAACCTTAAACATTTTCTTCAAGTGTTCAGCTCATTGGACCCGGGCTAGGTCTATTTCCTTATCCCGATGGTGTGTCTGTACATTTACTTTAGTTAGCCCTTAAGTTTCATTTGTATTGTATTTAAAAAATTCCAGCATTAGTTTGATTATCTAGCTGAATAGCATAAACATTTAACGTGTAATTTTGCGCGTTGTACAGTGTTATGCAGTAACTTATGTTTATGCGCGTTGTTTTGGCAAAAAGTTAATAAATCATTGTGTTTGCTGAAATGTGTCTGTATATTTAGGAGGCACTGTAAAAATTCAGCTGTAAGCAAGTGACATCCTAAGATGAAAAAAGTCTAGTTTCTCCTCTAGTTTAAGGCTTTAGTCTACTACATCACTTCGCCTTAGAGGCTTAAGGAACCGCCATTGGAGGACAAACTATCCCATATCGTTTGCCTCAAAGGAAGGCGCTGTCGTAGTTCGGCGAATCAGGATTATCATGAGGAGCCCTAACGGACTGATTACGGCGCAGACAGTTGCTCGTCTTCCTAACGGTACTGCCGTAGTTCGGCACAAACAGAAATTACTTCTATTGCTCTAGCGGACTAATTACGGCGTAGGCGGTACCCAAACAAATCTTACCCTAACGGTACCGCCGTAGTTCAGCACTAACAGAAATTCCTTTCTGTTGCTCTAACGGACTGATTACGGCGTAGGCGGTACCCACACGAACCTCATGAAGAGCAGCTGTGCGGAAAAGCTAGCGCCCCGAAAAACGTAGCTGCACAGAAGACAGCCATTTTCCACGAACCCTTACGTCGACCGCACGGCGGTATCGACACTGAACTTAGCCGAATTTTAAAGCGTCAAAAATATAAACTTGCCTATTAAATTCTTGTTCAATCATAAAAATGATTTGAAATCAGTTTTCGAAAAAATAAAATCGAATTTTTTGCCTAAAGCGCGAGCGGGTCTTTAGAAGCGCAATCTCTATATTTGCTTGAATAGAGCTCAATATCAGAATAGGCAAAAAAATGAACAAGTACTTTTGAAATGAATTCACATATTTTCAATAACAACACAGATATCAATTTCAGTTCCAATTAGTTCATTTGTGGTAACCATGGCAACCGTTGCTTGTGAGACACTTTTGACATCGGTCTCTGATCGTTGGCCATTTCACGGACGGAAAATATTCATTGTCTTCAATTTGACGACGTATCATTTGAATGCTTTCTAGTATTCTTTGCGCAAAACGTCTTATAGAATGTCCCATATTTCTGTTGAAATGGTTTAATATTCCCTAAATTTAGCAACTGTCTTTCTCACATTAGTCTCGCATAAATATCTTCCATCAAATTTAGTTTGAAAATGTTCAACAAAATCTCTGACATTTTTTATTTCCCCATATGTTTTGATGATGAAGATTCGTTGTTCCTTTGCTAATTCCATGGTTGAACTCATAACAAAATTAAATTTTAGAAAGTGAATTGTAAATTGAAACAGCGTCGATAAATTACAGGAGGTATACAAGATATAAAACTCGATCCTACAATCAGTTCCTAATGAGTCATAACTATTTGGCAATACTTTTTTGTAAAACATTCTATATATGCTAAAATATCATGTGGAAAAGTAGTAGGGCAAATATTCACCAAGTTTCGGCATCAGGAGAAATCACATCTGAACCATATTTTTTGATGATTGCTTTGAAATTCTCTTCGTCGTCAGGATCAGTTTTCCCATTTTAGTATCGGCGCATAACACGCTCTGTCAAACTTTACCATATAGACTCATACAAATTATACCCTATTACGCAATAGCTATGCACTTCACCGCCCTATTACGATTTGATTTTCGTTAATCAATCAATTGCATGTTTGAAACCTTAACATTGGCCGGCCAATTAAATTATGAGCATGAGCTATTGGAATTGTGACTTAAAGAACGGTAGACTTTAGACCGTAGTAATTACACAGAAGGCACATTAATTAAAGCAGTGTTGAAAAAACACTTTTAAAAAAAATCGCCCACCTGTTTTTTGGGGGTTTTATTGGGTTTACATCGGTTACATTTTTCGTTTTTTATTGGATTACGGTATCCTAAATTTTACTCATAATAATTTTTTTATGTATACATTTATGATTTATGAGTACAGTGTGAACACAGTTTATGCTATTTCAGTCAAAAGTAGTAGATACCATCCTATCATTGGTATGATTTGGTTACTTATAAATTTTCTGATCATTAGGCTCTCTCGGTCTTGCTGTCAGTGCCGTCGTGCAACACGATACCGCAGACTCGGCATCTGCATAAGCTTTTTAGGCCTATTAGTTTTCTATCTATAATATAAGATGGTAGGGTCTGCACCTGCCCTAACTCGTCAGGCCTACTGGCTGCCTGTCTGCAAGAGATTTTGAAGCTTAGAATGAAAGGCAGTAAGTCCTATTCCGCAGTTCCTATGTGTTAGACGTGTGTGTGAGTGCGAGTGTTCGCTGATGAGTTTCATCTTAGAGCCTTCATGAGTCCTGTTAATAAATAATTATAATTCAGTAACTCCTTTGAGCTATATTTTGTGCATTTAGATCAGTAAAGTTGGATGACCATAGACCTACATCTAAATAATCCTTAATTTATGTGTTCCGTTGCCTACAGGCCTTACACTGCTCGTGATCAATTAATACAGCAGCAATGCCTTTATGTTGTGGCAGGGAAAATGAGGGGACTAGAGTCATGTAACTGAAATAGAAGGAGACACAACCAAAGTTAGCTGTGACTTTTTTTTGGACAATATAAGCAACATGAATAATTTGGAAAATGTAAGGAGAAAAAAGCAAGAACAAACAGGAGGGTAGGAAGATGGCACAGCATTTAAGCACAGTTAAGCCCTGCTGACTCAAGATATGATAGGCTATGACAAGATAGTCAACCGTCAATTTCCTTTTCTTCTGCATTAGCACCAATTAACTACTGTAAAGTCAACTGCACCACCACCACCAGTACAATGGAGTGGGACTTTTGAGATCTTTTGTACTTCTCAAGAAGTCAAAGAAAAATAAATGTTCAACTGCGAAAATTTTTCTTTTGCTCTAATATTAATTTTATTGTGAAAGATAGAGAAGGAAGAGTTCCACAAGTTCTGCTGAGTAATGCGATCTGGATACATACTGCCAGACCACACTGCCGGTCGAAATTGGCAGTGACCATGTTTGGTACAGATTTGGGGAGAGGAAAGCTCAAATGCTCCTTAAAATATTTAAACTTTTGAGGCTAAATTGTGCTCACTTGAGGCCAAATGCTGCAATTAAAACCTACCACTGCCTTGAGAGACTTCCACACGATGGTGAAAATTGTGTTGTACAACTTATAGGAAGTTATTAAGGTTCAAATTAGATTCAACACATGAAGTTTGAAAATGGAGCCAATGTAAAAAAAACAATAAAACCTCCTATGTGCCGTTCTTACAGGTGTGCACATTCATACCCAGTCTAACTTTTTCGCCACCTGCATGCATGTTTTTCGCCGCCCAAGTAATTAAATCCCTTAGGTGGCGAAAAACATGCATGCTTTGGCGAAAAAGTTTGACTGGGTATAGGAATAATTTATAAAAAAACACTTGACAGATTTTTTCAACTATTTTTTTTATTGTTCTTTATTGCCAACCCTGCATTAAAGTATTACGCTTCAGACAAGCGGTATGCTATGATTGCAATCGATGTGTGGATAAAGTCACATTCCTCCTAAAGCGTTTCTTTAGAAGCTCATCCAGCTTAGTTTATTCCTACATCAGTTCTGGATGCAGTGAGCGTAGTCAAGACTTGGAAGGATTTGTTGAATCAGTGAGCGTTTCCTTCGAAATGGGTGCGTATCTCCTCTTAAGATATTTGTGAGTAAATCTTCTGAAATACTTTTCCAGTCAATGCGTTTCTATAAATATTTAAGATTATTAATTAAGTTGTGAACTTCATGATGCACTCTGACGTTTTGTAGCCAGCTATTAAAAACTCCTTTTTTTGTGTTACACGGTCACTTCAATTTGAAATGAATTCCGTACGATTCTTCTATCATCCGTATCATTTCCATTCGTCTGAACTTTCTCAGAAAATCTCTGATGCACGCCCTAGCTTCTCTACCGAAGAGTATATACCATTATTTCATTTAATGGAGATCTTCTATCCCTTAAATTCTGCTTTAGAGCAATCCTAACCAGAAAAAAGATTTTTCACAAGTATCGCCCCTCCAGAAAATATTCTCGACCCTTTAACAATATAGATCGTCACATTGACCTATTTCTACAGCATTTTTGTCACTGAATACGTAGGACATTTTACCAGGGATGCCCGATAGCTTGATTTTGTTTTAGAGATAACCTGCGTAAACACTGAGACGGTTGCACTGTTCTCTCAATGGGCTTGGTAAGCAAGGGTGAATTCGAAGTTTTCCTTAAGGATGGAATAAATAAAGAACAACCGCGTTCCACTTTCTTTTCAATGGAGTCAGACGCAAGCCTTCAACGAGGGAGGTAACATTTTCGTCGCTCAAATTTAATGTTATAGTTTATTGCTACTTTGGGATGTGTTTTCTTACTCGCCCGATTGTAGAAAATAAATATTTTCTTACAGCACTCATTCCGAAGCCGTCACCGAATATATTGCTGCAACTATAATTCCCTTTATTAATATTCTTGCATGTTCTTTAGAACTAATTTAACCGTAGGAATTGATGTAAAAACTATTAAGGAGAAAAGTTAATATTCTCTTGTAAGTTCCGTCCAGTATAATTTTGCCATCGAATGCCTTAGAATTTAAAAAAGGCATTGAGTTTTATGTTAATAATTCTCCCCTTCTGCGATAATGAAAGCAAAATTATAATTTTCACAACTATTGTTAACTTTTTGAAGAAAAAGAAAAACAATTAAATTCAAACGTACACGAGCTTGTAGGAATGAGAAAATTTCAAAACATGATGTCATAATCCGATTAAATTGTAGAGACAATTATTTGTGGCATAAAATAACACTCTTAAGTACGCAAACTATCCTCAAATAAATATTAAAGACGCGTCCGCATATTGTATTACTGAACAATTCCTAGTCACAATCAAGAAATTTTATCCTGAACCCATCCGGTATTAACGTCGGTTTTATAGTCACTGATTTTAGTACCAGGAAGCCAATGCGGTCAACGAAGCTAAAATCAGCGGCAAAAAATAATTTATTAGATGGTTTGGTCCTCTTGATGGACGATTTTTGCGGTCAGCATCGGGAACAGCAAGGGTTATGCTGCCCAGAACTGCTGACTGGCCAATCATGACTCGCACTTGACGAGGTGATTTGAGGCCGCGAAACGAGCCCCAATTGCAGTGCTCGCTGCCTCAGTATGGCTGCCAGAGGGACGAAGGCTTCCTGAAGCTCTACATTATGTGTCCAGTATGTTGCTCGTGTTCTTTTCAACAGCAACCTTCTCCTAAAGTGATATCTTCTCTGGCAGTGGATTTTTTTGCAAAGAGGTGAAAAAAATTGTATTTGATGTTACAAATTATCATAATACAATATACATTTAATAAATAATATCAAGCAAACAATCAGGGAATTATTTCAATGATTACTCAATGCATGCACATAAAAAGCTTCAACCGAATCTGATAACACTAATTTTCAAATCACTCGAAGCCCATTCTGATCTTCACAAAAAAGAATACATTAATACAACGACGAATACATCCTATAAAGCAAAAAATTTATAAGTACAAACATGTAAACTCAACATGGCACGCTAGCTAGATTTGACACGTTAAGTGGATACAGTTAACGTGTATAGTTAACTGGCCAATAATCAACTGGATATTACTAAATATTGTACATTAACTCGATTTGGTAGCAACTCGATATGCCACCTCGACTGGTTATTGGGAACTAAAAAAACAGTTAAAATTGACTCAAAAAATAGAACTCAATAAGCAAAGAGTAATAAGTACCGAGTAGACCGCTCGCAATATTCTCCCCGGCATGCAAGCGTGTGCCTCACACCGGCACTCGAGCTGCTGCAGACAATGTCGCCTCTCAGCCAAAGAAACATTCCGGCTTCACAGCCCGGCAAGGTTTGCTGAGACGGCGGATTCTAATTCTAAATTCGAGCACGTACTGGCGTGAGAAACTATTTACATCAGCTTTCAGAAACAGACAATAAGTCTGGCGGAAGATGACCTAACGGTTCTTCTAGCTATCATTGATCAATGTTTGCTTTGAGTATGCGTTATTCGCTGACAATGTCCATTTTTACTTAGATTTGTTGTTGATGCAGCTGTTCTTAATAACCTGAGTCTGATATTTAGGCAAAACACAAGTTTTGGATGCCATATAATGGAACTCTGTGAAGTATTTCGCGCTTCTGAACCGGGTGTGTACTCGTATGACAGATTCCCTTCATTTAAGTAGGAAATTTGTCAAACACAGTTATGTGATATACAGTTATATGTTATATATGTCATACAATATGTTATATCTGTCATTCAATGTGTTATATCTGTAATATACATTTTCTGTCAAATGTTGTGCAATTCAAAATATAAACGGATTCTTTTGTGGTGCATTTTAAACTCACACAAATAGGTCGTTCTAAGAGCATTCTGACAAGAACTGTTAAGCAAATTCACATGTGTGTTCGGGAAAAAAAGCATGAACAATACACATGATAACAAAATTTGAATACTAGTCATGCAGTTTCTTAGACTCTAAACTTAAATATTTATGCTAAGTATCCATTCAAAGTTGACATTGAAAAATGAGATTTCATAGAAGTTCTATTTAAAAATCTGCAAGAACAGAGACGGTTCAGAATGGGCAGGCAGGTAATGTACTCACTGTAGACAGGAAGTTAATGTATTCAGCTTTGGCAGGCAGGTGACTCCTCATTCTAGTAATTCGAAGTAATTTAACTATCAAGCGATAACTTAGATGTTGCAGTCCAGTAACGGAACACCATAAACTATTTGAACTTGTTGCCTCCTCTACAGGACAGCCTGTGGCTATAACAGTCTCAGCCAACGGTATTCAGTTGCAACCACCAGCAGGCAACTCATTGCCGAGAAGCTCCAAAACCGAACCCAATCTTCCCGAGTTATGAGCCATTGATGTAAAAAAGAATGTAATTAAATGGCTCCCAGTTACAACCAGGAACTAGAGCCATTGACGCTGAAGGAATGCAATTTAACCGCACATATCTGAACCGAGCTCGTTGTGCAGGAGTGTAGGATCGCATCGTGGTTGGTAAAATTCCTTAGATATTAATCATATTACAACTTTGTGCTAAGTGAGTGCTGCCTTCGTAGAGGGGTCGAAATTTTCGCCAGCATTGCCCAGCTGGTGAAGGTTGTTCGGCGTTGTGGTCGCATGTTAGCCGAGGATTTCTCTGTCATAATAACGTGGGACAAATCAGCTTTTGGAAGTGGGCTTATGTGGTTGCTGAACTTTACTGGCAACGTATGAACAAGGCCTAAAGAATGATAGCGTGCACGTGTGGAACACAAGGACGCAGAGGCGAGGGTTTCTTTTTTCTGTGAATTAGGGATGTGAAATATAGGTCAAATAAAGAAAATCAAGTGAAAAAAAGAAATAAGAAGAAGAAGCTTAGAGAATGGTTTGCTAGACACCAGGAAAGACATATGAATTATATATCAGTGAAGCCTTAAATCGGATTCGTACCGTATACTTCTTTAATTTCAATGTCTAAGTTTCTACGTCGCTGGTTTGTCTGACTTTCTGATACTTTCAACATTATACTTTTGTCAAGATTACAGCAAGGCAGATAGGGGGAGGTTTAGTGAGCTTAGGGTTATTTAGGATGGAATGAGTCACGTCAGAGCAACTTCAATTCATTTAAAAAAATTCGAATATTTATGGTAATGTTTAACATTGAATTAAAAAAAATTTGAAGATTATTGGTATAACTAAGCTTAAGACAGATTTAGGTTAGACAAGTCTATGTATAATTCTGAAGTGTCGGCGACGAGCGAGGTAATTGAGGAGCTTTCGGAAACAGTATAAAAATGGTGGCTTTATCATAAACAAAAATTTTGATTCAAATACTCCCTCACTGTTTTAGGATACAAGCTTTACCAAATCTTGTGCATAACGGTCGCTAGCCTGATGCTCAGACGCGACATCGAACGGTATCTAAAAACTCGATGCAAAAACTCATTTATCGTTCACTGTAAACTGTTCAGACGATCACTTTTATTTGTCTTTAGATTCATGCAAAATTTCAGTAAGAAAGGGTAAAGGAGAACACGACAACTTGATCTAAGTTAATGTAAGTGTTAGTAAAGGAGATTGACGCTTGTTTTTCAACATTTAAGAGGCATTGATGTAAACAGGCATCGCACTGATCCAAAATGACGAATTTAGTCTGCCCAACAAAACACTCCCTCAAGCAACCGTCTGTATTCTCTTGCTAGCGTAAGGAAAGACTGGAGTGTACGGTACCCAGTCCCACTGCTCCCAAGAGAAATGCACTCCTCTTCAAAACTTGAACGCACAAATTTATTGAACGTTATTCTGAAGCCTCTTGAGATTTTCCTCGCACTATGAGGGCGGTTTTACGTTTGTTTTTGGGAATTGCAGGGCACTTCAAAGCCAAATTAATTTTTTTAAATAAGGATTGCCTGTCCAAAGAAAAAGATGATCCTGTTGAAACCTTGAGCGTCTACACCTGAGTCAGTCGTTTTTTTTTTGCGTTGAGATAGGAGCATGAATTTTATACTTGTCTAGTTATGTTTTATGGGTTTGAGCTAATCATGACGTGTTCATCTTGGTAAACTAGCAAAACTTCGATATATTGAAACCAGCCAGTGTGGACTCCAAAAAACTTCTCCTGTTTTAACGCTACAAATGTTCACAACATGAAGCTACAAGTAAGGAGTGTTGTTTTCTGTTCTGGCCTTGCGCTATTTCCCTATTAAAATTCTCTCCCCTAACTTAACCTGAAAAAACAATATATCCAGGAAAACAGTATTGGCGGGGGGCGAATTAGGAAAAAGGGAAAGGTTCTCTCTATCGCTAAAGGACTTTTAAGAATAAAAGGGAATAAACAGAACTGTTTACGTATATTTGTTAGGGAAACTTACAGATAATCAGTGTGAAATTCACTGGAGAGGACTATGGAATCGGAACCTGTAGTTATGAAAATTTGAAAAGGTCAGAAAAACAATGAAATCACAGGACCTAGGAATGACCCAGAAATGGAGCGTGGGCAGGAAACACAGGAATTTGGCACATCAGCGGGAAGCAATTGACATGCCAGGTAATAATAAAAAATATACATTATGCTTCCTAAAGGCCGAAACAACACAACCAAGAGCACTAATAAACGAAAATAACAATGAATATGAAAAACAGATGTTAAAATACCATACAATGTTGGAATTGGAAGTGCAATAAATGAAATAAATAATTTGATTGAATTCCCCACCGAAACCGATAGATACGAATATTGGAAAATACATATCTGAGCTTCTCCTGAATGCTTCCACTCCAACGATGATGAACATGCAAATTAATTAAGGAGAAAAAAAAACAGTTTATCAACTGATCAAACTATGAATACAATTTATTCATAGTTGAAGTTTAATCAAGTTTACCAACTGAACAAACAAATGAAATAGATTAATTAATAGGAAATCTCACTTTAAGGATAAAAAGGAAAACCAAAGGGGTCAAGAATGTCATGAAATAAAATATATGTATCGGATTACAAAAACCAATCTTCAGAGCTTTGAAACGCAATAAATTAAAGTGTTAAAAAAATTGCAACTCTAACTGAGTCTTCTGAAAACGACGGATATAAGACATTAAGATTTAAAAGACAAAATAAAACAAAAACCATGGAAAAATTCAACAAACAGTAGAAAGTTTGACCACTGCGTTACATTTATTTATTGACTGACGGTTTTTAAGCCGTACATCGATTCTAAAATGCGGAGGTCAAACGAATTTATTGTTGAATCCAAAATTTTTAAATTTGACCCGCAGCGGTCACACGTATATTGATATACGTTTTTTCCTATTTTAAAAATATGCATAAGGATTCATTTGAGGAATAAACCTCTTAATAATTTTCATTTTCTCTGTACGGGATCCTATAAAAAATAACTGAAAATGCAAGCCTAACCTCACCGCGGTGAGAATTTTCGGCTTTGCAGTAAACTCTCTACTCAAAAATATCCCAAACTTAGTGGTAAAAATATTCTTCGGATAATTATTCGAGCGAAAATAATTTTTTGAAGAATTCATATTTAAATGGAACAATTTTTAGGACGATGAAATTTTGAAAGCTCAGTGAATTAACGTAATAATCTCTGAAATTTTACACCTTGAAAAAATTTTACTAAAAAAGTTCGTACCCATGCAATCCCACGTGAAAGATGCTTTTCGAAACACAGAAGACGTGAATTTTTTTCAGCTCTTGTAACTTTTACATCTAAAAAAGACAATTCATTATTCACTTCTAGTTCACATATGAATTTGATATTCCTATGACATTGATTGAAATATTGAAAAAAAAGACCTTGGATCGCGGCTATTTTTGAAAAGAATAAACGTATCGGTGAGAAATATTCGATAAAAAACGTGCTTAAAATTATCTGGGCATGATTTCAAAAACTTCTCTTCAGAATTGTTTAGAAAGATATTTGAGTGTGGATGTTGAATCTTTATATACCAATGTACCAGTTAACGAGGCTATTTCCATTATTTTAGATCAAATTTTCTCAGAACCCTCAATGGTCGGTCCATGAAGGTACATCCAAAACAATTATGAGAAAATTACTCGAGCTAACACCTAAGGACTCATTATTCAAGTTTAATATCAAAATTTATATACAAGTTGATGGTTTGACAATGGTGATCAATCTGCTTTATCCCCCATTGCGGCTAATATTTTCCAAATCAATTTTGAAGATAAGTTTTTGAAACCATGTCCAAATAATTTTAGACCTTTTCAAAATGTTATCTCTATGCCATAATGTTTTGGCCTTATGCATTTCAATAATTAGCGCAAGAGCGCTAATTTATATTCAATTCAATCTAAAGAATTTGACGAACAAATTCAGCTGCAAACGAGTGTAGCTACATTAGAAATTTTAACGCGTTGTATTGGAGTCATAAAGTAAGAAACTTTTAAAGTCAACAGAAAATCCCCATGAAGATTGATTTCAGAGTTAGATTTTCTAATATTATACCTTACAACCTCATGTTTATATAGCTCATTATTTTCTAAAAGCTACGGAGTTTTTTTATTATGCCTTTCTTTAAGGTTTTTTCAGTGAATAAGAGCAGAGAACTAAGAAAGTTTGATTTCAAGAACGCTGTACAAGCGGAGTGTTATGATCTTAGGTCTTTATAGCCGATACTGCACAAATGTGTTTTTGAAGGCATGACAATATGTACAGCCTGTATCAGTGGACGTAAAACTTTTTGCAATACATTTTAATGGATATAAGATTTAAAGAATTAGGCAGTATTTCTTCACAATTGATGGCTTCATTGAATGGCAAACATGGACTCCCATGCATATTTTAATCCCTTTCTCTTCGATAAATATTGATGCATGACTGGATAAATTTTTGTTCTATCATTCAACAAAATATCATAAGCCTATCAATCATATCCAAAACAAAAGCCATGCATCCTTCACTTATCAACAACATAGCTGATGGCATATATTTTAGTTTCTTGCACATTTTTCAAAATTAATAAAAGCTTGATTAAATGGTGTGAGTACTACCAACAGAGGCAATATCACAAGCAGCAACACAGGAGCTGAAATGATGATGAGGACTATGCGACATCTGAGCAAAAAAGAGTATTTGCGAAGCCTTTTGAAGCAGGACTGCGAGAGGGCAGGGGAGAAGACAAAATTTTGCCACTCTACCGAAAAGTGAACTGATTAAATACGTTTTCTCATTCCTACTGAAACAGCAACCGCTGTTCGTGTACAGTATTTTTCTGATGGTGCTATAACTGCCATATTTGCTTTGATTGTTCACGCTCCCCATGCTAGTGTTGTTGTAACTGTTTTTATGTTTGCTGTTGCTACTTGAGCTGCTCAATATTATTGCTAACGCATTCAAGAGACAAG
This sequence comes from Morinoia aosen, assembly GCA_030386875.1. Lineage (NCBI taxonomy): Eukaryota > Metazoa > Arthropoda > Malacostraca > Amphipoda > Talitridae > Morinoia > Morinoia aosen. Next base: position 13,929,521 of record CM059567.1, on the reverse strand, counting down.
AATTGAAAGAGTTAGTCTAGTCAAAAGTGAGCAGCAGATTCAGCAAAGGTGTAGACTTTGTTGAATTTCAGCTTCGGAAGTCACTATTTCTACGAGTTAACTTGGAAAATCAAATCACGCTTTATTTAAAAACAGTCGTTCGATTTGAAAAGAAGAAAAATTCGAGCTCAGAAGAAAGAATTAAACTTTTACCTGCACTCTTGATAAATTGTAAATTTAATATTTATATTATAAATTCAAAGCAAACATTGACAGACATTCTTTGTGAGTGTGTTTATTCAACTTAGCCCATGGTATAACTTTAGCGCTCATGAATGTGATTTACCGTGTATCTGAATTAATTGAGCACGAATAGAATACAAAATAACTTATAAGTACTTTGATATGCAATTAGGAACAGAAGGCGACACAATAACTCTAATTTCGATTCATTTAAACGCACAGCGCACAGGGCAGCACCGAATTTAACACAGCGCCACCGAGCACCAGCCAGTCCAACTTTTTCATCGCCTGTATGGATGTTTTTCGCCGCCTTAGCGGTTTTAGCAATTAAATCGCTAAGGCGGCGAAAAATATACATGCAGGTGGCAAAAAAGTTAGACTGGGCAGCTGGACTCAGTGAAAACCGCGGCGTCGTCTAGAGCGGATTTGCCAGCAGAGCACGACCTCAGGGAGCACAACAACCGCACAGCGTCCTGCTACGAATTGTCAACCAGTCGAATTTTTTAACCGTTTACATCAGCCGTGCAGCTGGAAACATAAGACCTTCTATGTTGGCTGCCAGCTTTATCGTACTATCACGCCTAATGTTTGGATGTCGATCTTCTGAGCCTGTGTTGGTAGAGCTATAATGTGAGCACTGTACCTGCAGCACCTCTTAAGCGAGTGGTTATCAAGTCGTGAATTCTAGGTTTTCATTGAGTATGCTCAGTAGTAATGCAAACGTAATATACATTATTCCCGTGGAATTGAATCTATATTATAGTGCTACTGCTCAATTACCCTGCAGTCAAGTTAACGCTGATTAATCATGTATGTTTGTGAAGCTGATATTTTCAAACAATGAAATTTACAGTAATTGTCAACAAATAAGTAAAGTTGTGTTGAACTTTCTCCAAAAAGACGTCCAACTTTATAATTCTCTTGAAATTTTTCTTGTGTTAGATTCATGAACGACTGAGAAAACGTGCAGAATACTTCACGTAAATAAATAAGAGGGAAAGAGAAAATTTAGAACCATATTTAGTACAGCAATATTCACTCTGGTGACAATCCTCACGAGTTATTTTCGACAGTTTTTCTTTCATGGTTAAAATGTTTGAAAATTTCGAGAGCTTGCTGCTATTATAACTTAGAATACATAATTCACAACTCACCTCTGGTATAATTCAATAACTGAGCGCCTCTCTCATGCGAGTTGCCATCGTTATACAATGAAAATTCCTGAATCGATAGAGCAATACTTTTTCTAAAGGCCTTTGTGCGAGAATAAAGCAGTTCGTAGAGCAATTGAGGCAATTGTCATATTTTAATGACTCGATGAACTGAGAAGCAATATTACCCGAGTCATTTCGAATTCTACGGACAATGCAACGAAGATTTAACTTACAAAATGATGTCACAAGTGCAGGCTGTTTTTGCTGAACGCCGAAGCTATCCAATGTTCAAATTGCATTATTTGAATGATTGTGAATGGAGCACACAAAAACCAACAAATTATACGGTTGTGAGCGAAACGATAACTTGCAGTGCGTTTCTGCTGGCTAATTGCATTTTACGCGAACTGTAAGGCAACATCACTATCGGCTAGACTATCTTTAGTGCTGGCTGAACAACTTTTTCATGAACTTTGGATGTGATATCAAAACGTTTTGGTCAAATTTTAAAAAATAAATATTCTACTTATAATAAAAAAATTATAATCAACATTTCGGGACTATGAAATTAAATTTCAATTTTTAGTCCCATAAAATGAAGAGTAAAAACACTGTTTATGAGCCCCTTCCTCAAAATACTTTATTTCATTTCCAATCCAGCATTGATGCTCTCACCTCCCCGCAGCAGGGACCAGCGCACCGGAGATCCCCCTGTACGGGGGAGATCCAGTGGCGAACATCCGTCTCTGGACTGCAGGCCGGCATCAATGCAGAGTTTAATTAGCTGTCTACGAGCTAATAATCTATTAGAGAGGCTCGCTGCGGGACTTCTCGATCGTTATTGATTTAAATTTGATATCCAGTCTACAAATCCTAGAGCAGAATTAAAGTCCCAAATGAATTAGAGTTTCTTACAACTCAATGAAACAACTGACTCAGGTGAAAATGGAACGTTTTTAATTCGTTATTTAAATGACTGTTTTTCCCGTTTTTTCAAAATTTGAAAGGGCTCGCAAATCAAGCTGAACTTGGAACCAATTTAAGTGTCTTCAAATCATGATCATCGTTAATTTTCGAGAACTAGTTATTTAATTGTTATTGTTTACAGTTCAGCCCGTGACCTGCCTTGAAGTAAAGCAATATAGTTTGCATTAAAATGAGAAGGCTCTAATGTTATTCTTGGGCTCTGATGTTGTTTTTAGAGCTCAGTTTCCAGGTTCAAGAAACCAAAGAAGAGCGCTTTTGCTGTTCACGAAGTTATTAATGATGCAAGATTTTAAAACTTTTTATTTTCCACTTGAGTGGGAATAATACCGCGCATCGTCCGTCACTTGTCTAGTCATGCAAGCTGCGAGGCTGAGCCACTTTTCTCGTATTCATTTTTTACCGTGGAAATAGACGCGATCTGGCTGGGAATAAATTTTAGGGCGAATAGCACAAAAGCATGTTTTCGTCTTAAATAGACAGCACAAACCATTTTAAAGCTCTCTGAACTGAAATATTTATATTATATCAAACAGGTTTGCGTTTCTATTGCTGAGAATCTGTTGCATGAGGTGCATTTAGGAAAAATGCGCTCTAAATGTAATTCCCTGTTTTATAAACTGTTTAACATGTGCTCTATCATAGCAAAAAAACAGCCAGAAATAAGCAGACACTGCCATTCCAAAGCGACAGCAAATAGCACGTGCACACAAAACTTCAATTAAAACTTCAACTCATGAGAAAAATACGTAGGCTGAAAGCGCATGAGAGTCCTTTAACTGCATCTCCAATGTAGGAACAAATACTGCTATTGCCCCCGTATTTATTTTTAGCTTACTACGCACATATTGGGTCTCAGCCTGACAGTGAAAATCACACGTTGCCTCAATAGCAATGTTCTCTTCGATGAATCCAAGAACAAATCCCTGAAGTCTTTTTATTCACTCTACGCTAAATAATCCTTTTAGCACATCGAAAATTTGTTTATTATGCTTTGTATTGAATGTTACCTTCATTTTGTGCATTGGCCCTTATCAATCGAGCGCGACTTGAAGTTGTTTTATATGACACCGCACGACTCTATACAATGTGAACCGTGCGCGGGATTGCGCGTTGTTTTGTCAGGGATTGTAATTACTAGATGTTGTCGTAGGAGGTCATTTTGTTCTTACGCAGAAAATTATGTTGCAACTGAATAATTAAATTCAAAAAAATCAAAATCGATTATTTTATCACATACTGACAATATAATCCACTTATATAGTCACCTGTAGTTACCACACATGACATCTATAAAAACGAAGAATGCGACAGGAAAACAATTTTTTGAAAATTACATTTCAAGTTCCAAAACTTCTTATGAAAATGACTAGAAATAGCGGACGAACGACTTCATGGACTCGGTGCGTTCTAGAAAAAAAGGAAATAATTTCAGTAGTTTTACCTCATGTATTGCTGTAATCCACCCACGACATCAACAAATTGATCGAAAATGGGCAAGTTTCACAACGAACATGAGATAAGTCGTATTCCATATAAATTAACTTCCTTGTAATGTACGCCCGGTCTCCAGCATAGCCGGTGAACAACTGACGGCTTACCACTTGATGAAGTTTGAGAAACACTGTATGCATGAAGGCTGATTCGCACTTATAGCTTGCTCATAACTTTTCAAACGTTAGACTAGATCAACAAAAGAGATAAGTAAGGGTTTTCAAATGAAGTATTAGGCAGACCGAAAGCGGTGTCAGTTCTATCCTTAATCCATGTTAAACGCGGGCATCAGAAGCTGCTGGTGCAACCACGATTTTTCAAACACATTTTGATTTGGTAAACTATAGCTCTTTGACTTTACGCTGTCGATGTGCGTATCATATCTAGAACACTTGGTTAAATATTGCCGTCATGAGCCACAAGCCAAGCAAATTCTAACCTAAAATACTGCACGTAAAATTGGCTCACACTTCAATTCTTACAGATGATATTGCCGCATCTAACTCAACAATAAAAATCTATACTATAATAAGAGCCGCGTCCGTCCGTCCGTCCGAAGCCAGCCGAAAGTGTGTGATGAGCGTATCTGTGATACAAGCTCCAGCCCTATATATTTTGACGGGCCGTGTTCACGCGGCCTCATCAACTCTCGAGAGATTGTATTTTTTAATTTCTAACGGCCTTTTTCTCATTTCGCCCTCATTTTTATTTCAAATAAAGAAGGGTGGACTAGTTCTTAATAAAATGGAACAAGAAGGTCGAAAATTACGAACCAGAATCCAATAGCAGTAAATTTAAACAATCCATGAATACAATTATTTCTGAGAGAAGTGTGGACCACAATTTTCATGTTATTGAAGGCAGAAGACGCCGGCAAGCAGGCGTGTTGGAGAGGGTGGATGGGAGGTGCACATGTGTATGTGCATGTATGCGGAGGTGTTGTATACGTAGTGCATGGAAAGACAATCGATGTAGAATTGGGGTTGGGAAATCAGAGCAGAAGAAAAAAAGACTATAGGAAATGATTGTATTCGAGGAGAAGCAGGTCGTTTAGTGCTCCAAGGTAAAAAGAAACAACTTTGCACATGCATGAACCATAGAAACAATATAAACGGTGAACTAAACTCTCAGTGATTACAGGTAAATGTAGAAATCACAATAAATATAAAGTGAAATGGAAAGAACGAAAGGATTGGATTAAGATGTTTTTTTCTGTTTAATGCGCATACAGGAATTCCCGGACGAGAGAGCCATAAGATATAACTGCCGTAGCAATTATGAAAATAAATTTTGTTCGGCATTTATTCGATACGCGTTTTCGTTTTTCACTCAATTTAATATACGGTTTTGATTAGTTTGTAAAATATAAAGAGCTGCATGAAACAAAAGTGAACAGATGTTAAATTTACAAGCAAAATGAATTCAAATTTGACGTATGGCACAAGCTAGGTCCCAATAAATGAAACATGAAAACTATACAGAACATAATGAATATTGAACCCGTCTCCACACCGTCCGCATCCAGAATGAGCTCAGCCAGACGCAAAGCGCCAACCGAAGTCTAACTCGACGATACAAATTTCGAGGAAAAAACCAAAAGCGGACGGCGTTTACATCAGAAAGAATTGGACATTTAACATCGGAAACTTGAACTAAGCGAATCAAAAGTAGCCACTGGCTTCCTAAACAAATTCTAATATATTTCTCAAAAAGCTCATCAGGCGCATCATGACAAGCAGCGTATCGATAGGCTCTGTCTCAAATTTGAAGTGCTAATTATAGACGATGAGGGCAGCAGATACTGGTTGTCCATTAAGGTATTCGATTACGCTCTTCTTCAGGGCTCCTATGGCTTCATTTATAATGCTTCATCACGATGGCTCTCCCTATTTCAAATTGAGCGACTCGAGTCTACAATTGGGCTTTCATCGTTGGCTCTCTTTCTGCTGCAAGTATAAGCTGAAATTCTTTTAGTTAAGAACAGACAAATTTAATTTATTTGAGAGAGAAAACCCCTTTTGTATCCTATGGAAAAGTTTTATTAGATTAATAAACAAACTTCTCCGATATCGCTGAAAATGGATTATACATTTTATTGCATTGTTAGACCAATCTAAAACTGGTGACCAGTAAATCTGATGAGCGCCGCTGAAACTTTTGTGTGCAGGCGCAGAGTCTACAGCGTTTCTCGCCCACCATCCTGCTGTGATGTTGATGTACGTACGACCGTTGCATTAGGGAGTGAGTCAGAATTCATCTACTTATCCCATTCATCCAATGTGTGTGGCCCAGTTACTCAATTTCAATATATTGTTCAATTCAATCAATCTATTTATCCATAATTTGGTGTTAGCTCGAGCGAATAGAAGTTAAAATTTTAATGCTCGGAGCACCATTCTAACGGTCTACTCAATCACATAAATATTTTTTACATTAAGTTGTAATTGATGAAGTGCACAAGCACACGGACCAATGTTCATACATATTCTGTCATCACTAATGCTTTTCGAACTTGATTTTTTATGTGACATATTTCTAAATGTTTTTCAGAGCTAATAACGTATTTTATATGGTACGTTATCGAATACCTTTCTTTTTTCTAATTGTTTTTAAAGCTTCCAGAATGAGCATTATTTAGAAACAGTGGAACAAACTTGCTTATAAAAATGGCATCTCCCAGTTTCTTCTTCGAGCACAAAGTCCAAAATATCTTGCTTCACGAGTTCTAATTAGTTCCAGCTTTGTCTAAGAACAATATAAGCTGCACCTGTCTTATTTAAAGTCTTTCATGTTTGAATTTATTCTGGAATTGCGTTCTGCCGAACAATAGCATTCTAAAACGTAATCGTATTTCCATTTTAAAATATTGGCAATAGTATTTCGTACATGAATATCAACAGAAAATATATCTAACGGACATATTAGTAGTTGAAAACCTGTACGAGCTCTCCTTTTATGAAGTGTAAACTTTCACCTTGGTTTACATTTGATTTCTTCGCAGCGTAAACCAAAATGATAATTTTCCTTAACATGAGTCGTCTTAGCTCATTTTTTGCTACACACACTCCTGAGACGAAATGAATGTTTTAATTATAAAATACAAAAATCTTAGAGCTCACAGGAATCAAGTTGATAATCTCAGAGCAAAATTCAAGAAATACGAAGCTAATGGCAGCATCCACGTGAAAACTTGTCGCGCTTATTACCTTCAACATATCGACGCACTTAAATAAAAATAAATGTAATTTAGAACAGCTGCTGACTTCCTTCCATGCCAGCACCCGTTGATTAGTCCAACTTTTTAAAATTAGAATATCTTTACGTTGTGGCTAGGTTTTTGCGACGCAAGAACGAACCTCGCGTAGAGACGCATGCTGACTGAATTTGTTGTCTGTTGCCTGCCTGACTTCTTTTTATAAAGCTTATTTCTTATACACTAGTATTAGTCTTCATTATCTAAATTTTAAAGGAAGATTTACATTTGATCTTGATCAGCTTCAGGCGAATTTCATGATCATACATATGTAAAGTCCTGTTTTCCAGTCACAGGGCTAGCTAGGGAATTAAAAAATAATCAGCGTACAGGACTTTTGTTATCGATAGAGGGAAAAGGTCGAATAACGCTGCAGTAGAGATGGAAAATAACTCCCATAAGCTAAATTTCGTGCGTTTATAACCCTTGAGTGGCTTAGGACAGTATATTTCCCAGCCGCCATGTGCTTTTAGTGATCTACGATTCTGCTAGTCCTGGTATTGATAGGCGGTGCTGTGTTCGTGCTTTCGTGTACCATACTGTCCCAGTTTTGGAAACTCACACCTCACGTATGTGTGAACGTTCATTCGCATTAGGTTCCATTACATCCCATAACAAAGATAATGTAATATTTTCTGCGGTGTCTCTTACTTGAAAATAGTGCCATCATTTGGAATTCTTTCGTTTAAAACTATATTATTCAGTTCACTTAAGAGTTATCCTTTTAGGAATAGGTTGTATTTTCAGGCAAAATAGACCGTTACATTTACCTAGCTTGGGTGAAAAACTGGTTTAAAGGTAATGTGTGTTAGCCATGAACAGTTTCACTTTCCAAGACAGGGCTTCCATAGTTAACAACCACTCTCAGACAATTTTAAAGAAAGACTCAAGTTGGTAGTAGTTAAATTTTTAAATAAGCTAAAAGTTTGTCACGCTCAAGACCACCTGTACACCTACCACGGCTATTTAGGGCAGACATACAAGTGGTTCGCGTGTATGTATTTCGAGATGATGAATAGCTTTGCAATCAATTTGTAGATTACATACTCGCCGAATTTTGATAGGAAAAATGCCATAAGTTTGACTCTGCTCGAATATAGGCAATGTAATTTTTTTTGGCAGTGTCTAGCGGAATATTTGTTGTGCAACCGATTAGGCAATTCCATCTCTCCAAATCAACCAAACTTCAGTAAGCAGCGGCCACATCCCACCAACAGCATGCAGTATTACATCACCGTGAACCGCACAGAGAACTGTAGAATTAAACTTATCGGACGGAATAATACTTCCTTCATTGAGAACCATTCAAGACACGACGGAGTAAGCTCACCTCAGCTCAAGCTAGTAGGTCTTAAGCTCATTTTACACTAGCGGTGTGGAGCGACGGTGTGGAGCGACGGTAAACTTGTTACAGATCTTCCCACGAGAAGATTGAGCGTCAGAGCACACCGGCTTGCTTTTACATTGCCGCTCAATTTGACGCTCCTTCCCCCGAGACAGTAATCGTCAGTATTGCTCTTGCAATAAAGTCAGAATAATTTGCAGAACATGGATGGAGCAACGGTGTGGAGCGCAAAGACACCGTCAATGTAAAATGGCCTTTAGGGTAGCTGCACACCAAAAAACGGCAAGCGACAAAGCAAGCGAGAGAGAAAGATGTTAGGCGAGATCTATCAGACTATCACACACCAAAAGATAGCCAGTTTGCTCCTGAATGTCATGGAGAGAGGTCTATAGCAAAAACAAGCGGAACAAGCATGTGTTTGTAACGTTGAGTATCATTCCTACTTCGTCCCATTGCTTTGAAACACGTAGTCTGTCACTGTGCTTTGAATCTTTTGACTTTCAAAGGCACAGTACAGCATAAACTTTGGATATAAGGAGTTCAGTCTATGCCGGAAGAATTGAGCAGCGCACCTTCCTCGTCGACATCTCACAACGCACTGCCAGACATTTCCCGCTGCAGCTTTCAAGCGTGAAACCATCTTCGAGTCGCTTTCTCGCTTCATCCAATCTTCAATCTTTCTCACTCGCTCGCTAGCTTGCTTGTGGTGTGCGCACTCCCATAGGAATACATGTATATTGAAGCTTGCTCGCTTTCTCGCCTCAAATCTTTTGGTGTGCAGGCACCCTTAGGACTTCTATCCTTCGTGCTCTTTTTGCTTCTGGCAGTTTCCATGCGTACTTCTCTGTGTCTTCTTCATCTTTTCTTTTCGTTCCTTCGTAATTTCCTTTATGTGCAGGGCATCATGTGTGGAGACACACCTTGTATGTAGTTTTCTCGTTTTCTACAGTCTAAGCCAAATAGTCTCTCCTTTTCGCACTCCTAAGATCGCCTTTGTCGAGGTTAGGGAATCTAGAACTGTCTATTGTAATGGTATTAATAATATTCGTTATAACGATAGACCTCATTAACGATCTACGTTACAGGCCTGTACTTATTATTTTTACGTCAAAATAATCAAAACCTAAATTACGTTACCTAATTTATCCTTGTAACCTAACTTGAACCTGCTGTCTTGTTTTAACGTTCAATAAATCGTGAAAAGTCATGTTTCGCTCGCTAGCTTACGCACAGTACACGCTGTCATAAAAATAAAATTTTCCGCTTCAAGGAGTTCATAACTTCTAAAATATTCAGAATAATATTCCCAATTTACATTTAATCATCTAAATGCCATGCTTCACAAACACCATCAAGAGTTTGTTCTGGAACATATATATCTTTGCATTTCCTTTTAAAAGTTTTCTTTTATTGCGACTAATGGGAGTTCGCCTTCTCGTGGCAACCAATCAGACAAACTACTAAATTGAAAGTTTGATGTAACAAAAATTGATAAGCTATGAGAGAACAAAAACGTGCTGCAAGTTGTTGTTCCAAGCTCACGCATATTTCATCGAACGTTGGTCCATTTTGGTATCTTGAAACCAAAGCTAAAAATAAACAGAAATTGGCATGTAATCGAATCATTTTCCAGGCAACTGGTATAACCATTTTTGCTTCTGAGCCCTGCAGCTTGCCTGCTACAGCAATCTTGATTATTTCAGTGGATGCTCATGCTGCTGGCAACTCAGGATGCAAACTTCTAAGTCCTCAGCTCGATTTTCACTCATTTTTATCTTAAGTTCAGCAGAATATGTTCAATTTAATCTGTAAAGTAAGGCTAGAACTTGAAAGTTTTGCTTTTCGTGAACGTTCTATCTTTCAATAATAATGCGTTCCGGTAGAAAAGAAAAAATAAACTTCTATTTTTCCAAATTTTTAGTTCATTAATATATCAACCATAAGATATTTTTACTTTTGTAATTGGGGCATCTGAAATGCCACGTGAGTGCTTTACAACAACTTTGACCAAATTAAACTAACTTAAATCAGTTAAAAAATAATTTTTCTAAAACAAATCATTGAGACACTAGGTTTGAACGATTTCTCTGCTGCGGTAGAAGGCTTTCTTCACCGGAATACGAATGCTTGAGGCTGACTATCTTAAACCATAAAACTTGGCTCAGAAAAGCCATGGGTATGAATGTGGGTTTTTCAATGAAAATCATGCTTGTAATGGTACTGAAAAAATGTTAGTTGTATTATTATCATTCATCTCTCAGGTGCAACATGTTCCCGGAAATCACAAAGGAAGCCTCTGTGTGAAAAACTTCTTTAAATTCTCTCTACTTCGCATGACTGAGAGTTCATATTGTTTGCTGTTAACAGCGAATAAAGAATCTGTCTTGAGTAAAAATTTTGTGGAAAGAGCGCCCAAAGAAGGGAAATTTTTTCGCAAGCGCTGATCATGAACAAAAGATAACTTTCTTAATAAGAGTCTAACTGTAAAGCCATTTAATACTATCCGTGTTTTATATCTCGTTTTTCTTGCATAGAATATCAGGTTTTTTTTTTGCATCTCTTAACACTGAAATGGGGAGCGTTGAAAAGCCTATAGACAGGACTATGATAAAGATGCCTCCATCAAGAATGTAGGAATCTCAGCCCATCTGTACCTTTCCGTGGTGATGATATTATGCTCAAACCACAAAATAAAATAATTTTGTTCCTTATTGTCAGCAATTTTTGTATCACCGTTCACCGTTCTTTATTCAAAATTCGACGCTTTGGGTAGAACCAACACAAGAGGCGCTTAGGAGAATCGTGTGCTCTAGGTTCATGAACTTCTTCGAATTTATATTTTCGTTTCAAATTATATTTTTATCTTACTGGATTTTACAGAATTCTCACATTTTACCACAAATCCGGTAAGGTCAATCATAGCAAACCCTTTCCTGTTGAGTATGTTATTACCTTCTTACACCATGGGAAAATATGAAGAAAAATCCAAGGGACGAGCAGCCCTTCCCTGGTTTTTGGGGAGTTACACGCCCTAGATTAAACCATGGCGAGTAACAGGCGAGAGGGGAGCTCGAAAGGTTTCGTTCGCCTTGGCGGCAGGCGTTGCTGGCGCTGCTGGTCCAAAGGGCGCCTTGGTCGAGATCGTGAGTCGGTACGGTAGCGCTCCTCCTCCTACTCCATCTGCTTCGGCCGCGGTACAGGCGCTCGCAGCGTTGTTGCATCTTGAATGGTTGCTCTCGAAAGATCAACCTCCCTACGGGCCTTATTCGGAACTTTCAACCAACCTACAGAAACACTGTGACTCGCTCAATGTAATTGTGTTTCATACAGCGGGTGTCTATGAATCTGAAATTATGGAGAAAGGATCAGTGACATAGAATGAAACTTTGAAAACGTGGTTGGAACTGTGTTATAGGTTTTTCAAAATTGCACAAGTTATTCAACCAGCGCGATGTGTGAGCACACTTGACTTGAACAACTTCCCTAAATAAGCATTTCTATAGATTTTCTTTCCATGAAACGTACTTCTGAAACAAGGGTAAATCAACCCATATCTCCAGAATTCAATTTTCAAATAAAATTATTCCGTAAGGTAATCTCAAATAGCGGATTGGAAAGACTGACAATAAAATTTATTTAAAAAAATGAAATTATCCTGAAAATAACAGAGATAGGTCAAATACCTCGCCATGTTACTGAATCCCTTCTCTTAAACATCTTTACATAAAGGCGTTATCTCCGTCAAAGATTTCAACATAAAAAATTTCAAAGAATTTTCTTACGGTGTTATGGAAGATTGCAAACCTATCAACTGTATTGAAGCATCCTTTATTCAGACCAATACGAGCAAACAAAAGCCCTCCTGACAGAATTTGACAGAAATATCCCACGATTTCAAACATGCATGTCAGGTGAGCAGCCAGACACTAAAACCAATTTCTATCTTCAAATGCCAGCAGTAAGGCGACACGTGGAGCAGGGCATCAAAGCTCATCGCGTCTGTGGCCGACGTGAGCAAGAGAACCGCTCCGCGGGCGCGTGCGTGGAAGAAAGAGCCATCTGCCTACACTAGCTGCTAGGGCGTCATCGTGCGAGAGAATAGGTTTGTGCCGAGTTTAAAGAAGAAACAGAAAAAGTTCTGGTAGAGCCAAGCAGACAATAAACGAAGTAGACACCATACCCGAGCAGAATGAAAAAAGGTGCGACACATTTCATTTGTAAGCTTTCCCATGCAGGTGAATAAAAACTCATCCCAATGACCGTCGAGAAAAGCCTCAGCTACTTATTTAGCCAAAAAACCTGGAATCATTCGTTCAGGGGGAAAGATCATTTTTTCACTGAAATTCCCTTTAACATAAACAGTACCTTAATTACCAATATAACCTCTGTCATTGGAATATCAGTAGGAATCATCGAACACCTAGGCTTGAATTTCATGCAAGGACTTATCTACAAATACGAATAAGACTTACCTGCTTTTGAATAATTAAATTCAGGCCTCATAGGAAAACATACATAGCCTGCGGGATACCCAAAAAGCAACGTGGGTCAAACCCTGTTACTCAAGTGCTATCCCACTGCTACTCTCTTTTGTCATGTGCTATAAAATGCACAGAAACAGCAAATGCTACAATTAAATCTGAATTATACGCGTTTTATCTCAAACTAATGCTTTGCAATTAGTGCCAGGAATAGGTACCGTCACACTCTCAAACACAGTACGAGCTCTGAGGTACAGTGACTTGGCTCAAGTGCAACACATGCGGGCACGCACGAGAGCGATGTTTAGCGGCAGACACGAAGGCGATCTTGGTGGGGGTGACCGCACTACTAATTCTCAAAAGTGCTTGGAATAAAAATTCAAGCATGAGAGACTGGCATTCAAAGACTGTTATAAAATTTTAAGAAAACAGGCCCGAGTCCATCTAAATTAAGAACACTTCCAGCTCAGGCCCAACTTCGCACTAACTCTTTTCTTCAAAGAAGCGCAAATGAGCGCTAAACCCTCACCAAGCTCACACATGATGAGTAGCAGAATCAGCACAGTAACCGCAGTAACTGGTCAGTCTCATCCTGCTACTATGCCTAAACAAGACAGATGCCGACATTGTGGCTCCCTCCGGACATTCGTGAGCTGAGCCGCGTAAAAGCGCACGTCATGTCTGACTGAGCAGTCGCATTTTCACTGAGCACGGACCGCCGATAGCACCGGACTAGCAAGCTCCAACCCCTAGTAAACTACTCGAAACCTTTCAGCCTTTCCTTCCCTACCTGACGACAGCGGTGGCTCCAGTTTCGGGGCTTACATTTGGTGGCCAGTTTGGGGCGACCAGTACTGAGATGCAAGGAGTGACGACTTGGCAAATATTCGTAAATCTCTTTTTTGCCGTGCATTGTCTTGGAACGTTTCATGTGAGCACGCTCATGTCTCGATAAGAATTAATATGCTGAATTCACAATTTAAGTACGAATTGGAAAATTTAATCTACATCCGGCTGCTGATGCCGAGATTTAACGAGGAGACTGAGTGTTTTCGTCCTCTCAGCAAATTAAATGTCTATTCGGAATTCAGTTGATTATTATTGAGTCAGCATTCGTTCTCTGAGAAATTCTTCAGACCTATTTTTGTTGGACAGTTAAATGATTGACTCAAAGTTTTAAGAAAGTTTATCGGTCATTGACTTCATAGTAAGATTCAGTAAATTTTCACGCTGACACTGAAAGTGCTTATCATTTTACTTTTTACGCATTCATGTACTAAATTTCGCGCATTGGGCTATGCTAATCTCCCCGTATTTTTTTCAATTTCAGGTTACATGGGTGTGCTGGCAAATAGTAACTTGCGAGTTGCTTCCTGCCGTTATTGAACAATTAGGTGTTGTATTATTGATTCGTTAGTAACTTGCTATTCTAAAGTGTATAGCAATTATTTCTTTCTTAAACTTGTTTTTTTCTAAACACTTCTATTGAGCTCGAATACTTTTCAGTTGAAAGTTTTTTGTATTTGTTTGACGAGACCGTTTAATAATTTTTACTTAGACTTTGCTTACGAACTTTATACGGACTTTGCTTAAATTTTGTTACAATGTTTTGGTTTTATTTTTTTCTGATCCGAGCGCACGGAACTAATATAATTTGCGCTAAACTTCGACGTTGTGGGAAAGGAATTGACTTACTTTGACTTCATTTTTGTTGTTACGTAACTGTTACTCAATTTCCTATGTTAGATTTTCCATATTTTCGAAACATGTTCATAAACCATTGCGTTGGTAGTAGACTTAGTTCAACTCTTTGTGGCTTTTTACTTCAAAGTTTCTCGATGAGCCTACGGGGTAAAAGTCTTTGGCTGTTTTAATACTCGTATTAATTCCTTGGTTGAGTACTTGAAATCTAACCGTATTCAATCCATATTTAGCCGCATTCAATCAAGTACTGTAACCAAACTTTTAATGTTGATAATTGTCCGTTTGACGCCCAATTAATTTTGTTTCCTTTTTTGACTAGTTCCTTTTTATCCATCTACCGGTGGTTGTATATGTTATTTGTACGTAATGCAGACAGATATGAAATTCGAGCTTCATTGTTGATTTGTTTTTGATGATTTTCCGTAACGCTATTTTCTACATTTTGCGGTTTTTAAATTTTTATATGTGTTCATCTATTAATTCATTTATTTGTTTCCTTTCAAGTATCGTCATAACTTCGATGTATACGGATGAAGTGTTTTATGCGAATCCAAGTTGTTCATTTGTTAATGAAAATTGATGTATTATTAGTATTGACGTTTTTTTTGCGTATAGATTTTTAAAGTTGTTCATAACTATTTTAATCATTTTTTTAGCGTTAACTAATACTACTCGGAATTTATTCCTGTTTCTATCTGCGGGGTAAAATCAGTAATTAATTTCTTTTGTGAGTTATAATTAGCGTTTTTACAACCATGTGTCTACTTGCATTGTTTGTCTAGTACGAACCATGTGTTGTGTAATGGTGTTGTACCGGGTAGTTTAATTTTAAATTTTGAAGAAAAGGGCATTTTTTGTTACATCGCTTCAGCTGCCCTTATCCTTTTTGTTTTGCGTTGATTTACTTAACACTTTTTGCTTTGCATAATTGTATTTAACCAGTCCTATAATGTTGTGTTTACGTTTTCTTGGACTGTGGCGGACGGTGCAATCTGCGTTATTGATTTTTTTAAATCGGTTCAAATCTAAAAACTTTTTTTTTATTTTTTTTTATCGGCCTATAATTTTTCCGTATAGGAGGGAGGTATGTGGCTCCCTCCGTACATTCGTGAGCTGAGCCGCGTAAAAGCGCTCGTCATGTCTGAGCAATCGCATTTTCACTGAGAACTGACCGCCGATAGCACCGGACTAGCAAGCTCCAACCCCTAGTAAACTACTCGAAACCTTTCAGCCTTTCCTTCCCTACCTAACAACAGCGATGGCTCCAGTTTAGGGGCTCACAGTATCCCCTGAAGAGTCTAAAAGAAAACGTATTAACTCCGTCGATGGAGGCTCACTAATAGAAAAGAGAGAGACGACCAAAGCGGTGTACACAGACTATGCATCTCGAGCATGCTCCACTACAATGACAAATATGGCAGACGCCGAGTATGATTCAGCACTGAGAGAAATAGGAAGCACTAGTGCAAACAACTCTGTGGTGAGGAACCAGGTATGAGCTATTTGTAATGTGTACACCAAACAAACCCCTATAATAAAGAAGACAATATAACTACACTCCAAAAGAAGCACACAAATCTCACAGAAATGTAATGCGAGAGATCGACATTATGAGCACTCTAAGAGCCGTTCAGACAACCAGAAGATTGCGTACCGACACATGGGTCCAAACTCAACTGTAAAGCTACATTGACCAGGTCACAGCCTGGAAAAATAACAATGACTTAAAGGTCCTGCATTTCAGTCACCCGCTAGGTTTATTAACGCAGAATATATATATAACATACAAACTGGTGTCAACTATCATGGAAACCCCGCATGACAAAAATGGACAGCTGTAAAATAAATGATGAAGTTGCCGTGATCAACCTCCTTGCATGAAAGGAATGCTGATCAACGGTTTTAATACATTTGTTTAAAATACTCATCAAATCAAAAATTGAGAACGCATGCATCGTGTTGTATTGTGCCTGCATCACCCCCTTGATGACAATCGATACCACAGGCAATAAATGCCTGAGGATAGCCACGAGAACATTCAGTCAACGCTTAGATCATTCTTGCAATTTTTAGCGAACGAGATGCTCTTTGAACGCTGAAGGTAAAACCTATCCCTCAAGTACTATCATAAAGCCATGAGTCCGCTTAGTAATCCTGTGGCATAAACTGGTCATTCCACCGACTGACAAACGTTGGTTCAGTAACAAGCATATCACATAAGCATTTGCTGTGAGAGCTATTATATATGCTAATTGACTAGGTAACCCTGGACAGAAACTTTGTTACGACTGATGTTTCCAACCGATACATCAGTATTACAACGCCCACTTTAAAATCTCACATTGCATCACCGACTTAAATTTGAAACTGGCAGAATTAAAGAATAAACCTCACCCCTTGCGTACCAGCTGGGAGCGCACAGAATTGTTCACGAGACATGCCCTCACCGGCACTCCCATCTCCACCGACGGCTCGAAGAGCGATCGTAAAATCGGCACCGCTGCCGTGAGTGGAAACAAAACTCTCAAAACCTCGCTCCTGGACATCACTTCTGTTTTCAGTGCGGTGCGCCAGAGCACACATTCAGCAGTGAACATCATTTGTGAACAATTTACAGAATCGGAAGATGACTTTGTTTTTTATTCATTCACAGCATTTCTGACATGCCCACCAGACACCCAACGTCGAAACGATTGCAGTAAAATTGCACGATCTCCGCGACCGTATACATACTTTTATTGGATACCATCCTGTGCTAACATTGCTCACATGAATTAGCCAATCACGCAGAGGAGGCAGCACCCTTACTTACTCCCGAATAAGACAGGTATACATACATGTATGACCATAGACTGAAAAATACACGGAATATGGACCGAAACTTTGAAACAAAGCAGAAGTGAAATTTCAGTGGAATACGATTGAACCCTGGACCATGAATGAAACTGGGATTGAAGCGTAAATGTGAAGTAATTGTCAACTAATTCGAGCTGGTCCCACGCGGATCACCCACCATTACCTCTGGAATCCAGACTTTGAGGAGACACCTCCAGGCTGCCATTCGCGCATAGGAGCTACTTTGACTGCATGCATGTCGCCTATAAGCTTATCGACTGCTTCAACCTCGCTGGATCCAGAACTGCCCACATTGAAAGATGAAGAAATGCAAACAACCGCGCGACTTAGAGCTTCTGTTGGATGGCAGCTCTAAGTTACCTCCTGGAAGGAACAGACGGAAAGTTGCCTCCAGGCTCACTACCATACAGGGATAATAACAGCGGTTCACAAACTCTGCATGGGGCAGATCAAGTGAGGGACATCAACTGCACAGGCGAAAGAAACACCAGTGAGGCGTTTTTAGTGGTGAAAATCCATAAGTAAAAATATGCATGAACTTTGATGAAACTTGAAATGGTGAAAATACACTGATCGAATGTGCGCAACCAAAATGACTAAGCGCACTGAGAAGATATCCTTGGCGAGGGGAGGTACCAGCGTGGGTAAGGCGCTCGACCAAAGTGAGGGCGGGTAGCTGAAGCCCCACTTTGAGGTTCCAGCTACACCTAATAAAACTAGACAATTGTTCTCTTCAACTCTCACTATTCGGATCAAATACTTTCATACGTACAAAACATCCCCATCTCTTTACAAACGTTCTATTCCTAGTTGCACGATTGAATCTCTTTCGAAGAGTCTGTGGTGGTAAATCTTGCATGATAATAATAATGCTGATAAAATAAAAGTAGTAATAGTACAAATAAACCGTAACTGGTTTTGTTCTCAAACAAATACTTTACTTTCGTCGTCCTAAGCGGAAGCCAGGGATGTACATTGCTAGCTGGTGCCCAAGGTTTGAAAGCCATGAAGAACAATAATATTTAAGCTATGATTTCGGAAATACAGTCGCTCAGTACGTTGAGTGATTTTCCCTCATATTGAAGTAAATAGGAGCATTTGAAAGTGTAGGAAATAGATCAATAATTGCCTGAAAAATTTAATATTATGCACACTCAGGGCGCCGAACTCATTATTGAATAAAAGTACTCCTCATTAACATGGAAAATGTAGCAAAGTAAACTAGCAAGCAAAGATGAATGCTCTTACATTAGCTGACCTTGTTCATGCTAAATATATTTGATAGGAATCATTTCGTCTTCTTTATTTGATAGCTATTGAACATATAAATTTTAGATAGATGTATAGTAAGTAATGCTAGTTAAGGTAGCAAAATTAAACAGCTTCGTTTGAGAAAAAACTATTTCTAGAAGTCTGGTAATGAAATACCTACCAAGGTGTGAAAGACCTCTGAAATGGTGTTCAGAGGTAACCCTGTACCGTTATTATTTTGCAAGGGTCGCTCATTGAGGTTATAGTTGAACGGAACGGTAATCGGAGTTATAGTTGAATGGAACGGTAATAGGTGTTATAGTTGAACGGAACGGTAATCGAGGTTATAGTTGAATGGAATGGTAATCGAGGTTATAGTTGAATGGAACGTTAATCGATGTTATAGTTGAATGGAACGGTAATCGAGGTTATAGTTGAATGGAACGTTAATCGAGGTTATAGTTGAATGGAACGGTAATCGATGTTATACTTGAATGGAACGGTAATCGAGGTTATAGTTGATTGGAACGGTAATCGATGTTATAGTTGAATGGAACGATAATCGAGGTTATAGTTGAATGGAACGGTAATCGATGTTAAAGTTGAATGGAATGATAATCGAGGTTATAGTTGATTGGAACGGTAATCGATGTTATAGTTGAATGGAACGATAATCGAGGTTATAGTTGATTGGAACGGTAATCGATGTTAAAGTTGAATGGAACGGTAATCGATGTTATAGTTGAATGGAACGATAATCGAGGTTATAGTTGATTGGAACGGTAATCGATGTTAAAGTTGAATGGAATGATAATCGAGGTTATAGTTGATTGGAACGGTAATCGATGTTAAAGTTGAATGGAACGGTAATCGAGGTTATAGTTGAATGGAACGGTAATCGATGTTAAAGTTGAATGGAACGGTAATCGATGTTAAAGTTGAATGGAATGATAATCGAGGTTATAGTTGATTGGAACGGTAATCGATGTTAAAGTTGAATGGAATGATAATCGAGGTTATAGTTGATTGGAACGGTAATCGATGTTAAAGTTGAATGGAACGGTAATCGATGTTAAAGTTGAATGGAACGGTAATCAAGGTTATAGTTGAATGGAACGGTAATCGATGTTAAAGTTGAATGGAATGATAATCGAGGTTATAGTTGATTGGAACGGTAATCGATGTTATAGTTGAATGGAACGATAATCGAGGTTATAGTTGAATGGAAAGGTAGTCGATGTTATAGTTAAATGAAAAAGTAATTGAGGTTATAGTTGAATGGAACGGAAATTGAGGTTTTATTTGAATGGAACTGTTGTCGATGTTAGATCGACAACACCGAAAACGAGTTAACAACTAAAATTATTCGTAGAATATAAAATAAAGAAAATTGACTATTAAAATCGAAGAAATAAAACTGAAAACTACAAATTGAAGATTTGTCTGTGAGTCTCTTTCACTATATAAGTTGCACGAAGTGCGATTGAAACACGTGTTAATGTTTTTCTTTTTTTTTGAGTGGGAGGTAGAGGGACAGGAATCATTTACCGAGTGAAGGTCTTATTAACGTAGCCTCGCAAAAGCATTTTGTACTTACGATCCCTTGTGCTTCGTTATCTACCTCATTTTTTTGTTTTCGTTTTTAATCAAATTACATTTAAAAATCAGGCTGAAATGGAGAGAGAGCCCTTGCCCTACCTCACAAGATGTTGGCTACACCGCACGTCAGCCTACCCCGCAGAAGGGTAAGAAAGAGGGGCCTAAATACACGACGTAAAGCAGTTCGAACTTCATCAGCGAACGACAAAAGCATCTAACAACCGACGTTCTGGATTCCGTGGCGATTGGCTATCACAGACAATAGTTTTTAAGAGTTTGACATATATACGAAGATTCTTCCACGAGAAGTGCAAAAATTCAGCTTCCATTCGGTGGAATTCATATCTCCAAATGTTTTGACTAGAAGCCACCGTTTTAATTGAAACAACAAAAGTGACTTTTTATTGGGATACGGAAGATACATTTTTGTTATTTTCGAGCTGCAAAAAGGGGCGAGAGTTTTAGTGAAATTTTTGGAGTGCTCGCTAAAATCTGGGGTTCGTTAAGTGGCTTATGAACAATCACGATGTTATTAGCGACGGCCTATACAAGACCATTCGCAGCCATAGCTGCCCGACCAGAGGCACAAAAAGGGCGCATGTGAATAAATTCATCATCACTCCAAATGATGCCCTTGCACCCTTGCATCTAAGCTTTCGAGTTACTTACTGAACTTATAAATATTTTTTATTTAATATCAAAGAATTTTATGAATCCCATGCTCTGCATGCAAATGAATTATAAAGCTATTGATTACTTATATGTCATAACACTAATATATGTAAAATATATCGTTCATATATTCCACCCGTGCCGCAGAACCCATGCGTGTGCAATTTGTATTCAGTTTCCTTCGACTGCAGGTTCTGAGACACCATTTCATTTCACACCATCAAAGAGCATCTGCGTTCACTCAGCTGGTGGTTCTTAATTGTAAATTGGCAAAACACATGAGAAAAACTTAATTTGTTTCACCGAACTGTTTTCCGTTTATGAACACTGACCATTAAAAATTTATCATACACCTGGTGCCACCCGAATAAGGATTGAGGTAACCTGCTGAATTCTACAAGTGTGTTTCAAATCACGTGAGAAATTACCTCATCCTCTCGCTGAATTATTGCATAATTAATCGAATAATTAGCAATTAATTTAATTCAGTAGCACGAATCATTGAAAAAGTGCAATAGCACGAATCATTTGGGAAGCGTTCTGATAGATTTTTTGTCGTGGAATTTCCCTGCAATTGTTCAACGCTATTTTTTCGGAAATTTCATTCAGAATCCTTGAATCGTTCGATGAAAATAATACTTCAAAGGTGTGTTGCTCCCTTGGTTTCCAAAGCACAGAACGCACAATTTTTTTAGTACTTGTTATAAAAACGACTAGAAAATTTGAGATTGAGTTGAACGCAAGCGGAGAAAATCGTCCTCCTGTCCACAGAGGCACAGACAGCTCCGGAGGAGCTTCTACCTGACTGCAGCCAGCAACTGCGGATCCGCCAAACACTACATACTTGCAGGGCAACGAATCACCCGCTGAAGCGTTACGCTCGTTAACACAACGCTGGAAAATAAAGTTAACTATACTTCCAATGAAATAAACATTCAGTAATTTTAACTAGTCTGAAATTCCCGTCTTTCAATTTAGTTATACAATTACCCAATTGTTCCTCGGTGCTAGTCACTCCCAAGCGTCCACACCATGTGTCAAAAAGAGTGAAACAAAAGAGTGACACAGTGACAGCCGTTGATACTAGAGTACAAAGCGAAAAAAAAGGAAAGAGATAATGACGAATTACAGCGTCATGTAATATTCACTGCTTCGATACAGATGGATAACTAAGGAAGCAAGTTTGAAGATAAACCATACCTTGTCTACACTCCGTGTAGACAAATTCGTAATGCTAATGAGCACAATTAGCGGGGGTGAAAAATAATAATGTGAAAATAGGGATTAAGCTTTGGTACCAATAGCAATACAGTTATTGTGTATAATACGCGACGATATACCTGACCTATCAATTATGAAGCTTCTATTAAAGGATACGTGAGCACTTTAATTCTAGGAAATAAGATAAACATTTAAATTTTAAAGCCAATGATAGCTTGACTGCTTAAGAAGTATTAGACTTCGACCTATGTTACTGTACATGGAGGCTCAAATTTGACGCTCCAATAGACGGAGGATAATTACTATAATTTTCAATCGCCATTATGTATCATTTTAAATTAGGTCTAATTAGCCTACGTCAGGTCAGTGTATAAAAATTATGAGTAATCAAATTTTAAACCCTAATTACTGAATCAGATTTCTCGTCTAAAAGAGCCTCTGAACGTCGATTACCAGAATAAATACTCTGAACGTCTGGTAATAATTGCCATTGCTGCACACTCTAGACTACATAAAATATACGCAAAATAAAAGAAAAACTTTGAAGGAATTTGGGACGCGTGTCATACCTGTACAAGTGCGGGAGTACTGGTTCATGAGCGTAAAAGTCTATACTCATCGAGAAACGTGTTCTGAAAGGCTTGTTGCAGCTGCTGGTTAAAGCGCACCTGTTCTGATCTCCAGATTTCAGAACGCTGACGTAATTTTGCACTATCGCAAGCGGTTTAAAATGAATCGTGGTGAAAATATGGAATGATTAATTATTGATGGTTTCTCTTTCTCAATTTTTAAAAACGTTTGTGTCTGTGTTGTAGTTCACGCCATGAAGTGATAGTCAGGAGGACGTTCCAAAACAATGGCTTCTTTAACACAATATCGAATACTTATTATAAAAATGAATGCTCTAGAAGTAAATGCTTAGAATCTATAGATCTTGATGTCTACTATACTACAATTCTTGCATTCCTGAAGTGGAGTCTACAGTTTTCGAACAAAACGTTTATTCTGAAGTCAGTTCTTTTCTTTATCCTCAAATGTAAATCTTCATTTTAAGCGAACTGCATCTTGTGAGGTGTTGCCTTGGAGTTTCTTAAGATACATATACCTCTTATTCGACCAACGCAATTTGAATATTCAAAAGGTTAATGTATAAATGTTTATAGAACATCAATGAAGTCCTCATTCACGTAAAGGTTTTTAGTGAACTTTTTACCGCGTTGTATTTCTAACGGAGTTTTGTATGACTGCATTCGCAAATTCTTTCATACGAAGTTTTCTGCATTATTGGAGCAATGTGCTTTACTTCTTACTCTGGAAAATTTCTCGTCCTAATACTTAAGAAATATTACGATGGCCAACCGTATAAACTCTTGACGCACTTGGAAGCAGTATCCATCATTCGAGGCAGGGCATCTCTTGCTTCTGCAGTATCTTGAGAGAAAAAACAGGACTTTCTTTCAGCATAGATCAAGATGATCACGGAAAGTATTTCGTTCGCCGATTTCACGGTCAATAAGAAGACTACCTTCATAAAAACTTTTTTCCTACTGGAGCTTGCATCTAAACTTTCAAGTTGCTTGCTGGGCTCGAAAATATCTCCGGTTTGGTCTCTAAGAAGTTTTCTGGAACTCATGCCAAGCCTTTTTAGAGTTTTCTGTTAGCTTCGTTAATTCAGTAACGCTTCGTATTTTTTCATTTAGTGCCAAGAGCTCTTGCTCAGATTCATCTTATACAGCAACTGACGAAACAGTCTTTTCGAATTAGGAACGGAAGAAAACGACGATTTTTAGATGGAAATGTGCATCGCTTGATAAGAGAGGCGAAAGATACATTTTCAGTTCAAACATCTGATGCAGTTGCTTTGATTCCATGATCGGCAGCGACTACAGCCTTTGATTTAATATTGGATTCTTTTTTATTTTAGGAAGAGTTCATATCGACTGCGTAACTGCCAGACTTCCGGGGAATGATTATTAACAAAAAATATATTTGTACAGGAAGAGCAATGTTCGCTTTGCACAATCATTTGCAAGCCAAAGAGTTAGCTTTCTTCATATTATTCTAGTCAAGCTGCAACATAAAGCAATTTGTGCTTTGAAAGAATGTAGAGCGCATGTTCAAACTAGTACATTAGTCAGACAAATGCCAAAAGAATCATAGGCTCAGAATATTTTTGGTGTGTCTCGCAGCTTTGACAGTAATTCATATTAAGTGTTAGCTTGCATAAATGAAAATACATTGAATTAATAGAGCTTGCACAAGTTTAGAAAGCATGGAACGTGCAAAATTAAGACCGAATGTTTGACACAGTTCACATTTCGGAAGATTGTCAGGTTTGAACAGTAAATTTTCCCACAAAATTCTCAACACTCGCATTGAGGAAAAATTCTTAGATATTTCCTGGAATGGAGGCTTACAAAATTAAGGGTCGATTTCGGTATACTCCATAAAAAAAACTCGCTCACGGGCAGAACTTATAGTCTCTTTGCCCCCTTGTTTAATTTTGAGCGTTAACACGAAACCATGATTCGTGTTAACATAGGGCTTTTCCCAGAGTTTACATTAGATTGAATTTAATGATGTATGCCAAATCGTAGGTAT
The DNA here is from genome assembly GCA_030386875.1 of Morinoia aosen. Lineage (NCBI taxonomy): Eukaryota > Metazoa > Arthropoda > Malacostraca > Amphipoda > Talitridae > Morinoia > Morinoia aosen. Next base: position 13,904,684 of record CM059567.1, on the reverse strand, counting down.
GAACACATTAACTCTAGACCATTAAAATTTTTACACATTTTATCGTTAATACCCCATGGCTATTAGGCGGGCTTCGACTTCGGGTTGGCACCGACATCAGAATTGGTACGATCTCGGCAATGAAATTCAAAAAAATACATTAGAGCGCAAATTCGACAAAAAATAAAGCATACGACTATTTGCTTCTCCGTATGCTATACATAGCACACTCATAGAACGTCGGGCAGTTAAGGGTTAACGTGATAACATCAATACCATGCACAGCAATTTCCCTTATTACATACACTTTGAGTAATTATTTTCGAAAAAATCCACGTAAGTAATTCCATGCAACGGAACATTTTGCTGTCATTTTTGAGACAATTGGGACACAAGGTCGAGACTTCGTAGCAGACCAGAGGCATCACTGCATGTTATTGGAAAGTTGTAAGGGCCGCTGAAGATCTGCGCTCGCGTGATATTGATGGGACCTCGAAAACAAGAGAACTATGACTTCGCTTGGATAAACACTGCATTCTTCTCATATAATGGACGTGTTGATTTAAAAGGGTATTTAATCGTGTGTATTTAATTTCATAACACACGTCATAGTGGGCTCTGTAGGACTCATTTTAAAGGCAATGTTGAGCTCTACGTTTGCTTAATCATTTAATGGATGTCTTCCAGTTGGAGACCAATCTTGCTCGACAAATTCCCTCAACCGTACTTCGATTTTGACACGCATGAAGTTCCTAAGTCTCATCAATATCCTCCGAGCTTGTGTTGCTGAAGAACGGGATTGAGGGTCACTCTTCTTATGGCTGCTCTGCCCCAGCGAGTCGAGCTCTGGAGCTGGTAATCTCTCTGAGGTCTGGAAAAAATCTGACTCTGTGAGCATAATCTAAGCATATTTCCTTTGTTTTAAGTGTAATCCCTCAGTTGCGAAACTCCTATTTATTATAGAATTTTTGTGAGAGAGAACCTTTAAATGATTCAAATGTTCTGTACATGTACATCTCTGTAAGATTAAAGTTGCTAATGTGAGGTACGCTTTTTATGCCAAAAACTAAGAATTGTTAAAAAAAATTATTTCTCACGGATGTTCGGCGTGAACGTAGAAGTAAAATTTAAGCTCATTCGGGATCCAATATTGATGTTTTTCTTTACTTATAATGGGCTAAAATTATTTTCCTAGTTGTGTAAATGCGTTTTATTCTAAATTTTTATTTAAAAAAAATCCAGTTAGCAAACATTTTTAAAGTGTTATTACTCACTAAAACCCAATCACGTTCAACTCAAGTGCAATCATTTTTCCCAATAATGTAAGGTTAGTAAAAAATTCAGTCATCAACTGTGTGAAAATTTAACACGAACACAGAGCATGATGAACTCCTGCACAAGGCTTATACAGGGACGAGTTTTAAATGTTTCAATATTTTTAAACTTTCTAACTTCTGACTTGCATGGTCTAACTTCCAAAAACATTCCGTTACTTACTTACTTCTAGCCGGCAAAAAGTTTCCGTTGCTCCAATTCGGTATCAAACGAATGAAGAAAACGCTTCACCAACCCACCAGCTTGAGCATTCTCCTCTGCTGCTGTGGCACCCGTGATCATGCAGCTCCTAAGGCCAACTCGCCCACTACGTGACATTCACAAGGTAGCGATGACTTTTGATGACCATGCAGTAGCGTGCACACGAGCAACCTGTTGAAATATTTTTCCAGGTCTAAAGTTAAGGAAACGTTCTACTTACTGTAGTGAAATTCGCCTCGCGTTGGGGGAAAGATTTGAACTTTCAGCCATTTATTGAAAATTTTATTCTTAAACCGTGACCTTCAGAGTTGAACTAGAAAATTTAGCGTGCGCTTAACTGCAGTCAATTGATTTACACCTGCAATTGGAGGTGTGATAGTAGGTTCCGGCGCAGGCTGTGAGAGTTTCGTTTTGAGAGCCGTTTTGTTCGTACATTAAGTTAAGTTTAAGTTAAGTCGTGCTCGATAATATTTTTATGTTAGATCCGACTGATTTTCTTACAGGAATAATAATTTCTGACTTATCTGACCATTTTCCGGTGTTTCTCATCAAGAAGAATGTCTATAGTCCCTGCAACAGCCCACATGCTGAGACTTTTTCATATCGTTGTATAAACGAATATAACTTGGGGACAATGCGAACTGTTCTAGAAGAATTAATGCCATCATTGGACATCTATGAACTAGACAATAATGCGATTAACATTGACCAAGCAATACTAAAACTAACTGAAACTTTAACGACCGCATATAACCAATGTTGTCCAATAATCCCCAATTGAAAATCAAGGACGTTTCGCCGGTGGGTACGCGTCGGTTCCTAGGCGTTTTTTAGTTGTATTACGCGCGGTTTAAGGGTCAAATGTCCACTTTTTCGGACACAAAACTGCTCGCGAATCGCCGTTGTTCCGCCCTACCTAACGGCCGTTTACCGCCTTAGAACCAGATTCGAATCGCGGCTGGCCGTCCATGGATTATAGGTTAAAAAATCGCTCCCGGTTGCACGTGCCTCGCTTCACGGGGTGTACAATATTGCATTGGAAGCTTTGGATCCTACAATACATTCACACTTACTGCATTGCGAATTTATTGACCCATTAAGCTCAGTACAATATTGTACATCCAATGAGATCGATGCACGTGCAACTGGGAGCTCAGGTACATAAGACAATAGAAAGGACATAGAATCTCGCCCTTTCTACAACTTTTAATACAAAAATGAAACATTCTCTACACTATTATTGACATGAATATTTTATTTCCATTAATCACATCCTTCTCACCAATAAAACACCAAAATAATATTGGAATTAGAAATAAAATCACAATCCGTTTAAAATGCTGCATGTAACAAACAAATATCAACTGCATAAAGATAAGAATGGGAATGTAATTTCCGTATCTCAAAATTCCCTTTCAACGCTTGTTTACATTATAGACTAGATTATTGGTTAGCTTAATCCTCCCTATCCGCAACAAATGCGACCAAAAGAGAGGAAAAGGAAGGCACCATTTAGTATGGAGGCAACACGTGCACTACATTTTGGGACATTTCATATATGTTCTATTAGGTACATTGCATACCGGCATAAATGAATAGCATTTCCATAATTTCACCACCTTTTTTAGAATTGATTTTAACCACCTGGTACAAATTATAGTACACTTATCTTGTTCACACTTTTTATAAAGGACAAGAATGGACTTGAGCAGTACAGTCAGTTTCTAAATTCTGCTACTCACAACTCAACCGAACCAACCGTAGCAATCGCACAAACGTAGTCAACGTTTTAAAGGGAACGCGGAATCTGTGCAGAAAGGGTATAAAAACAGTAAATTGAGAAAAAAGTTCATGAAACCAGATCAAAGCTGAAGAAGAAAGTAGTATGTGCTAAAAAACAGGACAGTAGTGAACCGAAAATTTATGGTCCTTAACATAACAAAAACATTTTATTTCAACAAAAAGAAGGCTTACCTAACTCATAGCTCGGGCTCTCACATTTTCCTCTCTGGGAGCACTAGCTCCCATAGATACATACAATAGTTGTATCCCTCTGAGGAGTGTCTACATTATATCGCGTGTCCCATAAAAATGTCTCGGAGTTTTTAAATGATTATATCTCCGCTTTAAATTAACATATTTAAAATATATTTTTTTTCACACTGTATTAAATTTTGTTTCCGTTTCGAACAATCTTTCTTTTTTAAATCGTTTAGTAACCACTTTATACTGATCGATTTTGAAGAAAGAGGTAGAAAACTGATTGTTCAGGGGAAAGATTTTAAAAACAACGCTGGTGTTCTTCATTTCTAAATACCTACCTTTGAAAATAATTTCACAATGATATATCCTACAGACCACCAAATATTTAAACCCTCTGAAAGTTTATTTACTCCCTTATTTCATCATTTGAAGACACCTGAAATGCAGCTCACTAACGATCAAAGAATTTTCATCGCATTGGAATATGAAGCAACGAAAAACTGTGTAAAAGTTCGAAGTGCAATTAATGAAAAAATCCCGAAAGGAACTCGTCCGATAAGAAAACTGTGTATCGTTTGAGTTAGAAAATTAGAAAGAAAATTAAATGCTCCTATAGCTTTGTCACAGTTTTTCGTTGCTTCATTTTCTAATACGATGAAAATTTTTTGATGGTTAGTGAGTTATGTTTTAGGTGTCTTGAAATAGAGAAATAAGAAAGTAAATAATCTCTACGAGGATTTAAATACTTCGTGAAATGTAGGATACATCATTGTAAAATTATTTTTAACAGTAGGTATTGAGAAATTAAGAACACCATAATTGTTTCCTTTGAACAATTAGTTGCCTCTGAACAATTAATTTTCCATCTGTTTCAGTACATCGATCACTGTAAAGTTAAACGATTTGAAAAAAACTTGAATTATTGTAAAAGAAAAGAAAGTTTATTGCATTGTGAGAAGAAGAAATTTCTAATATCTTAATTTAAAGCGGAGATATAATCAATGAAAGAGTGGAAACATTTCTGTGGGACACTCGGCATGTACAGGGTGTTGTGTAATGCGATGCATATATTTTAACCAAATACCGAAAAACGTAAAATAAAACGATTTTCACGAGTGACAGAAACCTCAAAACTCCGTTTCGAGAAATAATGATCTGAAATAATTATAGATTCCCTTAGGAAAAGCCCGAAGCGGATGCCAACAGCCTGCCAAAGAAGTTAGATTTTACTCGTTGGCTGCATGGTAAGCCTATTCGTATGGGAATCTAAAATTATTTCAGGCCACCATTTCTCGAAAACAAAGGAGTTTTGGGTTTGAGAAAATTGTTTTATTTTGCGTTTATATATATATATATATATATATATATATATATATATATATATGCGAGTATATTATTGTTTATATATCTATACATCAAGAAACAAACTAATAGAAAATATATCTTTTCTAAATATACAGATATATCAACTCATGTATACAGAATTCCCTTTCAACGCTCATTTATAACATATATATATAATTTATGAGATCTCTCTAAAATTTTTCGACATCATAGAAATGATTGGCCTGCAGGAACATTTTGAATATCATTAAAGAAAATAACGAATAAAATTAAAGTTACAATGTAAGTTTTCAATGCCCCTTCCTCAGCTGGGTCACCAATGAACCAGCACCGAATTTTTCTTTTTTTTTGCAAATGAAATGCATCATTCATAAAATGCATAGGTAGGCACTTAAAATCGACTGAATGTGCTTGTTTATTGGCTGGATGCTGAACAACATCTTTTATAACAAATTCAAACACTGAAAAATAATATTTAGAATATTTCATTAGAGAACCAAATGGAAAATAATGGAAGGGAATAGCACAAAAGAATTTCCTTGCATTACTAATGCGGTTTTAGAGAAAAAAATAGAGCACAATAAGCTAGCGCAATTATCTACCAAAAAAGTATTTGCAATAAACCATACCCTCAAATGATAGATGAGCTTTAAGCACTTTCGGGTGCACTGTTGCGCAGGATTCAATGCACAGGATTACAAATCTTGAAAAACAAATTAAACAAGAGAATAGGTGAAGAAAGAAAGACGAGCTGACATGGACAGTAAGAAAATGAATAAAAAATGCCCATCATGAAAAGGCAAAACAATAATTACAATGTAAAATGACCCAAATGCACATCTCTCGGACCCTGTAGGAGTGTTAAGTCCCAAAAGTGCAAGAGTCATACAACGTTGTGCTATTTTTTGGCCATGATACATATTTACAGCAATCGATTTTTCATTATAAACTCACAGTTTGGGTTTATCACCGGCGTTTTCCTCTATTCTTGTTACACGGATACAAAGCACTGTGAAAAGCATATTGGTTTAATTTATTGTTCAATGTCAGCATTTGCACTTATTAATATCGTGAAAATAAGTAACTTATTGTGACATCAATACACATTTGAAAAACAGTCTATGTAGCCACTCTGTGAAAAACTCGTAAATGAATCAAGTGAATGTGAAATGTTCTGTAAACTTGCTCAGTAATCTATCCAGAGTACTCTGATATGAATACCACTGTTCGTGTTTCAAAACAGTTGGACGAACAACACTTCACATAACTATGTTTAAAAAATTGAACTCAGCTTGAGCTCGAGAAGTGACGAGAAAAATCTGAGGATGAGCATAACGGTTGATCGCCACAACATCCTAGAAAACAATCAATATAATATCAATAAACATTTTTTGGGAATCTGATGCAATACTACGTCACAATTTGCCTAACGCAATGATTGTGAAGAACACAGTCGAAACACCAAACACGACCTTTGCAGAGGCAGTAACCGCCAGTACGCTCACGATGACACGCTGTCATTAACTGGCAGATCGAGTCATGCCGCTTTCAAATGATACGGCCGTTAATCAACTGAAAAATTTGCGCCTTCGAATCATCCAAGGCCAACTATGAATTTTTTGGCTTGGGGCGCGTAGAGGCAGTGTTGAAGCAGAGCAGGCAGACTAGCCTATAAATCGTGCATAATCGACCCTCACATCCTTAATACACCGGCGATACGTCCTTGATTTTCAATTGGGTCACCCGCACAATTACGCCGAAAAATAGACAAAAACCTTGGATTACTGAAGATATCGTGATCAATATAAAGAAACGTCAAGCATACTTAGCCTTACTATACGAAGGACGAATCTCTAGATTAACGTATAACAGATTCAGGAATCATGTGACAAATCAAATACGAACATCGAAACAAAACTACTTTACGCGCAAATTCACTGACTACAAAACTGATATTAAAAAAACTTGGCGCCTGCTTAATTCATGCTATAGACCGAATAATAACGCTAAAAAAACAATTGAATCCATCGTTCACGAAAATGTAAAATATCATGATAAACAAGATATTGCAACAGTGTTCAACAACTTTTTTATAAATATAGGAAAAAATATAGCCGATGTGTCGTTAGTGAACCTACAGACCACTTGCAATACATGGACCATGTCCGTGAACACAACTCTTTCTTTTTCCCGCCAACTAACCCCTCCGATGTAATTACATGCATAAACAACTTGAAAAATAAATCAAATGGATTAAATACATTTTCAGCTAAAATTATTAAGTCTATTGCTGATATAATAGCACCGTGCATATCTGATATTATCAACCATTCGCTTTCTCAAGGTATCTTCCCCAACTCTCTCAAAACTGCCAGAGTCACCCCTATTTTTAAAAATGGTGATAAAAACTGCGTTAATAATTATAGACCTATCTCTGTTTTACCAATTATGAGCAAAATATTTGAAAAAATTGTGTATAAAAAAGTGTATTCGTATTTTGAACAAAAATCTTTTCTCTATGACGGACAATTCGGTTTTCGTTCTAAGAAATCAACGACACAAGCTGTATTAAATCATTTACAGTACCTTTACTCTAATATAGATGAAGGAAAGCTTGTTTTCTCCGTTTTTCTTGACTTTCGAAAAGCATTCGACTGTGTGGACCATAAGATATTACTCTCGAAACTACACTGTTATGGCATTCGAGGAATTGCCCATGATTGGTTCAAATCATACCTAACAAATCGGAAGCAATACGTTGTCGTTGACGACGCAAAATCGGACCCACAGACAATTAGCCATGGAGTTCCACAAGGATCTGTCCTAGGGGCTCTCCTATTTCTGATATTTATAAATGATATTATCAAATCAACATCATTTTTCAAATTCATACTTTTTGCCGATGACAGCACGCTTTCTACGGTCCTTCCGAGCCAAAATCCCGCTATGATTGCGGAGAGGATAAATAATGAACTCCATAAGGTTTCATTATGGCTTAAAGCTAATAAAATAAGCCTCAACATCGAAAAAACAAAGTATATTACATTCTCATACAAGAAAAGCATATCTCTCCCACACATAAAAATTGGCAAAGGTGAAATCGAAGAAACCAACTCATGCAAGTTTCTGGGCATCATAATAGATAAACATCTGACCTTTAAAGAGCACATCGCTCATATTAGTTCTAAATTATCGAAATCCATCGGAATCCTGAATAAAGTTAAAAATTACCTGCCTGAAACAGCTTTACGAATGCTCTACCGAACGCTCATTTCACCATACTTGCAGTACGGAATAGAAGCATGGCACGGAACTGATAAAAATAAAACCAATATAATTTTTACTCTGCAAAAAAGAGCAATCAGAGCGGTAAAGAATCTAGAATATAATGCTCACACAAATGATTCATTCAAAAATTTACAAATACTTAAACTTCCAGATCTCTATAAAATCTCCATTTGTAATTTCATTTACAAAACATTAAGAAATGATGGCGACAATAGCCTGAAACTATTATTAAGTGCGCAAACTGGTCATCACGACCATTTAACCCGAAATAGAAGTAAATTCATGCTTCCTTATTATTCAAAGGCCCGGTCGCAACACAGTATCCTCTTCGTTGGAACTAAAACTTGGAACTCAATACCTGCGGAGATCCGTGTTAGTAATTCTTACAAGGTATTCAAAAGAAATCTCGAGACTCACTTCCTATCGGAATATTAGTCATGTAAGATCACCAAGTCAAATCTTGTCTCCAACATGACTGTTTCCAATAATGAAATTTGCCATGGGTAATATGTAATTCGCCTTCAGTCTGCTGTTAAATCTTTTATCGAATGTACTGTTAAATATAGTCCATATAACCTATATTGTAAAATGAAATATCTGATATAGATTGAATTATCTCACTGATCAGTCTAATGTGAAACTAGGTTAAGTGATTTAGGTTAAACATTATTGTACACCTTAGAATAATGTTGATGGTAGGATGCCCCAGAAGTCGCTGAACTTATTCGGGCCCACAGGTAGCTATATTCAAACTTGTCCATTGTACTAGACTTAAGAAACATTCTACCTCTGTATCTCCTGTGGTAAATAAATTGTTTAAATTGTTTAAATTGTTTATTTTCTATAAGTTTCTTCTTTTCCGCTTGATGTTTAGTTTGTGTGACTGTGATTTCGTTTTATTGAGTTATAATTTTGCATGTTTGCGCCTCTTTCGTTCCACTCTTCAGTTTGTTCGTGAATTTGGCTTAATGCCGGTTTTAATCTTTCAAATTAAACTCGGATTAATAAAACTAAAACTATAAGTAGAGAAGTTGAACGTGACCCTCTGGCTGCCCGTTTGGCAGATTAGCTTATCGGCTGCGATACGCAGAGTTTAACCTTAAAATTAGACGTCATGTCTTGGCTGCTTGAAAGCAGAGTTAACTTTAACTTAACCGAGGCGATGTCCTTGAATTAACTAATTAAAATTAAGCCATGCTTATTTCACATGATTCCTAACAAATTAACCTTCTACTTGGTACAATAGAGTGGAACTATTCCTTACTCTATTTTCCTTTTTCTAAGAGCTTCACAGAGGCTTTTATTTATGGTCTCTTTTGAAGGCGACAAATAGGTACGTAAAGTGAATGAACGATTGTGAAGTGAAGTGAATGAACGATTATATCCATCATATTGTTCTACCTTTCTTGAATTATTTGAATACTTCTTAATAAAGCGCTTTAGTGAACTGTAACATTGAATCTGAATATTGTTCAGATAAGAATACGCGGAGCATCTCTACTTCTTCGGTGGCGCTTGGTAACTTTCGTCTGGTTTCGACTGGGCGTGTCGACTGGTTATCTTGTGTATAAGCCTTCGTTATCTTATGGGTGAGCAGAGGGAGATTCATGTTCTTGAACAAAGCAACGTGCCTATAACTGAAACATAGTAACTTTTTATTAGCTTGGCGGATTTTCTTTGTTTCCTTGTCTTTTCATTCCAGGATGCGTCGATCCTTTCATTGAACAAGTTAACCTAAATGGTCTCTGAACGGTAACCTACGTCAGTGAACAACTTTGTCGTGTTGACGCTTCAATACATCTGCTGTTCGTTGTTCGCTTTTAATTTCCTCCTTAAAATTATCATACATTATCTAATTAGTTAAATATTGCAAAAAATTCTTGTGGGAAACAAGCATTGAGCCCATCCACTTTTCTGGTTGGCATGTGCGCCTAACGAAAGATAAAGTCGAGCCCGGCTGGGCCTTGCATGGTCGTCAGTTCGCTCACATACCATGCCGCCGCCATCACCACTAATCTTTGCCCGAGCTTATTTGTGCATCAGCAAGCCTGTGTCGCACGCGCTTCTTCGCCTCCTCTGCCATTTGATGTCCCAGCCTCGAGAAGTGGGAAGGAGTGGTTCCCGTACTAGGGGGCAGTCGTCATTCTCTGCGGCTCTGCGTAAGTGCTGCTACGGCGCTGTCGATGTGACACGAGGTGAGGCTCATGGTCAGCTAGCTTACTGTTGATAAGTGAATGATCCCATAGGACAGAACTGTATATTAAGTTTTTTTCTAACAGGTTTTGTGCCGTCGTGTTACGCACGTGTACTAATTAATTAATTGAACTAGTAACTTTTGTCCACGTAAGTTTTCCTAGCGCAAATTCTCGTAAACTTATCCTAGTAGGATAAACTTATCCATGAGCTTATTCTTAAATTCTTGTTCTCGCTGTACTGTTTGCAGATGCCAGTGTGGGGTCCAGGCATGGAGAAAGAGAGTGGAAACTATGTTGTTTCGCTTATACAATAACGAAGAAATTATGCTTATGGAAAGGGGCAAACTCTCCATTTAGATAACTTATATTTTCCTTTTATTCCTTCTGCACACTGAAAGTAGATTAATTTGAGAATCGGCCCATTAACCGTAGATGGAAACTAAAAAATTATCCATGGAAATATTAATCTGAAAAAATCAGCTTATAATATTTGTATAAGTTTGATGCCTGTCTCATGAACATTATAATTATACGTCAGCTCTATCTTCATGCTGGATACATGGAGCATCTTACATTATCACTAACGTTACTGCCCACGCAGTGAAGAGGGATTTTACTCGTAGTAGTGACTGGTACAATCGAAGAAACAACGACCGCATGCAGCTGAGAGCTCTGAGTACCTCGGCATCGTGACCGCGCAGTCGGCGTGTAAAACAAGCTAGAACTCAAGATCTGGGCGACTGATGTTCCTCAAAAGCCCTTTCTAATTGTCTATACCTGCTGCACTGATGTATAGAGCCGGATTATCGGCTCTATACGCGAAGAAACAACGACCGCATGCAGCTGAGAGCTCTGAGTACCTCGGCATCGTGACCGCGCAGTCGGCGTGTAAAACAACAATTTAAACAATTTAAACAATTTATTTACCACAGGAGATACAGAGGTAGAATGTTTCTTAAGTCTAATACAATGGTCAGTGTTGAGTATAGCTACCTGTGGGCACGAATAAGTTCAGCGACTTCTAGGGCATCCTACCATTACATTATTCTAGGGCGTACAATAATGTTTACCCAAATTCACTCAACACAGTTTCGCATTAGACTGATCAACAGGATAATCAACTCGATATTGATGTTTAATTTCACAATATAGGTCATATGGACAATATTTAACAGTATATTCGATAACGATTTAGGAGCAGACTGAAAATCGGCGATATTACTCATGGCAAATTGCATTATTAGGACCAGACATGTAGGAGGCAGGATTTGACTTGGTGATCTTACACGACTAGTATTCTGATAAGAAGTGAGACTCAAGATTTCTTTTAAATACCTTGTAAGAATTACTTTCACGGATCTCCGCAGGTATTGAGTTCCAGGTTTTAGTTCCAACGAATAGTATACTATGTTGCGAGCGGGCCTTTGAATAATAAGGAAGCATGAATTTACTTTTATTTCGTGTTAAATGGTCGTGATGACCAGTTTGCGCAGTTAATAACTGTTGTAGGCTATTGTCGCCATCATTAGCTAATGTTTTGTAGATGAAATTGCAGATGGAGATTTTGTAGAGATCCGAGAGTTTAAGTATGTGTAAATTTTTGAATGAATCATTTGTGTGAGCATTATATTCTAGGTTCTTTACCGCTCTGATGGCTCTTTTTTGCAGAGTAAAAATTATATTGGTTTTATTTTTATCAGTTCCATGCCATGCTTCTATTCCGTATTGCAGGTATGGTGAAATGAGCGTTCGATAAAGCATTAGTAAGGCTGTTTCAGGCAGGAAATTTTTAACTTTATTCAGGATTCCGATGGATTTTGATAATTTAGAACTAATATGAGTGATGTGCTCTTTGAAGGTCAGATGTTTATCTATTATGATGCCCAGAAATTTACATGAGTTGGTTTCTTTGATTTCACCTTCGCCAATTTTAATGGATGGTAGAGATATATTTTTCTTGTATGAGAACGTAATATAATTTGTTTTATCGATATTAAGGCTTATTTTATTAGCTTTAAGCCACAGTGAAACCTTATGGAGTTCATTATTTATACTCTCCGCAATCGTAGTGGGATTTTCGTTCGGAAGGACCACGGAAAGCGTACTGTCATCGGCAAAAAGTATGAATTTAAAAAATGATGTAGATTTAATAATATCATTGATAAAAATCAGAAAAAGGAGAGGCCCAAGAACAGATCCTTGTGGAACTCCATGGTTAATTTTCTGTGGGTCCGATTTTGCGTCGTCAATGACAACGTATTGCTTCCGATTTGTTAGGTATGATCTGAACCAATCATGGGCAACCCCACGAATGCCATAACAATGAAGTTTCGAGAGTAAAATGTTATGGTCCACACAATCGAATGCTTTTCGAAAGTCAAGAAATACAGAGAAGACAGTCTTTTCGTTATCTATATTAGAATAAAGGAATTATAAATGATTTAATATTGCCTGTGTTGATGATTTTTTACAGCGAAAGCCGTATTGTTTATCATAGAGAAATGATTTTTGTTCAAAATAAGAGTACACTTTTTTATACACAATTTTCTCGAATACCTTGCTAATAATTGGTAACATGGAGATAGGTCGATAATTGTTTACACAGGTTTTTTCACCATTTTTAAAGATAGGGGTTACTCTAGCAACTTTGAGGGAGTTCGGGAAAGTGCCTAGTAAGAGAGACTGGTTAATAATATTGGATATCAGAAGTCAATAAAACAAGCTAGTACTCAAGATCTGGGCGACTGATGTTCCTCAAAAGCCCTGTCTAATTGTCTATACCTGCTGCACTGATGTATAGAGCCGGATTATCGGCCGTAAAATCCTCCCAAAACTACTCCAGTGCGGCCTAAGCGCCACTACCCAATTAAAAATCGGCGCAGTGTTACTGCAGTGTAGGCGCAAGGTTAGTGCAGCGCTGAGTAGCGCGGCTGCGCAGAGGCTGCTCTCGGCCGCCACCTGAAGATGTCCGCCCATTTGCGCCAGTCGCGCCAGTGCAGCGCTGCTGCACTAAACCTCCATTGAGCAGACTGCGCTGCCGCAATGTAACTAGTGGCCACCACTCGTAAGCCGTTAAAAAAATAACGCGCGCAGTCGAGGATTACTGCGGTGAACTGCTCTTAGTAATTTACTGCAGTTCACCGCAGTAACCTCGACTACGCGCGGTAAAAAAAATTAGGGTAATAAAAATACTGTTTTGTTATTTTCACAACTTTACTCGTTCTTCGCTCACACTACGAAGAAAATTTGTTGTTGCATATCCTTTTTGCGTAAAATAATACGGAAGTGGAACGGTGTATAAAATCTTTTTCTTTCAATAAATGAATTTCATTTTCATTGGTGTTGTGAACGATTTTCTATTCAGGAAGTAATACTTCATATTTCATACGTCGTGATGGTATTAAAATGAATCGGATATAATTACTTGCAATAACATTTTTAGAGGGGTCTCTCACATCGTATCCTCACGATCAACCAGACAATGAAGAGGATGGATTGGTTACGCATAATGAATTAGAAAAAAATTTAAAATAACTGCTTGTATCTCTGAAAACTGTCCGTAAATAACCATAGAACACCATAAAACTTTACTGTTCAAAATTTAAAAATCCAGATTCCGAAAATGAATTATAAAATCCGAAAGATTCCAGCATAACTTTCTCAATGCCATATCGGGAAATTTTATTTGCTACTGCATTTTATACTAGACTGCAAAAATTTGATGCAACAGCGAAAAGTTAGCCTAGAATTATTCACTGCTCGTTTCTCGAACTTTCATCAAATGCAATAATTTTCAAACCGTTAAGTTTGGAATTGCTGAGCATCATCGGGACATGATCGTAACAGTTTAGAAACCTACCAGTGTGCTTAATTCATCACACAGTGTGACTGCCTGAGAATTTCCTCACATCAGGCGCAATATTGATGAGGATGAAATGCTTTTCATCGATATGTTTATTGTATTCTCCGCCTGATTTTATCATATGGTATGTATACAGCCTACAGTCTAACCAACACTGCGTGCAGTCACATATACTGCCTATGGTCTAACGCACACTGCCTGCCGACTCACGTACATTGCCTGCAGCCTCAAAGACTTCAAGCTTAAAAGACTTCATAAAGGAAAAATTTTCTACCTCATTTGGCCGATATCAAATTATATATTAACTGATTTCAATATGCATTTTTGACTATAGAATCCGATAATCATAACCATTTAATCGAGAAATCGAAACATTTTGAGTTATAGGTGTTTGAAGTTATTTATTTTCTATCTATTGCTGAAGGATAACAGACTTCAGAGATATTTATAGTCCTATTCTAGAATCCTAGAAAGAACGTGAGAAAAAAATAAAATTTGGTGATACATATATTGTGCAATAATGACATCGTTTAAATTAACAATCAGCAACTTTTTCTGAATCAATACCTTCGGGAAGGCTCAAGTAGATTCCTGGCATAGGCAGTTTCTTCAAAAATGTATTAATTACACCAGCTCCTTATTTGATTAAATAGTTACGTAAAGTGTTAATATGTTCAACATTTTCTGATATTGTCGTTTTTCAGAAGGCCTAGTTGAAAATATTTTTTAAATTATAAACTATCATTTTTAATAAGGCAAAAATTTTACAAACGAGTAAATTAGGCCTAGTTGTTAATATTTTTTTCGCTGTAAAAAATGGCAGGCTTAAATATTTATTCTGACAAATAAAATGTCTAGGCCCTAATTAACGGTATAAAAAATGAATTATTATTGACTTAAAAGTATTTGGTATGATTTAGTGGTCTGCTGTGAATATTTAGTTGCCTTTCATCTAAAATAGACAAACGTTTGCGGTATGCGCAACTGACACCAATACTGCTACGGTGTTTGAATGTTGATACCACAACTACCAAAGGACGAACGGACAAAAACATAAAAAGACGAACTATGTGCAACTAAACTGGATTCATAATGCAACGTAAACAACTCAAAAACCAACAGCCAACACAAACGAACCGGGATAAAATTTATTAGAGAAAGGTAAACGAGCGATCTTTCAGACTAAGTTAAGTTGCGCTGAACTCTGACGTCACCTTACTTCCCGCCAGCCTTTCAACGGTCGCAATGCATGTGCTCGCGTGTACATAATTCGATGGACTCGAATGCACATACAAAGGAATGCTTTGGGGACATTCTACGATAAAAAAACAAAATATACACGAGGAAAAGGTTCTCAAACCTCCAAATGTCAATAAAATCCTAGTAATAGGATAAAAACTCAGTACATCTGACGTTAACATGATGCATGAAATAAATACGAAAAATATGCTTACGATTCGAAGACATGGATCATGCAAACCTACACTAACAATACAAAACAGCTATAGGTCCGTATATGATGAATCAATGTTAGAGTCTGACGTAAAAAGCAATAACAACAACGACTTCCCTTCGCAAAATATCTCGCAAAAACCGAAATGTTCAATTTGTTACGACTTTTTAGCCTCTGACGACTCTATCAGTAAATTCTTGCTTAATCCACTTTTCAACACCTAACTTGTACGTTACTATAAAAAATCACTCATCCAAAAACTTTTTCTTTCTGTATGTTGAATTTCACTTCAGACAAACTAGCATTTCCCCTTAATCACATCAAAATCTAACCTAACCCTACACCGAGATTTCACCGGACTAACAATATCGATCGCACAACTTCTCTTCATTGACCCAAGATGACAACTGAAGTAAACCGGCGATCGGATAGGGGCATCGAAACTTAAAAATTTACTGCTTATGTTCATTCGTCGTTCGTAACCAGTATAATCGAAGCAAAGGAAGCACAATTTGGAGTATTTAATGAAAATTTATATAGTAGATTCATGGTTGATTTTCATTTATGGTATTAAAGGGATCCATCACCGAAATGCCAGTTAAAAACTTTTAATTTATTTGAAAAAATTAAGGAATGATGACCGATGGACGACCTGGTTCACTGCCGCTGTTTATCGTACCAAGAACCCATGTTGTCATACTACTTTCACAGTCACAATATTTTCATAACATTTTCGTTAAATTTCAATTAAAGTGTCAATATTGATAAATATGTATATCCTGAACAATTGGTAACAGCAACAAACTACCACAAGGGAATTTTTTTAAAATTGCACATTTTACCCTTAATGGAATGAGTACGTATATCAGGGCGAATGTTTTTAAAGATGTCATTAAGGGAATCAATCAATCCGTCATAATATGAAATTTTCATCATTGTATTAGAAAAAGTACGATCAAATAAAAGAATATGCTGAATATGATTCACTTCTTGATCCCAAGACCCTACCCTCTGAGCCATAAACGTTTAAAAGTTTTGTTTTTATAATAAATAGTTCATTACTCGTTATGAAGAATCAATGAAGTGTATAAAATAAAGTGTAACTACGATGTGTCCACATTACTTAAAATAAACCAGGAAATCATTCACAAATATTGTATTCATTTTATATGCCCTCAGGCGGTTCGTTCAAAAAATGCATAACCATGTGGCGAATTTTTAGCATATTTCTTATTTTCACCACTTGGGCTACTTCGCAAAGAAGTATTGTAAATTAAATTATTTTTCTATGTTCTATTAGTGGTGCCTGTGACAGACGCAGTGATTATTTTGGCATAGATGAAAAAATTATTTTCTGTTTTTTAATAACACACTCTCTTGCATATAAGAATAAAAAACCATTGACAATAGAAACAAGCATGAACATGACTATATGTAATTCAAAAAGAATATAGAATATAGAATAAGTTCATTATTCTATATGTAATTCAATATTAGAATGAACTTCAGTTGACCATTAGCGGCTCAACGCAGTGAGTGCTGCGGTAACGCGCGTGTAGTTTTCACTGCGCTGAACTACTAGCGGCCACAATTGATTTGCTGCAGCGACAACTACTGGAGAGAGGTGCTGCGCTGAACCTGCCCTAAACTCCACTTACTGCGCCGAACTGCAGTAAACCATTCGAGACACTGCGCCGATTTTTAACTGGGTAAAGAGCGTCTTTTGTGGACGCTTCCATCTGCAGGGCATCTGAAGGCCGACGTTCGGGTGACAGGTGTTCACGTCAGACCAGCTGTGCGATCACCTCTGCTTGAGTTTTATGGCTAATTTATGGCGGTCTTCCCTACAGAATGGAGCATTGTTCTCATGACGAGGCTTCATAACGCACCAGACAATGTGTTTCACGCGCGCGCCCCTGTGTTTAACAATCAGTTTAGCTCTGGTCGCTTATTCAATGAATAATTAAATTCTGTTCCTAGTGTCGGCTGCAGATTTATAATCAAGACTGATACTTGATCATTTGTGGTCAAATCAAAGGAACAAATGAATTGTTAGCACTATGCAACCATTTCGGGATTAAGTTTGAAGTGATTTCGCTAGCTCTGGTCCCCCATTTAAAAGCAGATTAATTAATGCACAGAATTTGTCGTAAATAGTTTCCTTAACGTCACTCATATAAAAGATACGAGTATTGCATTACATGAACAGAAATGATCAATGGGTCCATTTTGCACGTGTGATTTATATTCCACAAGTGAGAAAATTAAACACAGAGGATAGAACTAAACAAGAGTTTGTGCTCACGACATCATTCATATCTTGCACCAATGAATATTCTAAACGAACACTTTTTGAAAATCTTCCGTGAGAGCCACATGAAAATTTCTGTCAGAAGACATTTCCTCAGTTAAACTAGAAGTCAATAAACGAGATGCTGAGTACACTTGAGTCTTTTGTTAATTAATTGGACGTTCTAAACTGCCTCCAGTGCTCGCACTGCAAGACCCCATACAGTGCAGAAAAACATAATCTATTTAGAACTTTAGTACTTCGCTTTATCGACATATTGAGGATACTAGATGGATTTACTCCACAGCGGCAGCATTTGCTTGTCGGCTACTATCCTTCCATCATGCATTTTCAGGCGCTGAGGCAACGATGTTGTTGAGGCCGATTGTCCAGGCTGATCCTGTGGCTACGAGGCACCAGCGCAGGCGAACCCAAGGGCAAATGAATCACGTCGAACACAGGGGCTATGCCGCGATCAGGGGCTGCACTTGCAGTCTGCGCGTCTGCGCACACAGACAACTCGATCACTCGACCTATATACAGAGGCTAGTTGGAGAGAGGCTTGGCGCAAACTTACTGGTGGCGGTAGTGTTGAGTTCAGTACCGACCCACGCTTGCCTGATATTGATGACTTATTGCTCTCCTAAGTGCATACCAGAACTTATTCCCTACCCGAGAGTAAATTCGGACTTATTATTGGCCTAAGTGCATATAAGGACCTATTTCATAACCAAGAATGTATTAGAACTTATTACTAACCTAAGGGCATATTAGAAATTGTTACTTGCCTATGTGCATATTGGAACTTATTACCAGCCGAAGAGCATAATTCAGCTTTACTATCTGATACACAACCTATAATTAAATTCTGTCGACCCGGCAAGGGGTGATGAAGAAATGTTCAGAAGCCTGACGCCGTGTTCTTCCTCCAAAAAATCTAATCTAGCATGCAAGTTTCCCGATTTTCAAGGAAACTACAGATTACGGATATTATCGTATAATTTTACTATTTTGTTTCGCCTTTATCCCAATTAAATTAATGTACTCCAAGTTGTCCCAGGTTTAAATTACACTCGTTCAACTGCACATATTCGCTTCGATTTTTGTGGTGCGTAATTTTCTTGCCTGGTCAATTTTGTATAGTTCGTTCAGTTGCGAGGACCCGGTCAACTGGTGGGAATGCAGAATATTTATCCATGAAGCTACTTCCACTTCAGCTATGAGTGGCTCTTCAGGCTACGTCCCCAGCCCTACTTCGGGCCCTGAAATCCACTGGAAGAATTCTCAAATGATATCAATTCGTTCACTAGATATAAAGTTATACTTATAGAGTTACAGAGTCCCTCGCGCATACCCTCGGTGTTGTAGAAATTAGCTGGCATGTGGACTCGGAGCCACAGATGTGATCGTTATAGGGCGAGAGCTCGAAACTCGCTGGAAATAAATTTTTGTTGCATTAAATGTCGTTTTACATTAAATTCGTTTCTCTGACGAGACGTTGATGGAGAACGACGTCATATTATAAGTTAGAATAAAATATTGAATATAGCCGGAACTAATTTTCGTGATGAAGGAAAGGATAGTTTCACACTCGTACCGTTCATTTAGGTTTTTCAAACCTAAATAAACTATTATTTTCTTTTTCTTTAGTTTTGGATCCCAGTCTTAAATCATTCGTACTATCAATATTTTACAACTATTTAATCCTATTCATTTGTCGAGAATCTGTTAAGAATAATCAATTTTGCGAATTAAAAAACGAGGATTTAGGGAAAAATTTTAATTGTGTGTAATAAATTTTGGGCTAACTTAGAAATATCTCAGAAAATCCCATATCTCAGAAAATCCCAGCAGTACGGGAGGGTCGCTTCAACATGTATGTTTTTATGCCGTATGTTTTGACTCAGCAATGTTAGGAGGCCGTGATAAGATGCGAGAGCCCAAACGAGGTCTGTTTACATTGTGTGTTGTTTCTGGAGGGGTCTATTTTGTGGTGTTAGCAAATTTTGTCATTCGGGCGAGCCCTTGGAAACTTGAGACGTTCTGAAAAATGCCTACCCATGTGCAAAACAAAGTCGCCTTGTAGTCAAATATAAATCGAGACACTTAAGCCGAGAGAGACGGCAAACCAACGGTCGTTTTCGAAGGAGCTGAGCGTGGGAATGCGGTACTACCAATTAGATAAGATGTAGTCGGGCGCTTCAAGGTTCCGAGGATTCTTATAAGTCGAATGTGAGAGAGGGGACAACCCTCGAGAAAATGCGCGGGGCAGCTAAGGAACAGAAGGCAGTTCTACAACCGACGCCGCGACGCGAAGTATAAGAGATAAAACGCGGGTGTGTTCGCTGTAACAAACGTGCTCAAAGATATAATGAAAAGTGGTTATTGGATATATATTGAAAATTTATACTAAAGGCGACGCTATAATGTAATTCAAAATTCATACATTTTCTCTTTTTTACTTTCAGAGAAGTAAAGCAAAATCCAACCAGCGTGGAAATGATTTAATGTAACATTTAGCTGCAAATATATATATATATATATATATATTTTGTTAAAATAAATATAAGTGAAATTTATTGGCATTCAGTGAAGTAAAAATTTGAGATATTTGAGGGAACGTCATTGAAATGCTTAAAAAGTAACAAGTTAAAACTTATCTTGACAGGTGGGACGGAGTCATATGTCTGAGGATTGATCAGCTCGAATGAAAGGAAATCGACGTGTGAATATACTGAAGCGGAATAAGCAAAATGACGTCATCACTGGACATTTCCTGAACAGTGAATAAGACAGGTCTTTGAACTGAAGCGAGTCGCGGACGAATGTTTGTGGTTGAAGTGACCATTGCCCACTGTGCTACTGGAATAACTGAGATAGAAATAGGACAGGATAGATGAATTCTCATGTGTAACTCTTGTAAACTTAGCGGCGGCCGGCCAGCCAATATTTCAGTATAATTATGTGATGTAAGTCATTTGACGTATGCTATTTGATTCCATAATTTAATTGGCATTATTCCTAACACTATTCATTGTGTGTACGCTCATTGATGTTTGTATGACGCGTAGCTGGAAATTATAAATGTTAAGCATAGTTTATCCTGTGTATCATGCCCCACAATATTAGAAGCGAGCACTCGTAATACCACGGAGGGCGCTCAGGAAATGCGCTGCGTAAGTGGGTCAGCGATCACCGGTGAGTACCTTTCTTTTTAGTATATGTACTGTAATTGCCGATTATTATTCATTAATTTTGTGTTGTTTATGTAACATGGAGGTGCGCCATTCCCTCAATTCCAAGAACCTGTTCTTCTTGTTAATGAAGTGTTAACAAGGAGGAGGGCCCATTTCTCGTGACATCTCAATTTGGTAAGATCAACACGATCGCTTTGTAATTTTGTGAATTTTGTGAGTGTGGTGTAACAGTTACATTGTATTTTTTTGCATGGTTATTTTCATGTGCAAAACGTACAGAAATTCAGTAGAGGTACATAACTCGTAGTGATGATTTTCTGTGTTCCGGTGTGAGAAGCCAGCAAGCGCACTACCATATAGCTAAAGAAAGTGAAAGCTGTGATAAAAGTGATAAGATTCTGTGAGAGTATTCTAGTGTGCTCACACGATTGATTCAAAAGTTTCAGTAAAAATTTCACAGTGAGTAGTTTTTAAAAATTTTTGAGTGATCTCAAAATTTTGAGTTTTGGAAAATTGAATTGGAGAAGATCGACACTATGCCTGCGCGCGGGAGAAGGAACAATGCCCGCAGAAATGAGCCAGCAACGCCATCACAGCCCGAAGAGGAAGAGGTTAATATGCCTGTGGTAACCAGTTGCGTGGGGGCCATTGGTGCTAAATTCAGGAGGGGCGATGATGTGGGGGAACATATGGCAAGGTTGAAGTTTTTGACTGGTAATCTGAATAACAGCGAGCAGGTGCATGCCTTCTTCCTATGCCTAGGTCCACAAGAGGCAAAGGAATGCAATAAAATAATTGGTACACTAACGAACCTACGAGAAGCAGAAACATGGCTGCGCTCATACGCCGACCAAGTAGAACATCCGACTCAAGCGCTGTTTGAAATAGTAACCAAGAAGCAAACAAGCCGAGAGGGAGTTTCAGAGTACCTGACGCGCCTGGAAAGGCTGTACAACGAGAATTTTCTAGAGCATCCGGAACGAGTCCTTATAGATTTGATGTGGCTCGGATTAAGGGATGACATCACCAGACCCTTTCGAAGTGATGCGCGACCTACGACAGTACATGAATTGAGGGACATGGCAATCGAAGTGGAAAATCGACGGATAGTACCAGTACCAAGGGAAACGACAGAGAGGAGGGAACCGGAGAGAGAGAGAGCGCCGCGGAGCGAGAGGAGGCCACAGCATGAGACTGCACGTGTCGGCCACACGATGCGGCATTCGCCACAGCGGCAAAGAGGCCACCGCAATGAAGCGCCACACTGGAAGGAAAGGAACAGACAGACACGACACTCTCCTTATCATCGAAGAGGAAATTATGAAGCGCCATACTGGAGCGAAAGAGGCAGACTTAGGAGTCATCAGCACCAAATTTACCACGCAAGAGAACCACAGCCGCATCCGGAAGTGCCACCTGCACCTGCAGTGGACTTAGCACAGTATAGAGCAGTGCCACCGCCGTGCGTCAACTGTGGAAAATTTGGGCACCTAAGAGCTGATTGCAGAGTGCAACATTTTGCAGGACAGCCAAAAAACGGAATAGGAGACCGTTAGCTCCGATAATAAATCCCAGCGTAATACTCCAAGTGAATGGTACACCTGTTAGCGCACTTCTTGATACCGGAGCAAATATATGCTTGGTAAAAGAGCGTGTGGTTGCGGGGATTAAAAATGCTAGTGTGAAAGGAACATCGACTGCATTAAAAACAATTGGAGAGGAACCCGTACCGGTGCTGGGAAGGATTAATGTGCCAATCAAAGTTAACGGTCAGAAAATTGTACAGAGATGCTTTGTTGTGAAGGAAAATGCATTCCCAGGAGACCTGCTAATAGGAGTGGAAGTAATGAACAAAGTCAACGCAAAGCTAGACTTCGGAAAACGAAGGGCATCATTCTTTGGCACTAACGTGAACATGTTTTCAGCACCAGGACCCGATTCTCCGAAAATTCTGTGGGTAACACGGGAAGAAGCATCGGTTACTCTCGCTGAGGACATTACAGTGAAGCCTCGCGCGCAAACTATGATGAAGTGCCGAGCAGATGCCAAGTTTGATGGGAAGGAAGTAATTTTAGAGCCTAGAATTAAGTGGGCGCCTTACGTCGGAGCCACCGCTGCAAAGGTACAAAACGGGTATGTTTTGATGCCTGTACTTAACCCTTTTGCCGAAGAAATCGCTCTGACTGAAGGAGCAAGAATTGCAACATGCCACGAAATCTCGAATGAAGATGCAACTGCAGAAGAAAACAATGCGGAAAATAGCGAAGCAGAAAATCGCCGCAGAGAGAAGCGCTTTCAGCAAATTGATGAGCTTGACCTCAGTTACTTGGATGCTGAAAAGCAAGAACAAGTCAGAAACCTGCTGAAGGAATATCACAAGACAATTAGTGCAGACGAGATGGATATTGGCCACGTGAAAGGAGTGAAATACAAAATTTTGCTGAGTGATTACAGGCCAATTCAAACGAAAGGATGGCGTATTCCGTACACCAGCCAAGAAATTATTGATAAAAAGGTCTCGGAGATGATCGAAAGTGGAGTTGTGCAAGAGAGTACAAGTGCTTGGAAGAACCCCCTCGTACTCGTGAAGAAGCCTGGAGGAGGTCACAGAGTTTGCCTTGATTTGCGAGCTGTAAACATGCGGGTAATAAACGAACATTATCCGATTCCCAACATCATAGGGACACTGGAGGAGGTGGCTGGCAAAGAATACTATTCCATTGTCGATGCAAAATCAGCCTTCCATCAAATTGAACTAGATGAAGAAAGTAAGCAGTACAGGGCATTTCAGACTCGACAAGGCAACTTCGAGTTCTCTAGGCTACCTATGGGACTCAAGTGCTCAACATCAGTGTAACAGAGAGTAATTTGTCATGTTCTGAAAAGGCAACTTGGAAAATTCGCCGCCATTTATTTGGACGATGTGTGCGTCAGTTCTATGACTTTTGAGAGTCACCTAGAAAATTTAAGGGAAGTGTTGCACGAATTTTAATGTGCCGGAGTAAAAATAGGCTTGGACAAGTGCAAATTTGCACAAAAACAAGTGAAGTACCTCGGATGTTACATCAGTCGTGAGGGACTTATTCCAGACCCCAAGAACGTGGATGCGGTGCAGAATTACCCTAGGCCGACGACCGCACGCAAGGTCCGCTCCTTCGTGACAGCGCTGAACTTCTACCGGCGGTTCATTCCGCATTTCGCCACAACAGCTGTACCCCTTAATGCTCTGACTAAGAAGGGGCAAAAATTCAAGTGGAAGGAAGAACACGAACAAGCCTTCTGTAAACTTAAGCAGCTCATGATAGAAGCGCCAGTTCTGAAAAAGCCTTCTCTAAATGAAACGTATTACTTGAGCTGTGATGCCTCAAATGAGGGCTCTGGCGCGGTCCTGGCACAAAAATGTAATGGTAAGGAACAGCCGATTGGATACTTCAGCAAAAGATTCAATGATGCTGAAAAACGTTATTCAATTACGGAGCTGGAAGGATTAGCAGTGGTCGCCGCTGTCAATCACTTTTCACCTTATCTGTATGGTAATAAATTTGTTGTAATTACTGATCACACGGCGCTCAAATATTTGTTCCAAGGTAAAAACACCAAGAACAAAAGAATTATGAGATGGGCCCTAACACTCTCACAGTATGATTTTGAGGTAATTTATCGCCCAGGAGCTCAGAACGTGGTACCCGACGCGTTGTCGAGAAACATTGCGAACAGCAACGAAGAAGAAAATCCAGACGACGAAGCCCCTAAAACAGTGTTCGTCACGACGATGATAGACGAAGCACCCAATGTACAGGAAGCGGAGGTTAGCTTGCAGAAGGATAATGTGCGAGCAGAGCAATTAAGAGATCCTGTGTGGGGGCCGGTGCTCAGCTACCTAGAGAGCGACAAAACGGGAGATGTGCCAAGTTTAGCCATGAGTCAAGAAATTTTTGCCGACGTAGGCATATTGTATTTCAGAAAGACACAACGAAAGCCTAAAAGAACAAGGCACTTGATCGTTGTGCCAGACGCTCTGAGAGAAGCAGCGATAACGTTAGCGCATGATAGCACAATCGGTGCACACCAAGGTCGTGCTAAAACGTGGAAAAAGCTCATGGAATTCGGGTACTGGATTAACATGGCGCGTGACGTTAACAAGTACGTCGATTCGTGCATGCAATGTCAGAAACGTAAGATCAACAATCGCATTTGTGTTAGTATGGGTTCATTCCCTGAAATTGACAAGCCTCTGGACAGAATAGGCGTTGATTTAATTGAAATGCCAGTCTCGAACGAGGGACACAAGTACATCCTGACCGTGGCCGATCACTTCAGTAGATATGTTGCAGCGTTCCCACTCAGAAGCAAGACAACTGAGGAAGTGACTAGAGCGTTGACTAAATTCGTGACTACGTACGGCCCAGCCAAGACGCTCATCTCAGACAGGGGCACCGAGTTCACGTCAGCTTTGTTCAGAAATGTGTGTGAAAAATTGAAAATAAAATACTACAACACTTCAGCATATCATCCCCAATCAAACGGAATGACGGAACGGCAGAATCAGAACATAAAAGTGATTTTGTCACATCTTGCCGCCAGCGATCAGTTATCATGGCCTGATGCACTTTCTTGGACGTGCCTGGCACTGAACACCAGCTACCAGAGCCTCATTGAAGAAATTCCATTCTATTTATTCTTTGGTAGGGACGCTGAAATTCCTGTTGTTGACTGGCTGAAAACACCTCGCATGGATTATTCTTTAGGAGAGAATTACAGTGCAGAAATTAGCGCCCGGCTCCACAATGCGTTCAAAATCGTAAAAGCCAAGTCCAAGGCGTCACACGACAAGTCCGTGCAAATGAAGGAAAGAGGTGTGAAAAACAACCAGGTGCAGATCGGAGACCTCGTTTTATTACATAATCCGACAGGAAAAGCCGAAGCTGCAAACGCGTGGCCAACGGACTGGATTGGACCGTTCCGAATCATTAAAAAGAACGACACAAATGCCACCATCAAAGCACTGTATGGTAACCGTCAAGAAAGGGTTCACTTGGACAGATTGAAACTTGCTCATTTAAGAGGCGAGGCTTTTCCCGGCACGTCGGACGTCGCAGCTGAGCCGGGGAATGGAAACGAATATGAAACAATTGATAGTGAAGATGAAGAGCTGAGAACAGAGAACCACGTGAACGAGAGAGCGGCGTCCAGGAAACAGCGGAGCTACAATCTGCGTTCTCGGTGTAGGTGAACCGCCAACTAGAAACGAACTGCAGAGGACTGAAATCATGCATCAACTTGACTTTGCGGGATGTGTTCTTGTGTGTTTAAAGTTAGAAAAACTCTTGCGTAGGAGTGAGTTTTTTTAGCGTTGTATTGCTTTAATCTAAATGTGTTCTTTAGTAGAATTGTGTTATTCTAGCTGTGAATTGAATCTAATCTCACTCACTAGATTGTGATGCTTCGTTCAGTAGGAATATGCTCTAGGTTATGTAACTCCAACTTTCTTTGCTCACAAGAAATTTCGTCCAGAACGAAAATCTTGTTCGAGTTGAAATCTTACACTATGCTTAATTCTCATTTTTCTTTCTTGCTAAGAAAAGGGAAATTGGGCGTTCACTAGAGTAACTTAGTGTGTTTCTCAAGAGGAGTACTTTGTTTCATTTGTAGTATGCTTATATTCCCTCGCCAGCATCTCGTAAAGCGCCCGCGCTTAATACGAAATAACTCTAGTGAATTAACTAGTTTAATCTGAAGTTCTCAGGCTGAGGCTATCTCAGGCTGGCTAATTTTATCAATACCTTTAGACCGTTCATTTTCGTAACGGGGAAAATATGTTTAGCGTCAGATTAAAAGTTGCGTATTCTTTCGTGCTGTAGTGTTGAATTATCTGACTTTGTGTCTTTCTCTTGCCCTGAAAGAATATCGTAAACACAGTATTCCGGAAGGAATTATTCTCATCTTACTCTGTAGAGTGTAGTAAATTTCTTTTCAGATTTAAGGAATTAATTTCTTGGTAGATTAGCGTAGTATGTACTTCAGCACAAAACAGGCCAGAACAATTGCATAACAAATGCGTCTCGTATAAGCAGCAAATTAAGGAAGAATCACGTGGAATACAAGTAATTATTCACAAGAGCGAAGAACAGAGAACAATGACACGACATAGGGGATTCATCGAACTTGTATTGTAAGTATTTGACTGTAGAACAAATTCTAGCGTTGCATTGGGAAACGACGAAGATGTATGTGAGGCTGGAATTTCGCATCATGCGTAAGAGAGAATGCAGAGAGCACAAGTAATTAGCTCGGAGCCGCTTGCGGTTGAGCTGTAGCCAGAGATTGTACACCATGTTCAGAAGAATGCGGAGGACACCAGTAATTGCTTAACTCGCCCGTGGTCAGGCTTGCGAAGAGGACATCGTTAGTGAACGGCCGAGCCAGGAAGATTTCTCGACTAATTAGCAGCACTCTATACTTCGAAGTGGAAAGCACCACAGATCGCCGCAGCACCAGCATGAGGAAGGAAGGAGAAGCGAGAATAATGAAGATAATAGTCTAGGGTACCTTAATGTAATAGCGTTCAAAAATGCTTTTATACAGTGGGCACTCAAATGAAACAATAACAATGCTTTTATATGATTGAGTGTTGAAAGTTACTTAAGTACTTTGGAATTTGCGTCGTAACATTTATGCTTAGTAAGGCATTCCTGAAATTCGAATGCAATTTTCCTGTAATTTTAGGCAAATGACCACATTGGAATATTGAAGCCGCATTTTAGGCATCTCTATTCATACGTGAAATAAAAATTTAAAAGAGATTTCGTCGGATAGGCTTTGAATGAAGCGTACGATCTTCAAAGAATATTAACCCACGGAATTCTCGCACAAATAAGAGTGTTTACTCGGAGAAAATAAAATATCATCTCGTGTCTACCAGAATTTCTACGTCGATTTCGAGGAATACTGAGATTCTACGTCAATATCAAGGAATACTGAGATTCTACGTCGATATCAAGGAATACTGAGAGGAATTCTACAGGATACCAGCGTGCACTACGCAGGATTGTACCTCGGATTCTTCAGGATTACTCCGTAGGATTCGGAACCCTATCGCAAATGGAAACTGTAGGGAATGAAATTTATCGACGCTTTGACTCGTATTTATCGACAGATCAATATAACTTACTGACGTGCCGATTTGCCTGATCAACGAATCGACGTTCATAAGTAATCTGCCGAATAAAAGTTTGAGTTTGAACAAACGTCATAATATGTATGTGAAACATTGCACGTAACATGTTTGGGTGGTAATTTGAATCGTAATAATGATCCATCTTACAGAACGCAATCGTGCAGTTAATGTGGTGTATAGAAATTTATACGAGCCTGGATATTGGGCTCGCAATACTTCATCCTGAAATTGAGTTCCTTCCATCAAGGCGTGTGTGAAGCTATAAAATGCCAAAAGAGAGGCATGGAAGAAAAGCAAATTCCGTCAGCTATACCAAAGGAGTCAACATCGAATCGTCAACAACAGCGTCAAGGACTTGGACAACAGAACATGCAAGCGTGAATTGAAATCTACGAGACATAAAGTCATCAATACTGTAGGATGTTTGAGAATGTAGGAGATGTAACCGTAATACTTTGTGAATGTTATTAGGGGTGAAAACTCAAAAGATTTATGACGTACTTCACTTCGGTGGAACACAACACAGTATATCAGGCCGTGCTAATTGTAATGAATAAGATTCTTAATTGTAATGTACCCTGTTTCTGCGGAATTAATTTTAGAATGTAATAGGCTTAAGTAGAAGTTACCATGTGTGTCTTATGTTGGCTTCAGACTGCAGTGATTAGTATTTAATAAATAGCTGAAAGCTAATTAAAAAAAAATTGTCAGGCCAATTTTTTTTTAAACTATAGGACGGCGGTCTGTCGAGAATCTGTTAAGAATAATCAATTTTGCGAATTAAAAAACGAGGATTTAGGGAAAAATTTTAATTGTGTGTAATAAATTTTGGGCTTACCTAGAAATATCTCAGAAAATCCCATATCTCAGAAAATCCCAGCAGTACGGGAGGGTCGCTTCAACATGTATGTTTTTATGCCGTATGTTTTGACTCAGCAATGTTAGGAGGCCGCGATAAGATGCGAGAGCCCAAACGAGGTCCGTTTACATTGTGTGTTGTTTCTGGAGGGGTCTATTTTGTGGTGTTAGCAAATTTTGTCATTCGGGCGAGCCCTTGGAAACTTGAGACGTTCTGAAAAATGCCTACCCATGTGCAAAACAAAGTCGCCTTGTAGTCAAATATAAATCGAGACACTTAAGCCGAGAGAGACGGCAAACCAACGGTCGTTTTCGAAGGAGCTGAGCGTGAGAATGCGGTACTACCAATTAGATAAGATGTAGGCGGGCGCTTCAAGGTTCCGAGGATTCTTATAGGTCGAATGTGAGAGAGGGGACAACCCTCGAGAAAATGCGCGGGGCAGCTAAGGAACAGAAGGCAGTTCTACAACCGACGCCGCGACGCGAAGTATAAGAGATAAAACGCGGGTGTGTTCGCTGTAACAAACGTGCTCAAAGATATAATGAAAAGTGGTATTGGATATATATTGAAAATTTATACTAAAGGCGACGCTATAATGTAATTCAAAATTCATACATTTTCTCGTTTTTACTTTCAGAGAAGTAAAGCAAAATCCAACCAGCGTGGAAATAATTTAATGTAACATTTAGCTGCAACGTCTCGGGGCGGGTAAGAGATACACAGGTTCTAAAAATATATATATATATATATATATATATATATATATTTTGTTAAAATAAATATTAGTGAAATTTATTGGCATTCAGTGAAGTAAAAATTTGAGATATTCGAGGGAACGTCATTGACATGCTTAAAAAGTAACAAGTTAAAACTTATCTTGACAGGTGGGACGGAGTCATATGTCTGAGGATTGATCAGCTCGAATGAAAGGAAATCGACGTGTGAATATACTGAAGCGGAATAAGCAAAATAACGTCATCACTGGACATTTCCTGAACAGTGAATAAGACAGGCCTTTGAACTGAAGCGAGTCGCGGACGAATGTTTGTGGTTGAAGTGACCATTGCCCACTGTGCTGCTGGAATAACTGAGATAGAAATAGGACAGGATAGATGAATTCTCCTGTGTAACTCTTGTAAACTTAGCGGCGGCCGGCCAGCCAATATTTCAGTATAATTATGTGATGTAAGTCATTTGACGTATGCTATTTGATTCCATAACTTAATTGGCATTATTCCTAACACTATTCATTGTGTGTACGCTCATTGATGTTTGTATGACGCATAGCTGGAAATTATATATGTTAAGCATAGTTTATCCTGTGTATCATGCCCCACAATATTAGAAGCGAGCACTCGTAATACCACGGAGGGCGCTCAGGAAATGCGCTGCGTAAGTGGGTCAGCGATCACCGGTGAGTACCTTTCTTTTTAGTATATGTACTGTAATTGCCGATTATTATTCATTAATTTTGTGTTGTTTATGTAACATGGAGGTGCGCCATTCCCTCAATTCCGAGAACCTGTTCTTCTTGTTAATGAAGTGTTAACAAGGAGGAGGGCCCATTTCTCGTGACACATTCTTTTTTCTATATTTCCTTTCAAAACCGAAACGAAACGTTTAAAAATTATGTAAAACTGTGGTGCGGGCTGTATGATTGCCCAATTTCGTGACACCTCATTTCGAGGACGCGCATAAATATTCCGACGTAAGCGGCCACTCAGGCCGTCTCAAAATACAGACATCAAATGACGAGAAAATGATTACCGGGTCGTTACTTTGCCCTCGAGGCTTGTGCCAGCTAGAAGGAGGACCCAATGCTGAAATGGCTTTTGCTTTACAGAAATTGATCAATCTTGCTAAGTGGAATACTCTGTTAGGTCGTGCTTTTCTTGATTTATTCATCTCGAATATTTAATTTCCAGCACTGAGTGATTCAAGGACCTCATGTGTCGCTCGTTCCAAGTTGTGTCTGTAAATTATTTTGATTAGGCTAATAACTGCAATTATTATCAGGTTTCTGAAACAACCATACTTTGTTTTAATGTTTGTAGTATTGAGTGATGAGGATGATGGTCATTCTATTCCTGACGTCGATGATGCGAGAATGCATTCCAGGCTTGCTCAACACGAAGTTTATTGACGAAAAATATGAATTGTTTTTATTTGAAAAGATATTTTTCAATCTTACAAACTCTGTTGAGTTAAATCTTCCAAGTCATAAGGCTTAATTCCACATGTTGATCGTCTTATGAAAGAAATGACGAGTGGTTGTTAAAAAAAATCTTTATTAGGAAGAAGTGCCCAACTCGTCATACGAGGCTAATTTCAAACATTTGACACACATTACCTGTAATTGCCTTCTGTGTCCAAAGACATGTTTTTCAAGCCTTGTAAAACCATGAACATGATGGAGACTGCATCAAGCCTACTAAGTAATTGACAAATTACATTGCATACGAATAACTGGAAAATTTTGAAGGCATCATCGCTACGTGGCTACTAAACTTGAAGCGCTCACTCCCGACGCTATATAAATCTGTTATTTTCCGAATGCTGGCAGGACAGAATTTCTCGATGCTCTTTTGATTCCTGAGGTACCGGAAAAGTAGATTACTGTACAATAAAATTTCAAGATGCATTGCCTGTACTCAAATTAGGAGGGTCTCATGAAAATGATTTCCTACTCAACGTCCGCCCCCTTTGAAAGGGACTCATTCGTGTTCTGGTTACACTAGTGTTGTGTACGAACTGAGGGGGGCTTGTCGAGTGAAGGGCGCTGGTCACCTAAACGGCGCTAGTCAAGTAAAGGGCGCTGGTGTAGTGAATAGTGCTAGTCAGGTAAAGGACGCTAGTCAAATAAAGGGTTCTGGTCAAGCACAGGGCGCTGGTAATGTAAAGGGCGCTGGTCAAGTAGAAGGCGCTAGTCAAATAAAGGGTGCTGGTCAAGTAGAGGGCGCTGCTATAGTACAGGAGCGCCGGTCATGTAAAACAGAGAAGTTTTCTGCTCCCAGTGACCGCGACTGAAAAGAAAACTTCTGTAATTTTGGCCCAATTTTAGGGCAGAATTGCGAGCTTTTAAGCTTAGGACACAATGACTTCCAAACAAGATCTCAGTTTCTGAATGAACTGTCGCTTTAATGGGGCGAAAACTAGCGGCTTTTCTTCCTTGAAATGCCATTAAATACTGTGACTTTATTGTGCAGCTGCATGACCAATAAGTTGAGACAAGCCTAGAAAATTTTAAAATTTAGCTCTGACGAAGAGACCACTCGTCTATAAGAACTTTGACCTTAATTGGTGAAACTGAAATTCAAAATTATACTCAAAGTTAAAGTTAATCGTAGTAAGCAATTTTGAAAATAGTTAATATTAATTGGATCGTTTCTTTATTTAGCTTTAATTAAGTTCTTCCGAAAATTGTGATTGGGAATACTGGTCGGTTAACAGCATTATGAAAATCTCCTATGTGGCCACCGGTGGATCACGTCGTGGTCAAAGTGTTAAAATGGAAGTACCCTCTTGTGAAAGAGAATGCCCGCGTAAGTACTCACTGCGTAGATGTTTCCCTCGCGCCAACTTTGCGTAAACAAGCCTGACGCACCGCACTGCGCGTACGATGTGCATGCGTTGGCAGTTATCACGTTCACGTACTGCGTATACAATATCCATGCACTCGCAAAGCGTAAAGGATTCCCATACATGCGCATGCACAGCGCAGACTAATCGTATGAGCACACAGCTCGCTCCACAGAAGGCACGCGAACTCGAGTCCCGCAAGCGAGGAATCCATCGTTCGGCTAGTCTGCGTTCAGTGCCGGGAGAGCTGCAAGGGATAGCGTCTAACTCAATTCGTGCGAGACGGTTTAGTTTACGGCAAGTCCTCAGTTCCTCAATGCCGTCCATTTGGCGAGCGCTTCCCCGATTGTACTCCTGCCGCGGCTCCAGACCATGGCCCGACCAGATTGGGTTAGTCAAGTTTTGTGTCTCATGTTCTGCTTAAACATGGGCTGGTCAGTCTGGGTCACGTAGCTTGGCCGTTCAATTGAGATAAAATGAATAAGTAGTTTCGTAATAATTTTTAATGTTTTTTTACCCATCTCCGCACCCATTCGTATTTTAGGCGAGCAATTGAAGAGACAGCTTCAAGATTAAACATTTGTTTGTATCCCCAAGCATATTGCGATGTTCTTACGTAGGGATGAGAATCTTGGAATTAAAACACTTCGCCCAAATGGTAGGAAGTTTCTCGTTACTTCAACATTTGGTAATTCTAATGTTAGTATAGTTCATTTGTTAATGCTCGTTGTATAATTGAGAGACACTCAATTTTACGACAAGAGCTGCAACTGCTTTGAGTGCTACACAAAATTTATGAACAGTGCTGAACAATGTGGCTGACACAACACAACAGTCACCGCAATTTTGTGCTGACACAACATTGGCTTTAGAAAATGTTTAGAGTACTCATGATCAAAATAATCATGGACGTAAGCGTTTAAGGGTTGCATATCAAATCCTCATTTTGTTCCTAGTTACTATCCAGTCAAGAAAAGTGTCTTTGGCTTTGCACAGAAAGAGCATCGAGTACAGTTCAAAACGCTGATATTTTTATCCGACCCTCTGTGAGCTCTTGCAGTACCCATGAATGAAGTTGCTCACTGTACCAATGGTCTACGAATGGGATAAGACTGTTGCAGTACTGACACTAAGCGTCCGAGATATTTCTTTAACACGTATACGTGGAATTTCCTCGACAAAACCATTCAGTTATTATATGTCTAAATCGCTTAACCGTCCTTTCTCCTGTGCATATTCTAGCCTCTCATCACAACTTTAAATTTTTTAAACCACCTTCTTGTCGTTCTATCATTAGTGGGGCTTTCTCCCCAAGTTCTATTGTTATTGGCAGCTGTTTGGGAAGCAATATGGTCATACTTGGATTCATGGAAGAAAAGAAATGAGGTTCTTTTTTCTTATTTTGTAGTTAAGAGCTTATGTGTTCGCACACCGAGTCTTACCAAGTAATGAGTCTTTTCAAAATCGCATTTAATTTGATTTACATATGAAAGCTGAGTTTTAAGATTCGAGCATTTAATTCTATCGAATTTCTTAACGAATGTTTCATTTAACACTAGAATTAACAAAATGTTTAAAAATAATAATTTCTTGAGACTCCATCAAAATGAAACTTAAAGTAGGAATCTACGCTGCGGATTAATGTTCAAAATTTAAAAATACACTGGGGATAAAAATTTTTTGCGAAAGAAAACAATGAAAATAAACATCCTCCACCACATTATTCTACGTTTTCAAATGGATAGCCGTACTACTTTGATTAATCACATTCTAAGGCTAGAAAATCTTTCGAGGCTTTTGAGATTTGGAGTCGAAAACAGATGAATAAACCTGAATTATCCCAGAATCCTTCTCCTCTGCTGGACATTTAAATGAATTTTTCTTCACCCTTCCAAGTGCATGAATTACGGGAATGAATGAATATTGCAAGGGTAATTATTATAATTGCAGCAATCATAAAAATACATGAGAAATGTTCTAAATATGGTTGAAGCTAACCTCAAGATTGCCAGCAATTGCAGACAAAGAGGAGAGGGCGGCCCAACGCAGTCACCACGTTGTGGAAATTCATGCTCATTCGTGGCTGGCCGGTCGGCGTGTGCGGTATCTATATGCGAGTATTATGCGCCCTGGGTGCCTCATGATGTCGGAGTTTATTGACCAGAGGCTGGTGCTGCTCGTGATGCACTTGATGGCGCTTATGGCTGGTGGCTGAGGTAGTCGTGGTGGCGCCTGTGTTCCTGGAACTGTATGAACATTTCTAGTGCTTGTGAGTTCAGACGCTAAACGTGACTTTGAGATTCTTTTTGGTTCTGTTGGCATTTACATTTGTTGGTTGTTACGATGACGGTAGTAATTCACATCTCAGTTCTAGTACCTGTGTTCATGATTCTTGTGATTCTTCATGGTTCTTGTGATGTTTCCAACATTTTTTTATCTATTGGTGTTTTTACTTCTGGCTTTTCTTGCGCTGCTGCGCTCCTGGTATCCAAAATGCCGTCAGTATAGACGCTGGAGTCGATGGCTCATATTTTACGTTGATGAGTTGCAGGTGCCGCCAGATTTCAATAGAAGGAATGCCTCAACGCAGCAGACGTGATTCACGGCGAGAAAGCTCAAATGTAATTTTGCCTGCGCCCAATTCTAGACCCAATTTTAGGCACAGGCGTCAACAATTAGCGGCAAGGAAATGAAGGCGGAAGCTTTGTCGGCCACCAATGAATCTTGGGTAGAAAGAGGAGGAGATGATTTTTCTGGGCATCTGAGGTATCGCGGGAACTCTACAGTCCAAAAAGGAAGGCAATTGCTAGGCTTTATAAAAGGAAAATACCCAAAGCAAAATACCTTCAGTCCGAAAAGCAGATAGCATATTACCTAACTTGGAGCTAAGTAAATGTAAGAGTTGGATTTCGAGGTAAAATTCATGCGATACAATGAATGATAATCTTAAAGAAGCAAAAAAAAAACAATTAGGTAAGGTAAGTCCTGGATGTTGCAATTTCACAGCTTTAGAGAGCTGAATCTTGGCCTTCCTTTTTTATCGAATAAATAGAGTAATGTGAGATCTAAACCAGCTATTTACTTTGTTTTAAAAGGCTCTCAATTTTTAATGTTGATAAGTCCTCGGAGGAGAAAATAAACACATAACAAGCAAATAACGTCTTTTGAAGTAAGATAAATTCAGAAGAAAATTGGAAAAAGATGAAATAAAACCGATTCTCCATAATGCTATATTGATAACAATCCTTCGTACCCTTAAGCGGGTGCTAGTTTCTCGTGTCTGTAACACGTACCATTGATGTTTCGTCCAATATTGCAATGCTTGATTCAGGTGTCTGAAGTGCGTTGTCCAGCGGGTGTTTTGCGTGTGGTGGTCACCCGCGTCAGTGATTTCATTGAGAAATGCAAAGCAACAAATTGATTCAAATTTCTTCTGCGTAATGTGTAATTTCTCAACGTGGAACGCTAAGCTTGTCCTAAATATCATTCATTGATGATTTATGTAGAAACAGGGCACACTAAGTACAAGGTCGCAGCGAAATAAAATAGACGTTAAATCAAAGTAATTAAGCTAACTCATCCAACCGAGTTTTCCAAATAATAAAAATAGATAGATTGTATTCACATGGGGCCATGAGCAAAATTACGGAGTAGGTGATAGAAATACCTAAAATGTTAAACTTTTTGTTGTTATGCACAAAGAAATTTTTGTCAGTTGTCATTGATGTTTTCCTTTTATCTCAAGTGCAAATTTTTTGCTCAAATGCCTTGCATTAGAACAAACACCATAAATATCCATGTTTCAATATTTAGAAGCAATTATATGAACCTATTGTCTTGATGCGTTCCAACATTTTCGACCCTAACTTGGTGCAAGTCGTTCGCTCGACTTTGTTGCCATTTTTCTGAGGTTTGGCTTCCATTCATTATTCTAGTTTTAAGCTACAATTGTGCATTCTGGAGCAATATTCTAATTCCTGTATAACCGAAGGTATTCGATAGGATTAAGATAAGGAGATTGGGACCATTGCTCTGACTTCTGTCATTATTTCTTCTCCTATCAAATAATGACTTCGCTGTTCAGGATGTGTGGCACGGAGCATTCTCTTGGAAAATTAATTCATTTGCTCAGTGTTTGTTGAAAATGTTCTTTAATAAAAGTCAGCGCATACAGTTCGAGTAAGTAGTCCTTTTTTTCTGCCATTTATGAGTAACTGCACTTTTCTCCCTGAGGACGATTTACAGTCCCAAACCAATTGTATTTACAAAATCATGCAGCTGAGACAATGCACTCAGGTCTGAAAATTTTCCTAGCTCTTCGCAGAACATGGCAGCTACAGAAGTATTAAAAATCTTTTGACAATCAACATTTTTAATGAGTGTTTTTTTATCATGAAAAACATCTCCACAGCTAAAATTAAACCTAATTATAGTACAGTAACTTCAACTAATTTATGAACTCACCTAAAAGTTCCTTTCATTAGACCAAACAAGTTTGGCTCAAACAAAAGTCGTCCAATTTTTCGGTTCAAAAAAAGTCGCATCTTTTTACCCGCTCCGGACACCAATGGCTTCTTCCAAGGCATGCACTCTTTGAGGACACCTTTCTTCAACTTTCTTCTCACTGTCTGACTCGATATTACCTTGTCACATGCTTCGCAAAATTCAGACGTCACGTTCGAAGAGAATTTTTCTGAACGCGTGATGCTCTTTTTAGCAATTTGTCTTCTCTTGATGTTTCAGACTTTTCTGGCTTTGACCACCACGATCTTTGAAAGGGTAGGTTTCATTGGGGCTTTTAATAGTTTTTTGCTAATCGTTTCTCGAGCTTTTAAATTTTTTCTGCTGCAACTTCAGAGAACTTTCTTTTACTAGTCAATCATTGTGGCTCTTCTTCTTGCATGGCTCTCTCAGTTTAATTTTTTGAAAAATTAGAACCAAAGCTCATAGTTGAAATGAATTATGTTTTTCATAAGGGACTAGTAAAGAAAAAGGTCTAAAAAAATCTGGAATCCAGTCATGTAGCCCAAACGTGAAAAAAAGTATATAATTTTAGAATGAATCTGATTATGCTTTCAGCTTATTTGAGCACGAGTTATAATTACTGAGAGACTTTGAACTTTTCCAAGCTTGCCACATATTTTTACACAAGGCTGCATGTATCATTTTTTTCTCACACCATAGAACCTTTTTACATTGAGCGGATGGATGGGCATCATGAGCTTATCTCTGATACGAGTTTCATCACCTCACGGGTGCCAAAATTGCGAGGATGGACAAATTTCTTTGGAGTCTGATGGATAATGTGGATGGTCCTTGTCGGGTGCCACACTTTTGATAATGTCCCTGTCTTAGGGATACCTGAGGGTAGTTAGCTGTTGGCAGATAAAAAGCTGTATTTTCTGTTGCTGTTTTTTTCGTTGGAATCTTCCGGATTTTCAGGGATAGGAGAGAAAGTTAGATTTGTTGACTGCTAAAACCGTAATTTCTGAGGCTGATTATTCCGCTGGAATCTTCCTGATGTTCAGGGATAGGAAAGAAAGTCAGGTTTGCTGACTTAATTTATTAGGTTAATATTCGTCTACAGTTTTCTTTTCGTTGCCGCGAATCGCTTCCAGTATTTTTCGGAATTCCAAATTGCTGTGTGAAGAAGCTAATGCTTCAGCTAAGTAGCAAATTTCCGCAAAATAAGTCCTGCGAAAAAGCGATTGAGCTAACAAGCTAACAAGACACAGACCACATACTTATGTAAATGTTCTGTGAACAAGCTAAAGAAAATTTGAAGATCGTGACAGAAGTCCGTTTCGCAAGTATCTATGATACGCGAGCTCAGTTTATTCTACGTAGAGAAGCATTATTTCCCCTCCGTAGTACAGAGGGTAAAGTCGACCAATCTTGGCGATGACTTGAGGGGGTCATCCGGATTTTTCAACTTTTTTTGTCCGATTCGTTCGAAAATTGGCCAGTATATGTATTTTTTTAAAGTAACCTTTTTTTACTCGTGTCGCTTTTTCGATTTAGGCCTTATTTTTTTACGAAAAATTAGTTTTTTAGTACATTTTTATGGACATTTCAAAACGTATCTCCTCATTGAGTTTTGATGCTAGAACAAAACCAAAGACAGTTTTAGATCCTTGAAGCATTTCTAACAAAAGTACATTGGAAAATTTGAACATATGAAAAGAAAATTGTGGTAAGCGATATTTCATCATTATGTCACAAATAAATTATTTTTGGGTTTAGCTATAAAATTTTTTTCTCAAATTTGAAAAAAAGCTAACGTACTTTGTTAGAAATGTTCCAAGGATTCTAAAACTGTCTTTGGTTTTATTCTAGCATCAAAACTCAATGAGGAGATACGTTTTGAATGTTGAAAGTTAGAGGTGTTAGGTATAAGCCATAAACAAAATTTTTTGTTGAAGTGTAATATAATGGAAAATTTATGTAATTGAATGCTGTTTTCATTTTTATTTCGATAATCTCCATGCATAACTTCATATTCACACTGTGAATTGTAATTTCCATGAATAATGAACAAAAATGAAATTATTTTTTTCATGTAAAAATAATAAATTTTTTATTTTCTGTCTGATTCTTATGAAATTTGACTATAATATGTAACTTTTGAAAAGAAACACAATTTCTTCTATTCATTTCTTTGATTCCCTTTCTTTCCCTTGGGAGGGGGGGGATCTAGTGTCCGTAGCGCCATAAAATTTTAGGACCGAATAGTCCACCACCTAAGGGTCCTTTTCCAACAAAAAAAAAACAAAAAAGCTCACTGGACCGACAGGGGCCTGGCAGGGGCCTGGATGACCCCCTTAACAGAATCCATGTATCAAAGTGGAATACAGGGTGGCCCAAACGTAATTGATACTCTGCATTTTCAAATATAACAAAAACTATGAATATTAAGAGGTGGAAACTTCTTTTATTTCCAAGAAAACAATTTTATACATCACTAACACTAAGCTTTGAATTTAATGTCCTTTGAATCATGAGCACGGATGCATTTATAACTTAAGGCTCTTTTCTTGTCGTTTGCATAGAATTCCTCAGTGTGTGAGAAGATAACACTGGTCAACAACCAAAATGCTTCGGAGACCAAAGTATCATTTTCCATATAATTTTAGGTTGCTGGTAACAAACATCATGGTTAAAATTGTTTGTTAAAATTGTTTGGTACTTTTCGTGATACGCCTACATGTCTCAACACGTTCCTACAGGCTGGCGGACGAGTATATTTCTCACTGCGCTCAGTCTTTCTGCCAATATTGTTCCATCAGTCACAGAAGGTGTTTGTGCTGTACAAAGGCAGAGAGTAGATATGGATTAGAGTTTAAAACATAATGACATATACTGTATATTACAATAAATTAATCAAATATTGCAAGCCTCGTATCTGTAGCCTGAACCTGTAGCCAATACACATTTTTCAACGTGGTATTTGGATTCATTGAATGAAAATACATAAGAATCAAGTAATATCATTTAAGAAGCACACAACTTTTCAAAATTTGTTGACCGGTGTATAATTGAGCTATTTCCCGATAAAAGTTGTTTTAAAGTTCTTATCAATTTTTCGGTTTGCTACGTTAAACTTGAAGGTGTGTAGCTCCACAAGACAAAAATGTTTGGGGACAAATCAGGAGAACGAGGGGACCAAGAGATGTTTCCAAATAGTAAAATCAAATAA
The DNA here is from genome assembly GCA_030386875.1 of Morinoia aosen. Lineage (NCBI taxonomy): Eukaryota > Metazoa > Arthropoda > Malacostraca > Amphipoda > Talitridae > Morinoia > Morinoia aosen. The sequence continues at coordinate 13,864,246 of CM059567.1, read as the reverse complement.
CTTTAAAAGAACCATCCCTTTCACCATTGGCATTGTTGTTCTTGCTGTTTGGGCTTAGCTTCATCCTGTTGAAATCAAATACTGCTCTAAGTCATGTCTCTCAAGCTTTGGGATTAAAAAACTCGTTCATCATACCTCGGCATTTTTCACCACTAACTGATGCAGTTGTGCCATCATGTTCAAAAAAGAAAGGACTAAGTATGTGGGGGGTTAGGTCCGTTTATGACTAGCCAGGCAGGATAAATGATTTGAATCGAAATTCCGTCCGCAAACCGAAACCTGAAAGGATCAAGTTCGGTTTTTTTATTCCATTCGAGTTACAATTCAATATAAACCAAAGTACAGTACGTCAGAAAAAAATGTTAATTACATTAGAAGGCAATACTGAATACGAACATGATTTAATTATTCAATAAACAGAAATGATGCAGGATAACACTCACCCTTTAAACAAGGGTTTTCAGGGCGTAAATCGATACGGAAAGAAAGTACTGGAATTTTCTCAATTACGTCTAGTCTGTAATAGAAAAAGAAATGCTATGAAATAAATTATGAAATCTTTCTAATTCTACAGATAAGTTAGAAGAATTTTTAGAAGTTTAAACAAGATAATACATTAAACAATTTACTAATGGTATTAAGCGCACACCATGCTCTACCGCCCCTAACTGACGAGGTAACGGTCTTTGTATCTTACGCCTAAATGGCAAGTGTTGCCATACACTACACTATCAGAGGTTTTTTTTATTAAGAAAAAATGAATAAAACTCGCTGAATGAGCGCCACAAGTACTTGTTTGAATCAGTTATTCCACGACACAGGTCATTCTGGAATTTGTCGTGTATCGAGTTGGATGGAATAATAAAAATATTTTCTTACGAATCAAACAAGCCTCAGCATCGATCCTACCATTCACACTTTTCGTTTTTTTAGTAAATTAAAATGGGTCAGTTACGTCTGGTCCACGTTGCATGAGGAAAATTGTAGAGGTACTATAGCTTATACCTTAAAAACACCTATCACCCACTTTAAGTTTTTCATGCAGTTTGAGATTAATGCTATTTTATTGTGTCAACCCGAAACCTGAATGCGTGGCATATCATGGCACTCCAGTTTTGCACCCTTCGAGAGTATTTTCAAAAGTAAAAACACATCAAACAATAATCAATCGTATACCAGCCACAAAAATTGAAGGAAAATCAAAACCAAGACTCAAATTTGAAATAAATTATTTATTAAATTTTTAATTAGGGCTACGAAAAATATCGGATCTAACAAAAATTCTTGAATATTGCGGTCATTTCTGCCGGACGTAAACGATAGAACAAAATATATATACACATATATTATACGAAAACCCGACGGGTATTAAGCTAACCACACTAGAAACCAATTAAGAATAGATTTACACCCTGAAAAAATAAGATAAACACAGAGCGTAACACATAAAGAAACGTAAGATTTCGACATCTCGTGTTTTTCTGTCATGTCAATCCAATCCAAACATCTTTTTGTACTGTGCACAATCTTCGCCCACAAGAAAGAGTTCCAATCCGCTACGAAGATTGGATGAAAGAGGCACACAGGGCGTATCACACATACGGATCTCCGGGACAATGCAGTTCGCCTCGACAATTTCACCAAACGTCCAGGTCCGTCGAAAGATTGCGTTGGATTGCTCAAAATGGGTTTCTTTTTAAAATTCCCTGAGACAAATAGAACCCTGATCATTCATAGACTTTGAAACGCGACACGGGAAAGAAATTGGACTCGAATTTTTTGCCAAAATTCTTTGGAATTCAGAGCTCGTGCACCAAACTCGTCTTCGAGGTAACATCATTTACGTAATTGTTATGCTAATGCAAGCCAGAAATAAACGCATCGCAATTGAAAGCAGGACGTTCATTTGCTGTGAACATGAAGAAAATAATTATTTGAATGTCATACTGACACTAAGAAAAAGCAAGGGAAAAACATTGCAACATTTCCTACTAGTGCTTATAATTCTGTATGAATTACTGTAGTGCTCATATAGCTACTGGTTTTACTATTTATAGCCTGCAATATTCGCATATTATGACGTGTTTTTCAAAGCACAATTTTGTATCTGCAATTTGTCCTGAACTTTAAGTATTCTTTAAAGCATTCACTATGGCAATACAGTTTACAAATCAGCGAGTAACTAAACAAGCAGCTTCTTACGCAGTTGATTTTATTTTTGATATCATTAACTCTTCAGCGTAAAAATATCTTGCAGCCGTATGAAGTTTAAGTAAAACTAAACTTTTAATAAAGATTGCAGCCAAAGTTATTGTTTTATCTGTCTCACTCAAGTGAGACACTCGAAACAACGGCTAGAACTTGGTCTTCTTCGGTCTCGTTTAATTCTATTTAACATAAATCATTTACATGATTAAGTTGTTGCCTTACTAGTCTAAGTTACTCTCTGATTACAATATCAGCTAAAAATGTGTCTCTGTGGCACAGGCTTCTCAACTTCTCTGATCTTTTCTCTAAACTCCGCAGGGAACGGGCAGGTATTGAGAAATGAAGAACACCAGTGTTGTTTTTAAAACTTTTCCTTTGAACTATTAGTTTTTCTACCTCTTTCAGTAAATCGATCATTGTGAAGTCGTCATAAACGATTTTCACTAACTTAAATTATCTGAAAAGTAAACAAAATTTACTACATTGTGAGAAAAAGACATTTCAAATATGCTAATTGAAAGCGGTGATATAATCAATTAAAAAGTCGGGGACATTTTTGTGAAACACCAGGTAGATTTCTGCATATTACTACGGGCGCATGGGGCAGATGTTATTTTAGATACGTGTGACTGGGGCCTAAGCCTGTTAAAGTGGCCTCATCCGTAGTCTTTACGCCTGAATATTTCTTGCGCGTCTTCTGTGTTGGCATTGTTTACTTGCCTGTAACCTGCACGCCGCCTAATGCTGAGAGCAACGCAGAGCTTGCCGCACTTCTTTCTACAGATTTATCTTATTCAAATAGCACGTGGATTTTCCAGCATCAGAATTATATCAAAGATCTAAAAAATGTATCTTGTGTTAGAGTACGTGTGCACCAGAGCTATGATGCTGGTCGCCCACTCTCTGGATGCAACAAGTTCAAGGCTGTAAGACACGATGAAAATTAATTCCTCTTTAAGTCGTGGCTTTGGCCAAGGTAAGATTTTCACGTTCTGAAATAAAATTTAGGAAAAACGTGTAAATTCTGAATGAGATAAACCTTAAAAGACAAGTGTTAAGAAGGAAAAAAGGCTATAAAAGAAAGAAAAAGACAAATTTCTACCTAAGGGTTCCAGCTAGTAAAAAGCACGGTGTATTTGACGTTTTACAAATCTTATGTTCCATTTTTCTTTTGTTAACATCTTATGGTGTTATCTACTGCCTAATCTCATTTTACAAGTTTACATCATCTCTAAATTGTTTCAAATCATCCATATTTAACCCTAATATTAATCAGCTTTCCATAGATAATTCTCACTCCGTTACAACAGCGTGTTGCAGAGGCAGATGAGGCCTTCACGCTGCAAGTTTCCCTTGAAGTGCGACGACAAAATTCTGGTTTAATTAACTTTATGCGCGTTATGTTCGGGGAGCCGCCGTAAGCCAGGCGCGTGCGTGCGATGTTTAGGGCATAAAGAGGATAACGAGAGCATGAATGGCTTCCACAGGCTGGCTCCAGCTAGCATCTTCGTGTAATCTCTCGACTCGCGCCTAACATTTATTAAAATTGGTCGAAATAACATTTAAGTTTTCAATTTCGCAAGAATGAGTCGATGATGCTTTGGTTAAGTAAGCCGTGAATATTGCTGCGCTCTTGTATCGCAGTATTCCAATGTTTTTTAGTGTAGGGTTTCTCATTTTTTCCTGAAGTTTCTTATTTTCTGCCTCAAGGAACATCTCAAACCTTCGGTTGTCTTGCCCTAGAAATGGTCGGTATATTTACTTTCAGAATGCTGGAGTAATGTGCAACGCATAAATTGTTTCCGACGAGCACGAATTAGAGCATCGATTGAAAATCGAGTGACTCACTTTAATGAACGTACTTCAAGAAAGTGAATGCTAGAATAACTCTTACTGGAATCTCACTCCCGTTTGCAATGTCAGAAACGGAAGTAATGATTCTGATTTAGGTTGCGTCGGTTGTTTTTTGCAACGCGAGTACAAAAGCTTCCGCTATATTTGTAATGGTAATTCACTGAACGTTAAATTTGAAATCACCAAATCTGACAAACCAAATTTGTGAAGTGAACTAGTGAAGGCTATGCCTCAAACGTTGTGTCAGTTGTTGGGATAAGTACTGAGCACCGCTTAACTACAAATTATTGCCAAAGTGAAATTCTCCGATAGATTTTCAACAACAGACATTAGTTCTCAATTTCCGTTTCAGTGATCTCTGCAGACGAGATATTGAACAGAAGAAAGGCTCATGAGTATCGAAACGGAGGAACTCTATTCAGTATGATGCGTTTGTTGCAGAAAAGTGTAGCACCGGTAAAGGCGATTTCTCACGCAACATAATATAAGCCTAGCAGAAAGAAAACTTTTCGATAATATCGACAAATTACCGAGCAAAGAACAGACCCTGGCGGCACCTCGTAAATCTTGCAGCTGACAAGAGCACCATCATCAGGTTTACTCATGCGGGGCCGGTCATTATTCAGCTCAAGATGCATTATTCTGGCGGCAATGGCAGTTCATTTCACTTATGCGCTGCCTGCTTTGTTCAGAGAGCATCGAGGTCGCACGGGTGTTTTCGACATTGACTGTACCCTAATGTATTTACTGAATGTTAAATATATCGCATTGTATCGCTGGCATTGAAAAATGTTGGATTCTTTACCCTGTAGTAGGTAAACAAGCATTGAAGCAGTTCGATTCAGGCAAATTGAATTTTGTAGCAAAAATTCCACGGATAAACAAATATGGGTTGTTGATTTCACCAGCAAACTGCTCGTCCGTGTCACGCTCCACTGGCAACTCTAGAAACCGTAAGACATTATAGCTCCAATAGTGAAAACCATGATCTATATTCCTGGAAGATAAGACGGAAAAGCTCAAAAATATTTATAAATTCTTCTTATTCTTAAAAAATTCTTGAAATGTATGTTTTAATATAAAAATATATGCTAAAAATATACATAGCCCTCATTTGCTTTTCTTTCTTCTCAAGCATTTCAACACGACTTGGTGTCAACGCGGTGGTTCTCAAAATTAATTGCAGAAAACACCTCTATAATTCATCTAATTTCTTGTTCAATATAAACTTTGATGTCGTCTTCAAATTCATTACAGGGTGACAGTTCCTTCCTCATCCCTGACGTCGGTGACCATCTCATGTCTCTGCCAGTCTAATTACGGTGGGTATGATATAGGTAATATGAACAAATAAAATGTGAAATTAGATTAGATAATAAGTTAATTTCAGCCTACCTAACCACAACAGAGATATTCAAAGGGAAAAACGATGAAGGCACCATTTAGGATGGAAAGCGGAATCTATGCACAAGGTGTGCTCCCACACGAGATCCCCTGCGCGCAGAAATAGTTAGTTGATGAGGGAAGTTATGAAACTAGACAAAAGATAAGGAAAGTAGATGCTCTGAAAAACAGGACAGCAGTGAACAGAAATAAGATGTCCCGTGTCAAAACGAAAGACTTAAAAAAAAGGCCTACCTAACCTCAAGCTCGGGACCTTATATTTTCACCCCTAAGAGTACTAATTTCTATTTATGTAAGAGTTCCATCCCCCTGAGGAAACCAAAATGTCGATAAAGGGTTGAGTCACCAACAGTTTTCAAAATACCTTCAACTTCACCCTACTGTATCTTTCCATAAAAGAAAGAATATTTCAAGTTTATTTTTTAAATCAATAAATCCTCCAGTTATTCTTGCCTCCAATTGCAACGTCTCCACAATGTAAAATTCTTTAAAAAATAGCACGCAAAATTTATAAAAACGTCAGAGTATGAACTTAAAAAAGTTTCTTCTGAAGCACACTGTGACCTCTGAGCGTTGTTTCGCGTTTATTTTTTCTGAAATTTCTACGGGTCTGTGTTCCGAGACATGTTCCGAAGAAAATATTGTTCACTAATAATATCAACCATCAAGACAGTATGGTCATATTTCTGTTCGATGAAAGTTCTAATAATCTAAATGCACTGAAATTTAGCTATTCGAAAACCTTTTTTGCACCCTGCTGTTAACATGCTCCTGAGAGAGACATTTCTACTCATTTGCAGTAGGCTCACTAAGAATACCAGATTTCCTGAGCACTCGTGTTTCCGTGGATGTTTATTCTGCGTAGAACCGAAGCTGCTGAACGAGATCAGATGGCGCTACGCTCGCAGATTTGCGGGTGCAGGGCCGTAATGGGCTATTTCTGAGCCAGAGATAGGGAAATATTTGCGCTTACTTTCCTGCGTCGGGGCCGGAGTGCTGATACCGCAGGCCTGGCGTGACCCCTCCCCGCACCGCGTCAGTGAGGGTGAACTCTGCCATCCCGCTGCTGAGTATCTCAATCTTAACGGTTGGCAGCGAGTAAAAGTTTAGCTCATTGATGAAGATTGTTAAATTCCTATTTTGTTCAATTTATATGACATGCACTTTGAGGAAAGGTGTCCAGTACGGCTGCATCATATGCGCTTAGTCGGTTACATAAGTGAAAAGCTCTTAGCTTGGCGAAAATGGAGGCATAAACTCAACTATAGTTCAAACAATTTTATCGACTGAAAAATTATATATTTAAGAAATATTAATGTCTTACGAATAGAATTTTCGTGTTCTCCTTCACGTAAAAATAAACATAGATTGGAAAAATTTATGACATCCCAACACGTAGTACACCAGCTGTGTCAAACTCAAGGAACTCAACTATCAGAAAATTTGTCTTTTTTTGTTCCGATGAAGAATTGTTTTATCATGGATCAATATTCGAAAAAAAATTTGAATGTGAGAGGCTCTCAATCTGGTATCAGCGTGAAACATCAACTACACCTAATTTTTTTTTTTAAACTATCTCTATTTTTGCAAATCACATCCTTTTTAAAAGTTTTGTTTGTGGCGATAAGTGGATGTTTCTTATTTGATGACTTGTCATATTCAGGGGCTTATCTCTCATTTTCTAGAAGTTCGTGAATGAATGGTCTGTTTTACCGAATGATCCAGAGTAATAAATAAACAAATTGAACTTTCAAGCAGTTTTCTAGCAAGTGTGGTATTACTACAATCACTTACATTCCAGTTCTGCAGTTACTTAGTGCGGCAGGAAAAAATATAGCACAGCAGTCAAACAATTCTAACCATTCCCTACTTTGGAGGCAACAACTCGTGCGTCTTACAGCTGTTTCAGATGGTAGCTGATTCAGATCCCGGGTTTCCTGGATTTTCATTTTGTCCCGGGATTTCAAACCCTAGTGTACAACTACGATCATACTACTTTTTGCAACCATTGCAGAGGTAGCTTTGGCGTAAACATACACGAAATTTATTTTACTGAACGGCATATAATCACTTGTATGCATAGCATCAACTAATCAGACACTTCGTCGATCGTATTCGTTGAACAGATTAGCGCAGACCACTTAGTAATTAATCTTTGAACTAGCAATTAAATCTCATTTCTTCTTTCTTTCAGATTCTATTTCATTCTTTTACGGTGTAGCAGCCAGGGAAATATTTTCCAAAAATGCTGAATTCTAAGCATTCCAGCAACTGAGCGAGAGAATTGAATCGTCTAATGTAAGAGTTCTCCGTCCGAAGAACAGATTACCTGAACACACAATGTGAACCGAGCCCAGCATTGAGTCCAGCTCTACAGGACGGTCATTCTCTCATGCGGAGGGGCGGTCTGCCTTCTGTGAGCTATACCCACGCTCGAATTTTGGCTAACTTTGGAAATTGAAGGAAGTGAGGGCTTGATGAAATTAAGCAGCCCTAATGTGGACAGGCTTGAAAGCTCCGGGCTTGCTGAAATTTTGCATTAGGGAGGGTATGGCAAAAACAAGGCTAATGGGTATTCGCATTCATTAGTTTTAGGAGGGTGCTTGCGTGAGGGACAATGTACGTTGCAGAGCTGTGCTTGGTATAGAAAAGTGAAAAAAGAAGAAGAGAAAAACAACAAATAATGGAGACTTGAAAAAAAATGAATCGAAACAGCAAAAAAGTCACGACAGAGGAGTGCATTGGAAAATAATAATAATTATTTTAATTATTAGCTTTCACTAAGAAGTTGAAAATACATGAATAGAAATTGATTTGCAAATGCCTTAGATGCCTGTTCAAGCAAGATTTGCATCAAGTTTGCGTTCAAAAAATAAATTGCTGTCGTTTACAGTGATTCGCTGCTTACACTGATTTAAAATTGGAGAGATTCCCTGAACACAAAATTTTGTTTTGCTGGTTTGTGAAGCTGAAAATCAGATTCTTACTGTGATATTTTTATCTGCTGAACTTCATGGATTAGAATGGCAAAGTAATCCGGTTAGCGCTCCGTGCAGACTTTGGCTGCCGTTACCCGCACTTTTGCTGCGGAATTTTAGCTTTCCACTACAGGGTGGCCGCTGATTCTCGTGTTAGAGAAACCATCATGTCTAACCTCTCTATTACATTACTACAACATTACAGGCTTGTTATTAAAATGTAAAGATAGTTCAAGAGCTTGTAATACAGTTGTATCTCTTGCTTTGTCAAGTTTTAATATTTTCGAATTCTTTGTCATGCACTCGATTTGCTAACTGCACGTTTTTATACGTGAAAAAAAAGATCAATCAATTCAAATCGGTCAAGATTAATATAATAAACTTTATAGAAAAAGTTTATGATGATGTAGTCGAAAATTCGTAAATTGTTGAATGTAAGAGAATCAGAAAATTTCAATTCACTAGTTCAATGCATCACCACACAAGTTACCACAATGTACAATGTGTACCTTCGCGTGTTCGTATATGTCTCTGGTATAGAAGGCACTAGTGTATACGGCCCGTTTAATGACGGGACTTTATATTTTCATTTATTAATTCTTCCAGATGTGGATGACAAAGAAATATTTTCGTCATAATGGCCCCAGCAATAATTGAAATATTCTTGTAATTGTGTATGGGTGAAACTCGTATCACAGAAACGGTCAATAAGCATCCTTAAGAGCTTTAACAAAGAGACAGACCAACCAAGCAAACAAGAACTATACTATGTGCTATCCTACACCTTTTCACTTCAAATTAATCCGAGTCAAGTTCAAATTAATACGAGTCAATTTCAATTTAATCTAAGTAATAGTTCAATTTAATCCAAGTCAAGTTCAAATTAATCCAAGTCAAGTTCAAATTAATCCAAGTCAAGTTCAAATTAATCCAAGTCAAGTTCAAATTAATCCGAGTCAAGTTCAAATTAATCCGAGTCAAGTTCAAATTAATCCAAGTCAAGTTCAAATTAATCCGAGTCAAGTTCAAATAAATCCGAGTCAATTTCAAATTAATCCAAGTCAAGTTCAGTTTAATCCAAGTCAAGTTCAATTTAATCCAAGACAAGTTCAAATTAATCCAAGTCAAGTTCAATTTAATACAAGTCAATTTAAAATTAATCCAAGTAAAGTTCAATTTAATACAAGTCAATTTCAAATTAATCCAAGTCAAATTCAAATTGATCCAACCCTCAGTTGAGTTGAAAAATGACATAATAATTTATCAATATGAGATTTTTGTGTTAAATATGTACCCATTGGATGTGATGAGCAAAGCTGGTTTCGAGGATTTATTTACACTCATAGATATTTATATACGTGAAATTCCACTTTATCACATATATGAAATCAAATATGTACATGCAAGTACAAAATATTATCATTTGACGATGTGTAGATTAATTTTTTAAAAGAAATATACAAATGCGATTCACTGAGTACTGATGTACGATTCCGTTTGAATTTGATTACAATTTATTTATATTTCTACATTACTACCCAGATACATTCCTGCATTAGCAATAAAAATGTTGCCATCCATTCTAATTCCGTGTTATTCGATGTGAAGAAATGTAGGATCCACTTACAATACACAATAACAATACAAGATATAATGTTTCTAACTTAATCCTAATTTTATTTGTGTGTGTTTACGATTCAATATATAATACTTTCAAGATACAAATAACTTTTATGATAATCATTTGATGAATATTTAAGTCTTGAAAGTATTATATATTGAATGGCAAACACACACACACAAATAAAATCAGTATTAAGTTAGAAACATTGTTTCTTGTATTATTATTGTGCATTGTAAGTGGATCCTACATTTCTTCACATCGACTATCACGGAATAAGAATGGATGGCAACATTTATATTGCTAATGCAGGGATGTATCTGGGTAGTAATGTACAAATATAAATTGTAATCAAACGGAATCGAACATTAGTACTCAGTGAATCGTATTCGTATATTTCTTTTAAAGATTAAATCTACACATCGTCCAATGATAATCTTTTGCATTTGCATGTATAAGATTTCATAGAAGTGACAAAGTGGAATTTCACGTATATAAATATCTATGAGTGTAAATATATCCTCGAAACCAGTCATGCATATAACATCAAATAGATACATATTTTACACAAAAAACTCAAATTAACAAATTATTATGTCATTTTATAACTAAACTGAGGGTTGGATTAATTTGAACTTGACTCATATTAATTTGAACTTGACTTGACTTGGTTTAATTTGAACTTGACTTGGATTAATTTGAAATTGACTTGGATATATTTGAACTTGACTTGGATTAAATTGAACTTGACTTGGATTAATTTGATCTTCAATTGGAATAAATTGAACTTGACTTGGATTAATTTGAACTTGACTTGGATTAATTTGAACTTGACTTGGATATTTGAACTTGACTTGGATTAATTTAAACTTGACTAGGATTAATTTGAACTTGACTAGGATTAAATTGAACTTGACTCGGATTAATTTGAACTTGACTTGGATTAAATTGAACTTGACTCGGATTAATTTGAACTTGACTTGGATTAAATTGAACTTGACTTAGACTAATTTGAAGTGAAAAAGGTGTATATCCTAAATAAATACACTATAGCACCACTGTATTATTATATGGTAGATTAGTTGGACTGCCATTGAGAAAATGACGCTGGCTGAACTGCTATTCTGAAAGAAGTTAGTAAAGTATTGTTTCTGACCTGATGTGAGAGACGCGTTAGGTTACAGAAGGTGAGAGAAGTTTGATAACATTGAACCACACACTGAACGGCTACGTAAACCTTAGGCACGCGTTCACTTGAACGCTAAGCATCCACTAAAAATAGATATAGTTCAAATTATAGATGCATAAATAAAGGACTACAAGAAAAAACTTGTAAGCTGACTTCATGACATTGCTAGAGGAGGCCATCATATTTCTTGTCACATAGACCTTATTTTTATTGAAGTTATTACTAACTAGCTTCTGGGTGTTATACAAACTATGAAAAACATAGAATAATGAACATAGAAACATAGAATAATGAACATAGAAACATAGAATAATGAACAAATTTTATTATTGGATATTACTAAATAATACTTCGTAGGGTCGGAAATACTTGCTACACAAGGAGAAACTCTCTACGTCTTAGTGTCCTTTAAAAAACAAAATTCTCTTTTGAGTACAGTATAGGATCATGCAGAGTGTGTTGAAAAAAAATTGTAACCTTTATTATACATAATAAGGTGTGTGTGTACGTATAAGAGGGTAAAAGTAGGTATAATTATGCACTTTCCCTTTTTCAGATAATATTTCAAAGTTCCTTAATAACCCGCGGGATATGAAAAATAAAGATGATACTAATAGAAAGTGCACATATAACCTACAGACCAAAGATTTGATAGATTCTGAGAGAAGAGCAGTAGTGCAGGTACTTCTCGAAAGGTCTTCAGCTATTTCAATTCAATCCAATCCTTCGACTTCAAAATGCGCCTCGTAACTTTGATGGATTGATTGAAGCAGTGACAGCTATAGCTTTGAGGAATTACAGAGATCAGCATGGAACAACATTTTCCTTACTTTTCAGCAGTCAGGGGAACAGATTATTTTAGCTGACGGTGGCAACAATAATTACAGGCTTCAACATTAAATTTTGTCAAAAGTACAACTAGAAAGAAAAGGAATTATTTCAAATTCAATTCAGATGTCAGAGAAATTGAAGATTAGATTAACAATATTGACTAAATATAGTGGCAAACATGTTTCTACTCTTGAGATATTATCTATTCTTTTACTCCGATTTTAATTAAAGTGTAGAGTTTGTCTTTTGTTATTTATTTTATAAAAAACATTATTCATTGATTTTTCATTATTATTGTTCATTGACTGAATTACAGAATAAAGTTAATCTTTTTGTTGCAACCAGTATTTTTCCAAATATCCTTTCTAAAAGGGTCATTATAGTTTTGGAGCAAATACTTAGTGTTATTTCGAATCACCAGTGTTTTCCCTTAGGTACGACCGTATTTGTACCTCTAAGAGGTATTGGAGCTGTGCTTTTTCGGGGGACTGGAACTGTGACTTGAAGTAGGACTGAGTTGTGCCTTCAGGAGGGACTGGAGCTGTAAATTTCGATGTGATTGGAGGTGTAATTTTAGGTGAAACGATTTGTGCCTTCAGGTGGGGCTGGCTGAAGCAAGAAGAGTACTGAGAACTGGCAGTGTAACTTAAGGTTTAACTTGATATGGACCAACTACTTCCGACCGGAAAGAGTAGTATTTTAGCTGTCTGATTAGTCCAAAGAATTTGAGGTAAGTATTAGATATCAGAAGTATAATTCGCACTGACCACATCAGAAACCACATGTTTTTCGTCGTCTTCGGTGATATTTTCCCACTCGATCTCAATGTATGGAAACACTTGTTGGATATTATTCGAAGGATAATCAAAAATTTGGCACAAATAGATCTTCAATTATCTGACATTCATGAACCTAGCACCATGTTTAGTCATAAAATTCAGTATAAGAAGACCATTCTTTTATAAACACTTACATAGACCTAAATTAAATGATGGCCAACGAAGTAAGCAAAACCCATACTTAAAAATGACAGTTCATTTTCATGGGAATATACCTCACTCTATTTTTTGTTCCTTGGTACAGTACATAAATTTGTATCAAGTGGTGCACCCTCCCAAATATTCTGTTCTTTATGTCTCATACAAACAGCACTATTATTTTTATAGTAGGTATAAAACAGTACCCAGTACGGGGTATCTAGCTGTGCCCATTATTAAGCTATATTAACTAATTGTGAATTATGTTATTTTATGATGAAAAATATGAAATAATTTTTGGAGGGCATTTACTTGATTGATACTTGGCTTACGTGTTATTTTTATGATGGAAAATATGATATAATTTTTCGGGAAAAGCCATTTGATTGATATTTTGCTTGCTACAAGCGATACTGCCGCAAATTTTCTGTTTGTCACGTTGAACACTTCATACTTATGCTTTTAAGTACTTTAATAGTGCGAGTTAATCCCCCATTTATGAAGGATGTCAGGGGAATGGGAAGTATTAGATTGTAAAGCGCTTACGGCCTAAACATTACCTAATTTATGTCGCCCGGTATTGAACTTCAGCTTGTTTTTACGTACGCAACCCTGTCTTCACTGCTGTATTTCACGTTAAAGACAATACTTGCTGAACGCTCCTCGTCGTATTGTACAGTCTGAGAAATATGTCGGCTTTTCATAACTTCAGCAGTCACCGCTCGAGGCGGAGGTGCGTTAGTTTTGAAGTTATAGCTCTGCCAATATGCCCATTATTCTGCGTTTCTAGTGTGTACCACGTTTGTTTCAGTATATTATTCAGTGAGTTCGTCAGTCGACAACCAGACTGGATATTCGGGGCAAGCTTTACCAAATAACCCAACCGGTTGCTGTACTTTAGAAGATTTATTTTCATTTCACGTAATTTGAAATTGAAAGCTGAAGTGTGCCAGAAGATATGCTCGCCACTTCGCTTGAACTCCTGCGCTACTGCTAATGTTGCTGCGAGTGGCGGATTCTGGACACCAAACATATCACTGCTCTAATAATAATTGTTAGTTATTTCGGGGACTTGGACTTCGCAATTTTGTCGGCAGTCAATCGATCAACAACTTCACTTCCTACACTGGACGCGAAGGTCAGGCCGGCTCCAAGCATCCGACTCTAATTGTTATGTTTTAGAATTCTTTATTTTTTCGCTCCGGCACTATTGGGGCTTAAGATTTCCATGGAGCACATATGGTTTAAATTTCTTAGCCATAGCTTTCTGGGTGCTCGAATTTATTTTATCTCATACTCATTTGTTAGTTTGTGTATTCTTTATCATATGCTTTTTACTAAATTTCACTAAGTGTTGAAATAATAGCAAACAGTAAAACCCTATTTTTCTTTATCACAAGTTCACCCAAGTCGAATATCCGTTACCTGAACAAAGTAAAAACCTGAAACGGACACACTTGAACATATAACTTCCGCGAAAACAACATAAATGATATTTTTTTAAAGGAATGCATGATCGAAAATAAAATCTAAGAGTGTTATGGTGCCGCAATATCTAGCGGGTATGAGATCTGCTGGTGGCTGAGGGAAAGTTTGGTTTCAAAAACTGTAATATCTTGGAATTTCAGCAAGATATAAGGTTTACTGGACAGCACTTGTAGATCGGTTAGCCTAGCCGCAAACCAGGCAAGAGGATAGCAAAACGAACAGCAGGACTACTAGCTTTGTACTGATCTCAAGTTCACACAGCTTGCTCTTAAGTCTAGTTCGAACAATGAACTTCCGCCCGGCAGTAGGCGCGCTTCCGACCTATCCGGCGCTTGTAAATACCAGGCGCGCGTCGGCGGTTCCGCCGGAAACTCTATCTATACATGTGACCGTGCCGAGCGAGCGAGACTCATAAATCTCCGCAGCCGGAACCTCCATCACAAGAGCGTCACTATACAACAACTTCCCTCCCTTTAGATGAATATGTGACCAAGGGAAGGAGGAACTCAACAACCTATTCGTATTACAGGTTTGGTTATTCTGCCTGATCTACGAGGTTCATTTTGCTCAGGAGAGCTGTTAACAGGCTGAAAAGCAGGAGTCTCTGCTGCTCCACTCCCGGTAGATTCCAAACTACTGTGCAACAGCTGATTTGAATGTATCTTCCAGATTACATTTAATGCTAATATTTGAACATGAAAGATATTAACGGCAACTTTACTAACAATAATTCCCTCCAACCACTTGGGACCATTTCTTAAATTCAGAGCGAGAACATGATCCCCGACATCAAATTGAGTTACATACTTAGGCTTAGACCTGGACACAGAAAATTTAGGATGAACTCTATCTTTGGAAGTAACAAATTTACGATTGTTCAGCGCAACAGAGGGAACAATTTTTGTAACACTATGCGGAATACAATGCGATTGAAATAATGATTTCGCTAGACGGGATTTGAACGATTTGGAAGAAGATAGTTTTTTCAACAAGTCTTTAATGACTCTTACCCACCTCTCAGCTTGACCATTGCTTGCTGGAGAGTAGGGCGGAGGTGTGAGGTGCTCAATGCCGTTGGAAATAAGAAAATCTTTGAAGTCTTGAGATGAAAAGTTAGAAGCATTGTCACTTACGAGCACATCACACAACCCGTTTCTTTATAAAGTATGCAACCTTTCATGATGGTCATCTGAGGTAGCAGGTTCTTAAATTTTGAAAAATTGGGATCAGGTTTAGGAGGCATGCCAAACTTTATGTATTGTTTAAGTTGGCATAGTTCGCTATCCATATCAGTATGAGTTTTTATATTTTCACACGTGACAGGAGTTTTATCAAGAGTGTTCACAGCAAAAATCATTTCGTACGGTTCTAGCTCCCTTACAGTCGTAGGCAGTGGCAGCCTACTGAGACAATCGCTATTTACGTTACATTTGCCTTTCGAATATCTGAAAACATAGTCAAACTGGGAGAGTCTAAGAGCCCATCTCTGAATTCGAGCGGAACAGTTGAGAGGTACACCCTTGTCATGTGCAAAAAGTTTACAAAGAGGTTTCTGATCATTATGGATAATGAACTTAGCACCAAGTAGAAATTTCTTGAATTTCTCCACGCCAAAAACCACACTAGGGCTCTCCCTTTCAATGTTAGAGTAGTTTTGTTCCGCACCATTCAGAGATCTCGAAGCAAATTGAACCGGACACCAATCATGAGAAGGACTAACGCGTTGCATGAGTATGGCAGCAACTCCATAACCTGAACTATCAGTTTCAAGAAGAGTTTCATGGTTGGGATCAAACAACTTTAGAGGTTTATGCGAACGAAAGATGTTCTTGATTTTCTGGACACTCTCGTCCTGTTCTGGAGTCCACCGGAACTGTACATTTTTCTTAAGCAGCGAATACAGAGGATGCATGACATTAGAAAAGTTGGGTACAAAACGACTATAGAAGTTACACAATCCGATGAAAGCTTGCAACTGTTTGAGGTTTTTAGGAACAGGAGCATTGAGAATAGCTTCTACTTTCTCAGAGTTAGGGTGAACACCCTTGTTATCGAAAACGTACCCCAGATAAGACACACGATCAGTTAGAAAGGCACATTTAGACAGATTTAAGCGAATTCCCGCGTTTTTTAGGAAAATTGTCAAATTTAAAGGTCTAAAGTGTTCGATATGTGCCCATGCACTGCAAACTGGTTAGACTAGGGAATATATCCCGACATTCTACGTTGTCAGTAAATACTGAAGGATGTTTTTAAAGGATGGCTTATCCCCATCAATCAAGCCTGATACTTATCATTTTGTACATTGTTTTTTTCAAGTGCCTTGTAACTAATACCAAAAAGCAATGACGGTTACTCCCGGTCAGGCCCGTACCCATTTCCGACACCTGGGTGGAATTAATGGGGGATTGTGGCTGAGTTCTTCCTTTCCCAGCGGGGAGTAATCACGGGGCGGCACTGCCGGGATTACTCCCGACACCTTCCCCTGAAGGGCGCGTTCTTAACCACTCGGCCACGGTGTGAGGTGGGTAGGTTAATTTAAAACTTGCTCCTGTGACTTATTCCTGTGTGCTCTGTTACTCCGGTTTGAAAAGCACGGCTGGTCATACCGACGTACTCCGATGCACAGCGTGAGCGACCATATTCAAAGACGATAGAGATGAAAATGACTGAACGAAAAATGGTATTTTAGCCTTACATTTGTAAAAAATGACCGATAACTTATTCTTTGATAATGAAGTATGAAATTCAAGACTTGGAAAGTAATGATGTAAGAGTTTTCTTTGCATTACGACGACTGAACTGAAGAGGTTGCCTAATTTGACCAACTATATTTCTTAAATTAGGCAGGACAATCTCGTAAATAAGCCAAGTGGTTATTATATTTCTTCATTACTTCAAACTTCCGCTGAGCGAAACAAAAGCCCAATAAAAAAAAGCATGAGCCTTTAGTGAAAACTTTACCTCCACAAGAAATTACTCATATACTATTGGTTCTCAATTAAATAAAAATTTAGATGTATTTCAATCTATCACATAATAATTCTGCTTGTTCCTTATTTAGTTAATCCGTCTGTTACTCTTTCAATAATTAGATATGTGGAAATTATGCTTCGTTGGTTGGTCCGTGTATCTGTGACGCTCAAAGGGATGCTTAATTAATGACCGTGTCTGCGATACAGGTTTCACCAGTGCAAGGGGAAGGTTAGGATAGATTAGGTTGGGTTTGATGTTTGGTTAGGATAGGTTGTATAGGGTTAGGTAAGGTTATGTTGGGTTAGGATAGAATTCGTTGGTTAGGATAGGTTATGTTGGGTTAGGAAAGGTTATGTTGGGTTAGGAATGGTTATGCTGGTTTAGAATAGGTTATGTTGGGTTAGGATAGGTTACGTTCGGTTAGGATAGGCGACGTTGGGTTAGGATACGTTATGTTGAATTAGGATAGATTATATTGGGTTAGGATAGGCTATTTTGGAATTATTTTACGGTTCCACCGAGGTGTCCAATGATTTTGACCGTGGAATTTCGATGGATCCTGCTAGTAAGAAATTAATATTGTGAAAAGATTTATATGAATATTCATGAGTTTAATTATACTCTAAATTATACTCTAATATACTATAATTCGACATCATCATCATTTTACAATCATGAGTAATAACTTTGATATCTAAAACAAGCAATCCTATAAAAAGTTTTGATATATGTTTCTACCTCATATTACACTGCTTCAGTTGAGCTACGTTTTTCTTGCCTAAAGAAACTTCACAATTCTATTTAAAAAAAACATATTCGTTGCAGTAAAAAAAATCGACTGCAGCGGAAATTTATCGCGAGTGCTGTAGAAAAAATCTAAAGCGAATGAAAATAAAAATATTATGCATCACAACCTAAAATTCATGAATAAAAATTATTTCAAGTCCCAAATCAAATGAAAAAACAGTTAAAAGAATCGGGAGCAATTTGATATTATAATTTTGTCTCAATCATGCAATTAATTCACAAATTGTAAAATAGAAATTATTTATTACTTATGAAATGGCAAACATTTTCTAAGAGTCTGTAGAGTGTACAATCCCATGAATGATATTGCAGGACTTCAGGAAATCCTTCAACCCGTCAGCATCACAGAAGAATAATATAAAACTATTTTTGAATAATTCTGATCTACCATAAGCAATTTTTTGTTGTTTTTTGCGTTGAATACTATTCTTCATATCATTCAGGAAGTAATTAGTGATGAAAATTATAACTTCATGACTATAGGAATATAATGATATTCGCTAGCGATGCCAGAATATCAGCGATGAGTTTCCTTCTTGTAGCAGCCTTTCATGAATGTTATCGTAGCTATTCAATCCAAAAACCAGCCCCTGAAATTAACTAAGTTTTCAACAACAAACTATAAAATAGAAAATTAGGAAACGTTAGTGCAGAAATTCTACCCCTTACAAACTAACGACGATGAAGAATTTATCCATAAAATACACACTTCATCAAACGACTTTTTAGGAAACGTTGTTTTCAATTTTTTCTTCCGTGACAGCAAAGCTCACAAAACACTGCAACCTTCGCTTGCAGTTCAGCAGCATCGTGATTTGACCCGACTCTGTAATCCGTTCAAAGCGAACCTTTTCAGCCACGCTTTCTGCTTCGAACCTCACTAATCCTCTTTAAAAGTAGGTCGTGCTTCTCCCCTCTTAATGCTTTCAAAGTGAAGAGTGTTTTCATGTGCATTTCTATGGTAAGCTTACCACACGGACATGTCAAATTGACAGACCTATGCTGCATTCTATGATACATTAGATAATCCTGGAACAACTGCGAACTGGACCTTTCAACTGGACTCGTCTTATGCAACTCAAAACGTGACAGGGAAGTCAGACTGATGAACTTGTGAACATATTAGGTCTTTTTGAATGGCAGCAACAAGGACTGTCAAATGAGCTAACTGTGATAATTCTTACGATCATGTATAGAATGATCTGTAAAACAGACTTACTTTACAGTAGAGTTGGATAAACACGAGTACATCGTCTTGCTGATCTAAGTTTATAGTTCTTCTATAAATTTAGCCTAAGGCCGGCCTAAAACAGGCATTTTCTACTAATCAACGATTGAGTAGAACTAACAAGACGAATGAACGCTAGAACTTCCTGGTAAATGGGGCGAATTGATCACAGAAGAACGCAAAATACCAATCCGAAAAATTGTACATTCAACTTTACTAAAGCCATTCTCGTATAGTGCACAGACCCACGAAATTATACTCCCATTAGCATAGTCTAGGAAATCTATCACAGCTGGCGATGAAACATGCCAGACTCCGCAGCAAAAGTTGCTTTGAAAAATTTCATCAACTAAAATGTATTGAGGCTTGACGCGTTCTGCCTCCGACGCTATGGAGGTAAACCAGTTGTCACACAAGTCACTACTTAGTCATTAAGGTCGCTCATTGATGTACGTTCTTCAATGCCATGATCTATGTCACTGTGATGGGTATACGAGTTCAAACCACGATACCTTTGAAAATTGAAATGCGAAAATTCTTCCCGCATCATTTTTGGTTAAATGTTTGTACAAATCAGTTTAGTGTGACTTTATGAATTCCACTGACGTGTTAAAGTTACAATGATATGTATTTCAAAACTACTCGTTGCTGCATTGCTATAGTTCTGGCTAGTTAATTATTAGCATTATTAACTTACCAAATCCAAAAACATGAAGTTGATACTCAATAATTTCATTCAGTATAAACGCCTTGTGATGCTGGTCAATGCATTAGAAAAATCTTAAAAGAACAATGGAAAATAATTTGCGAAATTTAGAATATAGTCAATCTCACGAGCCCAGACTTTGGCTAGTTCCAGGATCGATTAGCGTCCTGTGCTATAACATCTGTAATTTGGATTAATTTTGACCTTTAAAATTTTAAAACTCATTTTAAAGAACTCAAAAATTATTTGTTATATTTCTTAGAATTTAATGACCATTGTGGGTTTTTGCGAGAGTTGTAGAACCAATTAGCAGACCATATTGAGAATGCGAAGTTAATTGTAACACTGCCTTACTAAATCCAATTAGCATTGATATTTGACACATGATTGTTTCCTATCGTCACTCAGATAGTCTGCTGAGCATCACTGGGATAATTATATTTAGTATTTACAACAGGCACTCATGATCTTAACGTATGATATCTTCCGCTACAGCCATCAAATTGAAGAAACGCCAATGTAGTGTCTTCTGTATTAAAACTCTAAGCATAATAATAACTATGGTGATTCAGAGTCCCAATGAACCTTTACCGTCTCAGAGTGATGAATTTTTATGTCTTTTAAGAGCAAGACTAATTAAACGAGCCAAAATTATTCATGACATGCTTGGAAATATCAGTTCAGACACTTCTTCTCTGAACCCCATGATCAAATTCGAGAATTCATTTCACCAGCAGCATATTCCCAGTAATTGGAGCGAGGCAGGGCCAGTTTTTCAAGCCATTCGACTACCACCGAGTTCGCTCTATAAATAAGTCTACGCGGGCCACCAAAGTTCGTAATTGCTTTCGTTCTTAAATTAATGCGTTCCAGAGCTCATTAGCTTCCGATACTTGGCTTTGCGGAACCCATTCCAACTTCAATAAAACTTAGGAGCAAAATTAGACACGCCGTTCGTTCAGGGCCTCGTTTCCTCAGAAAGGACTGGACACGTCGCAACATCACCATCATTATTGACGTTGCTGTATCACAGGTAAGTGAATATTTATTAATAAAATCCAAAATGTGCGAACCAGCTATCATATTAGTTTGTGGGAACACAGGAGCTCTAATAGTTCGTTCGCCTCCGGACAACCGCGCACCAGCAGTTTAGAATAAACTTCCAACCAACCGCGTGATGGAGTTAGCTGTTTTTAAAATAACCTTGAAGAAGTTTAGTTCAAAACCAGGAGGGCTTCAATTTGTTTTCCTCTACTTGGAATCTCTCGCGAGTTTTAAAAGACACTAAAGCTCAACCACGTGCAGTGTTTACCAGCACGTTTACGCTGAAATTGCTTGTAGACTCGAGCTTTCCTCTTTGCTGTCCATCTGAGGGTCGACAGAGTGTGAATTTTGGTTCCATGATTTGATTATTCATTTACTGTACGATGAAATCACGTCATATTCGGATGTTCACGCTTGAGTAATTCAGTTTGTTGGATAAATAGGCAATGTTGGTGTAGAATTGTGTGGGAATAAATTCAAGTGATCATGGAATTTCAAAGCAATTTGATTTTCAATTTCAAGAAACTGCAACACTTCAGCATCCAAAAGAGAGGAAGAAACTTCACGATCGGAAACAAATTGAACTTAAAATTCATAAAAAGGCTTAATCAATGGAAACAAGTAAATTTCATAGGTCAATAATTTTAGTCGTTTAATAATCGCAAAACCATTTTGTGACCATGAGTTTTTATTCATGTTTATAATACTCAAGTATTAGCAAATCTTTGGGTTACGAAAAAACGACTGGGTGATTAGAAAGCAAATAACCGATTAAAGGAGAATTATTTCGTTTGGCAGTGAAAATGAAGCAACCAAAACACAATTAAGAATGAACGAATTAATGTACTATAACACATAGAAATACCAATGCAAACATCCGTGAACAAAATATTCAAATAAAAGCGTAGTCATTACTAATCACGAAGTTATTATGTCATAGGAGACGAATCAAGCGGGGGCTAAATTAATTTAATGCAGGGTAATAATGGCATCAAATACTAATTCAAGCGCGTTTAAAAATTCACTACACAACGGGCGCAGAAAAACTGGGGCGATACACAAAGTTATAAAATAGTTATACTCCATTCACGACGCGAATGCTCACCCATAAGCCACGCTTGATGTGTTGTAATATAATTTTTCAGAGGATCCATGAACAAGTTTTGGCCGAGCTCACAGAATCTGAAGGTCGTTCCCAAGCGACGTCATTGGGCGAACTCCATCACAAAACCTGCCGTAAATACGAGTAGGCGAGTTGCTCGAGGGCAAGTTTCCTCTTCGATGCCTTTAGCGGAGCATATCGTAACTTAGTCTCATAACTTGATCATAAGTTATATCACGTTGGGCCGACAACTTGGTCGTAAAGTTGGGTGACGACATCTTGACGCAGACGGCAGCTGCTTGCGGGCTTCAGGGTTTCAAAATGACGAGCTTCCGATGACGCGGATCATTTACTGCCCCTACGCCAGTTCGGAGCTCAGGCCTGCCATGCTGCTGCTCATCTGGCCGAGTTGTGATGGCAACGCTTGGTGGGTTGCCTAGACAACTACGACGACTGGTTAACAGTGGTTTAGAGCGGTTTCAAGAACACCGACTTCGAGCTTGGAAGACTAATTCCAATGACTCGTGTTCAAGCTAGAGCAATTGATTTGAAGGAATGAATTTTTGAACGCGTAGGATTCGTTCCAAAGACTTATGTGTAAGCTGGGAAATTGGTTCAAAAAATTTCGAGTTCGAGCTTGGAGAATAGGTCACGACGACTTGTATTCGAGCTGGGAAGACAGGTTTAAATTAGAAGCTCGAGCTGGGACCACTGCTTTCAAACACATAACGATCTAGCTCAGAGGGGACTCATTTCGAGGATACAATAGTGAAGCTTGTAGGAGAAATAGAGCATAGCATTTTGCGTTTAACTCTGAAAATGAGCGTAGGCCAGAAAATATTTTAAGGCTCAATATTGTAGAAAGACGACCCGAGCTGAGAGGTAGTTTTAAGAGTCGACACACTGAAGCGCATCCCGATCGTCACCTTAATACCTTTAGCTCCACTCTACACCCAAGCATCACACCACCAGAAGGCACACGTAAAAACTACCCATGCACTACGCGAACTCCAGAATTCTTCAACGCTCATTGAAGGTCATGCAGCCGAACTTGTCCTCTTTAAATTAAATTTTTTGAACTGTTAAGTCTTTTCCCAATTGAAGAGCAACGTTCACATGTCTTTTGATATCCAGTGTTGGTTTGAATCAAAGACTGAAAAAGAGTTAATTTGAGAAAAGCTTCGGTCTTAATTAAAATAAATGTTCTCATTATGCTAATCTTCATCGAGCCCTTCATTATAAGATGAAAGAACTTTCATGCTGTATTAAGTCCTGCGTTTGACCCAAACTAATTTGAGGCCATAATGTTTTACTTCATTGAAACAGTTATTTTCGTCACAAGAAAACATTTTTTTAAACGCGAGCATTAAAAGAGTACTTTTTATACGGTTTCGACATAATTTTTAGCTTGTTAGTAGATAAATATATTATTTTTTGCTGTCATATTTGTTACTTAAGAAGGTCGAAGACTTTTTGTAATGGTCAGTAAGACTAAGGATTTGATTGTACAGATCAAGGGACACCAAAACGTCACTAAGGCCAAGGAGTGTGAAGACATGGGCAACGTTGAGGAGGCCGAAGACGACCAAACAAGGCACTCGGTCGAGTGTTACAAAAGCTTGCCTTTGAGCACATCAGCGAGCAAGACGTCATGCAACACAACTTTTGACTCCATTCGCTGTCGTTGTTCCTGTTGTGTTGAAGCATCACATCCTTCCGAGGTGCTGGACCAGCCTTTTATAACCTTTCATGTTGCAGGACCATTCTTTCATGACCTTCCATATTACAGGACAACCCTTCATAACCTTTCATGGTGAAGGACCAATCTTTCATGACCTTCCATGGTACAGAGCCACCCTTTTTAGGCCTCCATGGTGCAGGATCATTCCTTCAAAAGCCTCCACGGAGCTAGAACAACTCCTCACCACCACACTACAAGCAACAGTGTGTTTGTGTTTGTAAGAGATGCAAGCGTCAGTACATTAGCTGTTAGTATCTGCCAGTGGTGTAAGGAATAGTTTCGTGACTTCAAGATTTGCAAGTAGAAGTGTGAATATGTCTGTAAATGGTGCAAAAAACAGTATGTTTGTGTCTGCAAGTGGTGCAAGCAGCAGAGACTAGGAGGTGCAAGCATCAGTTAGCAAGTGTTGCCAGCAGTAGTGTACTAGTGTCTGTAATTTTCGCAAGCAGCTGTGAGCTTCGGGAATATATTCTCCAGTTTTGCAGCCGCATCATTGCTCTTGCCTAGTCAAGGAAAAGTAGCACCACCCATTTTAACTGCAATGTTGAGCTTAATAATGCCCAAGTAGTGTTTTTCGTATTGCCGTTAACCCCGGAAGAATGGAGTGACTCATCGGTTTCAGCAGAGTAAATTGCGTTAATAATAGATCCATTCCAGCCTCTTAGCAAACTGTGTAAGAACATGGATCATTTTCAAATACAGCTGTGCATAACTATCAGTCGCGTCACTGGCATCGAATCACCGGCCTACTAGAATAATTAAAGACAGTCGGCGCACTCGGCGGAGGCAAAGTTAAAAATTTACCTCAATGTGTCCTCATTTGAGGTAGTCCAGATACCCCGAAGTATTATGCCCTGAAGTACTCTGTGCCGTAGACACAACAATCCACGAAGAGTTATGCACAAAAGTTGACAAATGATATCATACATGCACCGCTGATGCGAAAACGTTCACAAGTACGGACATGGGGATTATCTGTGGTCAATGCCGCTAAGTATGGAGAAACCCACAGCATGGCAGTAAAATTTGAAATATTTACTGCCATAGTAGCCATATGAATATTTCGTGCGTTCCTTCTCATAATTCGACGTTTTGTAATCCATTTTAGGAAATGCGGAAAACGGCAACGACTGCTTTAAGGAGAATTTTACAACAGCGAGACAATCTCAGTATGAAAGACTGACGACTGGAATTTTTGGCAGGCGTGTTTCTAAAATTCTCAGCCTGCTGGCTTATCGCCGAGAGCATCCTGTCGTAAATGTCGGCTTTTGCAGCACTGAGCTGAGCATTGCTACATTCATTCTTTTGGCCTCGGGCGTGCGTTTCCGACGAGGAGACGTTGTGCGATGTATCTGGAAAGTGTTCTTTCGAATCACCAGTGTTTTCCCTCAGGTACGACTGAAGTTGTACCTCTAAGAGGTATTGGAGCTGTGCTTTTTCGGGGACTGGAGCTGTGACTTGAAGTAGGACTGAGTTGGGCCTTCAGGTGGGACTAGCTGAGGCCGGAAGAGTACTGAGAACTGACGGTGTAACTTTAGGTTTAACTTGGTCTGTGACTTCAAGTGAGACTGGAGCAATTGCGGGGCTGAAGCTGAGCTTCAGGTTGAACTGGAGTTATAATTATAGGTGGGACTGAAACTCTGCATCCAGGTGATACTAAAACTGTAACTTTACATACTACTTGAGCAGTATTGCAGACGTGATTCAAGCAGCATTTTTAGGAGGGAATACGGCTGTAACTTTAGGGGACTCGAGCTGTGCTTCCAGATGGGATTTCAGCAGTTACTTTTGGTAAAGTTGTATCTGTATCATCAGGTGGGACTAGAACTGCAGCTTTTGGTGATACTAGAGTTGTAGTTTTAGGTGGGACTAGAGTTATAGTTTTAGGTCTGATCGACTAGAGCTGTTGCTTCAGTTGAAACTGGAGCTTTAGCTTAAGGTGGAACTGGAGCTGTAGCTTTAAGTGAAACAACTGGAGCTGTTGCTTTTGAAACAACTGGAGCTGTAGCTTTTGAAACAACTGGAGCTGTAGCTTTAAGTGAAACTGGAGCTGTAGCTTTCAGTGAAACAACTGGTGCTATAGCTTTCAGTGAAACAACTGGAGCTGTAGCTTTAAGTGAAACAACTGGAGCTGTAGCTTTAGGGAAAACAACTGGAGCTGTAGCTTTAGGGGAAACACCTGGAGCTGTAGCTTTAGGTGAAACAACTGGAGCTGTAGCTTTCAGTGAAACAACTGGAGCTGTAGCTTTAGGTGAAACAACTGGAGCTGTAGCTTTAAGTGAAACAGCTGGAGCTGTAGCTTTAGGTGAAACAACTGGAGCTGTAGCTTTAGGTGAAACAACTGGAGCTGTAGCTTTAAGTGAAACAACTGGAGCTGTAGCTTTCAGTGAAACAACTGGAGCTGTAGCTTTAGGTGAAACAACTGGAGCTGTAGCTTTAAGTGAAACAACTGGAGCTGTAGATTTAGGGGAAACAACTGGAGCTGTAGCTTTAGGTGAAACAACTGGAGCTGTAGCTTTAGGTGAAACAACTGGAGCTGTAGCTTTAGGGGAAACAACTGGAGCTGTAGCTTTAGGTGAAACAACTGGAGCTGTAGTTTTAGGTGAAACTGGAGCTGTAGCTTTCAGTGAAACAACTGGAGCTGTAGCTTTAGGTGAAACAACTGGAGCTGTAGCTTTAGGGGAAACAACTGGAGCTGTAGCTTTCAGTGAAACAACTGGAGCTGTAGCTTTAGGTGAAACAACTGGAGCTGTAGCTTTAGGTGAAACAACTGGAGCTGTAGCTTTCAGTGAAACAACTGGAGCTGTAGCTTTAGGTGAAACAACTGGAGCTGTAGCTTTAGGGGAAACAACTGGAGCTGTAGCTTTAGGTGAAACAACTGGAGCTGTAGCTTTAGGTGAAACAACTGGAGCTGTAGCTTTAGGTGAAACAACTGGAGCTGTAGATTTAGGGGAAACAACTGGAGCTGTAGTTTTAGGTGAAACAACTAAAGCTGTAGCTTTAGGTGAAACAACTGGAGCTGTAGCTTTCAGTGAAACAACTGGAGCTGTAGCTTTAGGTGAAACAACTGGAGCTGTAGCTTTAGGGGAAACAACTGGAGCTGTAGCTTTCAGTGAAACAACTGGAGCTGTAGCTTTAGGTGAAACAACTGGAGCTGTAGCTTTCAGTGAAACAACTGGAGCTGTAGCTTTAGGTGAAACAACTGGAGCTGTAGCTTTAGGGGAAACAACTGGAGCTGTAGCTTTAGGTGAAACAACTGGAGCTGTAGCTTTAGGTGAAACAACTGGAGCTGTAGCTTTAGGTGAAACAACTGGAGCTGTAGCTTTAGGTGAAACAACTGGAGCTGTAGCTTTCAGTGAAACAACTGGAGCTGTAGCTTTAGGTGAAACAACTGGAGCTGTAGCTTTAGGTGAAACAACTGGAGCTGTAGCTTTCAGTGAAACAACTGGAGCTGTAGCTTTAGGTGAAACAACTGGAGCTGTAGATTTAGGGGAAACAACTGGAGCTGTAGTTTTAGGTGAAACAACTGGAGCTGTAGCTTTAGGTGAAACAACTGGAGCTGTAGATTTAGGGGAAACAACTGGAGCTGTAGCTTTAGGTGAAACAACTGGAGCTGTAGCTTTAAGTGAAACAACTGGAGCTGTAGCTTTAGGGGAAACAACTGGAGCTGTAGCTTTAGGGGAAACAACTGGAGCTGTAGATTTAGGGGAAACAACTGGAGCTGTAGATTTAGGGGAAACAACTGGAGCTGTAGCTTTAGGTGAAACAACTGGAGCTGTAGCTTTAGGTGAAACAACTGGAGCTGTAGCTTTAGGTGAAACAACTGGAGCTGTAGCTTTAGGTGAAACAACTGGAGCTGTAGCTTTAGGTGAAACAACTGGAGCTGTAGTTTTAGGTGAAACTGGAGCTGTTGCTTTAGGTGAAACTGGAGCTGTAGTTTTATGTGAAACTGGAGCTTTAGCTTCAGATAGGACTGGGGCCGCTAACTTGGGTGGAACTGAAGCTGTGACTTAAGGTGGGCTGTGCTGGCAAGTGACATTGGAGCTGTAATTTATGGGAACCTGTAGCTTTAGCTTTGGGTGGGAATGGAACCATATCTGAAATAAAATGCTTGAAGAATATGTAACCCAGACTTTGATCCCTACTCAGTTTTAATTGAGTTTTTTTTTCGTGCTACTTGAAATTGATCTCAGAGATATGATTGAGGCTCAATATTTTCGATCAACGGTGATACATCTTCAACTTTAATTACACGTAAGCCATGATGTTCAACTTGTGATTCTCCTATGTTGGGCGCTAACGTGTGTTACCTCCACGAATTTCTTAGGTACATGGTGAGGTTGACGTGCGCATAATTACGATATGAAATTCAATTGAGTTATAAAATCTGTCTAAAAATATTTCTTGACGAATTATGGTATTATGTACAAAAATAGAACGATGATCGAGCTTTTGATTTACTTTTCCTCTCTCTTTCTCACGTAAATGTACATTTTTTTGATAATATACAGTCACGCAGCCCGCATGTTGTAAAACCAGATTGTAGCAACTCCACTCACGGGTTCGATGAAGAACATCTTAGCTGATTGAAATACATCAACGAAAACCTTCAACACGAAACAAAGGCGCTGTCATGACAATCGTCAATGAATGAACTCAATCATAGAAAACTGTGACATAAATGTAGTTCTCAAGTAAAAACATGGACATATTTGGCTCAAAAAAGACTTATCAAACATGGAATAGAAATATATTTAACACGCTTTGTCTGTCACGGAAGAAATAGAAACATATTTTGCATACTTGTTACTATCAAGGAAGAGATATAAATCCATTTAATTCATAAATTGCTCCAAAATAACAAACTCAGAGATATTTTTCATAAATGTCGCTCTCAAGGAGAAAAAGAAACGTATTTCACATAAACGTGACGATCAAGGAAGAAAAAGAAACATTTCAATTCTCATATTACTGCCGGAGAATCAGCTGAAAGATATTTTACAGAAGTGTCGCTCCCACAAAGGAAACAAAAACATATTACACACAAAGCACACACGTGACATTGTTTGGCAAGAAAGTGTAGAGTGCTGACATTTGAATGTTGTGTAATTTAGTCAGGGTTCACAGTTCTCCATCACACAATGTTCGCTGGGCCTCCAACTGAAGAGATAATGAAGCCACGCATGAAACGATTTTTGTATTGAGAGCACACAGACGCTGCAGCTGCTGCGTGCTTTGATCTGATGCGGAAGTTGCCTCAATTTTAATTTTTTTGCCAACTTGTGGAAGCATTTTTGTAGAATTTATACTGAATACTTCCCCCTTAACTTATCCATGTGTCATGAATTACGTGTGCTCCGTTATTCATGAGTACTACAGAGCTCAGGTAATAATGTTGCCGCTTTAGGATTATCTAAAATAAGCAATTCCACTAAAACACGGAATAACTTTTTATTTTCTTTGAACTTTGATAATATTTATGATGTTCCCTCTTAACATTCATTTTATAATGAGACTTTATAATTTAGCTTGTTACGTGAGAACATTTTTTGCAAACGTTATACGAAGAACTCGATTGTAAATTCAGTATATATGCTGAATCGCTTGCTTTAAATATTGTGCTCAGAAACTGCCGGTAATAAATGAGAAGTTCGTACTCTTGTTCATTGGAAAAACATAACGTAGGCACAAATGAAATGTGTAGATTCAAATTCCTGCAATACAATATTCGCAATATTTACAATGATTAGGGGGCTCGAGCTGTGCTTCCAGATGGGATTTCAGCAGTTACTTTTGGTAAAGTTGTATCTGTATCATCAGGTGGGACTAGAACTGCAGCTTTTGGTGATACTAGAGTTGTAGTTTTAGGTGGGACTAGAGTTATAGTTTTAGGTCTGACTAGAGCTGTTGCTTCAGTTGAAACTGGAGCTTTAGCTTAAGGTGGAACTGGAGCTGTAGCTTTAAGTGAAACAACTGGAGCTGTTGCTTTTGAAACCACTGGAGCTGTAGCTTTTGAAACAACTGTAGCTGTAGCTTTAAGTGAAACTGGAGCTGTAGCTTTCAGTGAAACAACTGGAGCTGTAGCTTTCAGTGAAACAACTGGAGCTATAGCTTTCAGTGAAACAACTGGAGCTGTAGCTTTAAGTGAAACAACTGGAGCTGTAGCTTTAGGGAAAACAACTGGAGCTGTAGCTTTAGGGGAAACAACTGGAGCTGTAGCTTTAGGTGAAACAACTGGAGCTGTAGCGTTAAGTGAAACAACTGGAGCTGTAGCTTTAGGTGAAACAACTGGAGCTGTAGCTTTAGGTGAAACAACTGGAGCTGTAGCATTAGGGGAAACAACTGGAGCTGTAGCTTTAGGTGAAACAACTGGAGCTGTAGATTTAGGTGAAACAACTGGAGCTGTAGCTTTAGGGGAAACAACTGGAGCTGTAGCTTTAGGTGAAACAACTGGAGCTGTAGCTTTAGGTGAAACAACTGGAGCTGTAGCATTAGGGGAAACAACTGGAGCTGTAGCTTTAGGTGAAACAACTGGAGCTGTAGTTTTAGGTGAAACAACTGGAGCTGTAGCTTTAGGGGAAACAACTGGAGCTGTAGCTTTAGGTGAAACAACTGGAGCTGTAGCTTTAGGTGAAACAACTGGAGCTGTAGCTTTAGGGGAAACAACTGGAGCTGTAGCTTTAGGTGAAACAACTGGAGCTGTAGCTTTAGGTGAAACAACTGGAGCTGTAGCTTTAGGTGAAACAACTGGAGCTGTAGCTTTAGGGGAAACAACTGGAGCTGTAGCTTTAGGTGAAACAACTGGAGCTGTAGCTTTAGGTGAAACAACTGGAGCTGTAGCTTTAGGTGAAACAACTGGAGCTGTAGCTTTAGGTGAAACAACTGGAGCTGTAGCTTTAGGTGAAACAACTGGAGCTGTAGCTTTAGGTGAAACAACTGGAGCTGTAGCTTTAGGTGAAACAACTGGAGCTGTAGCTTTAGGTGAAACAACTGGAGCTGTAGCTTTAGGTGAAACAACTGGAGCTGTAGCTTTAGGTGAAACAACTGGAGCTGTAGCTTTAGGTGAAACAACTGGAGCTGTAGCTTTAGGTGAAACAACTGGAGCTGTAGCTTTAGGTGAAACAACTGGAGCTGTAGCTTTAGGTGAAACAACTGGAGCTGTAGCTTTAGGTGAAACAACTGGAGCTGTAGTTTTAGGTGAAACTGGAGCTTTAGCTTCAGATAGGACTGGGGCCGCTAACTTGGGTGGAACTGAAGCTGTGACTTAAGGTGGGCTGTGCTGGCAAGTGACATTGGAGCTGTAATTTATGGGAACCTGTAGCTTTAGCTTTGGGTGGGACTGGAACCATATCTGAAATAAAATGCTTGAAGAATATGTAACCCAGACTTTGATCCCTACTCAGTTTTAATTGAGTTTTTTTTTCGTGCTACTTGAAATTGATCTCAGAGATATGATTGAGGCTCAATATTTTCGATCAACGGTGATACATCTTCAACTTTAATTACACGTAAGCCATGATGTTCAACTTGTGATTCTCCTATGTTGGGCGCTAACGTGTGTTACCTCCACGAATTTCTTAGGTACATGGTGAGGTTGACGTGCGCATAATTACGATATGATATTCAATTGAGTTATAAAATCTTTCTAAAAATATTTCTTGACTAATTATGGTACTATGTACAAAATAGAACGATGATCGAGCTTTTGATTAACTTTTCCTCTCTCTTTCTCACGTAAATGTACATTTTTTTGATAATATACAGTCACGCAGCCCGCATGTTGTTCAACCAGATTGTAGCAACTCCACTCACGGGTTCGATGAAGAACATCTTAGCTGATTGAAATACTTCTACGAAAACCTTCAACACGAAACAGAGGCGCTGTCATGACAATCGTTAATGAATGAACTCAATCATAGATAACGGTGACATAAATGTAGTTCTCAAGAAAAAACATGGACACATTTGGCTCCAAAATGGCTTATCAAACATGGAATAGAAATACATTTTATACGCTCTGTCTGTCACGGAAGAAACAGAAACATATTATGCATACTTGTTACTATCAACGAAGAGATAAAGGGTGGGGCAGAAAAACCTATCCGATTTCAAATCCCTTTTTCTCAGAAGAGGGAGCAGGTAGAGTAGTGGGGTAAAAACCGTTAGAAAGCCGGTTTTATGCCATTTGTCAGTAGTCAACATGCCTTGGTCTGGTGAACATCGTGCTTTTGTTATTGAGCGGTTTATCGAATGCGGCGGTTCGATAATTGCTACACAACGTGCTTTTCGAATTCATTTCGGACTCGGGCGTCATGATCCTGTTCCACATCACGCTACGATTAAAGTGTGGGTGTCAAATTTTAGACAGACGAGTTCAGCATTGAAAAAGAAGTCGCCTGGACGTCCCAGGACAGCAACAGGACCTGAAAACGTGGCCAATGTGAGAGCCGCGATTGAACGTTCCCCGCGTCGTTCGGTGCGAAAACATTCGCTCGCTTTGGCGATTTCCAACCGCAGTATTCGGCGCATTTTGCACCGGGACCTCAAAATGCATCCCTACAAAATGGTTGTTGCACAGGAATTAAGTGAAAGGGATTTTGAAACCCGTACGAACCTGTGTCGCGATCTTCGAGAACTCCCAAACGACGATGTTGTGCTCTTCACGGACGAAGCCCATTTTCACCTTTGTGGTGCCGTTAACAGGCAGAATTTTCGATATTGGAGTGACGAAAATCCTCGAGAAATTCATCAGGAACCCCTCCATAGCCCAAAAGTGCCTGTGTGGTGTGCTCTTTCCCGCCTAGGCGTCTGGGGGCCTTACTTTTTTGAAAAAAATGGGCAAACCCTAACGGTCAACAGCGAGCGCTGTTGTTTCATGCTGGAAAATTTTCTTAGACCCAAAATGGAAGAAAATGGCGTGGAAAATGTGTGGTTTCAACAAGATGGTGCAACCGCCCACACATCGCGACGATCAATGGACATTCTCAGGGAACTGTTTCCCGGTCGCCTCATTTCCCTGAGAGGTGATCTTGGCTGGCCGCCGCGCTCACCGGATCTCACTCCATGTGACTTCTTCCTTTGGGGTTACCTCAAATCGAAGGTTTACCAGCATCGACCAAGGACCCTTCTTGCTTTACGAAAGGAAATTGCTCGGGCAATTGAAGAAATTCCTGTGGAAATGACGGTGAAAGTCATGGAAAGCTACCGCGAGCGCCTAAATCAGTGTATCCGCTCCCAAGGACGACATTTGAGTGATGTGCTTTTCAAAACTTAAATTTAAAAATGGCATAAAATTTGCGATATGCTAATAAAAAATTTTTTTGACAACTTCAGTCGTTTTAATTTTATAACGTTTTGAAATCGGATAGGTTTTTCTGCCCCACCCTGTATAAATCCATTTAATTCATAAATTGCTCCAAAATAACAAGCTCAGAGATATTTTTCATAAATGTCGCTCTCAAGGAGAAAAAGAAACGTATTTCACATAAACGTGACGATCAAGGAAGAAAAAGAAACATTTCAATTCTCATATTACTGCCGGAGAATCAGCTGAAAGATATTTTACAGAAGTGTCGCTCTCACAAAGGAAACAAAAACATATTGCACACAAAGCACACACGTGACATTGTTTGGCAAGAAATTGTAGAGTGCTGACATTTAAGTGTTGTGTAATATAGTCAGGGTTCACAGTTCTCCATCACACAATGTTCGCTGGGCCTCCAACTGAAGAGATAATGAAGCCAACAATGAAACTATTTCTGTATTGAGAGCACACTGACGCTGCAGCTGCTGCGTGCTTTGATCTGATACGGAAGTTGCCTCAATTTTAAATTTTTTGCCAACTTGTGGAAGCATTTTTGTAGAATTTATACTGAATACTTCCCCCTTAACTTATCCATGTGTCATGTTTATTTTCTTCGAACTTTGATAATATTTATGATGTTCCCTCTTAACATTCATTTTATAATGAGACTTTATAATTTAGCTTGTTAAGTGAAAACATTTTTTGCGAACGTTATACGAAGAACTCGATTGTAAATTCAGTATATATGCTGAATCGCTTGCTTTAAATATTGTGCTCAGAAACTACCGGTAATAAATGAGAAGTTCGTACTCTTGTTCATTGGAAAAACATAACGTAGGCACAAATGAAATGTGTAGATTCAAATTCCTGCAATACAATATTCGCTTGTAGAAAGACTAAAGCACATAACTAAGATTTTGTAAATAAAGTGTCACAAACACTGCACTATTATCAGATAAACTCCAATCCATTGAAAATTAATTAGTAACTTCGTGGAGTTTACTTTTTCATTTCTGTGATGAACCTGTACTAACAATAATTAAACGAGACATCATAGCACGGAATACTGTTCATACATTAAAAAACCTCCACGGAGACAAAGTCTAATGATTTTTTCACCTCTTGATGAGAAATTGAAGCATTAGCATACAGATCGACATGCCAAGCCTCACCAGGACTCCCGCAGAAAACTATGAAAACTTACGAGCAGCATGAACCGACAGTCTCTCAATTCATTGCGCATAAATTTAGTTCTACACAACTGCTCACATCCAGCGCCGGGCTCCCGCACCTCCAAGTCGTTCCAAAACACGCCTCATCAACAACGTCCCACAAATCCTCATTCTTAAGCTCTGCCAGTTTTCTGGCGTGTCTGTTTTATGTGCAAACATGGACTGTTTACCTGTGCAAGTACGGAAAACAAAGCCCAGCGACTTCAAGATGCCAGAGTTGCTCACGGCGCAGGAATATCTGACGACTGTCGCGCGGTCGAAGGCCAAGTCGGGATTGCGATTCATGGAACGGCAAGGCGAGACGTTGGCCCCGGCAGCTGCTGCTGAGATCTGGAAGCCGTGTTCAGCACTCGGTATGCATTTGTGAGTCCAGCACCGCTTGTTGGTAGGCACATGCGCCAGTACTGAGCTCGATAATGCAGGCTTGATGCTGGGTTGTCGTTCCAGTTGCTGGGATAGTGGCGTGCAGCTCCCACAAATATTTTATTGCTTCTCATGCTTTCAGTATTGATTTTCCGCATATTGTGTAGTTGCAATCCTGATTGGCAATCTCTCAGTGCACATCATAATAAAATTCTCAATCATTACGATACTTAGTTCACCTTATGGGTCTAAGTTGCACATGACGCTCCAAATACTCAAACCATTCATTCATACATGCTTGCGGGCTCAGCTAAATCGTCAATCCTTCTCTCCGTAATCCCGGATCAATGTTATTGTGCATCACACATTCAAATTATTTTAAATAATCTACGGGATATCGAATGCTAGAGTTTTATTGTATTCATGTCAAAAGTTTTTAGCACGTAGTTTCATCAAAACAAGACTAGCCAAATAATAAGAACAGAATAAAAGTTCATGAAGTTTTGCTGACCTTTCTTAGCATTTATAAACAATTTTCATCGAAAAAAAACATTGTTAGCAAGGAAAAAGTTCTGAAAAGACTCGGTTATTAGATTTACATAAATTTTTGTACTAAAGTGAATCTAAACCACGGACGTTTGAACTGCAAATGTGAGGACAAACCTAGTAAAACTGGCTCAGTAACGCTGACGTGTCTAGTACAGTGTTCGTGCGTGCCTCAGAGCACCCAAGAAATATGCAGTAGATGAGAATTTCGAGAAGACGTCCTCATGTCTCTGTGCTGCACGACAGGATCACCGCACAGCTGAAGGATGGGAAAAGCGAAGTCGCTTCATCAGTGAGCTGCTGGGTGGTGTGGAAGGTATGGAAGGAAAGCACACTCTTTTGAACGAATGCCTTGTGAAAATTTTTACCTCATGTGTTTTCTCACAATGTGTGCATTTCTCTGATGTGTAATATTTTATAACCAGAGGAAACTACACCTTTTTCACTTCAAATTAATCTAAGTCAAGTTCAATTTAATCCAAGTCAAGTTCAAATTAATCCGAGTCAAATTCAAATTAATCAGAGTCAAGTTCAAATTAATCCAAGTCAAGTTCAATTTAATCCAAGTCAAGTTCAAATTAATCCAATCCTCAGTTGAGTTATAAAATGACATAGTAATTTGTTAATTTGAGTTTTTTGTATTAAATATGTATCTATTGGATGTTATAAGCAAGACTGGTTTCGAGGATTTATTTACACTCATAGATATTTAATAATTATAGACGCTAAATTTTACTTTACCACATCTATAAAATCATGTACATGCAAATACAAAAGGTTATCATTGAGCGATATGCATATTTTACCTTTAAAAGAAATATACAAATGCGATTCACTGAGTACTAATGTACGATTCTGTTTGATTACAATTTATACTTGTACATTACTACCCAAAACATTCATGAATTAGCTATATAAATGTTACCATCCATTCTAATTCCGTGTTAGTCAATTGAAGAAATTTAGGATCCACTTACAATACACATTAATAATTCAAGAAACAATGTTTCTAACTTACTACTGATTTTATTTGTGTGAGTTTACAATTCAATATATAATACTTTCAAGACCTAAATATTCATAAAATGATTATCATAAAAATTATTGAAGACTTGAAAGTACTATATATTGAATTGTAAACACACACAAATAAAATCAGTAGTGAATTAGAAACATTGTTTCTTGTATTATTATTATTACTATTGTGTATTGTAAGTGGATCCTATATTTCTACAGATTGACCAACAAGGATTTAGAATAGATGGCAACATTTTTACTCCTAATGCAGGAATGTATCTGGGTAGTAATGTACAAGTATAAATTGTAATTAAACGGAATCGTAAATTAGTACTCAGTGAATCGCTTTATTTCTTTTAAAGATTTAATTTACACATCGTTCAATGATAATATTTTGTGCTTGCATGTATTTGATTTCAAATATGTGGCAAAGTATAATTTCACGTATATAAATATCTATGAGTGTAAATAAATCCTCTAAACAAGTTTTGCTCATCACATCCAATAGATACATACTTAACACAAAAAACTCAAATTAACAAATTATTATGTCATTTTTTAAACTCAACTGGGGGTTGGATTAATTTGAACTTGACTTGGACTAATTTGAAATTGACTCGGATTAATTTGAAATTGACCCGGATTAATTTGAACTTGACTTGGATTAATTTGAACTTGACTCGGATTAATTTGAAATTGACTTGGACTAATTTGAAATTGACTTGGATTAAATTGAACTTGACTTGGATTAATTTTAACTTGACTTGGATTAATTTGAACTTGACTCGGATTAATTTGGACTTGACTCGGATTAATTTGAACTTGACTTGGATTAATTTGAACTTGACTTGGATTAATTTGAACTTGACTTGGATTAATTTGAACTTGACTTGGATTAAATTGAACTTGACTTGGATTAATTTTAACTTGACTTGGATTAATTTGAACTTGACTCGGATTAATTTGAACTTGACCCGGATTAATTTGAACTTGACTTAGATTAATTTGAAGTGAAAAAGGTGTAGTCCGAGTATTAAACTGAATCATTTGTTTTCATCTAGTTTTTACTGGGTGGAAATTAAAATTTAGATCAATTTATGATCAAGCCATGCAAAAAATATGTATACTGTACCAATTCATTTTCACACTAGCAAGGTATCAAAGGCGCTGGTTATTTCTTCACATTCCCCTGTAACTTTATTTATTTCTCTACAATAACCCGTTGCGAGACATCCAAAAACTACTCGGTAATTTTACACTGAAAGATGTCTACTTTTTCAACTCAAACACACACACTTCTCTTACTATGCAAGAAGTAGTCTGTCCCAGAAGCTGCAAGATTTTCAAACCAAATTACTTCACTTCCGAAAGCCGATAAGTTGTGATGAGCTCCGCTGCAGCGGCTGTCAAGACCTGCTGTGAGGAAATTGCCCAGTCAACCTTGAGTCCACGGAGAGATTTCCAGCACAGAAAAGTCCTAACGACAGCCGCATGATTGATCACAACTAATATGCACACTGCGCTATGTTCTGAGTATCTTGAATACAAGCAAAATTCCACAAATAATTTGCATTTTGTGCAATTTTCTGAGTAGCTTAGATACAAGCTCGCTCTTTTAAATCCCTCACCTGAAGAAAGCCCATTGTTGAAATTTAGGCGTCTAAATAGTAAACTGAGTTATGTATCATTTTGATCTAATATTTGATCAAGTTTTTTCCTTAGAATCAATTTAATTTCGTGAAAATGAAATTTAAAAACTCCAAAACAGAAGTTAATTATATCTAAATAAAATTGAATGTCGCCAAAAAAGAATTTAATTAAGCAAATCAGGATGAAAATGAATTTAATGGTAGCAAGAGGGAAACTCGGCAAGACGAAATTCGATTTCATACTAACGACGCTTAATCTTATCAAAAGGAAATTTGATTCCATCAAAATAAAATTTAATTTCATTAAAACTAAACTTAATTTCAGGGAAACCAAGTTGGATAACTTGGTTCTTGGAGAAATTAACCAACTCAAAGTAGAAGTGAATTTCAAGGAAACAAACTTTTATTTTATATATGCGGAAGTTAATTTTATTAAAACGGAAATAGATATCAAAAAATTTAAATCGACTTTCACCGATGTAAAAAAGAAATTCTTCGTGGCCAGGTTGGATTTCCCCAAAAAGAAGTCTGTATTCATCAAATTCGAAATGAGTGAAACTCTGTAAAACATAAAATGTGCTGTAAATGCTATTTAGAAGTGCCACCTTTTATCATGTTGGTGAACGCAGCTCTTTTTTATTCACGCCTACCAACTCTTCTGATGTAATTGCGGGTCTAAACAACCTGAAAAATGAATCGAGCAAATTCAAAACGTTTCCGCCTAACGTCCCGAAAGTTATAGCTGATATTGTAGCCCCACTCATACCCAATATTATTAAGCATCTAATTTCCTAGGCACTTTCCCGAACTCCTTCAAAGTTACTCGAGTAACACCAATTTGTAAAAGTGGTGAAAAAACTCGCGTAAACAATTCTAGACCTATCTCTGTAGTACCAATTATCAGCAAAATAATCGAGAAAATTATACATAAAAAAGTGAACTCTTATTTTGTACAAAAAATCACTTCCCTATGATAAACAATTTTATTTTTACCTTAAAAATGAACAACATAGGCTGTATTAATTTATTTACACATAGATGAAGGAAAACTATTTTTCTACGTTCTTCTTGACTTTCGAAAAGCGTTCGATTGTGTGGACAATGACATACTACTCCCTAAGCTCCACTTTTATGGCATTAGAGGAGATGCTCATGGCTGGTTCAGATCATCCGTAACAAATCGGAAGCAATATAACTTGTTATTGACGATGCACAATCGGAACTACAGATAATTAGCCATGGAGTTCCGCAAGTATCAAACCGTGGGCCTCTCTTATTTGTTTTCTGTCGATGACAGCACGCTTGCTACGGTCTTTTCTAATCAAAATCTGCTTTAATTGCAGGGAGTACAAATAATGAGCTCCAAAAGGTATCACTGTGGCTCAAAGCTAATGAAATAAGCCTTAATATCAATAAAACAAAATATATTATGTTCTCATACAAGAGAAATATATCTCTTCCACGCATTAAAATTGGGGAAGGTAAAATCGATGAAACCATCTCATGTAAGCTCCTGGCAGTATATTAGAGAGCACATCGCTCATATTAGTACTAAATTATCAAAATCCTTTAGAATTCTCCATTAAATGAAAAATTTATTGCCTAAAGAAGCTTTGCGAATGCTTTACCGAACGCTCATTTCACCACACTCGCAATACTGAATAGAAGTATGGTACTTAACTGATAAAAAATAAAAACAAAATACTATTTACTCAGCAAAAATGAGCCATCCGAGCGGTAAAGGAACTCAAATACAATGCTCATATACTAAATGGTTCATTCAAAAGTTTAAAAATACTTAAACTTCTGAATCTTTACAAACTCTCCATTTGTAATTTCATTTTTAAAACGTTGACCAATGATCGCGACAAAAACCTCAAACAATTATTAACTGCACAAATTGATCATCGCGAGCATTTAACTGGAAATCGAAATAACTTCATGTTTCCTTATTATTCAAAAGCTCGGTCACAACACATTACCCTGTTCATTGGAACTAAGACTTGGAACTCAATCCCTGCGCAGATCCGTGAAAGAAATTCTCATGAAGCTTTCAAAATAAATCTCGAATCCATGTTCCTATCAAAATATTAAGCATGTTTGATAACCAAGCCAAATGTTTTCTCCTAAATGACTCATCCTGATAGGTAATTTGCCATTGATAATATGAATGATATTCAATCTGTTTTCAAGTCGCTTCTGGAATATACTTATAACATCTAGCCCATGTAAACTACTTTGTAAAATTAAACATCGAATCTCGAATGGAATAATTCTTTGATCAGTCCAGTGCACAACTAGGTTAAGTGAATTAGGTTAAAGGTAACTGCACTCCTTAGAATAGCGTTGATGGTAGGATGCCCTAGAAGTCACTGAACTTATTCAGGCCCACAGGTAGCTATACTCAAATTTGACCATTGTACTAGACATTAAGAAACAATCTACTTCTGTATCACTTGTGGTAAAAACAATTGCTTTAGAAAAACTTTTAAATGTATCTTTGTGTTGATATATTTAACACGCAAAATGTAAATTGATTTCGACCAAGTTGTAGAACCAGGAAAAAAAAGCATAACATTTATTTAGAGACGCAACTATGAAAGCTATACATACAGCTTACGATCAACACGTACAAACTTAAATGATGAACAAAAACACAAAATTTACTGTGCCCAGAAACTACTGTGCTCTCTTTAGGGCTCTTGGAAGAAATCTGTTTAATTACCCTTTCGGTACGATAATTCAAATTGTTTGGGTAAAAACTTCCTGGGGAAAAAGTTGTCATTACCCTGAATTGTCAGTGAAATTGTCCTAGTGTGGTGCTTTTAGCTTAAGTAAGTGCCTTCTTCATTATTTTAATTTTGAAATTTTTTGTATCTTTGAAGCTCGATGCTTGGCGACGGAAATTTTTTATGTTGATAATAAAGTTTTCGTATTTACGAAGAAATTATTTATACGTTTTTGCCCGAATTTACCAAAAATCAACAAAGTTCAGAAAAAACTTGCTCAAGTTAAATGGAAAGGGTATTGAATATGTTGCTCGGGTCCTGTAGCATGAACTTACGCGTGCTACAGGGTCCTATGGTAATTACAGGGGCCTATGGTAACCTATGGTAGTTTACGCGTGCAGGTTTCTGGAATTGTTTAAAAACTAGTTTAATGAATGTTTGTAATTTCCCTAATTTTGTTATTACTCCAAAATATTCCCTCACTAGTTAAATTA
Source organism: Morinoia aosen (assembly GCA_030386875.1). Classification (NCBI taxonomy): domain Eukaryota; kingdom Metazoa; phylum Arthropoda; class Malacostraca; order Amphipoda; family Talitridae; genus Morinoia; species Morinoia aosen. Next base: position 13,822,758 of record CM059567.1, on the reverse strand, counting down.
GTTTAAAACTAGGTTAGATGCCCTAAACTGGAAGCACTAGCCAACTTGGCACTGGAGTAGCCGTCAGGACCGAAAGGGTTAATGTTTGGTTACAGAACCTTCACTTACTATTACAACTCGCGAGCGATTCCTGTGAGTTTTTATTATAGCCTGACCACACCTCATCTTGTGTTTACATCTCTATGGAGTTTTCTACTCTATTTTTCTATCAGATTTTAATGCGATGATTTGAATACCAACCCAGTAGCTTGATAATGCTGTCTTGGAACCATTTATGAATTTCCTTGGTTGTACATACATACATATACTTGGGATCAATGTTCTGTTGAAACAGCCAGTCAGATCCGAGGTCCAGTTTTTCGGAGTATATAAGTAAATTAAGTTTTAAAATCTAACGATATTAGCTCTATCGACTGTTCGTTCATTTCTGGCACCTGTCGGCACAAAGGGATTAGCTCTAACCTTCTAATACTTGCTGCATGAACTTCATGTGAAAATCTTTCACGGTGCTCCAGAAATCAGTTCTTGGGATATTTTTCCTTGTCCCAATTAGCTTCCAAGTTTTGCAATGTATACTAAATTACAAAAAAGTGTACATAGATTCTTAGAAACATTCCGAGATCTCATTCTTGCAGTGTACGTGAATATAATACGACCTTTCAGTTCATTTGATTCATTCCACCTTAGTTTCAGCATCGTGTATTGTAGCGGAGTATAATTCAGCCGGCAATGGTCCCCGACTTGTCGGTCCGCTCCGGTAATCTGGCTTCATTAGGGAAGTGCTCGCGGATGAAAGAGGATGTCAGCGGTTTGCGCTGTGACGTGGATGGCTAATAGGATGTCGAGCGATCACAGTACGAAATAATGCAATCATTCCTAATCATTCATCAAGTCGTGTACGTCTGTAGGCGACGTGGGTGTATTTCTTCAGGGTATTATATGAATTTTTAATTTACTCCAGGGGTCCGGAAGAGGCAACATTTGTGTACTATCGCTTTAAAGAACTTCAAAAGTGCCTTGTACCGAATTTTTTACAGGTGCAGGATTAGTTAATCGAGCCCCTGATGTGATGATTTCAATATTCTAGCCACGTTTTCATATTATCGTGTCCTGGCCCACCATGGAATCAGTAAATTCTGTATCAGGCGTTAGTTCATCAAATTTCAAGTTGAGAGGGTCTCTTTCAGTCTTTATTTATATTTCTATTGTTAGGAAAACCGACTTACCGTGCAACCGACCTCTTGCACGAACGTCTTCGTCCTTTACCCCTTATTATTTCAAATAGATGCTTGAGATTTCTCGCTGTCTCACCAAGGGGTAACACGACATTGAAGTTTGGCCTCCCTTTGTGTTTCTTTTACTAAAATTAGACTCTATTTTTTGGCAAGGATCGTCTTACGAAACTGAGCGGGGGACGGTTTTGCTTCTGTTCATCGGAAGGCAGCATCAATATCGGTTGAAATGATAGCGATTACTTTCTGCCCCCAATCTGGGTTAAATAAAAGCGTTCATCTCTAAAACCTTGAGCATGTCATTCTCATTCACCATTCTTGTTTAGTATTGTTTGCATTCATTCATAGTATAACTGACGAAGTTAGAAACCTCTACTATTATACATGGTTTCATACTTTGGTGCAGGTCGTCAACTGCATTCCGATCGAGCAAAAAATTATTTAACTTGGCCGTTACTCCAACATGTAAACCATTTGTGCTATTGACATTCATGAACCCAGTTCTTGGGATGAAGCCAGCCAAAGGATTCGGCCAAAGCTGGGCGTTCTGTCTCCGGCCTACTCCGTCGAACACTTACTACACTATAATCCACAGAAATTTTGCTACTCGGCTGATAGAGTGATGTATTTTAAATAAAGTAAGTCAATTCCATTTTGTACTCAGAATTGGCCTATCGCTTCAGGTTCTTGAGTTCTAAGCGTACTCTTTAGATACGCATCTGTTCCGTGTTGCAGCGGCTACCGGGAAAAGATGAGATTCGAACAATTGGTTCCTGTGTTCAAGTTATCAGATTTAACAGCTAGCTGCAGTAGAGGTGTTTAAACGAAATTACTTAGTGATTGATGGTTGTGTCAGATTTATCTCGGAATTAATTCTTAACTAAGAATGTTCAACAGGATGTGTGCAAACTAAGCTGACAACGTGAATCGACGAGGATGTATGCACAGACCACTTTTGTTGTCTGCAAAAGGTATACTCAGAGCAACTTGGGGAAAATATGAAACAAAAGAGTGAACAATGTACACAATTTTTTTTATTGTTAAGTTGTTGAACGAAATAAGCCTAGGGCGCGTCACAAATTTGTACTGTGAGTCATACGGAGATGCCATAGTGGCTAAATGGCGAACGGATGGGTATGTCTTTTGCTTTATCTATGGTGTGACGTGAGCCTAAAAATTATTTTTGATTGCCAATTCTGTATGGCAAGTATGAAACGATTCTCAAATTAGAACTAATCAAAAATTACAGATCCAGACTGTCAGCTACAAAACCCGTCCCCTATAATTTGGAGATACCAATCAAAGTTCCTCTATGAGCTCGTGCTGTCACCGGTGATTCATCGCCTGAAAGGGTAAGTAGCAATGGTGATGAAATGTTTGTGGATGAGTCTGAGGAAAACAGGATCCAGTTGATAAATAAGAGATATTGAATGCTCGGTAATGGATTTTTCATTGTCGAAAGGAAATCCAGTACTGTGAGGCTCCAAACTACAGTAATGCAATCGTCAATCGGTACAAAAATTTCAACTTTGCGTGCGCGCTATGAAGCCTAAGCAGCCTCAAAAAAAAAGATGGGGTATGCTTCCAAACTGAGGTAAATGGCTTTTTGAATCAGCTAAGAAACGAGCATCTACCTTTTGAATCGAGTCTATTCATCGATGCGAGCGTTCCTAGCCTCAAAGCTGTATAGATTCAAAATGATCTCAAAAACTTAGATTCCTGTCGCACATATAGCGATGAGACATATCACTCCATGAAATTCATTTTGGAAGGTGTTCATTACTCGCATGAAAAGTAAAATATCTTTGATTATCTCAAGTAAATTACTTCTTTCCTAGACTACAGCTAAGTTATACAAAGAACATAAGTTTTTTTTGTCTTCAGAACACCCATAGCGACTGGAATCACATTATAAGGAAGTGGCCAGAAAGAGAACACACAGTTGGTCGATACATTGTGCAACATAAACCTTTGGTACATCCATAGAACATTTATCTTTCACTCCTTCAAATTAAACTTGGCCTACTTTAGAATTTTGTCAAAGTAATGGCCCAAAATTCTGACGAGATATTAGTTTCTCAAAGAGAAATTTGGCGCCAGAAAACTGATGCTAAGTTTAAAGCTAACAATTTTGCAGGACTGGAGATCAGATTCATGACTGAGTTCGGCAATAAACGGACTCCACTCGAGTAGGCAACAGGGAACTTATTCGTCAATGAACTATAGAACTTCCTAGGTAATCTTACAAGTGGTAGCTTTAAAGAACCATATAATGGACAACATGTCTTTGGCCTTTCAAGCTATGGAGTGTTAGACGTCTCTCAAGATGCATTTTTAGCATTTTGATCTCAATTTCGTCTCATCGAATATGACTGATATCAGAGACACATGGTGAAAGGTTCTACCAAGATAACGCAAGGGTGGAAATCACGTATAAAGGACGCTTCAACCCAACATTTGTACAAAATTCTGGTGAGGAAAGTAAATGGTCCCGATCATCCACTTTTCTGGCTGGCGAGTGAGCCGCACGAAAGATGAAGTATAGCCTTGGCTGGGCCTTAGACCACCAGTTCGCCATCATACTCTGCCACCACCACCAATCTTTGCCCGAGCTCTCCAGCACCTCAAGGAGGCCAACGTTTCACGCTCAACTTCACCGCCACCGCCACGGCCATTGGAGTCCCAGCCTCGAGAGGTGGGAAGGAGTGGTTCCCATACCTGGGGGCTCGACGTCACTCTTCGCGGCTTATAAGCAGTAGCAGCAGCACTGGCAGCTGAGATCGAACGAGGTTGATACGGTTTTCGCAGAAGATCTTCAAGGATTTTGATATCGGTGTGATAAGTTTTGCAATGAAAACCATTTATTTTTAAACGGATGGTGGTATTTATTGTACGAGGAATTAGTGTCATACATTCATAACGTGGAAGATCATTTGAAGAATCGTAGAGGAGATTGAACAGATGCCTAGTCGTTTTTAAAGGGAACACATTTCTTACAATTTAGTGTTAGTTCTTTTCAAGGTATATTATGTGGAGATAGGTGGGCCAGACACATTTCTTCCTCCCAGCGTTGCTGTTATTCGTGGGTGCAATATAAGATGTATGACCACATCACCAGCCCTACAATCGTTGTGCAGTGGTGGTGAACAACATTAGAGTGGTGGTGACCAACTTTAGCGTGATGGTGGCCGACAGTTAAGTAAATTATTGTAACCTCCAACCGGCATTACAGTGATGTAATGCACTACACAGGATGGCCAGCACTACAGTGGCGTTAGCAACACTTCAGTGGCGGTGGTGAGTGCTCCAACACATTGTGTTGATGATGCGTGAATTCACTGCTCAAAATGAATGGCGTCGGTCTAGTACTGTTGAAGTGATATTTGTCGCGATACAAGGTTCCTCTTAAAGAAATTCTGAGAGACACTACGCATGCATTGCTTATTCAAAGTTGAACAAACAAGAAAATTATGTATGTAAATATTTTTCGCGCATTCGAATTAATGAGTTTATAATGCAACGCTTGAACGCTAGTAATTTTTTCATTGTAAACTATTAAAACAATATTATGCAGTTGCAACTGAATTTTATTCAAGTTTTATTCTCAAGGACGATTATTAAGAAAAGGGGCTTGCAGGTGTATCATACATCGAAAAAATTAAACAAAAAACATTGCCTCAATAAAGATCCATAAACTCATGTTATAGTACGAGAAATAAAATGTGCTCGCAATTTTTTCTAAATTAAAACAGGTAAGAAATATGTACAAGAATTCATTCCGAGGATCATCAAGAGAAGTTAAACGTCCAAATTTGCATTTATGTTCAAATTCGTGCCTTAAAAAGTTTTCCAATTTTACTTAGAAATATATACCTTGTCATCTGAAAATTGATGAGATAATCGACAATAATCATATACGTCACCCATATCACTTATAACTCGAAAATAAGAATCAACCTTTTGTCTAGCATAATATGGTTTAAATTGAAGCAGATATTTCCTAGATCTTCCAAACCGGTCACCAGCCGTAACCGCCGGTAATGCTTCGGTCTATTCGATGTTTTCGCTATAGGATAATTACCAATGCTATTTTGCCCAAAACACAAGAATAACACAAATGGACTTCCCTCCACCGTTCCCAAAACTCTTCCGATCATTCCCTCGTTTTTTTGGTGATAATTTTTCGGAATTTCTAATTGCATCCGAGCAATACACACGAACTACTCGACATTTCAAGCGGTGGCGCGCCTTCTAATCCCCATTGTTTCAAATGACTCCCTTCTCAGCCCCGTCACGAAGCAGGGGGCACATTGTGAGAGTCGCTCTGCCTCCCCAATTTATGTCCAGCTTACCGCTTTTTAATACTGTATTTCACTTTATACCCTGATTACGGTATTGAGATTAGCAGGTTACGAACGATTTGTTTGGGATTATTACAGTTTTTTACTGGTCGTCTAACGAGGTACCTTCTCTCATTCTACTAGTTACTAGATCATTTACGTAATTTTACCTACAATATATAAATCTTCTTGTTTCTGATGCGTGTATAAAAACTGTATAAAAGGATTTCGTGACGGATTGCAGCCGCACTGTTATTTGGCAAAAATTTTTAAAGATCACACATATATATTCAAAATTTAGGTTTATATTCATATGCTTAGTCTGATTTTTAACAGAGTCTTTCATTTTTCAATTGCTTGCCTGCCCATGAAAGAGCTCTACGCTTGAATCATGAGATTCACAGTGCAATGAAGCTTCGGTTTATTTGCCTGGTGTAATAAGCCTTGAGCTCGGCTGCCACAATTGCTGCATCGCAGAGGCAGGCTCGAACCTCACTGAGAGACCATTTTATGACTACTTTGCTCGGGATAGTTCGCAGTGATGGAGATTGCATTCCAATAAAAATAATTTTTTCCATAGGGTATGTTGTCGCAGTAACTGATTTCTTCAGCGTCCTTGCTCTTTATGAGCCAAGGCTCTTAGGTACTCAAATAATTGCGTTCCTGATGTAACTTTATTGTGAAAAATTAATATGAAACGGCCGAGATTCGCAAATGCCTTCTTACACTTCATCTGAATATGTTTTTGACTCCATTTGAAATATACAGATAATACTTCGTGACACTAACTTAAATTTTTTCAGATAATCATCATTTTCAGTAAATAGTGGCAAGGTGTATTTATATATCAGACTGGAAGCTCAATAAAGTGAGATCCCTGACCATACTTGTGCGGGTAACGTGTATGAGCACCTAAAGTGAGTGGGAAGGCAGTCCGCAGAGACGTAGGAACAAGAAGATCTCAAGGATCAGGCTCGCCAACGCAGGCCCTACGTTGTCAACTGATTGTTAAGAAAGCCTTTGAAAATATTCCGGGGCTTAACATAGCTACGTTTCCAAAACAAAAAATAAAAACACTTCTGTAGCCGTAGTGTCCCACACCGTCATGAGTGGAAGAGGAAAGAGCTTGAAGCGATTGGAAGTACTGCTCTTAACTGCTCGAGTGTTATAGCAAGGCCAAGAGTGCGGTCGTATTTTTGAACGATTTTAAGAACCATGAGAACGTTCGTCATTTTCTCAGACGAGAGGCTATTCACTGAGGGCACAGCCGCGAATAAGCAGAAAAATCGCTTTGTTAGCTTCTATCTCGATGTTCCAGAGGTCTGCCTTGTATCTACGCCCAAGATCGCTGCCAGATCTGGGATAACGTTTGACGTTTTGACTTCAAATGTTAAAAAAAACTTGCCTCTGTTACTCGAAACAGGTTACATGATGATAATTGCCGAACACCCTTATTTTGACAGCGAAATCTTACGTTGAGAAAAAATGACCAAGAATGAAGATTACCTCATCTAACAGGTGAGTGCCCCAGTACACACTTCTACAATCGTTCCTGAATGGTTGGGACCAACGTGAAGTTCTGTCTGGAAAACCTTTGGCTGCCACATTCGTTCGATTAAAACCCTTTGGATTACAGCCTTTGAACTTCTCCGACAGCAAAGCTTGCAAAGTTTGGCAGCAATGCCGATAAACCGAAGTTCACTGTTAAGCGCTCATGAGACTGGAGGTGAAAGGAAGAGCTATTTCGTTAATAGAAAGAGAGTGAATGAGTAGCTCTGAATAATCTTCGCCAGAAGATTTAGGATATTTTGTGGGAATGTTTGGAAAATTATTTATGAGGTGTAAAAAGATTTGTAGAGTCCTAATATATTATTATTGGGCCTAACTTTAAATGCTTTTTGATTTATATGCGAGTTGTATAAGGGAATCGTAGAAGGAACGATACACAGCTGGATTGATCATTGCTGAGATAGATTTTAGTTACAATGTCCAATTTTTTACGTTTTCGGTTGTTTTTTTTTTCAACTATGCTGAGCTTTTGTTGTAAACGATGATTTTTTGATGACTTCGTGTTGTATATGATAAATAGGAAAAAGAAAACAGTGTGAAGACCTTATACCATGTTTAATTCAATCGCTCCAATGAGGAAATGAGCAACATAAATGCAGTCGTAAGATAACGGTTGATTTTAATGAAACCTGAAGGAGCTAAAGACATTTCTTTACATTATTACCATCAGAACTTCTGCGACTTTGTGCGCGATGGATCAAAATTTACGAACATGATATGTATGAATATGTAGATTCGTAATACATATATACCTTACCGACTCATCGACTGTTTACTGATTATGTGCGATAAAATGAAGGAATCGCAATCGTCATGTAGAGCTGGGCCGCGTTTGAAAGAAATTATCGCTAAGCACGTTTTCAAAGATAAAATTTCGATTATGAGGGTACTTCCGTGTTATTTGGTGAACTGTGGTAGACTTTTATTGTTACTATTTCTGGCAATCTCTGGAAATGAAATTTCTATTTGAAATAGAAAATTATGCGGATTAGCTTTACATTGTGTAACTCAGGTTCTAGAGATGGAATAGAGATCCCCAACCTTGTTAATACTGCAAAAAATATCAAGTACGATATTTCCTTTCTTTAATTGTTTAGGATGATGACCTGTACCCAACGCAGCTCACTACAATTGCGTTTTATCGCACTCTTAATAATTATAAGCGACTGAATTTTTCACTCATTAATTTGACAGAAAACGAATCGCTGCATATCCCTCAAGATTCTTCAAAGCCTGGTTAGCTCCGCTCTTAGAGATATAAACGATAAATTGGAGCTAACTTAGTTTTGCCCTCTTCGATTCATCATAGATAGCCAACAGCTAGTACATGTGACGTTACGATTCTTATAGACAGGCCAATAAACATGAGAGGCATCGCCGTTACCTGCTTATATCTTCTTGACTAACAGCTGTAGACATTATCGTATAGTAACTCAGCGTCACGCAACTACGACCAGACCTTGATACGAACACCACGTATCGACTCATCCCCTACTCCCGCGCAAATCTAGGAGCTTGAAACTGGAATCAAACTCTAATTCTAGTGTTTCCCGAAGTGTGAGCCACTCGGACTAATGTTTTATTCCGAAACGCCACCCTCAGCTAGCCAGTGGCAGGACAGGCTGTGTCACATCTGCAGCGAAGCTAATATAAGAAGCATGATCTGCCACGTAGCTTAGTCTTTCCTCGATATTCTTCCCTCATGCTTCATGTTGCACTTTTCGCAACGAGTCCAAGTGGAAAACTCCTCACGACGCTCTTTTTTTTGTAACTCGGTTCAATAGTCAAAGCCTCGAGCGAGTTACATTGTGCATCACAGTCCCTTGGCGACACCAAGAATTAGCTCTGCTATAAGGAACAGGTCGAGCGCACTCTTTCCTTAGCACTGTCAGAGCCAATTCTTGCTCTGCTCTTAGTTTCGCAGCCCCGATCGAAAAAAAATCTAGAGCTCGGCCTTAGCTTGAACCACGTTTACAGTGGCCAGAACACACAATGACGTTGCTCCTCTACAGAGGTAATCGTCCACATTTGCTTTGTGGAACAAGGCTGGTGCTGCCACAATAAGCGCTCCTTCGACAAGAGGTTCTCACTAAAGCGATAAAAGACAAGCAAGCGCTCTTTTATCAGCCCATCCTCGTCCCATGCTCGAAGCTTAGAACGGTGTCCATACTCTGGATTCGTCGTCCATACAACCCTATAATGCGTGCAGCAACACATTCCCGCTCCTCACGTTGCAGTCAATCATCAACTGCGAGATCCTTGCCTGCAACGGAGCCGACGTTATCATCACTTCAAGTTCGCTCAACACGGCGACAAAGCATTCGTGGCTCGGGATACTCTGACGAAAATTGCTGAGCTCGGCTGACGTACTACCAACAACCCCATCTTCGGTCTAGAGCCCAAATCAACCTCACTCTAAATCGTCCCTTTCTTCTATCTTCTCCTGTCGGGTACAATCTGAAAGAGCTCAATCGCTTGTGAACGATAACCATCGTCTCAAGGAACTACCATCTCCAAAGCTATCGTTATATCTTTGTTTGGCGAACAAAATTTTCATCTCACACTAGGAAAACAGATTTCCTAGATGTTTCACTACTCTAGTTACTTATCCGCAATGTTTATCACTTGTCTACTGACGGTAACTCCAATGTCAAGATGGCTAGTGCTCCCAGTTTAGGGAGCGGACAGAAATTTAAGGTAATGCAACAAGTGGGGGAATATTTTGAAATCAAAAGCTAAATTAGAGTGGTTAATAACTTTCTTGAAACTACTTTGGACACTTGTAATTCACTCTTGATTTCCACTAAGTTTATGCCACATGGTTAATACAACGCATTCAATAACTTTTTATTTTAACTGTAGACATTTTTTCAGACCTTCATTTGCTTCCCAATAAGTTTGGGAAAAAACTTAATTTATGATTTTTTTAATGTAAGAAGTTCATTTTTCTTATCGAAAGTTTTTCTCACTAAGCTTACATTTTTAAAGAAGTATAGTTGTGAAATTGTTTAAAATAGAAAAACAGGTGCGTTGCTTAGAGGAAAGGACCAACGCTGGGGCAATTTTACTGATATTTCAGGCCACTGATAACATTTATCCCTGAAAACTTTTCCCTGAACCATTTGAGTTTTGGTTTAATAAGAGTTATATTGCCTTTGAAATTATCTCCTTGAAGTGGATTTGAAGATCTCCAAGAAGAACAAAGTACAGCTAAACAATTGGAGGGACGTAACAAAAATTTGAAATCATGCCATTACAGAGATGATTTCACGCAGATTGCCTTAACATCTGGATGTTAAAACAGCTAACACGTGGTTGCTGGGTATTTAATTTACGACAAAAAGAGCGAATTCTGAAAAATGAGCATGGGAATATTTCTGCAAAAAATTAGAAGATTAGAGCTTGTCAACTCGCGTTGACCAAAAACGTAGTGTGGAATAGGCCTAAATTCAATCTGAATGCGTGCCTGACTTAAGGTATACATTAAGTCAATACCCGATTTTTCATCTTTTTAAGAACAATAACCAATTGTATAAATTTTCCTTTTTATCAGTAATCGCTACTTAATTTTTTACATTAATGAATTTCAACATGTGCTCCTTTTACGGTTCGGAGAACGTTTTGAGCATTGTCTTCTTCAATTGTTTTCTCTGAAGCAAATGCAGTAAAATTCAGCACGCTATAGGGGTCTGTCATTTATCTTCAATTTACGAACAAGTTCAACTTCATGTCCGTGCAAGCGTAAGTGTTTGAGCAAAACTTTTTGCACTGTGTTCCAAGGCATTCGTACTTCGATCGAAGCAGGAAGAACCAATTTTTTAGGACTGCGCTGGAAGGCGTCGCTCACAGAATCAACGGATGCATCACCAACAGAGTGAAACACTTCAGTTTCTGTGACGTTTTTATACGAATCTTTAATGCTTGTAACATATGATGGATCTCGTCAATACTCATTTCTGAATTTGTGTTGAGCTGCATCTGGTGGTTTTGTTGCCATAACACACATTGAACATTCTCCTGCATTGATGCCGTAGTTCCTGCACCCTTGACTCAGCTAGCGCTTAGTAATCTGAAGGAAATAAACCCTCAAATAATAGTTCCACAGAATATGAAAAACGTACAATGATATTAATGATTGTAAAGGTATTAATACTATTTATCCGGGGAAGAATTTAGAGGCACCATTTCTGTGAAGACACGTATCACTGAACATCATTTATTAAAAATATAAGCTAATAATTCATTTATTACATAGTAAAGAATGTACATGGAAGCCTTCTACAACTGATTAAAAATGTGTGACATCTCCAAGTTCAGGCAATTGAATATAGCAAAACTTTTTAAAAACCCTTAGGGGTTTATGACATATGGTTAGGATTATTTAGACTAATTATTGTACTCTACAGTAACAGAAAAACTAGTCGACTTTCAAATTAGTTTCCCAATATCGTAATTTGAGCCGGTAGTGATGACACGATTCATTTATCGAAAATCTCATTTGCAGTGATTGCAGCTACCACAGAAAGTCCTACTCGATCCCACATCGATTGCCTAAAGGTCTGCTGATAACGTCTCCCCTGTAGACTCTCTTTCATGCCCGAGTTGTACAAAGTGCTCCTCAAAGTTCCGTGCTTTAAGTTTTCCCAGAAACAAAAATCGTCTAATTAGACCTGGTCTTTTTGGATTGTTCAGTAGTTTTAAGACACTCTTGCCTGCAATTGGTGATGTGCCTGAATTCACAAAAATATTCAGTAGCTGTAGTGACGTGAAGATGATTAAACCCAGCTTTTACAACCTTATCAAATGCGGAGTGAATTGATTGACTAAGTTTAGTTTTTGCTACTTTATGCTCTGATCTTGTGAGTTTTTATTTGATTTATAATGTAACTTTAATTCCTCCAATTGTGAATACTAGTTTTAGTAAGTTATCGAACAAAACTTCTGTGGATGATTTCCGAGTTTTCTTGCAAAACTTACCGCATAGTACACGGCTTCTTGGCTATGTCGAATCCGGGTGCGCTTGAATGACCATTCTATCGAGGTGCAAGTCCTTGCAAACATACTTCGGGTAATAATCGAATTCGTCCTTAGGGCAATACCTCATGCTAACTTTTCAGAGTTTTTCACAAATACCCCCATATTTTTGCTGAAAAAAATACAAGGCCTTGTTGGTGTATTTCACTGGTCACAGCAATAATTCTCCAAACTGCAGCATGCCTCGACTTCGGTCCACTCGTCCCGTCATACTCACCTGAAAAATCATGTTCATACTCCCCGAGAAACCGATGTATCATTTCCGCAAAGCTGCTTAAGCACCTCCGAACTTTTCCCGAGATTCGATGTCCTTCCGACGTTCCATACCCTGAAAAGCTTCATACAGTACTACTCGAGACGTTCAATATTCGCAGGCCGAAAACTATCAAATTTGCCCGCAGACTGCGGGCCGCAGAAATAATGTCATCTCATGAATCGATGTAGATAGTCGAACTTATTCCGGTTCATTACTCCTAGCTTCTCTTTCAAGCCAGGTTGCTTCAGGTCTCCTGATGGAACTCTGCCATCCTTCATGTGTTTTTATTTGTTGAACGAATGCTGACTGTACCACAATAAGTGTCGACGACAGGAATTGGTGCCAAGTGAAGCTTAAAAGTACTCGCTTGGACAAGCTCTCGCATTCGACGTCCGCTTTAATCTTGTCAGGATGCTCTAACGAAGACTTGAACTTACTACGAATTTTTTTAAAGATGCCACTCGCCAATACTGGGTGGCCGAGATGGTGTTAATTAAAACAAACAAACCCATGCTCAAAGATATTTTTTACTAGAAGGTTCACTCATAACGTTTCCAGAAGTTTTCAAATCTTTCTCGCGATGAGCGAGGAAAAATTTTAACATCAGAAAAAACTAAAACTGCTCTGTCCCACTGCATCCACTGAATTGAACGACGGTGGCACATAGTCTCTGTTGATATCTATGGACGATAGCATTAATTCACAGTTATAAGGCGTCAATCGCCCCTTTCTTTCTCAATCTTGAGCACAGTGCTTCTGAAAAAAATAGTTTGAAAAATTACATTTTCATGGGTATTATCCACCAAGAAAAATGCTATGGTAGCTCCACTTAACTCAGTATTGTTCTCAATCGTAGCCAATTTCTGTATCATGAGAAATATCCACAGCACTTGTTTCATTGTTGTTGTAGTTTATATAGACTTTCGGAGTTTGAGTGAATCGAAATTAACGTCCAAGAAAACCTACGAGATTTTACTACACACACTCGCAAACATGACCACAGAAGATTTTTTTTTTTTAAACTAAACAGTTGTTAAATTATCCTTACTCAAGGGAAATATGATGTCATATAGTAAACCATAAGACACTTCCTTTCTCAATGACCAACAAATGCATTGTAGAAGAAATACAACCTGGGTATGAATTTATAAATTCAAATTCACTACGCATATGTAAAAAAACAATGATTAATCAATTTCAGATATTCAATTTTTAACACGAAAGAATTTTCAAGTTCACCATAAAGTTGTAGCTCGTTACTTATGAATTTATGGGAGAAGTTTAAGCAAAACAATTCTCTGATATACGCATTTGTCTAAGCGGAGAAATAATACTCACGGTAATTTACTTCCCAACAAAAAACATCCACAGATTCCATCTGAATTTCTAACAAATTCAAGAAATTCAGTGAGTGGAAGATGTCGTGACTCATTCCCTGGATCAACAGCAGACAATACCAGTTAGCACGAGGCTAGGCACCAACAATTTACGTAGAGAGTCAAGTTTCCAATTCCAATTAGTACAGTCACAATTTAATGGTTTTGTCTTCATTTTGGGGGAAAAACGAGAAACCAAATGAGGTTTGTCAGGCACTGTATCAAAAACAACTTACGATCCTGCTGTACTTTCTCTTCGCTTGATGCATAAATAACTATCATACACCACACTTACTGACTATAATGTATCCTGCTTCCTGCAGAATCCAAGCTAGGAATTGAATGAATCATTCTGGAAACGAACGAAGACCTAGAACGAAAAACATCACTGAAACGTAGTAAGGAAAAATAACAAATTTTCCACGATGAAAAGCTCACACCACCATTCCTGCAGTGGTCGATTCGTCACCTTTTCTCCCAGATGAGAATATCGCGTCAATACTGGACCCTCTCCGCATTCAATGCATGCGTTATCCATTGTCAGGGCGTGAACCGCACGGCCAAACCTAGAAAGGATGAACGCTCTGGGTACCAGATGGCATGCGCTGAGCATAAAGCCTTTCGTTTCCTTCAGCAACGGTTGCTCCGGAATTAGGTATTCATTCGCTTTATTCAACTTGTAGGCCACTGGAGTTCTCAAAAAAATTGTGAGGGTAAACTGTCTTCTGCATGTACTGTAGATGTCGCGCCGGTTTGCTCATGCTCTTGCGTGAACGTTCACTCTTTCTCGTGTGCATGTGAGTGGATATACAGGATGTTGCAAAATAATTGTTGGAACACACTTCGGTTATTAATTGAAAATATTTATATAGGCACCATTTCGTCAATGAACAAAGTTTTAAAAACTTTTCGTTGATGGGACATTATGCTTATAAACTTCTCAGACTCATTTTTCGCAGCACGATGTTTTATTCGCTCGACAAGAACAGAGCAATAAGGAGAATTAGAACCGACAAATTTAAGCAGGATTGACGCTATACCTATTTATTCTTATTTGTACAATGTCTAAAACTTACTATTCACAAATTTAACAAATTTCTGGATTAAAGAAATTTTTAGAACTTTCCGGTCAACGTTGGTAACCTCCAGTTTGAACCGTAACCATTAGCCAGTTAGCATCGTAGCATCGTGACATTGTACTGGTAAGATGAACCGCCGAACAAATGCAGAAATGGCTGATATTCATTTCGTCTATGGTTCTGCCGATGGTAATGCAAGACGTGCCGCAAGAATGTACCAAGAACGTCACCCCAAAAGACAGGTGCCTGCTCATCGATTATTCACTACTTTGCATCGACGATTGTGTGAGAGCAGAAGTTTCAGCGCAAACAGAGTGAATGCTGGTCGCCCAAGACAACTTGACCTGAACCAAGAGGATGGTGTGTTGCAACATTACCGTCAAAACCTACGTACGAGCACACGTGCCGCAGCACCATCTATGGGAATTCAAGATCACACTGCAGTGTGGCGGAAATTAAATCGGAATAATTATCATCCGTATCCCTTCCTGAGTGTCCAGGGACTACTTTCTGCAGATTATGCTCCTCGCTAAAGATTCGCGCAGTGGTTTTTGAATCAGGAGTTAGAAGATGCCCATTTCGTAAAACACTGTTGTTCACGGATGAAGCTACCTTCAACCGTGTTGGAATGTTCAATTTCCATAATTATCACGAATGACAAACGAACAACTCTCATGTCATCCATGAACATGGATACTATCATCGCTACACTGTCAATGTTTGGGCAGATATCGTTCATAATCAAATCACTGGCCCATACATTCTACCAGAGCGTCTCACTGGAAATGTTTACAGAATCTTTCTTGAAGAAGCCTTTCCGGATTTCTTGGCCGATGTTCCATTGATTATTCATAGAGGAATGTGGTTTCAGCATGATGGAGCTCAGGCGCATTTTGCTGTGAATGTGTGACGTTTTCTTGACCTTCAATTTCCAAATCGATGGATTTGTCGTGATGGTCCTGTGTCCTGGCCGCCAAGATCTCCTGATTTGACTCCGTGAGATTTTTTTTGGTTGGAGCACATGAAAGTCTTGTTTATGGAACACCTGTCGAGTCGGAAGAAAATCTTGTCGCCAGAATGCCTGGAGTCTTTGGCAACGTACGCAACTCCCCCCGACTAAGGTCACTTATATCGATGTTCATGGTAGACATTTTGAACAATAACTGAAATGAGGTCTTCGCTACTAATAAATTATATTTTTTTATTTGTTTTGAATTACCTGCTTTTGTGTTAATAATCAAAGTTTCGCTAAAAAATCAGCATTCTTATTTAACATACCAGGTTACCACAAAAACGAAGAGTTTTGAACTTCTTTCTGATGAAATAGTTTTTATATCAATATTTTCTATTAGTAGCCGAAGTTTGTACGAACAATTTTGCAACATTCTGTGTAGAGTAGGAACCGGTAGCATTCACCCGTAATGTTATACAAAAATCTGAAGGATTTGTTTGAGAATTAAGTTTAAATCTTACTGTCCACCTACGGTTTATAGGCTGAAGGTAACAAATATTCAAGTTTAAAAGGAAAGTTGTCCCTTTCCAAATTCGCAATATTTTCTTAATTGAAAAGTAACAACAACAGATTCCGCTCTCTTTGTCCGTGCCGGGGCCTCACACAGGCACCTGCGCGCAGGACAAGAGAAGTTAAAATTAATGCTAAAATAAATTGCTAGAATGAGAATGAGCATGAGAATAAATTGCTAGAATGAGAATGAGCATGAGAATAAATTGCTAGAATGAGAATGAGCATGAGAATAAATTGCTAGAATGAGAATGAGCATGAGAATAAATTGCTAGAATGAGAATGAGCATGAGAATAAATTACTAGAATGAGAATGAGCATGAGAATAAATTGCTAGAATGAGAATGAGCATGAGAATAAATTGCTAGAAAATAACCTACGGCACAAAAAACCTGGTGGGAAAGTTTAGACAAAACGGTTCGGTCCTATGGGATCATCCACTTATTACTGGAAGTGAGCAAGGGGCGAGTGAAACGTCAGGCTGAGCCTCACCTCGTGTCACAACACGGCGCCGCAGCCTCAGAAGCGCAATTAACTCTTCAAACTTTTTTCAACAGGGACACATTCCAAGCGACTTCACGAAGAATAATTAACTTTTCTCTCTTTATTCGAATCATTCGAGATCTTGCATGGAACAAATTCTGGGTAGCGTAGGTATATTTCGACTACATTCTTCATCATAAAGTAGGCTTTTGATTCTTGAAACACTTTTAGGATACGTTTGATGGTAACAATCACGGCCGAGGCTTAGAAAAGGTTACCCTCAGTGAATCATGAGAGGCATGGAGAAACAGCAGAGTGAGCACGCAGAACGTCTCCATTAAGCCTGCTGAGGTGTACTTATGTCATAACGATTTGCCATTCAATACTGAAGCCACGGTCTTGCCTATAATAATTTTCGTCACCCATTACTTATTAACTGAATAGTCATTGAAGTGTAATTTCAAGGTATTATGAGTTTAATCTCATTATCGCACAGCGATTTAAAGTAGCGTGAAAATTACTTGAAGAAACTTCAAAGCACACATTTCATGCTCTGGGTGTTTACAAACGAAAGGACATTTCGGCACGAACTTTCATTACGTCGACAATACAGAGATAACAACCTGGATCACTTACATCACTGCTGATCCTTGGTACCTATGGATTGAATCCAGCATCCTGCCTATTCAAGTTGAGTGTCTAGAGTCTATTTAGAGATAAAAATAAGTTACACGCTGCTATTATACTACGTACGAGAGCTCGTGTTAGCACCTTCTCTTAGTAATAAATCTCGTGATATTTTCCTGAGAATCTTAATCACATATTTGTAACGAGAAAACGGAAATGACCGTCCAGTGCTTCTTATAACTGCTATCTGAGTACAAGATCTAATAAAATGTCGCTACCTAAAAATATATAGGAATACGTACAGCAATACCCGGACGTGATCACTGAAATTAATCATTCTTTCAATCCGTATAGTGGTGGCAAATTGATTGATTGATTAATATTGAGAGACCTAAAAAATATGCTTAGTGAGATCTAAATTTATCTGCAACTGATTCAAAAAATAAAGCTGGGACAAAAAAAATAAAGATAACCAACAAATACTCGCAATTAGTCTAACTCTTTGTTAACCAACAAAAACTCTTTGATAACCAAGAAAGACTCACAATTGGTCCAACAGCAACCCACGGGACTTGTTCATTGAGTCGTATATATTGATTCTTATTAACAGAAGTATGATCCATTTTTGGGTAGTGGCAGCTACCGTTTCGGTTGATAGTTCAACACAAAAATTCGTGCCTTGATTACTCAATGGTTGAAAAGATTGACCAGAAAAAAGAGAAATATTTGTGGTCACACTTCGATGATTGCTACGAAAAAAACAGTCGCATTTTGTCGAGATAAATACCGACACCCAGCAATCACAACATCAGTAACTGACGTGTGGCACACTACTCTCCTTCACACGTGTGGTACAGTTCCTACTCGTCATACTCATTGAACCCCGCGTTATCATTCTTACATTGCACACATAGCAATTTTCAAATTCTACTAAAGGGTTGAACTCGACAGCTGCGGAACGCAAAAAACAGCCTCCACTTCTGCGTTGATTGCGTGATGCTCACCGCTTTCTTTTTTTCTTAAAGAAGGGATCTTCTGTCGCTCATTTAGCTGTAAAACATAGCGACTTATGGATAATTTACACGGGATTAGGTCTGTATAAAGTACACTTTGCAGCAATTTAGAGCTGCTTTTTCGCTCGGGAAGCTGCAAATGTTTTCATTAATTAGATGTAGTTTGCAGAAAAATTTCTTTGACGCTCACAATTTTTTTCTAAAATCTAACTCGGAAGCGTCAGATCTAAATCACCTTCAACTTGAGACAAGATAAATCAATTTCTCGTCCTTGTGTATCACAATACCTGTGCCTGCTCACCATAATTTTATATATATACGCCATTTATCAAACTCTCGTCGACTGCAGCGGTTTTCTAAGGAGCTAAGCTGCTGCAGTTTTGACCTCATCTTGGTTCTTGGCTCCCCTCGAAGTTTGTTTTTCTTTCACTCGTTGGTGCTGGGGAGAGGGGAGTAGCAGGAGATGGAGTTGCAGGAGGTGGAGTTGAGGGAGGTGAGAGTTATTGCGAGTCTCGTTGGGCACCTGAGCTACATCTGCAATACGAACAGTTGTGTATTTCTGTGGAGACCCGCTAGTAGGCTGTTGTTTCAGCAAACTGCCAGTTGGCTGTTGTTTTAGTGGAGTGTCAGTAGACTATCATCTCAATGAAGACGCCGCCTTTAGCACCTATCAAACAGAATCAGCTGAAACTCGTGACGTGACACTCTCTTCGAGCATAGTCCTTACACTACCTGATACTTAATTTCCATGTATCTCACCAGATCTCCCACCAGGTATCCCAACCAGATATCGTGGGCAAACATTCCTGACAAACTTCCCCATAGAAACCCTACCAAATATCGCTGCAAATATCCTTCCAGATATCCTGGCATGTATTCTGGATAACTATCCCCACCAAATATTACGCTTGATATCCTATAGGAAATAAGTTCTAGAAATTCTCAAAAGATATCCAATCAGATGTCCAACTAGATATTCCGCCGGGCACCAGCAGCCATTAGCCGCACATTGCTACATTTGGCGGTTGCTTTGAAGGCCATTACTCGCTCATACTCCAATAAAGCAGGAACTAGAGAAGCAATTGTCGGACACAAAAGGATGCTGATGCTGAGTGAGCAGGGCGTGGCATTTCCTACCTCCGCCGCGAGCTTGCTCCAAACTCCACCTCGATTATCTGATTATCTCTATTTACGGATGCCGATTTTGGTAGGCAATTGCCAATTTGTGGGCCCCGACGCCGGGCCTGAGGCGCAGTAACTTGTGTTTTGTCCGCTAGCTGCAAGGACGCCGGAATTTACTCAGGTGAATACACCAAAAACCTTCAAAAAACGAAAGCTTCTGTATTTATCTACAAATAATCTCGCTTTGACGGAAATTTTGATATTTCCTCGGGAATATTTGCAGTCATTGTGCGTTAATTATTAATAGCAATGTCTGTATTTATTCTTAAATTCAACCAATCGGCTAACATAAATAGAGAACACGTTTTTTGGAGCGAATAAACGTGCTGTGGAACTTGTATAATTCGCGTAGCTCTGCCCAGAGGCGCTACACAGAGAAGGGGAACGGGAGCTCCTCTCTCTGAAATAACTGGCAGCTTTTCTAGTACAAAGCACGCTTTCGAGACTCCCGTACGTAAACAAGGCGATTATTTCCTGTCTGTTTGCGTATTCGGTGGTGTCAACACGCTCTAATAAGTAAACCTAATGTGAATGGAGGATGCTGAATGAGCTCGCTAGTGTCCGGGTCCTTAGAAAACATAGCAATGCCACTAGGGGCTCGAAATATTCTGACCAAATGCTGCGTACAAAAGTGGTTTTTGCCCAACATCATTTCAGTTCATCATCCGACATATTTGGCCTCTCAAGAATACTTGTATTTCATTTTTCACTTTGTTAGCTGTGAGCTAGAGTTTCGTTGTTGGCAAAGTTGCTGTCAGATATGTCACCAATACCAACTTTTCATTCATCGTGCATTTGTAGGCCTGAAAACTGACACTGAAGTAATAAAAATGAAAAATTACGAAGTGCATTGTCGAACATAAGTTTTTTATTCAAATTTTATTTTTTGGAGAAACAGTTATTAACTCCCTGTTAATATTATTAGCGCAACTCGAAATCCTAATTAAAAAAACGATTTAGAAATTGGTTGACATCTTGTTAGATGTCAATTCCCCTTAGTGTTATTCTTCCTGTTCTAAAAATTATTTTCTCATAACTTGAAAATCAATGTTCATAAAGCGGGTATATTCAATAGTTAACTCAGAATATTTTTGAGTTGAAGGTGCCCACAGTTTGGTCAAAATTTAGTGGTTTAAAAGTCCACAATATTTGTATAATTACTATAAACGTTCTATGCTCTTACGATTGCTTTACTTTATAAATTGTTATTGTCATGGTCATGGACCTTACCTTTGTTATTATATTTGTGATGCTGATATTCTCGATTGAACTAAATTAAGTCCCTAAATTGCCATGATATCCATACTAAATGTTCATACATACCTTTCAAATTTCTATCATTTCCAAAATTCATTCAACAACCACCTTTGAATATAAAACCATGAAATTCCACCCGGTTCTACCTAGCCTCAATATACGCAATAAATTTTCCTTTATCCTGAATGTTAATTTTGACAAAAACTCTTAGCTTAACATAAAACTTGTTCATGAATTTTTTCGTTTATTTGAAATAGAAGCGACGTAAACTACTCGATCTAAAATTGGATTTTACTCAACCAACTCAACCCAACTCAACTTTCTCCTGCCTTCGGTGAATTAGATTTAAAAACCATGAAAATTAATCTGACAGAACCCCGGATGACCATTGTGGTATATAAATTTTTACAAAGTAATGAAAAATAAAATAAGGAAGAAGGCTTTGAATGAGAACATTGTATTGAAAGCACAAATCCTTCAAAATTATTATTCCGATTATCAGAGTCACCTTCGTCCAAATTGGTCCAGGAACCATTGAGAAGATGTGTTACACACAAATTATATTCCTATAAAAGCGAGACCATAAGCTAATAAAAAGAAAACGTTGAAAAGATTGCAATGGAGATCATAAGCGGACTAAAACTCATTCGGCTGAGGCTTGCGTATCAGGAAAGAAGGGACATCATTGTGTGTAGGTAGACCGGACGAAAGATAGAAGCTAAAACATTGAAGTCAACTAGATTTACAGGAAGGTTGTACTTTTCAGCATAAGATCGAATGGCTGACCAAGGGCTATCAAGAGGAAGATTAGTGCAAAAAATCCTACTGACATGCTCATGTACGCAAACATGCTGAGATATTATGGTAGAGCCCACGTATCCCACTGAACCCACGCTGTGCGCAACTACGCTGATGAATAACAAAAGAGAGCATAAGTCTTCTGAAAGTTTTTTTGATAGTTGTGAAATGAGCTAATTCGATTCTAATTCTGGAGAACAAGTTGAAAATCAACATACATAAAATATTTGGGTGTAGGTATAAGCATATTTTCCCCTTTTTCTGATTTTTGTCCGAAAGAAGGAATTGCACAAATTTTTCTTTGACCAACAAGAGTCACAATTATTGTGGAATGACATAATACTTCCGAGGCAAAACAATCCTTCATAAATTTTCAATAAGCCGGCTTAAAAACTATTTATATGGAGAAACGTTCTAAAAAAATTTTTTGTTGATGACAATCCGGGAAATTGGAGAATCCTGAAAATGCTTTAGACAATAAAATCTTTATGACGTTAATTTAATCTCGAAAAGTAGAAAAACTACAGGAACTTGAACTCAGGCACGATAATTACCTTGGCGTAAAGCACAGTTGCGAAAATTCTTTTGATGCTTGAAACTGAGGCAGCCTAAAAAAGAAAGGCTCTTGTGTTATTTAGATTCCATTATAAATGTAAGGTTTCGATGTTTTAAACTTCAAATAATCAAATGAATGATAAAATGGGACTTCATGGAACAATAAAACAAATCATCTTCGCATCGTTTGTGCAATGCGAGTTCAAATTCACAGAATCAATCCCTGACCCATTGTTGCTCGTGAAAACACGTAAAAATATTTGTTGGGGGGCCTACGAGGTAAACTTATACCTAACCCTCTCATAAAATTTTTTGTCTCTGATCCAAGCCAGCGAACACTGCCCATCAAGATGTTGACGTACGATAATGTTCATTAAAACAAGCAAACAATGTAATCTATACCATAATAAGAGCCGCGTCCGTCCGTCGGTCGGTCCGTCCGAAGCCAACCGAAAGTGTGTGATGAGCGTATCTGTGATACAAGCTCCAGTCCTAATATTTTGACGGGCCGTGTTCACGCGGCCTCATCAACTCTCGAGAGATTGATTTTATATTTTTTACGGCCTTCTTTCATTCCACCTTCATTCTTATTTCGAATAAAGCGGGATGGACTAGTTTGAATAATAATTAATTGCTCTCAGAACATGATAATTACTTGAAATACTGAAAGTGTATGACGAGCGTATTTGTGAAACCAGATTGTATGCCTTTCGTATTTTCCAATGAAAATTATTTTTTAAACGACAGCACTAAAAAATATTCCTCCATTCTGACAATATTAGTGTTTTAAAATTCATATTTATGCTCGGGCGGGGGTAAACCCGATATCATATATTGGTAAATTGGTGTTTGAATAGGTAAATATTTTTCTCTTTTCAGTAGTTGAAAACTTTAAGTCCGTGAACTGTAGCTTTATGAAGCCGCCTGGAATCGGGGGTCTTTTTAATTAGCGGCCAAAATACTTTCCCTAATTTGTGTACAAGATGCACTTATCCGAATTACCTCAGTCTCCAGTATGATCGCTTGAAGAACGATTCTAATACCCAGTATCAATTTCAAAAATTTAGTCCGCGATGAAAACTTGGATTGAAATGAAAAATTTAAAATTTATGCATCCTTATAATCGATCTAGTAGGTCTATTGCTGCCTAATTGCAGTTGTGAAAGTTATGATCAATCAATTCATGTTAGATCTAAGTTAGGTTAGGTTAGGTTACGTTAGGTTTGGTCAGTGCGTAATTACTCAATCTTAATTCAAGGAAAACCATTATGTGCCAAAGCAATCGCCCTTACCTACAAAATAAGGTAAAATATTTCAAAAAATTTACAATTTTAACTGTATATTTGTTGGTCCCATTGCAGTTGTTGAATATGTTTCCGTCAGTATATTTCTGGGCGAGGTGCTGCCTGAAAATAAAGACTTTTCTCAGTCTATTTCATGTTAATTTGACAATATCTGTACAAAAAGGAGTGATCTTATTTTCTCCAATTCCCGGTATGTTCGTTTTA
The DNA here is from genome assembly GCA_030386875.1 of Morinoia aosen. Taxonomy (NCBI): domain Eukaryota; kingdom Metazoa; phylum Arthropoda; class Malacostraca; order Amphipoda; family Talitridae; genus Morinoia; species Morinoia aosen. Next base: position 13,798,927 of record CM059567.1, on the reverse strand, counting down.
AAAACGATTCTCACACCCATGATCAATTCCAGTAAAATACCCTTCACTAAAATAGGCAAAAAAACTCTTCATGTGTGTACGAGTACCTGCACCCTAGTGACGGATCTGGCAACCTCTGCCCTTCACATTTCAGCTATTAAAAAAATTCAAGCAATCCATTTAGATTAGGTAAGGCCAGGTTTAGTTAGATAAGATTATGTTAGGGTAGGTTAGGTCACAGCAAGATGGGTTAGATCAAAACACTTTGATTTTCTCAGCATGGTGTTCATGAGACCCAAATCTACTTTAATTGAGTTCAAAATATCTTAAACCGATTCGCATCTTTTGTTTACAACCAACATTTTAATATGTTCCATGTCATTTGATTCAGCAACTCTTTCTCCATGTCCCAGGCCACCTCCTTCATCTCTGCCCTGCTTACTTTATATGGCGCCCACTACTCCGCAGCACGAGGCTGGGCAGGCACGGAGGCAGAAGCTCGGAACGGAGTCCATTAAGCCAAAAGAATGCACTCTATTCTTGCTTGAGCTCCAGGGAACAGATGCTGCTATAGGACCCTTGGCCAATCAACGCCCACATTCACTATCTGATACTCCTACAACGTTGAGTTTATTTAGTTTTAAAGTTTGGAATATTTCTTGCGCCTGAGAAATCGAGAAAACGGTTTTATCGAGAGCATGGCGAGATATTTTAGTTTATCTTATTTTTTCTAGAAATCACTCCTGCAACCAAGAATATACTCTGAATATCAAGTTGAAATGAAAGTTTTGAACGTATTTTTTATTTTGATACAAGAGTAATTTAACTCAAAATATCGTTAAGCTTGTATTAATCTGTAATGTTAGTTCTATTCTTCTCTATGACACCGTTCAAGTTACCAAAAAGTTGTTTGAGGCCTCTTGCTTAAAATAATCGTAATTCAGTGTTAGACGCTAGAGTCCTCAAATTTCACCCTCGTCTTTTGAAGTCAGTTTTTGACTATCAAACTGATTGCATAAGCTTCTGAAAAGATGATAATGTGGTAGAGGGATGTCGTATGAATATAGTAGGTAAGACATCACTTATTCCTGATCAAACTTTAAAAGCGTTTAAGAGTTATTCTTAGACTGTGGGGTCAGGCAACGTCGTGGTGGAAAATCGCTCCATTCTTGCTCTTCAATAAAAGACATTTCTGTGTGTTTAGCTGTTCTTAAATAACATATCTGATGAGAATACACGTACAATGTTATGGTTCGACTGTTACATATGAGCTCCTAGTGAAAAACTACCTCATAGTCCCACCATTCACTCAAAAGGACTTCTAATGAAAGAAAACTATCATGATGTGTGATAAAGGCAGTAATTAACAAAGAGCCCTGCCTTTTGCGGACATAATTATTCAGAATTCACTTTTTATTCTTAGTAATTACCCTCTCAGGAAAATTAGTTTGAAGTTCACGTGATCATGAACGCACTGAGGAACAACAAATCACACGTAGTTTGTAATTAACTTTTGTTAAATTATACGGTGATCATTTTTAAGCGTCTGAGATTTTACCAAGCGTTTTTATAACACGAAAGACAAACATATGACACACAATAAATTCTTTAGTGAATTCTCCCGTGGCAATGGTAGCACTTTAATTCACAACAGCTTGCAATTATTCAAAAATTAGTTGCATCGGGCTTCAATACTTTTAGTTAATTCTTTCGACTTAGAAATTTCTTTTCGAGAAAACCATTTTCTGCACGGGACTTGGCTCGCTTAATCATTTCGACGTCTTCTTTTGAGTGATCCCGCTAATGAACTTGGTGTAGTCACCTGAAATATATAGCGAATAACGGGAAATAAATGCTCTTTACATAAACAATACATTTTAGTCCTATGATGATATTTTTTTAAACAAATTGATTCATAATTTGAAAGGAAATGGTACGTATAAATAGGGCTGAAAATATGAATGGTTTCAAAACCGAAATTGGTAGAATAATGTTTCAAAGCTGTCCTTCAATAATACATCGTATCTTCATGAAATCCTTGCAGTAGGAACGTGAAATTAAAACTCATACACTCGACAAACTGCCGCACGCACGGTGATGACACTGAAGTTGAAAATGAAATCGTTCAGCAGAGCGAATATGTACGAAACTTCCGGACTGGCCGATAGAAGTAACGAAATGAACCGAAAGTTGTACAAATTGGTAAAATTTGTAGATCTGAAGAAATGAGCATTAATCTGTAAAAATTATTCAGTATCAATTTTCACGTAGCCTTTAATGAAAATCTCAATTGCGAACGACTAAGTAAAATTATCACTTTGTGCTGTAAACTTGATAATTCATGAAAATTTATCTGAGCTCATTTTTGAGTCGATATGCTGGGAAATATAATAGCAATGGCCAACCGCTTTATTTATTTGGTCTAAAACGGTTCAGTGGGAATGCTTAACTGATGAAAATTGTTTTCACGTGCCGACAAAATTCTATACATGCAGAGGTGCAAAGAGGACCTATAACGTGTCAGTTTGAATTGATTGTTAAAATTGGAGCACAATATTCACTAGAAAACAGTATAACTAGGGTCACACCGTAACACGGGGTTTAAGCATCTGGGATGTACAGCGATCCTTGCAAGACTCAGCTGATCAACTTCAGCTCTGGCACAGAAAATACTCAGAAGGGAACGCTTCGCACGCGGACGATCTTTAATTAGACTGTTATACTTTCGACCTAATTTGAAGCAGATCACAAGCTCTACTTTATCTTCAATTTGTACAATAGCCACGTATGCATGTGAAGTATCGTTCGCTGGAGAACACATAATTGACTTTCAAAGGTTCGTATGTCACGCAGTTGCAGCGCATGCTTTGGTATGTGTCAGAATCATTTCAGAGTGAGTTTTGGAAATATTTTCTAAATCGATCACTGATTTGGTTTTTTTTGTGCGTAACAAAGATAATTGAGAATTAAAAATTTGAGAAGATGAACGAAATTTATTTCCGAGTCAGTAGCGCAATCGTTATGTCTTTTGTACGACTCCGAAATTCCTATTATGGTAAATTACTTAATGAATTCAGCACTTCGCATGACTACATTACGTGGAGACGTAATATTTAGGTAGAGGTTTTGACTGAATGCGATAACTTGAGCACTAGCACGTAAATTTGAATTTATGCTCAAATTTGCATTTGAATTTATGCTTTTCGGGCTCAAAATCCAAAAAGCCTCAATATTTTGCTTATTAGCTCATGTTATAGAGAATTTTCTGGCGAATGTAAAGATATGTGTCAATTCCTGGTAAGTGTGTTCGTTCGCTTGTTACAGCTTACAAAATACCAGCCAATTACGGGGGGTTACCAATTCCAATTACCCCAAAATCCAAAAATTATCAATTTTCTATTTCTTAGCTCGTGTTATGACGAATTTTTTATGAATATAATGATATGCTTCACTGCTTTGTAAGTGAGTCCGTTCGTCTGCTGCAGCCTGCGAAAGGCGAATCACTTAAGTCATTACACGGCCAGGTGACGAGCTTGTCAGTCTCTCCTAAACACTTGAACTTGTTCACGTCTGAAAAGGTACTTCTCCCACAGTTTTAAAGTTACAAGAATGGCTAATCTCTCAATCGAAAAGGCTGAAAAAAGCTACAAATTTGTGCATAGTTTTTTTTCAATAAACTGTTTAGTTTGGAAATTATAACAGAAAAGATATCCTAATTGAAAAAGGCATATTATGGAAGTAAATCCCAAAATAAAACGAATCAAAATTAAAAATTAACTCCAATAGACTTGAGTTAATACATTCACCTGTCTAAAAAACATGATGCCAGTTCTGTAACTTCAAAATTGAAGGAGGAGATTTAACTTTTATAATACTTTTCCATTTTTTTCGAAAAAAAATATTTTTAAATAAAATTATGGAAAAACACACGCGTCCAAAAGCATCGTTGCCTGTCAGAATCTGTTGGAAAATGACGGACTTGACATTTTACCTAAACGGTCCCATTAGATCGTATAGCACTCACTTCCGACCCTATTCCCCCTCCCCTCACACATAGTCCTCACACACACATACAACGACGAAGCAGGTTTGAGCATCCAGTAGGCGAGACATAGCCGAACAGCTCACAGTCGAAATGCACTGGAAAGAAAACAAGACATTCTGACGCACACAGCGAACAAATTCAGAGTTAAGTTGAGCGTTAGACCACTCAGAGCACCGGGTTGGCCAGGCTCTCGTGAAAACATGAAGTTTTTGCCATTTGAAATAGATCTTCTCCCACAGTTTAAGGCGTACAGAAATGGCAAATATTTCATCAGTCGATAGGGCTCTAAAAAAGCATTTTTTTTTTGTGTGAGAAAATCAATATTCCAATAAAATTACGGAAAAAACACTATGCAAAAATAAATATTGACTCATTTTACTCCTTCCTAGAAAAATTTCAGAAAAATCAGTCGAAGAATGACGGACATTTTTTCAGGGAACACCTTGATAGCTATTTAGATTTCACCCCATGTATGCGAGAGCTGCAGCAACGAATGTGCTAGAATTGGAGACCAGCATACGTACAGCCTTGGCAACGGAAAAGAAAATTGCTCAACCTTGCAATAAAAAATCCCAGCTGTGAAAACTCATTCTTCGATGTACAAAACCTTGAAGTCCCTGTTTCCCACTGTAGGGTTCCCCGATTTCTCTGTGAGCTCCCACACTATAATTGTGAGGTACCACACTCCCAAAATAGAGTCCCACACTCCCACTGTTAGGTCCCACACTCCCACTTTGAAGCCCCTCTCTCCCACTATGAAGTCCCACACTCCCACTATGAAGTCCCACAATCCCACTTTGAAGTCCCAAACTTCCACTATGAAGTCCCAAACTCCCACCATGAAGTCCCATACTCCCACTACGAAGTCCCACACTCCCACTATGAAGTCCCACACTCCCACTTTGAATCCCACACTCCCACTTTGAATCCCACACTCCCACTTTGAAGTCCCTCTCACCCCTGTGAAGTCCCACACTCCTACTTTGATGTCCCACACTCCCACTGTGGGGTTCTAGGCTCCCCCTCTAAGAACGCAGTGCTTTTTATTTGCTATTAAAACTCTCAGTTCCTCTGGGGTTTTGCACTGAACTACACGTTTTAATGAACTCAGTTTGGTTTTGATGTAACTAAACGTCTTAAATGACGTTTTCGCAGGGAAATTTACGAATGCTCGTGACTCTAAAGTAAAATAGACGAAATTAAATATTGGTTCGCCATTCGTTGTTGGTTGTACACTGCTCTTGAGGATTGGAAGGTGAGAGCACAGCTTCTACACTCACGAGTAAACTCAATTCATACTTCGTTTCACCTGAATAATATGGTAAATCTTTACTTCATTTGAAAATAGTTACCCATTTTACCAAATAAAAGAAGTAAATCTCGGCCTCATTTTCCAGACTTTGGAATGCAAATCTTTGCCTCGTTTAACTTAATAGAACTCGCTGCCTCATTTCCTTTAATTTACTCTGCCTTACTTCTCTTAAATTACTATAAAAATCTTTTCTTCGTTTTCCTAATGGTAGTCTGTAAATCTAAGTTCCGTTTTTCCTAATTAGTAAAGCCTAAACAATTAAGTCTCTTGGAGAAAACAACTACCGTAAGCGGCGTTAGTGATTGGAATTCTATAGGCTCGGCGAAGCGGAAATTTTTGAGCTCTTCATTTTAGTTGTGCCTTTTGTCTGCAACTTGACGACTTGCGAGAAGAGTCCTCAGAACTGCCACTAAAAACCAGCACTCCGAAGAAAGTTTCTTTGTCACGTTAGAGAATGGCAGAAAGTTTTCATGTTCACGCCAGCTACTCTTCTTAACGACGTTTGCAGCTCAGAGCCAGAAGCTGGTGTGAATTTATTCATGTATTTCCTACTGAGACCGAGGTGTTGCCACAGCAGCTCCTCGAGAGAAATTCAGATCGTGATCAGCTCCCTCAAGTTTTTTGCTTTTGAGGCGCGAGGTTGAACAAATTCTTGATAGCAATCTCTCAAGGAACCAATCAGAAGATATGGTCAATTTGAGCTCAACGTCAGGAGGCGTCATTTATACACTCGTTTGCCCCGGTGCTGTTCCAGTGAACATAGAATGGGTATTTATACAAGTGCAGTGATTATAAGGAAAAAGATGGCAGTCAATATTTCTGAAGCGAGTATTTAAAAATTGTAATTTGATTGGAAGCAGCAGAATAGAAGCTGGTGCGATTTTACGCCTGAGTGCGCAATTTCAAACGTAAGTCAAATATTCTTGAACTGAGGGCTTAGGAAACACGATTTCATTTTCCCAGATCGTCAAAAGTTTGTAGTGAACAATAAGATATAAAGATATTTTTAATTTGAGAACCTCCGCAAATAAAAAACACATATTTAATAGGATAATTAGCATTTTTAACTTAAATAGTAAGAGCTACGCTATAAACACATCGGAACTAGTCTGAGTTTGTCCTGTCATCCATGTTTACTGAACGCAAGAGTCTCCATTAAAGTATCAACGAAAGTAGTTTGTGTTGTTTCCGTGTGTCGACGTACGGTGGTCCCTAATGTACTAAGGCCGTCGACGGGACAGCGCTTGTAATATGGAATTTAATTGACTGCGTGTTCAAAAGTATATCATAGGCAATATTTTTATGGTCACCCTGAAAGAGTTCAGTTTGAAAAGTTGTGAGCACCGTAAACTTGAGCAGGTATATTGAGCGAAAACTGGTATCCAGGATGTCATCATTAGTCAACAGCCCTGATGCTTGACTCAAGTTTATTTACGACCTCATCTATACGAGCTTGACATTGAACGGAAGTCATGCTAATGACTTCTGTTTACTAAGACATTCGATTGTTTTTTGATGGGTCGAATTCAATTTTATCGTTTTCAAGCAGAATACAAAAAAATTCTTTCTAAAAAGGATGACATCATATTTGTGAGCTGAAATTCATTAAATTACTGAAGTACCATAAATAGTTTCATAAAAATTTCTTGCATCATGGAAACATAGTGGAGAAACAGCCATGCATTGATCAAAAGGAATGAAGTACATTTCGTTATACATTGATTACTAGCAGCTTGAAACATGCCTCGTTGTTTACCAACGTGATCTACGCATAGTAATCGTTTCAAGATGCTCTGCATAGTGTTTACGCAAATAAAGGATTTCATGTAGTTTTAAAAAATGCTACACTAAATCGAGAATTTGAAGTTTTGTAATGTCGAACTACCACTTGAACATGCGCTGATCTGAATAAAATCATAACTTTATCTTCAGATTTTCAATTTATGCCAAGTTTCTCTGAATTCTCTTCATTTTGAGGCAGTATGTTGTGCGTCATTAAATCTCATCGATACCCGTACACGAATAACCCTGAAATACAACCTCGCACAGCGCGCCGTAATATTCATTTGATGTGAAATCGACGTGGAAGTTTTCCGAAGCCCTCGGCCTGTTCCTCGTGTTCTTTCCGAATTTAAGCAGCATAAATAAATGGAATTAGCGTCCGTTGGTGGAGACAATTACTCGTGCTATTTTGGCACACACTGAGTAACCTGTAAAATTTGTTCCGCAGCATGTGCGGGCATATTTCCTCGCAAATGGCAAAATTGCCGACGCCTTTGTTGGTCCTCGGTAAATAAACCTCCAGCATCGTCTTGCCGCTCCCTCACTCCGCATTGCTGACGCGTGCACCAGTTTGCGGCGCGACCAGGTGTGAGGGCAGCTTGCATTGTACCTCAAACATGTCGGGGGAACCTTCGAACTTTTCCCTATTTAATTGAAACGAGGAAAGAATGGCTCTTGGCGATCCGGTGAGAGCAAAATTATGGGTTTAAGAACTTAAATTAATCAAGGTGTTAGCATGCGAAATCGTGCCCAAAGTTGCTGCTTGTGCTCTATGAAGAATATTGCGGGAGATAGCCACGTAACAGAGATTCTACTAAAATCCTTGCATTTAAAACTTTCATTTCAGCAGTTGAGAAAAGTTAGTGAAAATAGTTGGTTTTGCTTCATGTACATTCCTTAAAACGTGATTGAATGAGTAAAATAACGTTGTGAGATAGTTTATTAAACACCAGGTGACTTTAGTGACTTAGTTTGACACATCGTTGTAGATCAAGGCAGTGAGAGTTACCCTCAGGACAGGAATAAAGTGGAAAAAAAACAGTAAATACACAGCATGGGTTGTAAACGTTCCGAATCATGCTCCAGAAACAACTTTCTTATTATTGTCATGCCTTTCACTTTAGAAGTTTGCTAATCTTGAAAAATTATTTGCAAATTATTCATGTGCCTATCGTTTAGAGCACGCGTTTGAATAGAGTATCTTCGAGTTGGGTAATGAGATGTATCAGTTGTCTGAGAAAATCTCGATTTACATTTACCTTTCTCCTCTAAATTAGCTTACTACTAAAGAGAACATTATACCCACTCGGGAAAGAAATGCTTCTCGTCAACTAATTATATAATTAGGTGCCATACTTTCCTGAATTTGGTTCTCTTTTAAAAAATATAAAAATAATCGTATATCCAATCGCACCGATGGGATAGCCGATTTGTGATACTTTGTGCTGAAGGATTATAATAGCCTCTCGTTCACATACGTCTACCGGAGGAGGACTTCTTAAAATGCAGCACCAAAATTTCATTTTACGAAGTCATTGCTGAAGATTTCTGCGGAATTAATTTCCACGTTTTTATGCTGAAACCGAAGTTGAATTAGGTTTAGGTGAAGTCGATATAGATCAAGTTAGGCTACGTACGTTAGCGGTGATGCATTTAGGCAAAATTAAATATTCTCTATACGGATAATAATAGGATTAAAGTAAAAGTAAAATTATAGTATTGCTGAATTTTGGGTAGGCAAAGCTCAATAAGGTTGGGTAGGGTATCAACGCCGCAAAGAAAAAATCGATATATTATGAAAAAGTCTTAAAACTGGGTCGGTAGCCCCAAAGGATACCATGGTAATTTCAGTCTTTCGTTGCTATGGACACTCGATTTTTAACAGATTTTAACGCTTCAAAATTTTGACAATCACCTTGAAAAATAAAGATGAATTACCCTTGCAAAAATTTCGTAGTATATCATTTTTGCTACGACCTTGGATGACTTTCTAAGTCGAATCCTGCTTCGAATTTTACATTTTCTGGACGTAGGACATCAATCACTTCACCGAGTCCAAATCCAGAACCCGTCTGACATCCTTTGGTAGGACAAAGCTCTTTAATATTCGTAACTTCCCTATCTAGAGGCACAGTTCAGTTCCTTGAAATATTAAAAGGTCTTTCCTTTGGGAACGGTTTTTAAGAGCAGAAAAAGAACATTCGAAGAAGGTTTTCACTTTACGACCATTTTTACGAGGTCAGGCTTAAGTGTTACTGGAAATTAATGTTGGGTACGTGCTTTATTTGGACCTGAGATAAGGCTGCGTCGCCTTCAGGAGCTTCTGGTTGGAAAACCTTGAGATTTCCTCGAGAAATTTTGCTGAGGCACATTTATCCCCGGGCTCAGAGTTTCCATTATTTTGATTTATTGGCCAACAGCAGCTGACTTCGAATCATCCTCGAAAATGATGAAGATAAATAAAAATAAATGAAGTTATTGCACTCTCTTAAGAGAGAGGACCAACAACAAGCTTATTTTGCCCGAGATAATTTCTGATGCTCTCTGTTTTATTCTTCTAATATAGTAAACACTATCAAGTGGTCTTAGTCACTAGTCATTCATACATATAAACATTAAATATTATCTTATTTTATTTTTGAATGAAATGTTTCAGAAACTGGCATGCAACAGTTCCCTAATATGTTCATTTCGTTAAGCACGAAACGGATAAAAAACTGTTCAATTTCTTTCACCATCACGTCAACTTGTGCTTTAGTATACAAATTATTTATACTGCAAACCGAAAAACGTATAGCAGAGGCAAGTGAATGCGGTACCTCTGTTGCATTGCAATGCTCGGCATATATTAGTTTTATGCTACTTAAATTCGGAAACTTTTTTAAAAAAGTGAGACCTGGGATTTTGATTGTCATATTCAGCACAGACTAGTAATTTGCATTACTCATAAAAAATAATACGAATACACCGATGTATTCTTTTTGACCGTGACAAATCCAGACTATGCTGAAACGCATTCCAATTTGCACTCGCAGATAACTTGTAGACTGAAGCACAGTTTAATTCAAAATCAAATTTAAGATGAATGTAGAATTGGTATAACAGAGAAAACTGCGTATAAATAATCGAATTCCCAAAAACATTATTTAACCGATGATATTGACACAGTATTGAAAACCGTTGTCAGAAATTCAAGCCCACTCAACCGCCCATAATCGAAAACCGCTTTTAAAATTACTTGAGTAGATGTACTAAGTTAGGCAGCAAACGAAGTTTTTATTTTTCTTCAGTATTCAAATTTGATGCATACTTTTTCTTTCACGAACTTTTTGTCGTCATCTCCATTAACAGTTTGGCTGCAGCTGGTTAATCTGAAGTTCAATATTCAACTCAAATTTAATATGAATTGTAGTTAGCAATTTTGAAAAGAACAAACATTGACTGGATCGTGCTTTTATTTAGCTTTAATTAAGTATTTACGAAAATTGAATTTGTTACAACTGGTCGGTCAGCAGCATTATGAAAATTCCTTCCGTGGCCAGCGGTGGCGGACGTTGCAGCCAAAGTGTTACACTGCATGTTACACGGAAGGACTTCAAAAAGTTCCATCTCACATTTAAAAAAGGGCATCACAAAATTTCCCTCATCTAGAGACTCCACTTTGCGTTAGCTTACTTTCAAAGAACGAGAGCAGCTTTCAATGAAAGTTAGCGTCACTAAGCATGAAACACACACGAACGGCACCCCGAGTAGCGCGGAGTGAAGTCCGGGCGTGTCCTGCAGCCAGACGCCTTTGTTGCTGCTGCAGGTGCGGGGTAGTGTGAGGGCGAGAGGTGTTTTGCAGGGCTTCGCTGCCCCCAGTAAAGGGAGAGTTTGTGTGGAGGCTACGCTCCTATTCATAACGCACTGCAAGAAAAGTCCGGCCGTCCATGAATAAAAAGCAACAGAAACACGAGTTTCTTCCAAGCCCCGCATTTTTATCTCGCCCATCTGCTCTGAAATGGGTTTGGATGTGAGTGTTGAATAAATACAAGCGTCTTGAACTTGTTCCTTTCGAATTGTATACCGAGATTATTTTATTCAGAATTCCATTTAGCGAAGTAATGCTGGCTATAGAGAACTGAATGAGTTAAATTCTTATACCTTCATTTATGGAACATCTGCGGGTTACCATAAATTTTTAAAAGCTGGAAAAATTGTGTGTATTTGTTTCAATTAATATATGTCCTAAAAAGGACCGGGAAAAAACCTCACATTCATGGTTATGATTACAGCTTTCTCCGGCATCCTTTGTTTCCCTACCTTAAGGTTTAAGTCATTCCTAAATTTTTCATATGCATTTCTACTTAAATTCGTAATGTAAATCATTGTATCTGATGCTGTATGCATTCCGGCAGTCGCATCTCCTTGTTATATCAAACGATAGATGCGTTAGGTTGAGCTTGGATATTTTACACACCCTCAGCTCACCAGACCTGGTTTGCATGACCACTGCCGCAATTTTGAAGGCAATTGGACACGGCCGTTTCGCGCAGCTTCCTTCAACGGATATTGCAGATATTGCTTCGCTCAGCTACCTTCTTCTTCGCGCGTTTTTGGCCTCGCGAGATCGACGGCAAGTCTCGGAACTTTAATGAAAACCCGCAGTTTTTGTCTTCCGCGCCCGCCCGGCCTGACCGCCGCTCTCGCTTCAAGCGGAGCTTCTGTTGTTGTCTTGTCTATTTTTCCGCTGCAGCTGATGCCGCGTTACTAATTTCTGCTCCTTCGAACGTCTTCTCTTCGGTTTTGTTGGACTTCAGTTGCTTGCCCTGAACACTGTGGCTACAAATGTGTACATACTTTGCAATATATGTGTGTGTGTGTGTGTACGTATGTGTGCATGCGTGTGCACATATGCGTGTCTGTATGAGTGTGGATGTGTGAAAGTATGGTTGTATGTTGGTACGTTTGCACGCATGTGGATTTTAAGATACATGTTTATATATAAATATATAAGGATACATTTATGTACAAATATTTACACATATATCGCATGATACGCACATGAATATTATTTTTGTTAATTAAACATATGTGTACGTACATGGTGTCATAAGATGAGATGTGCCAACTTCGAGCGTAGACAAGAACGCGCAAAGTGAACACTGAATCTCAAATACTAATTATTTCTGCATCCTTTAGTTTCCAAGACGCTAAGGTTCAAAGTTTAACCTTGATGCTCAATTAATAATATTTCTGTTTTTGAGAAACGCCGTGATGAAAAACAAACGAATCTCAGAGAAATAGATCTTTATAACCAAACAAACTTTACGACAACCATTCAAAATGTCTGCTCCCTTCGTCAGTAGAGGTCGGATGCCTCTACCGCACACATAGGCTGCTGAACACGATACGAAAGTCTTGGTTCACCGGCAATGTTTCCTGCTTCGAACGCTGTCCTCATGACAAGATCCATCTCGGACGTCACTGGCCTTTCGTAAATCAAAGAATTCATGTGACCCCAGAAAAAAAAATTTAAACTACTTAAGTCTGGAGATCTTAGAGGCAATGCCTCTGGTCCATCACGCCCTATTCACCTACTCGTAACGGCGTACTTCTGAGGTTGGCGAGCCTGCCTGTCGGAATGGGCCGAAGCTCCGTCGTGGTAGAGCCGCATGAGACGGCAAGGGCCTCGACGCATGTCCTCGAGCAGTTCACACAACACATCCCATAGGAACGTGACATAAACTCGCCCATTTACAGGAGACTGTATCAGATGTGGCCCCATTGCTGGTCGCCAGCAATGCCACCCTACACATTGGCACTACAGTACACCAATGTTCGAAGTTTAACCGATGTACTTCATGCCTGTTATCCTATGGCCGGTTGAACAAGTCATGCATGTTGAACATTTCGTTTTGTGTAAAAGTGTCTTCGTCGATGAACAAAACATGCTCTAAGAAATTTTCATCGAGTTACTCTTCCGTCCTACACAGAAGGGTAAATTGAACACGAAAGAAAGAAAAAAGAAAAAAGAAAAACAGTTTATTTCCAATAGAGATGGTACAAAAGTACCATCATTGGTTTTTAAAATATCTTAAAATTAATACACTTAGATGATACACACACACGAGTATTGTAAAACTCGTGTCACTAGTCGAAAAGAAATGATTGAGGGCAATGTACTCCTAACCTAGCTTAATCTACGTTTGATAATACATGTAATGATAATTATAAGAGAAAACACAATTTCATGGACGATGCATTTTCATTGTGGGGTGAAAACACTTTTGACAGTTTACATGTACATGGCATAAAACTTCGCAATTCTTGACGCCAGGAAATAATATATGAAATCGCTTGTTTCGATGAATGTTCACAAGTGTCATTTTAAGGAAGCATGAAAAAAAATATATATAAATATATATCCATATACACACATACGTACCTACACGTATGTATGTGTGTATATCCATTCACACACACACATATATATATATACAAATATGTACACATAAGCATGAGGACCAAAAAGATTATAGGTTTTGTATTTCTGATTCAGCAATTTTAAAATAACGGTCATTAGTTAATAAGCATTTTATTTAAATATAAATGGATGATCGCACAACAAATGTATAGTTTTTACATGAATGCTTTACAATAATAAAGAGATGACGAGTTAGGTAATGTTACGAGTTGAGAGTGAACAGAAAAAAGACCATTATCTCTAGTAAAATGCTAGTTGTCAGTCTAGTACACACATATGTGCACGTATACATGTAAATATATACACATACACATGCACATACATACCCACGTTCATACTTACACCAAACTCGTAAGCATACACAAATGCATTTCTATGCATCGAGGCAATACATACGCATTCTACAGAGTGGCATACGCATAGCGTGCACACGTACACATATACACAAGTAAGCATGTGCGCAAATATCAGCGTAAACTAGTCAGTATAAACAAGAATTCCAATCGAGGGAAACGGAGAAAATATCTTTTATTATGGCATGAATTTTATAAAATTTCGTACTAAAAATAGTGGCACAAAACAGTCTACCTAAGTCAGAAACATGAAAACGATTGTGGGACGTGAATAAGAAAGAAAACATTAATGTCCTATAAAGGTTTCATATTAGAAAAAAAATCACATTATCTTTGAAATATGGCGCAAATTGTCGGCAATTGATAAACAAACATAGGTATCACATTATTATAAGCATATAACTATAAGCAGAATAAGCATATTACTGCAGTATAATTGGATAATCACTCAACGAATTTATTTTTTTTACATGGATGCTTTACAATTTCATATTAGAAAAAAAACACATTATCTTTGTAATATGGTGCAGAATGTCTGCAATTGATAAACACACACACACATTGGTACCATGACGGTCTAGTTTGATGCTTGCACAGAAACGGAGAGGAATGACATAAAATGCAACCTTCGACTGGTATATCTACTCTAGTGCACACAGATGTACGTGCACATATACACACCCATATGCGCACATACACCTATATACGTACACACATATACAAGTACGCATGTTTGCAAATGGCAACGTATAGGCGGTCAAATCATAATACCTACGCATACTTCAAAACTGTTGTGTGATGTCTTGAATTATAAAACAATGAGCGAGGGAGATTGTTCAGAAATGGAGATACCAGGCAAATGAGATTCGTCAGTACTTATTCAGTATGTTCTGTAACTAAGAATTATTTTTGAGACACAAGATGACGAGTTATTTTGGCTTTAAATTCTCTCGGTCTTTGAGGGACTTTAATACTCAGGGGAAGTTTGTTCCACAGTAATTAGGCGCCTGATATGGACAGAGCCTTCTGCCCTAAGTGAGATGAACGATAGTTGACTAAGACATTATTGTTTCTGTTCGGTTTTTGATTGGTTACAGTGGGTGGATGGAAACGCACTATCTCAGCATTGCTCTGAGGAAGATATAACGAGGAGAACACGTATTGGGCCTTCTGCATGAGGAGCCTTTCTTGGATAGGAATCCAGCCGAGTTTATTGAGGAGAGGGGTTACGTGATCACTTCTTTTGAAATTACCGTTGCATACCACCTTGGCTGCAAAAATTCATGCACTTTTGTAAGTCCCTTTGAAGGTATTGAGGTAAGTCTCCCCATACTAGGCTGCAGTAGTCAATGCGCAATAACACAAGGGATTGAATGGCTAATAATCTGGATTTATCGTCTAGCATACTTTTTATACGATGAAAAAACATTAAAGTTCTGTAAATTTTGTTGCAAGTAGTCTCAACGTGAGATTTGAAGGACATGTTTCTATCGAACCAGATACCTAGATTTTTAACTTTTTCTGATGCATTAATTATTTTATCATTTCCAACTGCAAGAGTAAGATCTGAAGTTTTTTTAATTGCATCTTTGGATCCAAAAATAATGCATTGTGTTTTATTAGCATTTAATTCTAGAACATTTCGGTCGTACCATGATTTCAGGCTAGTCAGTAAAGTTTCGGCTTTAATTTGCGTCTGTGGTATTTCCGATACAGAACTTGTTATTGCAATTTGAACATCATCTGCATACATTGAGATCCGTGTGTTAGAAGGCATTGGAGAGAAATCATTAATGAAAATTGAAAACAGTAGCGAACATAACCACGAGGGATGCATTCGGTCGAAAACAGATCAAGAACTTTCTGAAAATAGATAGAATGTGAATTGTTATTGAGAACATGCCATACGATGACGTGGTTTGGTATCCCAGAGTCACTCGCTGGAGTTCGGGTGATTGCATCAGGATTATTCAGGCCGGTCAAGAAAGTTTTTCAGCACGTCGTCCTCAACTGCATCGTGTAATTCCCTGCGCCGACCTTCACCTATCCTCTTCACGGTGAAGCATCTACATATGTTCGCGTCGACCAGTATTTTGTCAACATGTTTCGTCCAGCCAAATACTGATTGGGTTAACGCTCCTGGTACAACCTAGCATCGCCTCTAGAATCGCGGTTGGGAGAACCGCAAGCCAATTGTGCTTATGTACCATTTTTCCATTTGACAAACGCTTCATGGTGTCGACACTATGTTGCACCGTGAAAGAATTCGTAAACACTAAACACTCGAGTACTTACAGATTTAGAACTTGCATTAAATTTGCAAATTGGATTTTAGATAAAATCGTTTGAGAAATGTCTAACTTCAGCTAAACATCGGATAATATGATCGCCATCTAATTATAATTACGATTGTTGTTTTTCATTCGAGAAAGTAAAACAACCCGCAACATTTGTTGTTTAACTGGTACAATGGCTTACAGTTAGTGACAAAATTATTCGTACACTCACCAGTATTTAATGCTTATACGAAACTAAAATTTTTATAAATCCAAGCGCCTAAAAAAACATGAAACTTCACCTTTAGCGAAAAAAGAATAGTTTTATTCAAGATATGTAAGTTGAAAATGGTTGAAAAAGAGTGTGAACAAACTCACATCCTTTTAATAAATACTACTAAATTATTAGTACTGCGCAGTACAGCGCAGAAGACTAAAACTCATTTCAAAAGTGTCGTTTAAATTAATTATAAGAAGTTACATCTAAATTCTACGAGCGAAGCAGCCTACGATGTTCCCTCCGTGTGGCATTCTAACAAAACACATTCTAACATATTCACTCCGTACTATTTGTTAACAAATAAAAGTGTTATCATTGCCTTTCTCCTTTTATTGGTGCTATGCAGAAGACAGAAACTCAGAGTTGGGTTCACGAAACGAATTTTTCATTTCCATAAACAGAAATTGTTAAAGGCCTATATAAAATTGACAACACATTATAAGATCGACAGCACAATATATCGTGAGAAAGTTAAAACAGATGCACACCACCGAGAGTTGATGATAGTTAAAGAAAACCAATATTATCACGGTATTGTGGTGTTCTCCCCCAGGCTGCAACACGCTTCGGGCAGACTTTGAGCTATCTTTTTCGTGATAGGATAGCCCGAAGCGAGTGCCTGAGGTACAACCGTATTCGGCAGGATATGGACAACACGGGGGTAACACGGTAATTATATTGGTGACTGTTAGGTACACGGAACACGGACCATTACACTGGGCCCTCGGTGACTACTATGAGCACTGTTCGTTACTCGTAAATTACGTAATGATTGGAACACAGCACTAATACGTGATGGTTGAAATACAATACTATTCGAGAAGTACGTAATGATTGAAACACAATCCTATGTGAGAATAGCACAAATATGTGGTGATTGGAGTACAATCCAATTCGAGAATGACATAAATGGAAACACAATCCTATGCGAGAATAGCACAAATACGTGATGATTGAAGCACAATCCTATTCGGGAATGACGTAATGATTGAAACACAATCCTATGCGAGAATAGCACAAATACGTGATGATGGAAGCACAATCCTATTCGGGAATGACGTAATGATTGAAACACAATCCTATGCGAGAATAGTACTAATACGTGATGATTGAAATACAATCCTATTCGAAAATGACATAAATTACGTAATGATTGAAACACAATCCTATGCGAGAATAGCACTAATACGTGATGATTGAAATACAATACTATGCGAGAATTTACGTAATGAATGAAACAAGCACCAATAGCGGGTAACGTCCGCGAGGACGCTACTTACGAACGCAGCGGCGAGACGTGATGATTGGTGCTACGTCGTGCGACTGTTACGAACAGGTCAGCTGGTGCTAGCGGGGCGCCGAGACGAGGCTAGTCAGCTGGGTCGGGCCCAGCCGCCACGCGGTTCACCGTTGTAGCTGATAAGTAGCTACGGCGAGGCTAGCCGGCCGGAGCGGGCGAGAGATGTCGTAGAGCGGCTTGGCCGACGACGCCGGCGCGGGGCGTTGCAACGTGACTTTTTTAAGGCTTTGAAACACCTCGAAGCGTCAAGACGCTACTAGGTTTAAGACCTTGCAACACCTTGGGGCGTCGATAGGCAGGGCCGGTCTCCGGAGCTTGGTGCAGGTACGCGAGAGACAAAGTCGATCTCGGAAGCTAGATGCAGGAACACGAGGCTGGTGCTGGAGATGTGACTTGAACGAGGACGAGGGCTTGAGTGAGTGCGAGCCTTGTTGGGGTCGCCTTATGTAGGCCTCGAGTGCAAGCCCTGAGTCCGGGCGTGAGTCCTGATTGGTCGCGAGTTTGTGGGCCTGTGGTGCTGGAGGCAGGAAGCCGTTGTAGCTTACGGGCACCTTTTCTCATAGTCGCGAGGCGGCTTCTCTCAGGTCCCGTGTTTGGTTGACTAGGCGCTTCGGGTCCGGAGGTGCTCTGGAACGGATGCGGTTGTAGTCTGGAGGCAGCTTTTCTCAGGTCTTGTGGGGGTCCGCGGCTTGCCGCTGGGATCACCACAGTATGAGGAGTTTGTCACATCAGGTGGGCCAAAAGAAGTCACCCCATTGTAATATGCCTTTTTTTGCGCAGATTGCGGCCAATGTGAAATCTGTTTTGACATTTGTGAAGTTGACATGTAAATATCGGACAGATGTAAATATCGGTTGTGGCTCGTACAACCTCGCACAATATGTGTGCGCGAGCCACAACCGATACTCTGAAGGCGGCGTTCCCGGGTCGCCTGATTTCTCGTTTTGACGATTTGGACTGGCCCGCCAGATCGCCCGATTTGACCGTTCCAGACTTTTTTCTGTGGGTTTTTTTGAAGTCGTGTGTGCATGTGAACAAGCCCGAGACCCTGGAAGCACTTAAGGACAACATTCGACACGAGTCCGAGAATCTGTCGCCAGAAGTTCTCGCCGAAGTGACGAAAAATGCCATAAAACGAGCCCGTATAGCAATCAATTGTGGCGGCGCCCATTTGGCCGATATCCTCTTCTCGACTTGAACAATATAATTGTAAAGGTTCAAATAAACATACTAAAAAAACAGAATCGAGGTTTTTTATTTCTAAAAAAAATTAAATTAGAGCCAAACAACATCGGATGACTTCATTTGGCCTATTGTATATGATTAACATGAACTCATCTGGTTTGGTGAATGACATCGCACAAGAAACCGATGTTCAATAAGAATATAATGAATGACAGTACGTATCTATATACAAATGTACTGCTTAGGCTATGGTATGTTGATGTTTGCTATAATTTCGTATTTTTTCTCGGTCAGGGGAAATTTTCTTAGAACTAAATACACTGAAAGATGAAAGCGGAGTTTTTGGTTTTGATGAACTAAAAAATTATGCACTAGAAAGGTGAGGCTGTCCTCTCAAATTACGCAGCGGAGACTGTAAAAATAAGAAGGCCGCTCTATTTTGTGTTAATTGGTTTATCATATATCCACTAAGTTTAGCAAAAAAACAGTAATAAGGTAACGAAGATTGAAAACTTTAGCACACACTGGATGATAGGTAAAAAGTATCGACGCCAAATCTCGGGCTTTATCGACCAGTTTCTTCCCGCCAAGATAATAGCGCCGAGCATATTTCTAAAATTCGGCGGCAGCTCGGCTTCAGATAACCAAATTGCGGTGTCGCCATGGCCTTCGATGAAATTTTGCATTATTTCATTGAAAATATGTTGCATGTAATGAAAGTTGGATCAAATTATCTGGCTAAAAGACCTTCAGGAAATACGATGAGTATCCGTTCAAGCATGGAAAATTTTCCTTGAAAAAACTTGTTCAATGCTCGTGAAAAATTTTGCAAAACGGTTGCTGGAACTTTCAGTTTTTTGCTGTTCCTAACCTCAGTCAAATGTTGGTGCTACCATAGCGTGAGGTCTACAACCATATATATTGCCTATTCTGGTGTAGTTTGAGATGTACAAGTTAAGTGTTTATCGCTAAATTAAATGTATGGAGATAAGTAATATCTATTAGTAACCTTACCTAACCTCACGCTATAATATTAGCTAGAAGTAGATCTTATGCAATAATGTGGTTGATCTCACGTTATCGCAGCACCCAAATGTTTAATAGCATAACCAGGGGACGGAACAAATTACTTTATGCGCAACAAAGTATCAAAAATATTAATTCAAACCGTGTTTCGGGACTCTTCTTACATAAGCAAATTTGAAAAGACGTTGTGAACATTCACTTTAGTTCATCTGTTTCAGGTGAGCACAAACTGCTGTGGAACGAAACCTGACATGGGTTTTACGGAAAGCAAAATCCCATAATGCACGAAACATACGTCAGCGTAATCATGAAAACCATCGCAATTCGATACAAAACATACGAGCACTGAATTCATTGCTTAAGCCAAAATTTACCTTTTAAGTATAAATTCTTAAGTTTATTCTATTACTTATCGTCATAAATTCGGAAGTAGCAATAGACTTTTTTAACAGCGTCTTAAATTTTTAAGATCTACTGCGTCACGGGAGCATTGCACTCCTCATGGAAGATCACGCTGGACGGGATGTGGGGTTAGAGAACCTACTCAAGCTCTGGCCGTAAAAGACGATTCTATTGACAGTTAATATTGGGATTTGGCCCAGTTTTCACTTCCTTTCAATTAAAACCGTGTTACTTATGATTGAATAATTTCCTCGCTATATTTGTTCAAGTTGTTATCCACTTCTTGAAGTAGAGCTTAATGTGTAAGTTTCGTTATTCATAATCGTAAAATGCTTGGCATCATTCGACATTAAACTCTGTGAAATATTTAGAAATAGAAAATTTTGACTGACCAAGGAATAATTTTTTGTTAACTATACTATTAATAAACCACACATGAGTGATACCCAGGCACATGTGTTCGTACAGAGAAATAACGTGAAGTTATATAAGAACAAATTTATTATTTAAATTGATAATGTGCGACGTTAAGACGTCCTGCCGCTATACGTTTGAAGCTCTTACCCACGATCAATTTTTCTAAATCACAAAATACTCGTGATTGATATTTTTAATAACCTCGGGACTAGAAATCAATGAATTTTTCCTGTGTTCTCAAATAAAAACAAAAATGGCGATTGCCAGCTGGATTTGATTTAACAAACAGTAAAGTAAAAAAATTAGGGAGAGATATCTTTTGCTTGATATCTTGTCGTTGTGGATGCTGAACTCAATCAAAAAGTAAGAATGCGTTTAAAATTATAGTTCTCTTTTAACATTTGAATATATTTTTAAAAAATGACGTATTTTTTCAGTCATAAAATTGTTTCGTAAGTTATCACAACACAAAAAAAAAGTTTCATTCCCACAACACCGATCGAGCAGCCAGCGCCTGTCACGCGACGCAGGTGCGCGAAATTCACCCGGCACCAGTTCAATTAAGAAGCAGATTAGGGGGTGCGTCTAAATAAAAATATTGCTACAACCCAGAAAACAAACGAGAATAAAGGGAAATTGTTCCATCGAGTGTTGATCCAAACACATAAGTCTCCAGAATCAATACAGGTTTGAGCCGCAGGGGCTCGCTATTTGATGATCCATGTCAATATTTCATTTCCGTGGTCACATGTACAGGCAAGTCACGAGCTGGGCATTTCGCTTCTGAATGGTCCAATGCATCCTCGTATTTTCCATCCCTCCACGCGGACATTCTTTCCCTTCAAGGGAAACTATTTTTGCTGAGGAAGTGAATAAAAGGCTGGCCTGCAGTGGCACTAGAATCCCCGTAGATAATTACGACTAACGATTTCATTAAAGATATATCTCCTCACGCGAGAGCTAACACTGTCCTTGCCTGCACTGTCTGTATTTTACATTAATTTATATTAAATCTAACATTGGCCTGATCACTACGAACTACAAAAGTACAATGTGCGCGTATTGTCCTGAAGAGCTCGAGTCAGGTCTGCTTCTCCATTGCACAAAACTCACTACGATGCACGATGTGCACTACGGGCAAGAGATGGTCTAGGAGACCACGAAGCGTCGTTATTTTTACCACAGCGAATTTATTTGATTGTCTGCTAGAACAATAAAATAAAAAAAAAGGAAGTATATAGGGCAAAATCAGTAAAACTATTTATTTATCTTTCTCGATATTCTAGGCTGAATGTCAGAATCTGTAGAGATACACAACTATTTATTTAAATTTTTTCTTAACTCGTGTCAAATTTGACGCTGGATATATACGCAATGGTCTGGAGTCCATGGATGAAGTTCATCGGCACTGAACACGGCAAGAGAAATTCACTGTCCCGTCAACGTAATTGCGATTCTAGCCAACCGTACAAGCACCTAATAGATTAGCTGAAAACGCATTAGCCTTGATAGTATAAGATCTTTGATCATATAATTATACCAAACTAAAATATCGGAGACTCTCCACCAACCTCAAAAACTGAAAGTATTCAACTTATTTCCGATTAAAACCTGCCAGTTGAATGCTGAGCGTCAACATGAAAATATATTGGTTGTCCTGATTTGTTCTTTTTTCAGAAAACCATAAACATTGCGACTTTGGTTCTTCAACAAATTCTGGGTTGACTCGGAAAAATTCCACTACGACACATATGTGAAATCATAGCTATTATTGCATACATCTTCCGTAGTGGTTACGCATGTTACGCAAGTAAATACTGGCAAAAGTACAGTCTGAACCAGGAATGAGGAACGTAGTATTAAAAGCGAACAGTTAAAAAGTTTCGCTGGAATTTCACTTAATTTTAAAAAAACTCCTTCGTCGGAGACTCCTTAGCCACCTATAGGTGAAAACCACACACAAGAACCCACAAAGATGAAGGCTGTATAGGAAATTAACTGAAACCTTCCATAGTATTAATGCTAAGAGAAGGGCATAGATAAACGAGTAAAAGTGATCGTAATAAAAAGGAACGTTTCGGGCTGCTCCCCGTCATCAGCAAAAAATTAGCTGAAATAATACAAAAATTAAGAACTAAACTTAAAATTTGCACAATTTTTGCACTGTCGCGAAAATTGAGAATTTAAAAAGAACTTTTAGTTAAAAATTTATAATTTTCGTTTCTGTGAACAATAAATTTAACACAACAGCAGAATTTTCTTCGTTGACAATGGGTAGTAACCAGAAACGTTTCATGTAATTTTAATGTCTCTTTACTCGAATGTCATCCATGACGAAGACTGGTGATGTGGCAGTGCACGTGCATCCTGCTTGCGTACACAACTAACTGAACTGTAGAAAATTACAACAATTTGAACAACAATTTATTTAACCACAAGACATACACCAGTTGATCTATAAATTAGATCTATTACGATAAACATATTGAAATGGAACTATTTGAGGGTGCGAATAAATTAAGTGAGTTCTAGAGCATCTCACACACGTAAATTTATTTTATCTTGTGCACTTATCCTAGACATGCACTACACTGATCGAAGGCCTCTTTGATTTACACAGAAATAGATACATCAGCTCCAGAAGAATGACAACGTTTGTAGGTGAGTTTGTAGGCACATGATCTGTGAGCAATGAACATAGTTTTCATGCATCGTAACTGGAGCTCAAGATTCAACTCAGCACTGTGCGTAGGAGGATATGCTGTACATACTTTAGAGAGACAATCTTACTTCTCAGTTCTTGAGCGTCACTCAAAACCTCAGTCGTTCGCGTAGTGTAGAAGCAAGCATTCGTTCTTTAAATTGAGCCCCCTCATCAGCGGGGTGTACTTTGGACTCTATTAAATATATTTCACCAACTCTCGTTTTGAAAAAAATGTAGAATGACACATTTTATTTACATTAAATTTAAGTTTGCACGGCCATTCAATCTCTAGTTTCATTGTAGATAGGGTTTGCAATCCCGGGATAAAATGAAAATCCTGGAATGCCGGGATTTCGGGAAGACAATCCAGGGAATTCTCGGGTTCCCGGGATTACTTCATAATTTACATTTGTGCTATTTTAATTTGTTGCCCATGCCCATCATGGTATTTATCGACTTAGGGAGCGAAAAAACATTATCTGAGAAGGATTCTCTAATGAATTCACTCTAAATTGTAACTGCATTTGACACGCCATCAACTGCTAGAAGCTTGGTTACTTTTATTCCGAATAATTTGATGCACTTTTACGAAACTTGTTATTTTTATTTGTTC
The DNA here is from genome assembly GCA_030386875.1 of Morinoia aosen. Classification (NCBI taxonomy): domain Eukaryota; kingdom Metazoa; phylum Arthropoda; class Malacostraca; order Amphipoda; family Talitridae; genus Morinoia; species Morinoia aosen. Next base: position 13,774,787 of record CM059567.1, on the reverse strand, counting down.
AAGTTTAGTGCTTACACTACTGCTCTCCCTTGCATAAGGGCGCTTTGTTCCAATGCGAATTCTTTTTTCTCAGCTACTAGTTGACACAACTGTGTCTACAGTTTCAGGCTTCACTATGTTGCGTTTACTTTTTAGGAGATGTAACAAAGCACTGGTAGACCATCCTTTGCAAAGTAAACTCTTGCCGCTCTTTATACACTTCGCACTTACTCCACTTGCATCTCTAACTTAGTATCGCCACACAAAGGCTTTAGTTTCTACATAATCGGCCGTTGCCATCGTTTATATTACGGTCTATTCTTTATTATCTGCAAAATCAAACCACAAAATATATTCTGATGCAGTAGTTGAACTATATTATGAGATAGTGTAGACTACACTGTGATGTGATGTAAATTCCAATGATATTAAGACACTGAAATCCAATCTTGAGCTCTCTAATTGATTAATCAAATTAAACAGCATGATTTAAGTTATTTTCTCACAAATATCTTGAAATATGTATACTATTTAGAATTCCAGGAATTCCCGGGAAACTGCATGATTCAAGTTATTTTCTGACAAATATCTTAATATATGTATACCATGTAAAATCACGGAAATTCCCGGGAAAAAGGAATTCCCGGACCGGGAAATTTCAGTCCAAAATCATCCTGGGTCCCGGGATCTCAGAATGCAAACCCTAATGGTAGATTATTTATTCAGCTTTTCTTAATAGTACCATTTTAGAATATCGCATATGTCACGAAATGTGGGGCGAGGTTGGTGCCTCATCCACATTCGTAGTGAGGAATCGAAACCTCATAGTAAAAGAGGAAATGAAAAACACAGAGCGGAAAACACAGAAAGAGGAAATGGTAGAACAGTTTGAAAAATAGAGAAAGTAACTACTGATCTGCTCACTCACACCAATACCTCAGTTCAACATGGGAAATGAAACACTCAGTTAATGGTGCATTATTGATTACTTTATTTTTAAGTTAACTAATGAACACGTGAAATCGTACATTGAATTAATGACCAGTGCATGTTCAGACATATGTGTGGCAGAATGTGAGAAGTTTACACTGCAGCAATGCCAACCTTTGCGTTACATATCACAATACCAGGGAATAGAAATGTTGTTACCCACCAATGCCAAAGCGCCCACTGCAAAGCGTATCGCGTTTCACTGTACCAGCTCACTCCTACGCGCGCGCTATCAGCCTGCAACTTTCCTGTATGTAGTCGACCTGCTACTCAGTCTGTGTACTGAGGTTGACTTGATGGAACTGGAGTCTTTCCTCAGATGTTTGGCTATCCCGCTCAGCGACATTTCGCTGAAGGTTGCCCCTAGGCTGCCTGAGATTTGAGAGCTGCAGAGGGCACCACGACTGACCAGCTGCAAAGACAGCGCTCGGTTGCAGAGAGAACCCCCCGGTTGCGGAGGCCCAACTCAAACACAACCCGCCTGTGAACAATAATCACATTAAATAACCACACTCCACTTGAATCTTTATTCCTTGCAATGCCCCTACTTCAAATCGAATTGATTGAATTTTACTCCCCTTTAATCCCCAAATCAATCATAAAATTTATTTATTTTTCTTCTAACAAATCACAAAGCACTCTGTTTCGGAATAAAAATGAAAACTATTTAGCCTACGCTTCGATAGTTCAATAAGACACGAATATTCTGATTTCCCTCTAAGAAATAATGTAATAATTCTTTCCTTCCCGTCATTAAAGTGAACTCCAAACACGAGAACAATTCGAGGATGATTTAAAATGAAAACCCAAAGATCAAATTCCAATATTAACAATGGAAATTACTGCGCCCCACCTAGACAACAACTACAATTGCAATAAAAATTGTCAACCATTTCTACTTAAATCACTCCACTCTTTTTTATGAACACAAATTTAATAAGCTGCATGAGATTCTTCAAAGAACAAAGAACAATATCTCACCTCCCCCTCGAAGAACTCGTATCCCTACATCTTGTCTCGCACCAGGCCATAGCAAAAAAAGATCAGTTACCCTACTCCTTCCTTTATATATGCCTTCCCTCGAACAAAGAATGCGCTCCTTGGGCTTTGCTACACCCGCGAAAACTGAAAGTGACGTAGCGTTTCGCGATTGGCTAACCCTCAAGCGTCACCTCCCTATACTGACGTGTCCCTTACCTCACAATATTGCTACGCATATATCTCAAAAATAAACCCAGAAACCCCTGATTTCTTACTCATATGAAATTCAATTTTTAACCCACTGTTTTCTGTGCTATGTTGTTTATTTACAACAACTCCCGTATATGTGATGTATTTTGGACTAGCTCTCGAAATAGCCTCTGCCCCCCTTTACCTACTTCTCCCTGCTCCTGTACCCCCTATACCTCCCTGGCAGCCTAGCGTCGACCTGCCGGTTGTCGCGCCTGTCCTCTCTACGTATATAGATAGCTTTTGTTAAATATATCGTTACACATATATGTGATGTATTCATAATTTTTCAGGTTGGTTTCATGTACTGAAGATGTATTTTAACGACTAACAACGCTTGTCATCTAGGTAATTGCACTTGATCGAAAACAATCGGCATCCTTCTCATTCACGCAACTGTCTTAGACTTTAATTTTAGACTCGGTTTCTAGTCCGCTCGATCTTAACTATTGATTTATATATTGTTATGCCAATTATATATTGTTATTTTGTAATAATGCGAATGCGTTATTGCGAATATCTCTTTGATTCAATTCTGAAGTGATCATCAATCTTAAGATTTCGTACATCAATACCCTAAACGTAAGTGACGGCTGCGCTAATGCAATTTAATTAAAAGCGTCGACGATTTACCCTTCAGTCATTTCATCCCTCCATTCATCCGTCATCCATTCATTACCCAATCACTCAAACTGCATCACTAATGGTGTGAAGGCGTTGTTAACAGTCCCTTATGATGATGCTATGATCATGATGCTTGGCTCATTAGCCCGTGCTGAGTCGATTCGTTTCCCTCGGCCATATTGTGGTGAGGATCCAACATCTCGCAGCTCTTGAGCACATATTAATCAGATTTCCATCTTGAATTCAATTATGCTTGAACATGCAATTGCAAATGCCAGGTATATTCACGTCCTGGTAAACGTGCCTTCCATTAAAGCTGGGAGATAAATATTTCCTCGCTAACACAGCTTTTGTTTTAATACATAGAAGTAAATTTAGACAAAATCATCAACAAATGATCTCAGTGGGCAGTTTTCTTTACATGCGTTTCAAGGTTATTATTTTTAACAAATGTTTTTCAATACGGTCTTTGAAACGTACGATATCGCATTATAATTAAGCCATTTACGAGAAATAATACGAGCCTGTACGCGCATCGCACTTAACAAGACCCAAAACTCTAACATTGACCCTGACAAGCTCGCACCCCACACATCAACGAGTATTTTCTTTCATTCTAAATACGTTAAAAGTTAAAATTCTAGATATTCCATGCTCCTCACATTGCTGAGCTGGTGTTCAAGGCGCTCAAGAAATCGAGTATGGTTAATTTAACGAACGAGTGTCCTGCACGTAGAAGTGTATTTGTTTGAATAAAGTTATTCTCTCTGTTCAGAAGAGTATTTATCGAACTAGCAACGTTTAATCTGCCCTAATGCATTACTATCATTGATTTCAGCCATAGATATTAAAAATACATGAAGTTATGTAGCCTGTATGTATCCCTCTGATGTAGACGTCGTCCAGTTGCAAATAAGTTATACAATAACGCTCCTGAGAATCTACGAGAAAGATCAAAAGAATAGTTTTTTACTTGAGAATAAATATAAGCTCCTCTTGTTTCAACATTTCAGCCTAGAAGTTTCACGGCAATCCATTAATGAATTCAATGAGATAGATATTGAGCGCCACATGTAGTAAACACTTTTTCAGAAATATGAACCATAATTTTGTTTTACAATACGTGCACAAGGGATCCAATGATATGCATGCCATCGATTTACCGAAATGCTCACAGAATTTGCCATAATTCATAATAATAAAAACAATCGTGCATTTGTAAGTATATACGCATTTATAAAGAGATTTTTAGTATTACTACTTGAATTTATGCATTTTGGAAATAATATGGAAGACTTGGTCCGTAACATAGATATAGATATACACCATAACTGTCCCGCACAGCTGCTGAGGTATAGAAAAAATGCGAGCAGAAGAAGTGTACGGGCAATTTCTCCTAAGCCACAAAACACGTAACGGGCTTCCGTGCTCCATTTTTCCATTTGACGTCCGAGATTGCCCTCTCACATCAGAGTTATGCGTACAACATGCATCTTTCTATTACTTTCTTCAGCAGCTCTTCTCCCTAAGCAATTCATTTCCGTTTCTCCTTCTCTCTTCCCGCCAGACCCTGTGACAAACTCTTTTAACCTGTACTGGCATTGCTTACGCTCGGTCTTGAATTGACTTCAAATTATACATGTTCTCCTTGCTGAAGATTTCCACTATCCGAAACATAGATTTATATTTCTAGAAAGTTATTTTCATAAAATACAAGTGTTACAAAGAAATCAACAGGGAAAACTCATAGTATAGGCATTTGATGCGTTGGATGATTATTCTCTTTTTCAACGAAATGTTTAAATTGCTTGCTGAATAATTCATACTGCATTTCATTATCAATTCGAATAGATCAAATTGCAATTTTATTCTTGAAATTATTTCTCAAATACACGCAGCTGAGGAGTAACCCGAGGTTTTTACGGATGGATTATGGCTATAACGTAAAAATAACTCATCAGTTTTGACGGCTGTGGTACACTGGTGTATAGTTAATGGTTGTTACACCATACTTTCAAAGCGCACAACATTAATGTATACACACACACAGAATACCGGCAATGAGTGCAGCTATGCAAGAGTACACATACAAATGCAGTCTAACTAAAAATGCAATTAAACAATCATATTACAAGGCAAACGTTTCGACTCCGAAGGAAAATATAATTTGTGTAACATATTTTAAAAATATTAAGTATACAAGGATGAAAATATCATTTTTCAATAACTCAAGCAGATCGGTTGTCTGAACAGTCGTACACAGCCACTGATCGGGGAAGCCGTTGTAACCTGAACAACACTCGGAAAGCAAACAAAACAGCAGGAGTCACCCAGCTAGTGCATGCAGCTCCAACGAGGGTGTCGGTAGCGTGGTCACGGAGGGAAGCTAACAGAAGGCTAGCAGACATGTTGGATATTTGGACCCGACCGATGATATATGCTACGCGTATGCCTATCGTCTTACATGCGAGAAAGTGTTTGTGTTCACCGTATATTTATAGTTTTCTGTCGTTATCACTGTTATTATTACAATTATGATTAACAAATTAATTTTAGGCATTCATGCTCGAATAATATAGTGGGGAATCTTTGTGTTAGCGTCAGCAATATTGCCGTTGTATTTATTTTGAATAGTCTCTCGTCTCAAATTCCTCGAACGCAGGATTGACTTTCACAAACAGATATGTTTCGGAGAACAGCCTCGGGTATTTTATAAACATGAAATTCATGGCTGCACCTGAGAATTAGAAAGTTTCGTCTCTGAGTAATGCTTTTTTACAAAATTTAAGTAATTAAGTACGGTATCATAAACAGTCCACTTCGATTCATTGTAACGTAATTTTCTCGCCGATGCCTGAGTTCAAGGAATAAAATAACCTGCAGCGTATGTTTCCCATGATTTGTCATTACTAACTCTCATATTTCCTCAGTAAAATATTTTCTGCATTTAGTTTCATATTGATTAAACTCCTGAATTATACGTATACGTCAACAACTTTTTTAATTGAAATTATAATTTAAAATGCTGGTTTACCCGTTCCGTCAGAAAATGTAGCTTTTTTAGAAGAGAGCTACAATCACTTTTAAAGATATTCATAACAAGAGCTTCCGATGCTTATAAACATAATTTCTATATTCGTTCAGCTCGGCTCGTCACTTTTCACTGAAACAACTGAAAATAATTGTGCAAGTCTCTCTGCTTGATGGGTGTAAAAAATATTTTAATGTGAGGTTTTATTAAAACATTCGGAGGCAATGTTTTATTAAAACATTATTAAAACATTTTTATTCGGAGTTCGTGTCAAATATATGAACTTAGGGAAATTTTACATGTAGTGAAGCCTAAGCCCATATCATAGAAATACTCAGTGCACACATTCCATAGTTCAGTTAATTCCGTTGCCTGTATAATTCCAATTCCGTTTATTTATGCTATTTATTCTATTTCCTATTATTATTTACCTAAATACAAAACGTTATGCCGTCGTTTTGAACAAGACGAGTTCACTTATTTTCAATTAACCTGCTTAGATGTGCTATTTTTTCACTCTTTTTTCCTCTGACGATAAATTTCGCATAATTCCTATCAATTGTAATAAATTGCATTTTCAAAAGAAAGACTAGCGACCACCATACATGGTAGCACTGTAGCAATAATAATAGTATCGAAAGGTGTTGATAGAAACAACGTAAAAGCACGGAGGCGAGCACAGTAAATACGCACAGTAAATACGCACAGTAAACTATGCGTAAGTTTACCACACAGTGTTTAGAAGGCTGAATTGAGGACGAAGCCACCTACTTAGAAACCACCTAACTGGAATTATCATTGAATTCTACTATAAAATTATTCTATTCCTCCTTCGCATCTTAGGATACCTGCTGCGCCAAATTTCTTGACCTAGCATTAACGAACACATGCTACTTGCAATGCTGCAAAGAATTAGAAGCACCGTTCTTGAAGCCAAGTTTAGATGAAGAGGAGAAGGTGCGTCAAGCGCATGGTGCCTCCGAGACGCATTCCATTTTCTCTGTCATTACTATTCGATGTTACACCTGTACTTTTCCTCTGAGACAACTTCCGCTGCGCTGTTTTCTCGTCTCAAAAATTCATTGGATAGGACATGTTCTTCAACAACAAAAGGTAAACCGGGTACATTATATGAGAAATACTGTAAGCCCACGACGGCCGAAAGCAATTTCGACAAGCACATTCGGGTGCAATCGAAAAGAAAGAAAACCTGAATAAAAATGTACGTTGTACATTTATAATAAAGTGTTTCTGTAAGAATGCAACACAGAATCTACATTTTCATACATTCGTGGGTAGTTATTTTTCTCTTACCTTAATTAAGATGTTTATATATTTTTGTATGGATTCTATCAAAGAAAACAATCAATAAATCTCTCTATGATTATTGAAATCAATTTTTACCTCGATGAAATTAAGTACTACTACGGACACTGCAGGGGAATTTCGCCAAAGAATTAGAGCTGCAATTAATTTAAAATAACGCACTCAAAAATCACGGCGTTAGTCTGGGCTCTAACTCGTTTTGAGCACCGAACAGTCAAGTTAGATTAGATTAAATATTTTTAGTTACGAAATCTTCTTATGAGTGTTCACAGCCAGTATTGTCCTTTCATTCAGAACAGTCATCACGGATGAATTACGTTGTAACTTACGACTAAAGGTACCATTATAGTAGTGAGAAAAAGCTAATTCACGCTTAATGTTGCACTAAAAAAGAGGATTTGCTACGTTGCATGGTGCGCCGTAAAACACTTTCCTCTAGCAAGCTTTTTCGTTTTCTTGAGAACTCCACTGCATTTGAACTTCCATTTTTTTTTTTGCAAGTCATAGAGGTGATCCTTATAAAAATGACTCCAGAAGTTCATCCTTTTCTCGCTGACGCATTGAAACCTAAAAGCTTTTCAAGATTCATGTTGGGCAAAGCAGAGGCGCTTTTTACCTAAAAATTGCTATCTACTCTGCAGCCCATGCAGGTGCAGCGTCAGCAGCGTTGTAGCACAGCACATACTCTGCCAGCAGCGTTGCAACACAGCACCCACTCTGCGAGCAGGGTTGCAGCACAGCACACACTCTGGCAGCAGCGTTGCAGCACAGCCAGGGTTGCGGAGTCGGAGTCGGAGTCGGGAGTCGGAGTCGCCGGAGTCGCATGTTTTAGGGTGGAGTCGGAGTCGGAGTCGCTTCTCTGAAGTGTGGTGGAGTCGGAGTCGGAGTCGGATTCGCTTCTTCAAATGTGGTGGAGTCGGAGTCGTTCATTTGGATGGAGTGGAGTCGAAGTTGGAGTCGCTATTTTTTGCTGTTTTCGATTCTGATTTTTACTAAAAATTATTTATAATTGTTTAAAACCGAAAGTAAACAAAACAGGGTTAGAATACTTTGCTAAAAATCTAAAAATACGCAATGTTTTTGTTGATCATTTTGTTTTAAGTTTGAAACAGCGTATTTATACCCATCACCTAATACCGTCATTGTTATCTAGTCGTTGTGGGTTTGCATTCCTATGTATGATAAACACAAGAAAGAAATACAATTGTACTGGAGTAATAATGAATATTTTGCAGCTATTTAAGCAAGAATTAGTAATTTTAAGGATTGAAACTCGTTCTGTATGTTTCTGTTTCGTTCATTTCCCCTTCAATTAATACTTAGGAAGTAGAAAATTGTAGTAAATGTGTTGCAAGTTACTTGTAGAACATTTCAGATGATGCAATACATTGTACTCACGTAAGGAGTGGTAACTATGTGCGCTCTTAATGATGCATTGATTGATAATGACTAGTCTTTGCAGAAACTTAAAGTTATGTTCTGATCATAAATATTTCTAGTCTTTAGGTTATGATTCCTTGCCAATGAGTAGTCTTTGCCAAAACCTGAAGCTAGGGTCTGGTACATAAAGACTTTTAGTTTTCAGGTTATGTTATCAAAATTGATATAGCTTCCTCATCTTTAGGTCAATTTAACATGTATTATTAATAAAAATTTCTGTTCATTTCTTAAGTTATTTCTTGAATGTAAGTAAGCATTCGCTGAAACAGAGAATTTTATATTATGCCCATACAATTTTAAACACTGAAATAGTATCCGGTTTGCAGCTTTACATAATTAATGACTTCCTCTTATGGAAGATTCGGAAATGTTGTATGGTAATCAATATCGGCATTGAGACACATGAAAAATTAAAATACAATGTAAACGAGCTGCAATGAAAATAATAACACACTAGCAAAAACTTCACATAGTCACACACATATTATAACTGAAAACAATGCACTATCTCAGCTGCAATGGTTGTTACATTTATGCGATACTACAAATTTTCTTACTGGAAACGTTTCAAATCGCTCCAAAAAACAAGAAATGAGAATAACATGGGCGTTTATTAAAATAAAAAGTATCAAACATAAAGCTAAAAGTTTGACGAAAATAAGAGATATTATCATATTACACGCAAAGACGCTAAAAGTGACTTTTATTCGTAAACAAAACGTTCCGAGAACTTCAGTCCCCTGCGACGAAAGCAAAACAACTTTTGCTTATTATAGCCGAGATATAAAATAGTGTTGAGCAATAATATGACACCTTTCTGCATTGTTACCCTGCATAGTGTAGACACAGAGAAGAAAAGGCAGTGTGCAAATCTTGCCTACTTTATCTACATGTACTGTATATCATAATTTTGTGGATTTTAAGCATAGTCATTGAATTAAATATTATAATTTCACTGAATGAGTGTTTACTTAGTAATCAAAAAACTGTGGATACATATCTATGCTTCTCAGTGTAGGCAGTGCCTACTTTACCTACTCAGAAGACACTTGTCAGTAATTTACAGGGTGTTTCAGAATTAGAGGCAAAAATTGCCCACCAAGTAGAAGATGTCCAAATAAAAACTTTTTCTTCTATGAAATTTTCCAGAGAAAGAGACATTGAGACATTAGCCGTTTATTGTTTTAAAGGATGAAATTTAAGTACTAAATTACTCGCAATATTTATTTGAATTTACGTTGATCGGGCGAAATGTTTTAGTTGCATGACCTCCTAGATCTCCTGACATGACTCCATTCGATTTCATTTTTTGGGGACACATGAAAAGCCTTGTTTATGCTACACCCATTGAGTCTGAGAAAGATCTTGCGGCCAGAATTGCAGTGGCTGCTGGCGAGCATTCTTAATGCCACACGCGTTTCCTAATATCCGGTAGTCGTCACGGCTAAGAGTCGAATACTGCATTGATGTAGGTGGAACACATTTATAAAAATTTTGTTAAGTAAATTCAAAATAAATATCACGACTAATTTTGCCATTAAATTTCCTCATTTAAAACAATAAACAGCTAATATCTCACGACCCCGATTTTTGGGGGAAAATTTCATGGAATTAAAAGTGTTTATTTAGCCATTTTTTACTTGGTGTGCAATTTTGTACCTCGTGTTCTGAAACACTCAGTATACATAATTGTGTACTCGACCCGTCATAAATGATGGAATTTAATATTGTCTTTATACTAATTCTCCAGATATGGATCATAAAGAAATATATCCAGCCTAATATTGTTGGGATTAAAATATTCTAGTACTAGTGCACTGGTGAAACTCGCATCACAGGTACAGTCATTAAGCATCTTTAAAAACGTGAAAAGGAGACAGATCAACCAACAAAGACGGACAGCCAATTTTATTTGTTCAATGAAATTTCCTGTTGAAAATCTTCCGTATTTTTGATTGCTTTGTGGAAGAAAAAGTTTCCTTCAGATGGCCTGTCATAGTTGACAGACAAGAATTTGAAACTGTTGAAATTAGTTCTTTTTTTTTCTTTGTCTCTTTGTTTTGCAGCTACATCTTTTCATTTAGTTTTTTGTTTAAATTTAACTTTCTATAATTAAGCATGTTTGAGCTTCCAGACCAGACCTGCATTAACCTAAAATCGCTTATATTAACATTTCTCGTGACGCTCTGGCGTTCACTTAATAAATTATCTTTGAGCTTACTCTGCTTGGGCAGCATGTCGCCCTTAATAAAAGTCTGTCTGGCACCTCTAACTTATTTCTCTTGCGTAAAAAGCAGTCTCTTTCTGCGACTTTAACTACTCGACCCGGTAAACAGGCACTTTTCATTCAAGGTAATTAATTGTCAATTATTTGTTAAAATCTTAGTGCTATATGCAATCTTGCAATAAGATACGATATTCAGCTCGTCAGCCACCTGACATCTTAAAACTCGGTTTCTATCTACTCAGAACGCCACTAAAACTTCCTACCGGAGTACGGTGCTCACCAAAAGGAAACAAAATTTATTACATTGTGAATAAAAGACAATTCAAATATTTTATTTTAAAGCGGAGATGTAATGAATTGAAAAATCAGGGACATTTTTTGGGACACCCGGTAAAATAAAAAGCCAGGTGTTCGTCAATTAGTAAATAAATATATGTTCTCGTGCGTAATTTCTCCTATTTTATTACAATGGGAATCTGCTTGCTTGCACAGTATCATGAATACCATTGAAATATTATGAAAAACCTGGCATCTGCTCACTTCTGTTTATAAATAAAAAAAATTGCGTCAAATTCGAATCTATTGTCACGAAAATGCGGCTAATCGCAGTAAAAAGGTATGGCAATTTTTTTAAAAACTTTTTTCCGAATACTAATTTAAATTATAATACAGTGTTGTTGCTTGCTTGGTTGGTGTGTGCGGCTGCGACATTCTTAAAGATGCTTAATGACCGTAACTGTGATATGAGTTTTACCAGTGCACAAGTACGAGAATACTGTGTTTTAATCGCGGGTACTATTAGGATGGTTATATTTGTTTGTCATCTTTATCTTGATATTTTTTTAAAACGATATCATCGAATCCCGTCATTTTTCACCAATCATGTACTCTAGTAACTTGATTATTAACAAACATTCTGCAGTTAATTTGAAAGTCGTTCGTTAATAAAGAATATAGTGAACATATGTACAGGTTTCAACATCTGCAACCGTCTACTACTAAGAATGACAGTCGTGTGTTTCTTTATACGTTTGGTGTCACGCTGTTAAGAATCGATAGGAAGAAATTAGCACTGGCGGTCTTGGTTTCAGTTCACGGTCAATTAATACACTCATATTCGTACAAGTGCTCTAGCTATAATGCCACTTTCAAAACAATTGAGAGATCCAGAGCCTTATATACCAGAGTTCGTATCGTGGATACCGAGTTCGACGAGGTATTGTATATTACTATGTAGCGTATTGATGCATATTACAATATGCTGTATTGTATATTACAATGTACTGTATTGCATATTACAATATGCTGTATTGTATATTACAATATGCTGTTTTGTATATTACAATATGCTGTATTGTATATTACAATGTACTGTATTGCATATTACAATATACGTACACAAGCTCGCAGTTGCTTTCAGTAATGCTGAATTTCTGTATCTAGAATACGACACGAATGGCTATAACTACTTCTCTTGCGGCTCAAAAATACTGTGTTCCAAGTGTTTATTACTCTAATAAGAAAAATAAGTTACCTCTGGAATGAGTTTAGGTATGGAAACTCCACTCGAACGAAAATTTGTTGAAGAAAGGTATTGAATCCCGTCATTTTTGACGGACCTTGTACGCTAGTTCAGAAAAAAAATATTCATCTTATAAATTATGAATAGGTGGAGTTAGAGTCCCAAAATTGCGAATAGGCGGGGTCGGTGTTGGAGTCGCCAAATTTTGGAAAGGTGGAGTCGGAGTCGGAGTTGCCAAATTCTGAAACGGTGGAGTCGGAGTCGGAGTCGCCAAATTCTGAAGAGGTGGAGTCAGAGTCGGGGTCGCAAATTTATTCCTCCGACTCCGCAACCCTGAGCACAGCACCCACTCTGCCAGCAGCATTGTAGCACAGCACACACTCTGCCAGCAGTGTTGTAGCACAGCACACACTCTGCCAACAGCGTTGTAGCACAGCACCCACTCTGCCAGCAGCGTTGTAGCACAGCACCCACTCCGCGAGCAGCGTCGTAGCACAGCACCCACTCTGCCAGCAGCGTTGTAGCACAGCACCCACTCCACGAGCAGCGTTGCAGCACAGCACCCACTCTGCCAGCAGCGTTGTAGCACAGCCCCCACTCCGCCAGCAGCGTTGTAGCACAGCACCCACTCTGCCAGCAGAGTTGCAGCACAGCCCCCATTCTGCCAGCAGCGTTGTAGCACAGCACCCACTCTGCCAGCAGCGTTGTAGCACAGCACCCACTCTGCCAGCAGCGTTGCAGCACAGCACACACTCTGCCAGCAGCGTTGTAGCACAGCACCCACTCCGCGAGCAGCGTCGTAGCACAGCACCCACTCTGCGAGCAGAGTTGCAGCACAGCCCCCACTCTGCCAGCAGCGTTGTAGCACAGCACCCACTCTGCGAGCAGCGTTGTAGCACAGCACCCACTCAGCGAGCAGCGTTGTAGCACAGCACCCACTCCGCGAGCAGCGTTGTAGCACAGCACCCACTCTGCGAGCAGCGTTGTAGCACAGCACCCACTCTGCCAGAAGCGTCGCAGCACAGCACCCACTCTGCCAGCAGCGTCGCAGCACAGCACCCACTCTGCGAGCAGCGTTGCAGCACAGCCCCCACTCCGCGAGCAGCGTTGTAGCACAGCACCCACTCTGCGAGCAGCGTTGTAGCACAGCCCCCACTCCGCGAGCAGCGTTGTAGCACAGCACCCACTCTGCGAACAGCGTTGTAGCACAGCACCCACTCAGCGAGCAGCGTTGTAGCACAGCACACACTCTGCGAGCAGCGTTGTAGCACAGCACCCACTCTGCCAGCAGCGTTGCAGCACAGCCCCCACTCCGCGAGCAGCGTTGTAGCACAGCCCCCACTCCGCGAGCAGCGTTGTAGCACAGCACCCACTCTGCGAGCAGCGTTGTAGCACAGCACCCACTCAGCGAGCAGCGTTGTAGCACAGCACCCACTCTGCGAGCAGCGTTGTAGCACAGCACCCACTCAGCGAGCAGCGTTGTAGCACAGCACCCACTCTGCGAGCAGCGTTGTAGCACAGCACCCACTCAGCGAGCAGCGTTGTAGCACAGCACCCACTCTGCGAGCAGCGTTGCAGCCCAGCACCCACTCTGCGAGCAGAGTTGCAGCACAGCACACACTCTGCTTTACAAGATGCATCAGGAAGAGTTACTTCGCAGTTTAAAAACAAACTCCAGAGTCAGGAGTAAAATGAGCTGACCCGGATATAATTAATTGAAGTAGCTCGACGCTTCTGAGTCGTTTTGTTTCCTCATCAGAATCACTGAAGCATGCTTCAATGTTTGCTTGTATTTGAGTAAACAAGAACTGTTTACAGTGCGTGTGTGCATATAGAACGCTGGGGAGTTTTTATAAGAGAACATGACATCCTGTGTAAGTGTGTGTACATGTCTTTCAGGATCGTATCAAAGTTTATTATGTTGAACAAGAAAAAAGAAGAATGCTACAACGTCGTGCGCTACCTCCACAGTAAACTAGACAAATAGATCGAAAGGTGGCATTGTTATGGAATGATACATACCAGAACATATTTAATAAATGTATGTAAGCTAAAAACATGTCAAAACTAAAACTCTGCCAGATGATGTCATGTTCCGTTGATTCCAGTTTTATTAAATAACGAAATTAAAATTCACTCTTTGTCGCTTATATTATCTGTAAGTATAGAAATATTGTACCCAAAAATAACTTTGGACTGTTTCAAAACATTTGAGTAATTTCAAGATTCGATGAACAGGATAGTCTTATTGAAGTATAAAAAAGGCTTTAATGAGAAGTTTTTACATAATTGAAGATTGATCAATAAAGCCGAACGTTTCGACCACGAATTATCTTTGAAAGATCTTAAACAACGGAAAGAAACATAAAACATGCAGAGGTAATTTGTAGAGAAGATTAGAGGTGAACAAACGCTTCAAACAATCCGCTACAAGTTTGCAGACTGAGCGTCATTCAAATTAGAATTGGGGTGAAATGTATAGAGAGACTTTCTAATGCGAAGAAAGAAAGTATTTGAGGCATTACAGTATTTTCATCAAGCTTCAGCTACTACTAAATCAAAAAGCGTCGTATTTTCATTTCCCCAACATGAAGTTCGCAAATCACAAAACGACAAGATAAGTTCATGGCACTAAAATTCGCTCGGAAAATGAAGGTCGAGGTCAGGAACAGATGAGAATAACAAAGAGTCAACAATGGAGAAGTTTCGCTCAAATGGAAGCCATCCATAGGGTTCCATACGGTAACAATTTTTTTGTTTTAAAACGAATGCCCACAACGCTACCCATGATTTTTTCGGAAGCGTACAATATTCCCTTCTTTTTCAGCAATATCTTAAGCACTTGAATATATTTAAATATGAAATATAATGTCGTGTTAGAATGTCTCCATCAATTGACTGATATTGATAGCGCAGTCGGTAGCGTGTTGGCGCGGTAACTTATAAGTCACGAGTTCGATTCCCATGAACTCCCTGTACATTTATATATATATATATATATATATATATATATATATATATATATATATATATATATATATATATATATATATGTACATATACATATATATATATATATATATACACAAATGTAGACATCTGTTTGTTCGAAAATGCGTTTGAAGGTTTTAAAGAATTAAAAGCCATGCTTTAATAATTCGGGGCCAGAAATTCAAGTGCTTGTAACTTCTATGAAACGGGAAAACGTTTGTAAAATTTTGAAAGGCATAAAAGGAAAGCACGAGGAAACATCAGAAGCGTGAGGAGAAGTGAATGGAACGCCAGAACCATGAGAGGAATGCACGAGAAACCGTTGAAAACATGGGAGGAACTCCTTGTGGAGAATCTGCGAAGAACCAGTGGTATAAGAACCTACGAAGAACCTGCAGTAAAAAGTAAGAAGCTTAAGAGGAACACAGAAGAAAGCGTAGAGATTCATATAAGGAAAGTATGGTACAACGTTTGAACTCATGTAAGAACGCGAAAGAAAACGGAATGAAGAGATCAACCCACAAAGTAAAACGTAAAATACGAAAGGAAAGCGTGCCACAACGTTGAAACGATGAGAAGAACGCGCTTGAAAGTAAGGCACTAGGGGGAAGGTTTGAATAATCATGGCAAGCCTAGGAGGAGTGCTGGTAAACAATACAAAGTACACTGAGTCCGTCTCCCATGATCCCATCCCATAACGTCGTTTGGAACGAGGAGACAACAACCTTGTCCAGGAAAACTCAATTTAGCGTCGAGCTTGTCTTACGATGCTCCATGGAAACTCCAGACAGATTCAACTGCTTTGTAACTTCGTGTAATTTTCTGCATTGGTCAGCAAACTCGCCGTAACTTTGCTGAAGCATCAACGGCATCAATCTACAATGATTTGCAAGCTCGCATTAGTCTGACTTTGAAGTTTGACAGGGCGAAAATTTTTACCGAGAGCTCGACAACCTTCCGCTCTTCCGCTGCTAAAGTGAACAGCAAATTTTGAGCGCTGTTCAGGAAAAGTTTGAATAATTTATTTGCCTTGTCTATGCTAACTCATCGATTTGTTTTTTATTAACATTGACTTTGATGAGGCTAAACAGCCTGCTTCCAATATTGACCTGCCTCTTTACCAAAACTGAATTACAACAGTTGAGATAAACGGTTAGTTTCATAACGAAAAGCAACTTCGCAGAATGGCTAAGTTGATTCACAGGTTAGACCAAACAGCCGCTAAACAGCCACTGCGGCAGCATCAGCCCACCTTTGTGAAGTAAAGTATTTTGCTAACATCATTTAGCCTCTAATACTTTCTCTACGAGCCATACGAGCAGGTATAACCTACAGGATATTGACACGACTCGAAACTGCGCAGGCGCCGTGCAGCAAATTGTGTCCACGCATTTATTGCACGTCCAGCTCCCTTCAATAAACAGGCGCTGGCAGCCTCGCTGCTTGGAGCTTCATAAATACGAAGAGTTATACTTATTGCCAGTCAGGGGCGTTCAGCATTCGTTAAGGCGTCTCCTTGTCAGCGTGTGGGTTATTGCTGCACAACTACTGAACTAATTAAGAAGTTCCGTGCGCGTTTTGTTTAGATAAATGGGTGGCGCAAGCTCTTCAAAATTCAAAATTGCTGCGAGTAATGATGCTGTGCGAGTAAATCTTTTGTTGAAAGGACCAAGCGCGAGAGAATATTGTACGCTAATATGGGAATTGTATTGTACGCTAGTATGGGAATTGTATTGTACACCAATATAGGAAACACAAAGCCGACGTCACTTGAGTATTTCAGCTTGGAAAAAGTGAACGCATGTAGCACTAAAAGAACAATGTGTTGCGAAGCATTCGACTGAGAATCATTGAGTCATGGAATTCCCTAATTGGTTGGTGAGGCTGCGCGATATCTTTGTATTACGGAATTTCGTGAGAGTTAAACATTTATCCTCCTCGTATTGCTGCAACATTGCTAGCTACCTAGCTTGGACGACCAATGCATCCGGCAAGTTGATTCATTTCACTATCTTTTCGTTGCAGCGCAGTCAGCTTCTCATTTCATCAATGCAGTCACAGTAAATGCATTAATCTTTTCTTCTTTCTTTGGATTTTGAAGGCTTACTCGCATTTTTATTTTGTTCCGGTGAAACTTTAAGCACGAGTTTTGTCCCTCTGCTCTAAAACGCTTCCTGCGAAGGGACCCTCCGGTGGGCACTCAGGGGATTTTCATAGCGCTGATTATTACCGACCTGCAGTCTCTAACTCAATTTTCATAAATAATTAATGAAAACCAAATGAAGGCACGGTCCTGTTAATGTTAGCTATTTTCAAATTGCCTGCTAAAATTGACTTTAAATTTTAATTGAATATTGAACCTCAGTTTAACCAAAGCTGGAAACGTGTTAAACTTGGCTCTGTAATCCTCACTAATTTAAATTAAAGTACTCATTACATTGCTATGTGTAGACGTACTTGTCACTGGGAGTTTTCTCTTGTTGTGGCTGAATGCCAAGAATAGATCAAAAAAGGAGCTCGTTCGTTGCATAAAATTTAAGCTATTGAATAATAAGGAACCTCTTATATAAAGTTGATAAACTTTCGCTAATAAAATAAAAATTAAAAGTCTTCTCGCTCGTAACTGTGCAACTACATTGTGCTGACTACAATAATGAGATCGTCACTTCGTAAGCTATGAAAAAAATTACAGCATTAAGGCATGAACGAGTGAGAATTGAGAGTTATTAATTTAGATTAATTTAATTGACTGTATTCGCTTACGCTTATTCTATAACGATCCTGCCCTAGATTTCTTCTCCGAACAAATCACGCATCCAGTAGACTTTAACTGTATAATTCAATAGGTAGCTCATATTACGTGGGGAACTTCAATACATGGAATTCCTAGTGCGTGGGATTCCATTTTTAGTGGCACAAGATTCTTTAGGTTCATTATTGACTCCTAATGTGTATATTTTTATATAAATGTAATTTATCAATATAGCCCCTATTTATTATTGGTGTAAAATCTTCACCCGATTTGAATTCGCACTTCAACATTGCATAGTCAAGTCACCCGCATCCGTCGTAGGTAACTGACACAGCCTCTTTTAAGGTATGAATATACAGTATCATTGATGTAACCTGAAAAATAAAGCGTTCTATTTTTGAATTTCATATATAATGGGACTGCCTTACGGGAACCAAATGCACTCCAACATTTGATGAACACATTAATTCATTAATTGTTAGCTTCGTGACGGCATATGCCGTTAGTTGCACGTGATGCATGTTGAAGGAATTAAGACAGTCAAGGAAGAGTTAAGCTCAGAGGCAGATGATGAGAGCATGCAAGCTCGCAGTTATTTTTCGTCCGCCGTGCAGCACTGGCGTTTTATCAAATTTTCCACAACCTGAGTTGGATTAGTGAGATGCCTGTAACTCATACGTTATTTTCTTGCACTATATAACCTCATAATCACGAATTGTGAGTTTTATAAGTTAAATAAACGGTTGTTTCCCCTTTGCATGTGAGATCTTTGTGTTTTGCTGTGAATGATTCTGATGATCGTAGAGTTTTTGGCCATCGTTTTAAATCGCTGAAACTTTGATTTTTCGCTCCAGTGAAATTAATGAAGGGCGACTCAAACTTAGTTATAATTTTACCCCTCATGATAGATTTTTTGGTTGAACTGAACGAGATTAAAATTTATTATAGTAATTATGAGTGAAAAGGAATAGAAATTCCAGAATTTAATAGTCATGCAAAAATGACGAAGCTAAAATTTGTGAACAATCTCTTACAGTTAACGAAACTTTTGAGACATCAAATTTACGAAGAATATTGAAAATCACGCAACTAAAACGTGCAGGGGCAAAAATAAAATTTAAAACATGCTTTGTTGAATTTTCAACAAAAGCGAATTTCCAGGACACCAAGAGAGGGTAGGATAGAGGTACATAAATGCTCGAGCTTCCCTGCGTCTGAGTTTGCTGAGGGGCTTAAGGGAACCATGCTCTCCGGTCAGCCAAAATTTGGTTTTCCATCCGTAGATTTTTTTCTATCGAACTTATGTCTATGAAAATTTGCAGACTACTAGATCTCTAGATTCCCAACAACTTTTCTTCTATAAGTTTTTTTGCATTGGGACATAGAAAATGAGTTATTCATGATAAATAAAAAAAATATATATATTATATCATTCGTTATAATGGGGCCGAAATTTAGAAAGCTAGAGCAATGCGGTTTGTTGCATGCGAAAGTACAACGTGTGCTCCAAAAATGCTATGTTCCGGTTTTTGAATTTGAATTCATTTTGAATTTATAGAATTTTTTTTGAAAAAGCTAAAGTCAGAGTTTAAATTTAGGGTAAAAAGTCTACGGAAAAAATTTCACGTTGAAATTTTTGAAAATCAACTACATAGCAATTGTAGATTACACATGTGACTTCCAAATGCAGCAAACCCCATTGCTCTAGCTGTGTAAACTTCGGCCCCATTATAACGAATGTATTGAAAATTGTGATTGTTCAATATCGACGATTTAAGAAAAAAATGCTTCTTCTCCTACAGTTTTTGAGCTACAGTGATGATTTTAGTATCATTGAATGCAGAAAAACAAGGGCTTTACAATGTATTAAAAAGTTTTTCAGAATTCATTCTTGTTTCAAAGTTATGACGTCATAAATTTGAATTTTCTTTAGAATATTTTGATTTTTATTTTTTTTATTTTTTAAATTTTTATATTGGAAATTTGAGGAAAAGCATTCAAGTTTTTGGAATTTCCACGTTATTCTGCATCCAATGATACCAAAATCATTACTGTAGCTCAAAAACTGTAGGAGGAGAAGCATTTAGAAAACCCCCCCAAAATGTCGTTTTCTATGATTTCCCATTTTCTTTTCAAGAAAATCGCATTTTGTCATAAATAATAAATGATTCTAAATTGCATTTCCTATCAGTATACCAAATTTCATTGCTCTAAATTCAATAATGAAAAAAATATTCGGATGGGGATGCTAACCTTGAGAAATATGAATCATGAAATATATATATAAAAAATAGAATAAAATTGAAGTTTGAGAATTTTTTTTTTCCACGTTATTCTGCATCCAATGATACCAAAATCATCACTGTAGCTCAAAAACTAGGAGGAGAAGCATTTAGAAACCCCCCCAAAAATGTCTTTTTCTATGATTTCCCATTTTCTTTTCAAGAAAATCGCATTTTGTCATAAATGATAAATGATTTTAAATTGCATTTCCAATCAGTATACCAAATTTCAGTGCTCTAGGTTCAAAAATGGAAAAAAAGGTCCGTAAGGGGGATGCTCTCCCCCTCCCGGGGGGTGATAGCTCTGGGATACGTTCCTGATATATTTACAGACATTCGGGGACATATCTCAAATTCATTTAAAGCAATAAAATAAATTACGCCATATTTTAAGAAAATCACGGCATGCTTCCCTTAAAGATGCACAATTCCCATGACTGTGATGGTTCATAACGTTGAAAAGCCATGACCAGGTCGTGCTTGTGTAGTTTTGCGCAGCACTGCAGGATCGCTGTAGCAAAGGCACCCTGTGGGGACTGATGTTGTTACTCTAAATTACTTTTTAAGAGTGAGATTTGGCTCAGAAAAAAGTTAAATTGCAGCTTAATCGAAATCTACTTTTTTTAGCTTTTTATGCTCAGCTGCTCTTAACTTGTGTTCTTTGATAATCTAAATTATGATAACTAAGATTTAGTCTATTTTCTACTGCAGAGCTGCTATAAAACTGTTCAGCAATTCGAGTGATGCTGGCACAATTGCACGACTGTGATGCTGGTACAGTTACAGTTGTACAGTTACACGGCTGTGATTTTGTACAGTTGCACGACTCGGCGGTTGAGTTCATACTTTAGCTGTTTTATAGAAGAATTCATTTACATGGATGTAAAAAGTTCAGGCTGAATGTAAACCATTGGCCGGACAATTCTAAACGTTGTACCATCTCATAAGAAAACTTTTATTTTTTTATCAAGCGTTCACGCAACACGAGAGCTTCACACTCCAAGTGATCAATTCAGTAAAGGGAAGTTGAAAAATTCATTCACGTCGATATTAGGTGAGAGCTAAAGAGAATTACATTAATATTTAGCTTATCAGTAACGAAAAGCTGAAATAGACGAACAGCTCAAAAAGGCTCTGTCGAACACTCACCTCAGCGTTCGAATAGTTTTCGATCCTGATTAAGAAGAAACAGCAAGTAATTCATCATGGATATACCCTAATAAACAGGGCTGCACGGTTTTCTTTCCATTCCCGTTCACTCGTCATCTACCCTAACCGGAATTGTTTCCTGTTATAGCTAAATTGAAAATTTGAGTGTAATGGACGAAGAGAATATCTGTCCTCGTTCTTAAAGATTATTTCATTCATTATTGAAACCGAAACACAGAGCGATTTACGAAGGCAATAATAGGTGAATGTTAAATTTGCTCTCATGAAACACAACATACTCGTATTTTCACAGGAAAGAGAGAAGTAAGTTTTTAAAAATATTATATGGCTTTTCCCGGAGAGCTCATTCGTTTTTTCACAGCCAGTTTGCCCCAACGATGGCTGCATTATGGTATTACTCTAAGTATTTTAAACTTAAAAGCCACCCAGAAGACTTCGCACGCAAGATTATTTGTATTTTTCAGCACTATTTTATTTTCTGAAGCACCCATCGTGCATTACGCGATTACTTCACTCACCCTTTTTGATCACAGGAGAGCCCGGAGGCCAGCCATGGCGTCCTACCACCTCGAGGATTGAAAAGAGCAGAACAGTGACGGGCCTCGGCTTTAATTTCAATTAAATTCTTCGGAGCGGAGGGTGCCATGGCCTGCACGAGTCATTAGATGCCTCGCTGAATTTGGCCGGTCTCCTTCCTTCTAATTTGGACCTCAAATATCCGATACCATCGACTGCAGTGACGGCACCGAGTGGCCGCAAGAAACTATCGACCTTGGTTGGCTTGCATCTATCCGTACGTTACATTTTTGCCCTACACACCAAATACACAGGCGTAAAACTCTAATCGAAATATAGTTGTAGTGCATGCTGTGTCTGAATTAACTCTTATTTTTCAAGATAAGACTCTAATTCTCTGGCTCAATTTTGGTTGATTATCCCTGCCGTAGAAGAGTAGAGGCCCTGAGGTGGGGCTTAGAGACACGCACGAGGATTGTTCAACTTGGGACGACGAATGTCAGAGTGGATGAGGGCGTTGTTCATTTGAACTATGCTCTTTTTCTACGAAACTCGCATCTGTGAGGCCTCTACTTTCATAAGCTATCGAATATAATTATTTTCATCACTATTTAGTGAGGTTACTTCCAGAACGTGGCCACTCCTCTTCAAGATGTTACTTATATTTTGTGGTCAGTACTCTTGTAATTACTCGTAATTCCACGCCTATAAAGCCGCTCCCCCTCATGGTCGCTTCTCTCTGTGAAAGCATTAAGGAAAATTTTACTGAACTTGAACACGCGCATCGAAAGGAAACTAATAAGATTCACAGAGTTGTCAATTGAGCTTTTTATTATTTCATGCCATACCATTCTAGTATAATTTTACACTATCATAAACACAATTTCATGTGTAGAACTTTATATGATCAGAATTTCAAACTCTCTTTTGACAATTCGCGCCCCCTCAAAAAATATTATTTTACGAGATTTTACAGAGCCAGAATCCGGTTTAAGAATTACCTCCTCTCGATCCCATGGCAGCTACTGATTCCAATCCTAAAGATCAGGAAAACGCCAGTTGTGTTCGTCGACAACGCGTGCTGACTCCGCAACGGTCGCAGCAATAACGTGATCACCGTAGGCAGTAAGTATGTCTGCATATTGCACGAACCCATACGCAGTACATAGTGTAATAGTGCACAAAATATAACTTACTTGTAGATAGTACTTAATTCACTCGTTCTTGGATTATAATTCCCTCGAACCCAACTCATAAATACTCTTAAACCAACAGTATAATTTACTCATACTCCGTTTGTAATGTACCTGATCGTACAGAGTTAATGTACTCCAATGCAATATATAATCAACTCATACACTGCACATAATTTATTCCTACTCAGCACATAATTCACTCGAGCGCAATATATGATCTAATTGCACATTATGCAGGCTGCACCAACGCTGTTTGCATGAGCTACGGATGCCTTGCGGCCGTGCGTATAGCTCGTCCCTGCAGCTCTGGTTGTCGTGGTTTATTCCGAACTTTGGAGCACGCGCTGGTGCTTGCGAAGCATCTGAACCCTGGAACACGTGCACGTGAACTGAGGATCATCTGAACCCTGGAACACGTGCGGGTGAACTGAGGCTCATCTGAACCCTGGAGCACGTGCGGGTGAACTGAGGCTCATCTGAACCCTGGAACACGTGCACGTGAACTGAGGATCATCTGAACCCTGGAACACGTGCACGTGCACTGAGGATCATCTGAACCCTGGAACACGTGCACGTGAACTGAGGATCATCTGAACCCTGGAACACGTGCACGTGAACTGAGGATCCTCTGAACCCTGGAACACGTGCACGTGAACTGAGGATCATCTGGACCCTGGAACACGTGCACGTGAACTGAGGATCCTCTGAACCCTGGAACACGTGCACGTGAACTGAGGATCATCTGGACCCTGGAACACGTGCACATGAACCGAGTCTCACCTGAACTCAGGCTTACAAGCGCGTGAACTTAGGCTCAAATTAAAGGCACGGAGAATCCTTAGCTGCTGTGCTTGTACGGCCAGGCGATCTAGACTCAATTTCTGAGTTTGTTTTGATGACTTCTGCGTGAAACGACCCGCCCCACGATATCTGCAGTGGCTGATCTTTATGATCAAGAGATCCTGGACCTGTATGTACCTGAACCAGCTGATCACTACTCACCATCTCGATCACCATCTGGATCAACAGCTGTTCAATCACTAATTGGATCAACATTTGTTACATTATTATCCAAAACAGAAGCATCAACAGCTGCTCAAACATTAACTGGATCAATAGGATCATAAGTTATTCCATCACCAACTGGATTAACTGCATCAGCTGGGGTGAGAGTTGAACATTCCGCAGCTGGATCAGCCCGATCAACTAAAGTGGGATCAGTGTATTGAAGTTACTGGATCAGTTGAGTCATCAGATGGTAGCCAGCGGTACCGATCTACAGGATGAGCTGCCTCGCGCTATTTTTTACATTCATGACCTTTCTTGAGGGAATCGCCGACGTTTGCTAAGACACCACGAGAATGACTAAAGTAGAAAACAAAAGTTTTTCAGTTACGTGTGTTAATAGTAATGAAGCTCACTGTGGTTTACCTTCAAAAGATCGATTCTATTATGATTTCGTTCAAATTTTCTAATTTTTACTACACCCTATTACGAAAAAGAGAAACCATGAATACGCTATTGTTCCATTTCTCCGGAAAAAATTAGTCATTGATATAGTGGCCCAACTTTGCGCAGCTATTGGCTCATATTTTGTAGCCGTAAATTCGAAAGCTCGAAGTTCATTTGTGCGAGGAAAAACTATTCCTTACAAAGCTGTTTTTAATTAATACAGGCATCTGTGAACTCACTCTCTTAGCTGTAAACTAATGTTAAGAGAGCCGATAATAATAGCTTGACCTCGTTCCTTTGATACCCATATACGTTTATAAACCCTTCGATTGTCATTGTTCGCACAGACTCAGAAACTCTAACAACAACCCTAATGATATTGGAATCAAATGCTCGACGTTGTTGAAAAATTTCAGCAATCAATCCTGATCTACAAACTCTCTGATGGTAATGCTGTCAATGTCAAATGGAATTATTGAGCTGCCAAAATTAATTGGAGAATTGGCCCTGTGCTGTCAGTCTATTTCGCACCCGCTCACTGAATTTACGATGCAGCCAACCCTCATATCGGATCTTTGAATTACGGCCCAAAAAGCTATGAAATTTAACCGGGAGCTTCAGGCGATAAATAAACGACACTTTGCCTCGTGAACTAGGCTGTGAAAATAAGGCAACAGGCGCATGATTCGGAGAAAATATTTGAGAGAATTTTCATTTGTTTCTTGTTACGTTCCACTGCATATTGCGCAGGCTTTGGTTCCAACTACTCAGGAATATTCAGCAAACCCAGAACGTTCTAGCGAAAGTTTTGAAGCATTCACGAGTACGACATGGGTCAACTAGAACTGAGCCTGGTGCCTCAACCTGTTTGGATTACCGGTGCTCGGGTCATGACGAGATTCGTGACCGTAACTCGCAATAAATTACGGATCCTGGGCAACTGCGCATCCGTTACATCGTCTGCGTCGGATTGCACCGGATGGTTTCTAGCGACTCTCTCGTCCAAATTCTGATGGTTTCGCTTCTGCCTTCCTTTTTGGCAATCAATTCCGAGCGGAAGTCATAGGATGCCTGATTTTCGCGAACATTTGCGCGACGAGGAATTCTTACTGAACAGTTTACGTGGTCTTGTGCATGACGCTGTCAGAATTCGAGACTCGTTTTTGGTTTTGAGTTTTTCCGACTCAAAATTGGTTTAGTTACGAACCTTCATTTATTGCCGTAGTTATAAAAAATCAGCGCTCGCCTGCTTAGGAACGTAAGTCACTTGACGTAAATGAAATAAAATTGCTATCACACTTGTACATTCATTTCTTCTCACGTCCATCAGACAGCAGCATGGTATGAGCTAGACATCAATTCCGTACTGAGTTTGAGGAATTAAACCGAAAACTAACGCAAAAGCATAGCACAACTCTCAGACGTGCAATAGTATAATCTTTCAGTATATAAAAACCTTAACCTCACTCTTCTTCTGTTTTTCTGACTGCAAGCGAGGCAGGAAGGCTCAAGTTCGGCACAAGTTTTCATGATCTACAGAGAACTGGGTGCTGCAGTGCAGGAAACTCTTGAAAGAAAGTTTATTCTGCATCTACCCAGTCGTAAAGCACTGTTTTCGTCTATTTATGCACTGCAGGCACTGGTTTATTTCTGCATTGTGCGTATACTGGTGACTGCAGGCCTCGCATGAGATAATGAGAGAAATGCTGTTATGATGTGATCAAGCATGCAAAACACGCAACTTATGCTATTTGGTCTACGTGGGATAACTTTGTAATATAACATATTCTACTTCAACAGGAAAGTACGATGGAAATAATCTGAATATCTAAAGAACGTTACACAAAGCAGCAAACTTCAAATCAACTTGTGATTCCGCCCAGAACCTTTGCTTGTTATTTGTCTTTTTAATATTCTGCTTCGTACATTGAAATTTAGAGAATTCATTTCAATTAATAACAGTGAGTAGAAACATCGGCTAACATTTATGTACCATGTATTATTACGCATAAAATTCAAAATTATAGAGAAATAATAAATTCATACAAATGCACATTTTACTAAGTACGATTTGTATTCAAACGCACGACATATTAGGTGTTAGCTTAACGATAGCAATGGGAAATGAGTACGCATTGCAACTGCAGCAGGTACGAGTTCTATAGGTGACGGGAAAAATTACTCTTGGGACTTTCTATTACTTGAATATTATTTAAAGCGATACCAATTTCCTCTCTCGTGATCAGAACACTTAATAATAATTATATTGCTTGGTCGATGGAATTTGAGAATAATGTAGTACTAAGCCTCACTATTATAGAAGAACTCACAATGTGTTGTGATTCCCTATTTTTATTCTAGATCTATATATTTTTCGTTGGCCAATTTTTCCGAGGCAATTTTTTTCTCTGCATTATTTTCGTCATTCTCTCGTCGCTTTTATTTTCTTTCGATCAATAGTCGAGACAGAAGGCCTCAATTATTCTATTTTGTTTGTATTAAAGGTCGAAGTAGATTGAGACTTTTCAATGTCATTAGTTACAATTAAATGTAATATTATAGCAAAGCGAATAGGGCCTCAATAAGGAAAGTGACGACACGGTTACAACGTAAATTTCTGTTAAAATAATGACGTCCTTCAAATAGCAATAGATTACATATTCAGATAGTGATTGACTTGCGATGTGCTTATCATATTAATGAATTTAGATGATCGTGACACCATCAAATCTCAGAAACTATTCTAATCTATCAGAAAATACAGTTACAGGAGATCGCATCATGATCTCAAAATAAGCAGGTGAAGCCTTCATTACTTGAGCATTAATACATTGATAATTACTATAAGCACATCTTATATGAGGTGAAGCCTCCGCGGAATCATTTGCCTTGCGAAATGCAGAATATTTAACTCATCAACAAACCTAGCGCGATACATTTAAGGTACATAATCTAGACCTATCACACGAAGCAAAGTGGCTTGAATGTATGGAATACGAAAACACTAGAATACTTAGCTCTGTCCAGAATGTCGCCCATGAGTCAACACACGACTCTTTGAATAACAAGTGGGTACCCTCACTGCCTGGCTGACTCGCCAGCACAGCGAGGTAGGAGCGCACGAAATAGACACGACCGTGCTTCTCTATAGCTGCCCAGCTAATGCCGGATCGTCGTCTACCAAGCGTAGGAGTCTGCGATGCTGTTCGCATAGAGAACAAACAGGTTCTCTTATAGACAATGCTTTACGTCAGCTGTTCCTATCGGAAACGTCAAGTATCATCATATAATTAGAAGAGAATAGATATACGATTGGATGACAGTTAATTTACCCAGAGTGAATAAGATCCTAAGTCTCTCTGAGGAAGGAAAAGAATATACGTTGAGCAAATGGAGGCGTTTGGCAGCACGGTAACCTATCGTTGTCTGCGACGTGGCACTCGTAGAGGGTGCGTTGGTGCGCCTTCAAACGATGAGGTTGATGTTGTCAATGTTGGTAGAGCTGAAGGGGACGGTTGACGATGTCTGGGCGAAGTTCGTGGAGACAAGAATATGCAGCCTTCATTGACGAGAAGATATTTCTATGGAAGTCAGTCTTTTCGAAGGAATTTCAGTCGCTAGCTAGGCAGACTTTCCTTCTTAACGCCCATTCAAACACAGCGTAGAGTATAGTCACAGCAGGACCATGACAATGCCAGATATGAATAACATTAGAGAACGCATCGCTAGAGCAATGCCTGCGCTCAAACCTAGTTCCAAACCATACGGTCATCACAGGAGCGCCGTGAGCGTCAGAACCTGGCGTAACCATAGCTCTGCACAGCATCATTTGGGGACGACCCACACCCACCTTGAGGCATCGTGTGAATCAGAGCTAACTGGAACTGTGCCGCACCCACAAATCTGAGCTGATCAGGGAGGCAGAATTACAGGACATACATCACGCCCGTCGTGGGACGCACAGCATACAAATAGGATGACGTCGATCTCTCAGACACGCGTCGCGGCAGCACGCGTGAACACGCGCGCTTGTGAGAGCTTGGCGCCATCACAGAAACGTACGGCCATTCTTTGTTCCTCTCAGCTGGCGCAAGAATATTTCCTCGCAATGTAGTTCCTTTCATGAGTTATGCGAAGACTCAAATGGCATTTCTCACTTCAGTTCTTTGTTGGAGATGTAGCACGAGTTCTGCGTCGCGGAGTCCGTCATTGCTTGGAAATGTTGCGGAACAATTCTCACAGAAACTTGAGGAAAACCGTTTTTTATAATAAAAATACATTTACGTTAACTGTATACTCTCATTCAACGTAAAAACGCGAAAAGCTCACTATCCAATTCCGTGAATCCAATTTGCAAACAACTGCAAGAATCCCACGATTCTCTATAAACGCGAGATTTTCAGTTGTGCTACCAGCAGAATACTCGAATCAAATCAAGAGATTTATTTCCATGACGAAGTTTACGCATGAGTTCGTGTCGAGAGAACAGGAGCAGTTCATTTCAATAATTCATGAGGCAAACACGACTACAAAAGAACAGCAGCGCGGCAGCGACCGCCGGTCGTGGCAAGCAGCGCAGGCCGGGAGTTGTTGCTTCGTCAGTTCGGGGTCTCGCTGCTGCGATGCTGAGCTCCATGGACTGTGTGTATGCTTGTTAATGGGAGGCCTTCATGTTTCATATTGCGTGACGTCTTACCTCCAGACATGTTCACTGAAGAACTTGTTTGGCAAATACACCAGAACCAAAATAAGACATAGCGACATTCGTCGAACATTTTTATAACGATTTGTAATTTGTCTGAATAGTTTTGTGTAATGAGTTGTGCATTATAATGCACTTGGCAATGGCCAAAATAGTGCACATACTATGGCCAAGTGAAATAGTATCCAGCTCTACATGAGTGGCATCCAAGCGAGGCAATCTTTATTGCTATAAACACCAGGGACGACCGATTAATTCTCGGCCCTTCGGAACAAAAATAATTGATAGCGAGTCCACGTGCGATCCAAATCGCTTAGGCTTATTTTTCCCTGTCATGTACTCACATTAGTCATGGAGACTAATTTAAAGTAATAGTCAATTTGATGAGTCGTTGAAAAGAGTGATAGCTAGCAAACATGACTTCCGTACATAAATATTTTGAAATGCTGTAGGGGTGATCACTGGTTCAATTGATTCTGAAGTTCGTTGGGCTTCCCGTATTCGTAAACCAAAATCCAAAAGATGAAATCTGAAGCAAAGATTTTTACACAAGCTAAATAACGATAAAAATTCGAAGAAAATTAATCATATTTAATCAAAAAGCGTTTCGGAGTCCAACTTCATCAACAGTTCAAGTGAAAGATCATTACACATCTGAAGTAAAATGCTCATAGTAAAATATTTTTACAATAAATTTAAAGAGCGCTGTTTTATTTTGCACGTATTCATTAATTTGAACTTGGTTCGATTAGAGCGAATAAGTTTGGATGTCAGTTTGCCACACTTTTCCCCCGGACGAGTTTAAATGATGTGCAATAATTCCAGTTCCGAGTTGAGACGAAAGCTGTGCAGACTCAACTGCCGTGTCACTCTTACTATGCACAACGCAATGAGCACAGCAACGAATGAACTGAGAAGTCTCTTCTTTTGTTAGCAGGACATCCATCCAGTCAGTTTTGCAGTTTGGAAGCTGCTCTGTTGTGTTGAGAAAAATTTTTATTTTTATTTTAAATATTTTATTTATAACATTTTTAAATATTTTTATTTTAAATGTAATTTTACGTACAACGAGCGACAAATTCGCATTCAAAATCCCATATCGTCCATTCGAACTGCTGGCTTAAGTCTGATAAACGCCTTACTGACGCACATACTTATATACTCACACTTGGTACGAGTAAAAACCGGATCAGAATAAGTTTTCATTTTCATTCTAGTAGTCATAACAATTGTTTTGTACTTAATTGAACCTCTACGGTTAACTAGAGGTCGGTTGTACATTTCCTCTGGAAAATTGTAGCAGCATTCGTTGACTTTTTTTCAATTAAACTTTCATAATATTTTTCATTGTTGCGTAAAGCAGAAAATTTTTTGATACGACTATTTCTATTCGGCAATTATGAATTACTTTAATTTGTATAAAAAAAATTCCTATCAAGAATTGCATTATAAGAAAAGCATGCCAATCTCTAAAAAGCCACAAAAGTGCCATGTAGTTTATCTATTTTCTATAGTCTCGATTTATAAGGATAATTGTAAAACAACAGATCATAAGCAAATAAAATTAGGACAGAAACTATCTCCTACTGTACAGTTGGGCAACACAAAGGACAAGTGCATATTTATGTATAAAAGCTATTTGTATTCGGAAGTCAAATTTTTCCTTAATCTCGACCTCAGGCAATGCTAGACAGAATGAAACGAGCATGGCAATCCATCTGGTTTTACGTCATGGCCATATATAGGTTTCCTCACACACGCAATGGATTCTTGCTTTTATGCTAATGAGTTGTAAAATGAACTATATCTCAGGTTTGCGGAAAATGCTTTCGAACAGAAGTTCCCTGAAAGGCTGGAGGACCTCAATCAAGTTTAACAAGTCAGTCAAATGAAGGTATTGTGTTGGTGTGGCTCATCAAACAGACGTACAAAATACAAGGGCATGAGACAAGCGAGACCTTCTTCTGTAGGGTCTTGCGATGCTCGAACAGCACCCGCCTCTCGCTTGCACTCTCAAGTTTTGAACAAAATTAAAGGGTTGCAGGCGCGAACAAAGTGCTACTGCAATCAAGGTTATTGCGTACACTGCTCTCTTTACCCCTGGAGTTAAGGAAGCTGCATCCGTTGCTTCATTTGCTTAATTATATCTCGAGCTGATGCAGGACCCTGCTTGGCCTCTATATGTCATTAGATAAGAATACTCGGTGTTCTAAAAAATAGTATAAATACGTAGACTTACTGTTTCAGTAAAGTTTGCTTATCCTTACTTTGAGGCGCGAAATAAATGGTGCGATGCTCCCACAGACTTTTTACATTATCATAAGTGTCTTAATCAATGTTACGATTAATTATTAAACCTATGATTTAAACCAATTAACGCTTTAGATAGCGACAATATCATGCATTTGAGGTTGATCGAAAATATAGTAGCTTCCGCTGTGACTTCGCCATTTACTGTAAAGCAATGAACGACGCTGACATTTTATCACCTGCATGCGTGTTAATGTTGACGGTTACTTGTTCATGAATTTACCATAATTTGCATTCTTTCAGTCTGTACTTTCGGCAGCTGCTGAGCAAGAATTAAGGGGTGGTCATTAAGAAAGCAATTCATCAGGCGAGACAAGAAGAAGATGAATTATAAAGCCTAAATGAAATGCGCTAGCCAAAGTTTCCTCACTAGAAAATGAGCTGTTCGTTGTTCACACGATCTTCAATCCAAATGTTGATTGCGCTGATGCTAACCACCTTACTTGGAAGTTATACCTGACTTGTGCCTCCAATGACAATTACCTAATGTTATAAAAATTAAGAAGCCTGGGATGGAATGGTATATGCAAACAATAATGACGATGATAGCAAGCAATGATGAAATGGTAGTGCCAAACAATGATGATGTCAAAGAATCGCTCGCATGAAGATGTGCAATCGTCAAGTAGTCTGTATTATTTCCAGTCTGTGTGAGATATAGCCTTTTATAATCCGATTCCTGGACTTTGAATTTAGGAAATATTTACAAGCACGCAGAGAAGAAGTAGATACCGTTCTGGTGTCGATTAGCCCATGCACATTTGTGAGTAGGCCTAATATTTATAGCCTATGCGTTGATCCAACTTCTACATCTCTAGACCAACGTCTAGACTCGGCACATCAGCAATGACGTCAAACAAATCGCCGTAAAAATGATGTCAGTGCTTGAGGAATTTTGTGGGAGTGAATGCATTGTTTCATATAATTTAGATAAGAATAATCTTTCATGTTTTCTATGAGAAACCAAAAATTTCAAATTTAGTGTGGAAACGGATGTTAAATCCTATAATATTCCTGGGTACACTTATTGGATATTTCCTGGTTTTTGATTTATAATCGTTTTAAATAAAGAAATTCAAGTCGTGATTTCAAGCGGTACAATGCTTTAAAGAACGGAATTGCAGCCTAGGTGCAGCGGAACTAGGATTGGACACTCAAGTCGGGTGTTCAATCTTTAATAATTTTCATTCGTTTACAGAACTGTGTCAAACTTGTGTATTACTGACGATTTTTGTTTACCTCGCGCTATGGTTGTAAGATCTGTAGGGATATGAATAATTTATGAAAAACTGTACAATTTGTAATTCATGTACTCCACTAATAAAAAAAACTCCGCTGGTATTCCAAGATCTGGGAGTGTTCAGTGTAGTATGGTCTTGGTTTAATTGTTTTGGCTTTTAATTCACGGATACAAATTTCAAAAAATCTGCAAGTGATGGATATGCTCATTTTCTGGGCAAGATGAAAACAACTTTCAATTAATTCAACTTAAATCTTTATTTGGTTACGAACGCATAGAAGAACACAACTTTATACAGTAAGATGAAAAATTACAAAATTTGTCTTCAAATGGCAGTGCAATGACTTAATTAGGAGGCTCACCAATTACTACCATTCTTACTTAAAAGACAACAGATTAACTGGGAGGCAAAATGAACTTTTCCAGTAGCCGAAAACCAATAGACTTAATCACAAAATTAACACAAGTTCTAACAAAATTTTATCGTGTTATAATTTCACGGATAACGGCATCGTTCACATCTGACAGAAGATCTTTAGTCAACTCTATTTAGGAGTTTGAATCGCGCAGGCTGACGTCAGATCACCACAAGCTCGTTGATACTTCTTTATTCTGTCGTATCAAAGATACGAGCAATAAAGCTCAACTGAACTTTTCTCGTGCTCAGTTGAGAGAAAAAGTAGCAACGCATAACTCTTCAAATTTTCCACATCCTGGTCAGTCCGTTCTGTTGAAAATCAACTATAATTAAAGCTATCTATATTATTTTCTGCTTGTTCCTTCCTTAGTTAGTTAGTCCGTCCGTAAAGCTCTCATCCGAGTTTGCGGTATTATGGATACAGAAGTCTTGAGTGTGGCATTAAAGATCGCCCTTACATGCATTGATATGTTTGATATTTTATCAAGACATGGTAGGTTAGGTTAGGACAAGATAGGTTAGGTTAGGATAGGATAGGTTAGGATATGTTAGCTTAGGTTAGCATAGGTTAGGTAATGATTAAATTTATCGCAGGTCCCCTTTATTTATGTTTGACATATTATCAGGAGAGCTTCGGTTAGGATGAGTTAGGTTAGAATATGTCAAGTTAAGATGGGTTAGGTTAGAATTTGTTAGGTAATGTTGAACGAATATTTTCACGGGTTCAACTAGCCTGACGATGACATTGGTGCAGTAAGGGTAGGATAGGTAAGATATGTTAGATGAGAATAGGTTAGGTTAGCCTAGGTTACGTAATGTTGACATAATTTTTTCACGGGACAACGGTTTTTTATGTTTGATTAATTATCAGGATAGGTTCGGTTAGCTTAGGTTAGGACAAGATAGGTTACAATATATTAAGTTAGGATAGGTTAGGTTAGAATATGTTATGTTGAAATTTGTTAGGGAATGTTGATCAAATTTTTTCTCGGGTCCCCCTAGCTTAACGATGACATTGTCCGTGGAATTTCCACGGGTCCTGTAAGTTATAAATTAAAGGTTTTAGTTTTCCCAAATGGCGTCGAGATCTTCAAGTACTTATTTAACGTCAAGATTTTCACGGTCAGTCCTGAATGTGTAATAGGCATTGATTGAGGTCGTGTTGAGTTGATTCTGAATTATTTCCGAACAGCCGTACCGCACTGCATGGCCAAAATGTTAACGAGAGAACGAAATGTGCGCTTTCGTCAAATCAAATAGCTTGTGTGCTATCAATTGAAAGTTTTCATAAATATTCTGCTACCCTAAGAAGAAGCCAAAGCTAAAAATATTATCTAACACTTCACCGCAAATATGTTTTATGTAAAGGGCTCAAAAATTCCCATAAAAGAAGAAAGAAAAGAAGGAAAGAGTTTATAATATGTGCAAAAACGTATTGTCTGTGTCCAAACTTGTTATTGAGCTTTCGAGTAGTGATAATTAGTCGAATATCTAAAAATGATTATTTTCAGTGAAAAGTTGTCACCTTTATTTAGGCTTCCTGACAATCTGTTTTGATAGAACAGCTTTTTCTAGACGCCCTAAGAACTAATTACCTCGATAATTAAAAAAGCTATTGCTTGGCTACGCATTTTCTCGGACGCTAATTAAAATAATCAAAGCTTATAATATCAACCAAAATTAAAAGCGTGGACTAACACAACATAACATAAACTACAACACAGCGAACGGTTTTCCCTCAAAAATGAAAACAGAAATCTCTTCCAAGCTCTGCAAGTGGAATCGATGTACAATTATTGCCGCATTCATTAATTCGAGTCTCAATTATTCCCCAGAAAATTCTCGGACTGCCTTCCGGGCCTGCGGTCTCCATCATTATTTTTGCCGCTGCTTCGTCCGCCGGACGTCGCCCCTTACTCTCATTAGGGGGCTTTTCACATCCAAATTGCTTCTTTTTGAGGTTCCCAATTTTTATCGATACTTGGTCAGATGTATTAGAGTTGACTGTTTATTGCAACATTTTGTACATTTCTGTACAAATCACCCATTACTTCAGGTGCGCTTGCAAGTCTGTTTTTGAACATGTAGACGAAAATTCATTAGCATGTTGAGGCAAGAGTTAAAAACATTAAGACTTTATCTGCTCCTGACATGAAAATTGCGCAAACACTGGTACGCAGATGGACACGTAAATTCTTTGGTTTATTTTAGAAGGAAAGCGCTTTTCAGTGCTTCGTAACTTTATAGTTCTGCCGCACACGTTTTGAAGCGCCCACAAATGACTCATTTCCTTCACGTGATGGAACTGCCATGTCCAGGGCCCTGAGATGAAACACGAGATCTTATTCATATTAATGTTTGTAAACAATTCTCTGCAATGCTCACCTAAAGCCGAGCGTCTCCTGGCTTTAACAAGTTTATTTTGAGAAAAAAGTGGCCGTGAAGCGATGTTTAATGGTTTTCTATTCGTTCTGAGATGCTGAAATCCCTTAACACTTTAACCGCAACTACTAAATATTACGTTCAACACCAAACTCAAATTAAAAGTCAACTGCAGCGCGCGATGTTGAAAATAGCAAACATGAACTGGATCGTGCCTTCATTTAGCTTTGATTAAGTATTTATGGAAATTGTGTTTGTGACTACTGGTCGGTCTGCAGCGTTGTGAAAATTACCTCCGTGTACCACCGGTGGGTCACGCTGCGGTCAAAGTGTTAAGTTTTGAATGCGTCTACATCCTGACGGTCGAAAGTTATTAGTGGCAGTTAAGTTTTATGCGCTTTGGGAAAAGTACTGACTATGATTTTCAAATGCCTCTACCTGAAGTGAGTGTGCCTGCCTTATTTCTCAGTACAGGTATGTACTCCACGCTCAATTTTGCAGTCCCTGGACGGACTTCTCAAAGAGTCCTGTTTTATTCGCTGATATTTTGGAGAGATTTTGTGTGCTATACCAGCTCGATATTTAGCAGTTTCCGTGCAATTATGAAACAAATTCAGTCTTCCTGAATCCGTCGCAGATATTTGTGATATCGTTTGAGGATGCAGTGAATGCAGCGAGCAAGTGGAACCCCGCTCCAAAATTGAGGCAGGCGGTAATATCACAAGTTCATGCACACCCGAATGTAACTTCCGCTCGCATGTCTTATTGTACTGGCCTTCACATATGCACTGGAGGAGATTAGTTTAGATTAGATGTTAGTTGAAGCCTACCTATCAGCAATAATGTCGTTCCAGAGAGAGATTGGAGGAAGATACCATTTATTAGTGTGGAGTTAAGGGGGTCGCGGAATCCATGCACAAGGTATTATACATAGAAATGGTAAGTTCAGAAATTTGATATAAGCTGACAGGACACCAGTAAACCTAAAAAGATGGTCCGTAACAAAACGAAAAAAAAACTATTCTTTTTTTTATAAATGGAAGGAGTACCTAACTTTTAACTCGGGACCTCACATATTCCCCTGGGGCAATAACTCTCAGAGATATAATAATTGTATCCCCCTTAGGGGTGCATTGGAGTAACTAATCAAACGTCAATTCATTGCAAGATGCTTTCTATAAACATTTTTTGGATCGTTAATACAAGGTGACCAGGTTTTTGGAATGAAACTTCACCTAATTCCTTATCTACATTAATTAAAGTGTCATCACTAAATATGTTTTCGTTGGCATTTAAATACAACAATAATAAGTACTAGTATGCTCACTAAGGTGATGGCTATGCGTACTACCTAGAACCTTACAATCAGGTAAAATTAACACCCTAAGGCCAAATGACCAACATCGATCTAAAACAGCAGGTGTTGGCAGGGTGCGATTTGGTTCAGATATTTTACACTGGCTCGTGCTACCAAACCAACGACGCACATTATCGGATCCAATGCCTTCAATTCCTGAACCATTCCATGGACGAATTTTTTTACCTATGGGCAGATTGTGCCCTGTGCGAATGATCTCAGAATCAAAGAAGGCAATGACCTTCTGGAATGATTTCTGGGGCGAAAATTGGGTAGCAATGTCTTGGAAAATAAAAAATACTATCAAAAATTGAACTTTACTCTCCAATCAAATGTTTATTCATGAACAAATCCAATGTCACAGTATTTTTATGCCCATTCTCGTAACTTCCATGAAAGGGAATATGGACTTTTAGTGGTTAAGTGAACGGAAGTCGAACATAACTCGCTTCAACCACTCTACTTTGCAGTTAGCGGCAGTTGCTGCTGTTACAAGTCTTTTAAGCATTTTTTTTCGTGAATTTGTTCACTCCTCTTCTACAATTACTCCCTGGTCTTTCGATACGCAAAAAAATACGCATTCAGCGAACGTTGGCAGCGTCCCATCTGTTCTGAAGCCTGCAATCGATTCCTGTTTTTACTCTGCCATCCGACGGTGTGCTGCAAACGAACATTTTAGAAATCCAGATACGATATGGAAAGTTTCACCTTTTCGAGTGAGGCAAAAAGCGTTGCGTTGGTAATGATATTTTGAAAACAGCCCTCAATAGGTTAACGTACGGAAACACAGGCGTACACGAACGTTTTTCCTTCCGTGTGAACAACAAGCAAATGTTGTTGAAATATCAAGGTTTTAGCCTAAAACACCGAAATTTTATTTCCTCCATGAGCAGAAAGCAGCAAATCACGCTCCCAGCCGCAGACATCCGCAATTTACTGGAAATTTTTATCTCTTTCCACAGTTCTAGTTTTTTGTTTTACATCAAGCCGATTATAAAACCGATTGAGCGACTTCTTGGAAATGTCACACGCAGTATAAATAGGGGAATCGAAAATAAAATGAACATATTTACTAACACACTCGGCAAAAAAAATCAAAGCCCAAATATTAGGAAACAGTACGAAATGTAACAACTTAACAAATCAAAATATCTAACGCATTGCATACAGTATCTACTCATTCAACATCCACGAATTCACTAAGCTAATCACTGCTCCTCCTTCCTATTTCAATCTCTAAAATCAATGAGTCAGTCAGCGCACTCGAGACAGCGCGAATTTTGAATATGTTACAGTGTGCGAAAAAGGGCATTTCTCAAATTGAAATGTTAGTTTTTGGACCCTCTTCTACATGCTTTGATTTTGCCTTCTTGTATTTTTTATTCCAACATTAATGATGGAATAGGAACATACTGTTTAACGCTTGCTAGTAAACATATTCATTTTATCGGCCGATTCTATTATGGAGGAGCAATTCACACATCATGCTAATTTATACTTCAATTTTTCGAAGACGTCAAATTCATAATTGTACGCCACCTTAGAAATTTAAAAATTAGTCAATGGTAATAAAACACATCTATATTGAGCACATGCGGATGTCCATAAGATTTGGCGTACTTCGAGGCAAATATTCTCCGTCATGTCAACATTTCAATTATAAGTTAGAGATGATATGCGTCCGTACGCGGTTAAGAGAAAATTCGTAACAAATATTCAGTGGGGAAAAATTAACGCTGTCCAGCGATAAGTAACTCTATATACGCATGCATGGTGTTGCAAAATTGTTGGTACAAACTTTGGCTACTGATAGAAAATATTGATACAAGCACTATTTCATCTAAGAACACAGTTAAAAAAACTCTTCTTTGATGAGACATTATGCTTATAAACTTTTAAAACTCTTTTTTCGCAGCACAGCAGCGAATTCGCAAAATGCAAAAACAGAGCAATAAGGAGATGAGAATAAGAATTGACAAATTTAGGCATGATTGACGCCATACCTATTTATTCTTATGAGCAAAGTGTCTAAAAACTCACTGTTCACAAATTTAAAAAATTTCCAGATTAAAAGAAATTTTTCAAACTTTTTAGTTAACCTTAGTAACCTCTAGTTTGAACCGTAATCTTTAGCCAGTTGGCATCGTAACACTGTACTGGTAAGATGAACAACCGCCGAATAAATGCTGAAATGGCTGATATTCATTTCGTCCATGGTCTTGCTGATGGTAATGCAAGACGTGCCGCAAGAATGTTCAAGAACGTTACCCCAAAAGACAGGTGCCTGTTCATCGATTATTTACTGCTTTGCACCGAAGGTTTTGTGAGAATGGAAGTTTCAGCGCAAACAGAGTGAATGCTGGTCGCCCAAGACAGCTTGATCTGGATCATGAGGAAGGTGTGTTGGACATTTCCTCCAAAACCCATGTACGAGCACTCTTGCCGCAGCACCGTCTATGGGAATTCAAGATCACACAGCAGTGGGGCGGATATTAGTTAAATCGAAATAATTATAATCCTTATCACTTCCTGAGAGTCCAGGGATTACTTCCTGCAGATTGTGCCCCTCGTGAACGATTCGCGCAGTGATTTTTGAATCAGGAGTTCGAAGATGCCCATTTCACAGAACACCGTTGTTCATGGATAAAGCTACCTTTAACCGTGATGGAATGTTCAATTTCCATAATTTTCAAGAAAGGCAAACGAATAACCCTCCTGAACATCCATGAACATGGATAACAACATCGCTACACCGTCAATGTTTGGGCAGATATCGTTCATAATCAAATAATTGACCCATACAGTCTGTCTGAGCGTCTCACTGGGAATGTTTACAGGATCTTTCTCAAAGAAGTTATACCGAATTTATGAGCCGACGTTCAATTGGATATTCGTAGAAGAATGTGGTTTCAGCATAATGGAGCTCCGGCACATTTTGCTGTGAATGTGAGAAGTTTTCTTGACCTTCAATTTCCAAATCGCTGGATTGGTCGTAATGGTCCCGTGTCCTAGCCGCCAAGATGTCTGGATCTGTTTTTTTGTGGGGGTACATGAATATCTTGTTAATGAAACACCTGTCGAGTCGGAAGAATATCTTGTACCAAAATTGCGATCGCTGCTGGAGATATTGCTGAGATGCCTAGAGTCTTTGGCAACGTACGCAACTCCCTCCGACGAAGGTGTCGCACTTGTATAGCGATGATCATGGTAGACATTTTGAACAATTACTGTAATGAGGTCCTCGCTACTAATAAATTATCTGATGCTGATGTTTTTTAATTACACTCTTGTGTATTAATAAAGAGAATATACATAATAATGAGCGTTCTTGTTTTACATATCAGGTTTTTTTCAAAAACGAAGCATTTTTCGAGCTTTTTTCATCGATGGAATAGTGCTTATAACAATATTTTGTATTAGTAGCCAAAGTTTGGACCAAAAATTTTGCAACACCCTGTATATCATGGTTGAATTAAAAAATAACACCTTGTTCTTCGTTATGCTAATAATGAGTAACGAAGCAGATCAATAGAAATCTGTTTTTGCGAGTATTCCTGCTTGAGAATTGCAAAAATCCTTAAAATTTTAGTTCCATTGAGTCATTACGATAGAATTCCAAATATATTGGTGTTGAACACGTAGAAAAATTCACGGGTTTTAGGAGTGTATGTATAAAGAGATCGCTCCTAAATCCACATATCCTTGGAGTCATCAATGACACTCTGATGCAGGAGATCAGAAGAGGAAACAGCATCAATTTTATTTTGCGGGCATTTGTCAAGGCTTCCGTGCTGAGCCTGAAAACAATGGCGGGACCGTCCGTGTCCTGCATTCTGATCGCGGGCCCACGGGGTCTGGCGACGTGTTGGGTACGGGTGTGTGGGGCTGATCGCCTGCTGCGCTGCTCACGGGCCTTACTGTTGTGGTGGTGTGCTCGGATTTGAGATTGTGTGCAGGTATGTGCATTGAAGTGTTGTTGTTTGCGGGTATGTGCATTGAAGTGTTGTTGTTTGCAGGTATGGTCGGTTAAGTATTGCTGTTTGCAGGTATGTGCAGTTAAGTGTTGTTGTTTGCAGGTATGTGCAGTTAAGTGTTGCTGTTTGCAGGTATGTGCAGTTAAGTGTTGTTGTTTGCAGGTATGTGCGGTTAAGTGTTGCTGTTTGCAGGTATGTGCAGTTAAGTGTTGCTGTTTTCAGGTATGGGCAGTTAAGTGTTGTTATTTGCAGACATGTGCAGGTAAGTGTTGTTGTTTGCAGTTATGCGTAGTTAAGTGTTGTTGTTTGCAGTTATGCGTAGTTAAGAGTCGTTGTTT
Organism: Morinoia aosen; assembly: GCA_030386875.1. NCBI lineage: Eukaryota > Metazoa > Arthropoda > Malacostraca > Amphipoda > Talitridae > Morinoia > Morinoia aosen. Next base: position 13,733,338 of record CM059567.1, on the reverse strand, counting down.
GCAGGTATGTGCGGTTAAGTGTTATTGTTTGCAGGTATGTGCATTTAAGTGTTGTTGTTTGCAGATATGCGTAGTTAAGTGTTGTTGTTTGCAGTTATGTACAGTTAAGTTTTGTTGCTTGCAGTTATGTACAGTTGTGTTGTTGTTTGCAGTAATGTGCAGTTATTTGCAGGTCTGTACAGTTTTTGCAGGTACGTGCAGTTATTTCTTGGTATGTGCAGTTTTTGCAGGTATGTGCAGTTATTTGCTGGATTGTGCTGTTATTTGTTGGTATGTGCAGTTACCTGCAAGTATATTCAGTTAAATGCAGTTGCTTGCATTAATGTGCAGCTATTTGCAGGTATGTGCAGTTAAATTCAGTTGTTTACGGTGATATACAGCTGTTTGCAGTCATGTACCGCTGCGTGGAGTTGTGCACAGCTGTCTAAAGGAAGATGAGCAGTGCACTCAGCTGCACAGTGTACGCTAGACAGAAAATTAAACAGACTGGTCATAAAGAACAAAATCAACACAGTTAATAAAAAGTAAGCATTAGAGACACTGAATAATAGCATAGTGCGGGTTAAAAAGAGCTATGTAAGAACATTGAAAGTTGAACAAGAAAACACACAGAACAGAGTAAACAAAGTGAAGTGAACAGAGAGAATGCACTGAGCGGAGACAACAGAAGTTTTGCCAACAGCTGCTGCATTGGAAGCCGATATCAGAATAATTCAAGGCTTACAATACGGCTCAGGGCAGACGAGCTGTGGCAGCGAAGGCCCGCGTTGCAGCAGAGCGTAGCAGCGCACGTCAAGATTTTCACATAAGTTCACAGCGAACTCGCGTCACACCGAGGTCCAAAGTTACCCGCCCATTTTTAGGGTTCTGTACATGGAATACAGACAGCCTCATATTCAAACCCACGTGTAGGAAGAGGGATTTTGAAGCACTCTCGTTTGCACTCTTCATCTCCCAACATCTACGACGCTGACGTGTTGAGTACGGCACATGTTTTCACGTCCTAGTGTGTTGTAACCTGGTGCGGCCTGGCCGTCTTTCAGTCATCAATTTCTTCATCAGCTCTTTTCAAGTTAAAAACTGCCTCCAGCTTGTACGCAGATTAGCTTAGTAAGGCCTGCACGGCGAATGAGCGTTCCCACGAGGACAAGTCCCCGCAGCATCTTAGGTGGCAGCCGAGGCTGCACTAACGGCGCAGCATTACGTAGAATATTCCTGCTAAAGCCCGCGATTGCAATCAAATGAGTGTTATTGCTCAGCCACAGAGCCATGTAAATACGGCGCTGATTGACGGCAGATTGCCTTATCACAGATACAAATGTGAACAAGGTTTATATATAATTTTTGAATTCTTAACTGTCTATTAAAAACAGTTATTTTTGCGTTCAATATCTTAGAAATATGATATATGTTTCTTAATGATTTTACCTGAGTATGCTGTCATTACTGGACTCATGACGTGCTGTAATTTAGCAGGAGGTTATGCAAGGAACTGGGAAAGTTCCGGCACTAAGTTGCGCAATAGCTTAGAATATCTTTAATTAAGGCTTATTTCGTCAGGTAAATATCCTTAAATATAAATATATGTTTGATTTTCTATCATCTTTAAAATTATTCACAATTACTTTTTGCAGTGTGAAATGTGTTTAAATGAGTAACAATTTATTAACGGGTATTTGACAAGATCAGAGATACGAGTCATTGGAGAAAATCAAAGATACGAGTCTTTGGTTCATCATATTCTGTATCGGTTCAAAAATCTTGAGCTACTGATGATCATCGTCTAAATGGTTGCCCCAAAATCTCTTGCACAAAAGATCATCAAAGAAGGGAAAGCAACGGTCATGTGAAGCCTAAATAGGTAACTGGGAAAGTTAGCCCGTGAAAAATATCATGAGTAAACAATCTCGAGGAATGACCTCTGAACTAAAAAACTGAACTTGTTGCCATTATTGAAAGCGTAAGCTACTCACAGATCTGTAAAAGGAAAACGACTGGCTAGGTAAAACATTTTGCACAAATTCAAACAGAATACGGTCAGAAAAGTGCAGGGTGTCTGAAAATGAGAATTTTTTTGTGGTTGAACCGAACTTCAATTGTCAGAATGGCATAGTGCTTGCAATATCTATTGCCAGCCTCCTAGGCTCTCAGAGAACATTTTTCATATTTTAAACTCGCATCAATGCATGGTTGGGTTGTCAATTTGAAAACATTCACATGTCCTCTAATTTTCGATCAACAAAGGACGAAAACAATGCAAATTCCTTCGTCGAGCAAATATTGACTCCTGCACTCTAGTTTGAATTATTCTAGTTGCAACCCATGAGACCACATGTGGTACAAAAGATATGATATCGAACACTGAAATTCCCTCATAAAAAAAAATCCGTTCAAAAGAGGGCTTTACATGAAAGACAATTCAATGCAACTCTCTGAATCTTTCGAGAACTGTCTAGAAAAAAATAAAAATTATTTAATCTACGACCTCCTTCATCCATCAATCTGCGCTCACCTTTTCGCCTTCTTCAACGTCGCGACTCACACAAGAATGCAAAGTGTTTTTGCATCGATGACAATTTCAACCATCTTTTCCTAATAATTTTACAAATGGACTTTCTCAAATATTGTGATTGAGAAACTGTATGGTAGGATGCCTAAATATGCGCCAATACCTTCACGTCAGAAAGGACAAATTACATAGTTACTGTGATCTCGATCGAACGGACTCGTTAGAGGATTGGCCTCAGGAGGGTTTGTCCCTTCTGCCGTGACGAAGTGCAGACATTAAAACGCCAGCCACGGTGACACGAGACAAGGAGCAATTACTTTTCTCGCTTGTGAGCGCGCAGAGACAATAAACGTGTTCTGAATCGAGCATCAAGGCTTTTCTCTCGCTAGATGAAATTGTGTTTGATTAATTATGTTCGCGCTATGGTGATATTTAAATTAAATGCGCTCGTAGCAACGTACTTCAAAATGTCTAAATTGAATATTTGAATATTGAATAATATCTCGTCTCAAAATCACTGTTTGTCTGAGACACAGCACTGCGACGCTTCGATGACGCAGTGGAACTTTCCGACACCGCAGGACGATAATACCTTAAAATATTATTTATTTTTCTATTTGCCTTTATTAGCCCTTTATAAGAACAATTATTTGGACCAACCACATCTCCGACTTTTTTCCCATTCCGTTTGTTTGTGATCGAGAAATGAGCATGAGAGTGTCGCTTACTTATTCTTTACCTAACTTTCTCGTTTTCTTCCTGTTGCGTGTAGATAAATGCAAAAATTTCTCAATATGCAAGAGAATTTCTTCGGCCATAGATCGGATTTTGCCCAACCAAGTCCCATTTTCTCTTCTTGTATATTAGGGATGCAAAATTACTAGTATTATAAATATACGAATAGAGTGATCAAATTTTCCTAAGCGTTAGTTAGTACACTGTCTCCCCTCCTCATTTATTGTTACATGTAAATTAATATAATTGAATACAGTTTGGAATAAATTGTTTGTGCTATAAAATAAAATGTTTAAGTCTTTAAAACCTTAGAGATTGAAACTAATTGACACAAGTTTGCCAATGCTAGTATTAATCAAACGAAATTTATCATAAAATGTGCGGATTAATGATGGGAATGGATTATTGACCTGGATTAATTAAGGTCATCATAAACAAGGGGGCGCACCTTTCACTGTATGTCTACTCGCCAGAAAGAGCACACAACAACGAAGAAAACACAACACTGGTTGATCAAAACAAGGGAGAAGGGTGCATCAAATAGGTTCGACGATCTGTGTAATTTATATAATTGTAATTGCTATGTCAGATGAATGTATGAAACCGTAATTAAACAGTCTTCAGAGAACGCTTTGGTTTCAGACAAACTTATGGAAACATTTGCGAAGGTTGGGCCAAGATATGATATAACCTAATTTCTAATTCTCTGTAGAATTTTCTGCATCAACTGCGTTTGCGCGGTTGCTTATGTTGGTTAAAGTAAGGTTGTAAGTAAAGTAGAGTTGAAAAACCAAGCGCATAGCTCAAATACATTTCTATTTTTTATGAAAGTAGAAATTTAATAGCACAAGGATATTCTACTCCGTCGATGAAATCTATTTGAAAACGTAGTTAAATAATTGAGATATTGTTCATTAATTCTGAAACACAAATGAGTAATTTACCTAGTGGTACACATCTGTCCGAACACTCAGTTGTTAGGCCAGAAGCAAACATAAGTCGACTAATGGCTATGTAATTTAACAGGAGGGAAAATAATTCTTCTCGCGTAACTGAGCCGACGTATCACAAATACTTTAGAAACATACTCCCGTCACGGACTTCAAAATTTCAATTAGCTTGAATTTATTTCGGCTAAACTTTCGAAGCCTGTTTTATCAGCGCGAAACACTCCTTAGCTTGATTTTTATATCGGCTCGAAAACTTCGAAGCTTTTAGCTCATAGCTTGAATTCATTGCGGCTCAAATTTTCGACAGTTGAAAAACAGCTTGTAACATCTTTAAAGCTCCACCAGATCAAACTCCATGAACTGCCGAAAAATATTCGAATCTAAAAAAACTGTGGGTCAAACCCCAACTTAAATAAATCAAGTCAGCAGAACCTGACTTTTCTATTATCCCTGAAAATATCAGGAAGACTCCTCCGGAATAAAAGCCTCTGAAATTACGGCCCTCAGAACCCTAAAATAGGGACAACTATCTAAAGGTGGCTCCCAAGAAGGACCAACCTAAATAATTCTCAATTGGGCCGAAACAGGACTCGCCCATCTAAATAATCTATCTCTGGCTCCCAAGAAGGAGCAGCCTAAATAATTCGCAATCGGGCCCAACAGGATTCGCCGCCCTAACGATCTAATAATTTGGCTCCCAAGAAGGATCAATCTAAATAATTCTCAATCGGACCAAAACAGGACGCGCCCACCTAAATAACCTATAACTGGCGCCCAACGTGGATCGCCTAAACAACTATCTAACAATTTGGCGCGCGGTTCCGCCTTACTAAATATTTAACAACAGTGAACTTGTTAAAAGCGAATTCATTTTTGAAAGTTTGAAAAGTTTTGAAAAATTAATGAGTGTGGCCCATGCATTAGTGGCTAAGCTACTTTAACAAATATCTATGGTTGCTTTAAAAGTGATATTAGTAAAAAATTTCTAAAGACAAAAGACACCATAAAACCGTTATCTGCATTTGCCAGAAAAGTAGCCTCTTTTTTTATTGACCGAGGCGATTTACAATAATCCGTACGTGTCAGAATCTGGCACACAACACATCATTTGCGTAACCCAAAATTCACTAACCTGACTTCTACGTCGACGTCTTTAATTCAGTCCTATATTTGCTACTTATAGGACCCTTAGCTTTTCACCAACAATTTTTTTTATGCTTATTTCAAATCTTTTGGCAAGCAATGAATTCACTGCATATAACTAGCACACTTTCACCAAAGACGACATTCACAGAGCTGGCGAATACAGATTTTTCGCTGCTTTTGATATTAAAAATTCATTTACCAATATCTCTTTTGAAGAAACCATCGGAATTCGTTAGAGCAGCTTATTCAGTGATGAAGATCTACTTTAATGAGTCTCACTTGCCAACTTATTCTAAAATTTATATAAATTTTCTTAATTAATTTATTTTTTATATTTGATGGTAAATTGTGCGGATATTTGAAAGGTCTTAGAATGGGTTTGCCTCTTTGGCTAACCTTCTCAAATGTTTTCGTGTGTTTTTCTGAAACAAACGCCACTTGTGTCGGTTGAGAGCACCATGCCTCTCAACTTGAATACAGAAAGGCAAAATTCATCAAATGCTGGAGGAAAAAAAAAAATGGCATCAGAATAAGCGATGTTCAAAACGCTATAGGAAATTAAAACTCAACTAACACGATCAACGGCTTCCAACAAAGGTGTGTGACGAATGCCGAAGGAAATGCATGTAAGTAGCGAATATGGAGGCAAGTGTGAGGCGAATGCTGGAAAAAACGAAATAAAAATATTTGGAAAGGAGGCAATGAATGAATGTTAAAACTACCAATTCTTAGTTACTATATGTAATTACGATAAGTAGGAACTACGTTTTTCTGAATTATTATTGTTGCTGCGCACACTTTCGTTAGAACGAAACGCTCGTCGCACGGCAATATTTTGCATGTACTATGTTATAAGAAAGCAGTGTTGGAAATAAGTCGGACTATGCTTTGCAGTTCGCCAGCTCGGGAAGATTCTCTAGACACAAAACCGCTGAGTCTAGCTTACATAGGCTTAGTTATGACTTATCACTATCGGATGGTGCACTGCTTTAAAAATGAGTTTGGGAGTTTTAAAATAACGTCAAATTTACTCGAGTTGTAAAGGCATAATGCAGGCCTACTTGAAAGTTGTGGACCAATGACAAAGTGGCAGACATTGGGAGATTTTTAGCGGGTTAAATTATTGCCTGTAAAATCATTCAGATCAGGTCTAACTGTTTGGTAAGATGAAAGAGAAATAGTTATCGACAAATAAGGGAGGAATAAAGTTGAAAATGAAACTTAGATTCTGAAGAAACTAACTTAGGACCGGCAGTAAAAGTGTTCTGTTTAAACTTATGATTATGTAGAAGCTTGAAAAGCCCTTCACATGGATGTATAAAAATAACCACAATTATACAATGATAGGATTAAAAACATCGCAGTTTTGAAATCAAGAATTAATAGGAAAGAACTGGGGAAATGCTACCTGAATTACGAAGGCGGGCTGGTACAAGAGTTCAATAGCAAGAACGAGGTGGATCATGCAAGGATGGACTCGATTTCCCGTAAAATTTCCCAACGTTTTTTATCAGTGCGCTGGTTAAATTGCCAGCAGGAAAAAATCACAGTGACTGATGAAAATTATAGTTGCACTAAACCGCACGAACTGTCATAAAAAAGGCACATATGCAGCTGCAACAACTTTTGCTATTCATGTTTATTTGTATAAATGTGCAGAGAAACTAGAGTGCAAAAAAGAGTTGAGCAAAGAAAATTTTGATGCGCCCCTTGCTCACCAATTTGTGATACATTTTTTCTTAATTAATAAATCTACGGTAACTCGTCATCACATTCCAGTATTAAATCAAACTTTTTTTTTTTTTGTTAAGATACATGACATTTTGATCTATTTGTTAAAGGCGTATGGTAATGATATGCCTTAGTAATACATTAAAGTACGATATTACTCCGTGGGTAAATTGATCTGCTTATTAATCCAGTTTAATCAATTTAGTGGTTGAATTTACGTACAAGCCTTTTTTTCTACAATCCTTAGCCTGTTTCTGGTATTCGTCTGTAATGATGTGCATTATGCCTTGTAGAGGAGAAGAAGATGAAAATGAAAACCCATGCAACGTATCATTCATTGAGAAAATATTGTTTCAGAGTCTAAAATGCGAGTGCAGTTAACTAAAATTTGTAAGTAACATTAAATTCCAGCTGTTTTTTACAGGGTTATGCAGTTCAGCAATGCTTTGTATTCTAAATTCAGTTCTTCTTGCGCGTTCTGTGAGTTTTCATGGTAGATTGGGCAGCCATTGCCTTCAATGCATGCGGGCAAACATGTTGGATACAGCCTTTTCTTGTGTGTTCATTAGTGTACGTAAAATTATTGGCACCTATACTCGCGTACGATTATTTGGAGTTTACTACCTCATCTTAAAATTGTCAATACTACGAAAATTAATAGTCCATATCGAGTCCCAACAGTGAGGAAAATGACATATTCGAGTAAAATTTCACGCTGAGCATGTGAAGCGATTAGTATGCATGTTCAAAAACATTGACGAGTTACAATAACAATACATGTGTTCAGATACCTTAAAATAAAAGTTGACGCGAAATAACATTTGCGACCAACATTACAGGGTATTAAAGTCGCTCATATCCGTATACGAGTTATGGTTATTTTTCAAGGTTTCAATAGAATATGTCAACTCTTGATCTCACGAGCACAAACTTATCAAATTTCACTGATTGATCTTCCTAAAGTCTGAAGCCTGTGTATTTACGCCGCGACTGAAGCTATAAGCAGTCTTACCAAATAGGGTTGAAAGAAAATTCCCCTGTATTTGTTGTGTGATGCGGCAAAGAGCTTTCGGATCAGACTCGAGCTCGCGCGTTAGGCTTGTGGCGGAGAAACTGGACATGAACGGACGGAGATGTTAAAAAAGTGAGAATTAAATTTCGTGATATTGTTTTTTTGCAGTAATAAAAGTACATTTATTTTTTGTTAATTCAATGGAATGGTCGTTGTTCCTCGCCACTTAATTGAATAACACCAGCACACCTGCACCATCCGAACGTTACTTTAGACTTTTTTGCATTCAAATGTAAGCACTAATATGAAAATAGACTCAAGTTTATGCTATGTGTTCTCCATGTATCCTACAATTCAGATCATTATTATATTTTGCTGAGAAAAATAAGGGCTTCTTCACTTCTCGCGCTCGTTTTCGTAGAATGTACAGTGGGGGGCAAAATAATGCAACACGTGGATTAAATCGTCAGATTTCACATTTCTAGACCACGCACAATTATGAAAATTGGACTATACATAAACAATTAGTATAAAAAATTAATAATATATCTAAAACCCACCAATATAAAATAATAAAAGCATGTAGTAGAGGAACATGTATAATCAATACGTGAACAGAAATTTACCACACATTTCAGGATATACATACTTCAAAAAATATGCGGCATTAAGATACACGAAAACTAACAAGATGAAACCTGTAAAACTATGTCAGTCAGAAAGAATCTGAACTAGACCATGGTTGCCAGATTGGTCATTTCATGGCCAATTTACGCCGTGGCCATGAGAAATTCCCTTGGCCATTTTAAAAAAATCGTACGATTCAAGAAACAGAAAACCTGCAATATTTCGAAGAGGTGCTCTCGTCGTAATATTGTCAAAGTGAGCAAAAAATTTATTAGTATTGTGATTTCTTAATGAAAAAATGCCTATATATTTTGTTGTGGCCATTTGGCCGTCGTTTCTCGTAAAAAGTGGCCTTAAAGTTGACTGAATCATCTGGCAACCCTGAACTAGACTATACACTGGTCGCTTGCAGTCATTCTACAATTAGGAAGGAAGCCGGTAGGTGCCAGTTGAAAACAGATGGATAGTCACCCATGGTTCGAAAGGATTTTGAGATAAAAACCAAAATCATTAAAGCTTTGAAGACAGTTTATAGGGACCACACTCCTTAGAAAACTTGCGTTTACAAATGGATGGAAAGATTCAGAGATGGTAGAGAAGCTGTTCAAGATGATGAACATTGTGAAAGACCAGCAACTTCAAAAAATGTGGAAAATTTTGATTCTGTTAGGAGCCTAGTCGAAGAAGATGGAAGATTGTCAGTTTATGAGATAGCTCAGGCTGTGGACGTATCAGTTGGTTCAGCTCATTCAATTCTACACGAGCATTTAGGCCTGAGCAAGCATTTGGCTCGATGGGTCCCAAAAGCGATACGCTGAGGTTAACCTCAGATGTGAACTGTCAACTGCGTTATTGACTAAAACTGAAGCAAAGAGAAGGCGCCTTTTCCAGTCGAATCATAACTGGTGATGAATCATGGGCTCACCAGTATGATCCTGAAACAAAACAGCAATCCAAACAGTGGCTTTCGTGTGGGTCAGCTGGTCCAATCGAATTCAAGTCTGAGAGGTCCGTCAACTGCTGTTTTCTGGGACTCGGAAGGGGTTGCGCTAGTCGATTTCTAAGAAGGTTGAAAAACTGTCACAGGTTCCTACTATGTAGAAGTTTTATGAAAATTGAGAGCAAAATTAGCTAAAAGGCGCCCAGGAAAGCTTCACCGTGGAATTCTCTTCTTTCATGACAATGCCACATCACGTTCTGCACGGGTGACAAAGGAAGTTATGAGAAAATTTCGATGGGAATTCCGATTTTCCCTATTCCCAAAACGAAAAGAACATCTGAAAGGAGTCTGTTTCAATATCACTGTTGAAGCAAAAGAAGCTGCACAAACATGGCTTAGAAATCAGCCAGCAGAATTTTCGAAAAATGATTTAAATGGGTGGAAACACCGCCTGGAAGTTATGTTAAAAAATAAATCTATTGTGACTAGAAATCAATAAAAATATAAAAAATCACGCGTATTTTTTTAGTACCCCTCGTACATTAATATTTATTTGCATAGGCGTTATTATTTATCATGGTGTCGAAACGTTAAGAGTAGTTCACTAACAGCCTTATATAAGTTTCGGGTGTGATCTTATCCCATTCTTCAATGTAAATTTCTTCAAGTTCACTGATATTATTGGGGCCTCTCTTCTCAATCTTATATTTCAATTCCCTCTAAAAGTTTTTAATCGGATTCATTTACGAGGATTGACTGGGCCATTCTAAAATGTTTTTCTTCTTCATCCTCAACCATTTCTTGGTTTCGTTTGCAGTTTGCTTTGGATCGTTGTTTTGTTGTAAGGTCCATCCACGTTTCAATTTTAACAAACGAGCTGAAGGTAGGAGTTGCTCTTCCAATATTTGACGATATTTTCTGCCATTCATAGTTCCATTAATGATGCGGAGTTTACCTACCCCCGATGAGCTGGAACATCCACATACCATGATTGAGCCACCTCTTAACAGTGGGTATGGTACACTTTGGTTTATACTCTTCATTTTGTTGCCTTTGAATATGGATTGAATTCATTTATGGTTTGAATTCATCTGTTAGATACTGAGTTCCAAAACGCTGTTGGCCTGTTCAAATGGCCGTAAGTATACTTCAGCCTGGCCTTGATTAAATGGTCGTTGTCATACTTCAGACTAGCCTTGACGTGACGTTTCTAGAGAAGAGGTGTCCTACGAGGGGTGCGGGAGCGAAGACCCTCACGGCGTAGTGCCCTATTGATCGTGTGTTTGCTGGCTTCAATTTCAGATGCCTTGAGATCATCCTTCAATTCTTCACGAGTAGTTTGAGGCCTCTGTTCTTGTGTTTGGAATAATTTTGAGCGGAACGGTCGTTAATTTTCCGTGGACAGCCAGTTCGAGGCTATAGCTAAGAGTCGTATTCCGTCCCTTCCATTTACGTATTATCCAATCGAGGCTATAGGAACACACAGTTGTGCATATATCTTTCGATATCCCAAACCTTCATTATGGAGCTCCACGATACGTTTGATCAGTCTTGGCGATGTTCTTATTCTTACCCATGCTTACGACCTCTCAGAACGAGAGCTGCTAAGCCAATGAGGCGTTATTGGAGATGAATGCTGACAAAAGTTCCGTTGCCAAATAGTAGAATGTATTGGAACATTCTGGAATAATCCTGCAATAATTTTAATGCACAACATCGAGAAAAAAGTCGGTTATTGTAAACTTTTCTTTACGTATTTAATATATAAGTTCCTATATATTTTTTTCTATTAAATGTTTGTGGGTTTTAGACATACTATTAATCTTTTTATTCTAGTTTTATATATATAGTCCAATTTCTGTAACTGTACGTGGTAAATAAATGTGGAATCTGGCAATTTAAACCACTTTTATTATTTTGCCCCCCTTGTATGTAGAGGTGACTTTCCTAAAGTCCAGCATTGTAGTGTGCGAGATTCATAGGGTGAGGCATTTTGCCTGGCAAATTAGCTCGATGATGGTTGGGTATATTCTGATGTACGCGGTTGCTACCAGCGGTCACATTTTCCATATAATATAGTTGTCACAGCCAACATTCGAGTTTCTCGCGTAGAACTTGCCATCATTTTCCAATTTGCAATCAGAAACTATTGCAAGAGGTAAAAACTCTTATTTAAGCTTTTCGGTTTTAATAAGGCCTGCAAACACCATGAATGCATGACGCGCAATTTTACCAAGGCTTGAAATCATTGTTCATTTTCTTCAACAAACCGCATTGATCAAATCACAATGAAATTATTTGTTCCCCAACATATTAGCTTACATCTACCATTCAGATTATGTTCGCTGATTTGACTCGTGCTGATTTTTATCTATAGAATTTTTATGATGTATCTCTACTGGTTTTGTTTATTTGTTTTATCGTTTCAACAGTGAGGACGGAACTTGAACGTTACGAAGCGTTTCATATTAAATGTCCCTATAGTTCATGTTTGCTCTTTTATTCATAATAATTTTGAATCACACAGTACACGGGTGGATCCCGCGACGACGTTCGAAGTCGTTACCAATTTAACTTTATTCTAATTGAAAATAGGGAGCTATTAGGAGCAGATATTTAGTGACAGCGCTAAACTCTGAAAAATTTTAACCCTTCGTTTTAAATCTTTGAACGTTCATGATTGAACTTTCTATTCATGAAAAAAAATTCATTTCCTCTCGAAACTGTCGAGCGACAAAACGCTGAGTCCTAAATTCTGTCTCGTTATTTTTGATGATCTACTTACAATTACGAATTTTTTAAAGGCAGCTTTCTGGCCATGTCGTTTGCTGTGAGTCGGTGCTCAAACATTTACCATTAATGCAATAGAATTTATCCGATGAACTTCAACATTTTTCGATGATTTACTGTCCTCAGTTTTTATTAAATAGCTCAGAATCCTTGCCAGTCCCAGATTTTATGAAATGTTTGATAAAAATATAATTATAAATAGGCGTAGGATGAAAAAAATTGATGTTATTCAAACACAGAAAGTGAAAGAAGGGCTTTAAAGAATATGAAATCAGGTTTACCAATCGATCATGTTATATGTTCTGCGAGCGCAGATTTGAGCGTTTCATAAGATCCATTAGGTTCATTCATTTTTATTTGAGATATGAGAGAATTTTACAGCGACTCATGCTGCTGCGACGCTTATCTGAGAAATTTCTCGTTTCTTTGCTCAAAACTCGCAAGATTTTATCAGGATTTGTTCTCGAATTTCAAAGTGTGTTGTTCAGGCAAAATGATAGCAATTTTATGAAATTTCTCAGCCAAAGTATCGGTTATTTCAGACTAATTTGGAGCAAATAGATTTTAAATTGAATTTTTCTCATTTCAATGATTCCAAATCATTTCAATATTATTCAATTGGAAGTTCTTTGAGCGATAAAATCTGAAATTACAGTTGGTTTTGATGTAGTTCAAATGGTGGCAAGAATTCAAGAACTAATACAAAATTATTTTATAGACATTGAATAGACACTGAATACTATTCATGGTTTTGTTGAAGTTTCCAGGACAAGTGAATTTTGAGAGCGTTGCCTCCCTGCAACTTGCGCCGCTCTCACTCTGATGGGAGAGCGCAATCAGCCTCGAGCTGTCAATAGCCGAAGGAAATGCCCCAAAACCGCACTTGAATTTTGCGGTGCGTCAACATTTGCACGAATTTGCAAATTTCTTCATTGAATCGATCTTTTGCAGTTAAGGGAAAAACAGAAAAAGTAGAATTCAAATTGGCAGTCTTTTGTGATAAAATTTAGCAAAAATCTACGTTGACTTGTTTGCTGTATCTATCTAATAATATAATTTCATGCTTTGAAATTCCGGTTTCTCAAACACGTTAGCTGAGGCGCACCGCGGTGGCACAATTTGCTGATGATCTCCATTGAAGCTGCGCCTCTGATTGAGCCATCTGATCGTGTCGAGCCCGGCTTAGAGCTGCTGGAAACACCAAAAGAATGAAACCTGTGATCTAAACACGGAGGTATTAAAATAATTATGATCCCAACAATCATTAGGATCGGATAACGAGAAGCAGATACAGCGCTTCGAATAGAGTACTATTGAGACATGACTTACGGTACATACTCGAGTACGATGGACACTCGCAGCAGCGCGTAACCAAGCAACCATTTTAAAAATATCGCCTTGAATTAAAGAGAGCATTAAAAAGATATGGTTAACTTCTCTAAACGACAACTCCTCACGATTTATTGCTTACTCACTTTTCTGATTAATCTGTACGTCCCTACCCTTACTCTATGTAACCTATCGTAGTCCCTACTTCCACACTGTAACCTATTTTAAGTCCCTGCTCCCTTATTGTAACTTATCGTATATACCTGGACGCTGCATGACTAAATGTGTGCCATTTTGAATGACAACTTATTTATATTGATTGAAATTCATTCTTAGACTACAATTCATTCATACATTCGAATTCATTTGTCAGTATAGAAACCTTCCATTGTCGGTAATAACTTAGCAGAAAAATAGAAGAACCGAAAAAAAATATGTTTACTATGTTTCTGCCTGTGTTTAGCCTGTCTGTTCGCCCGCGCGTCTGTCAGTCCGTGCGTTGAGCTTTCACATTTCACACACGAAAAAAGTGCAAGAAAATTTGAGCTTCACGCGATATCACAGTTACGTAAGGGTCGACTGTCGACATTGAATTGAAAATGGTCAAGTTAGGATACGTAAGGATTCGGTAGGTAAGCTGAGGGTAGATTTAGCTAGGTTTGATTTTGGTAGAATAAGATTGGATAGCTTACGTTAGGCTATGGTAGAATTTTAAGGATTGGTTCGGTTAGGTGCGGTTATTTAAGTTACGGAAATGACAGTGAATTTTTTTTATGGGGCCAGCCAGGTGAGATTAACACACGCTCTTCATGGCTAGCTTACGGTACATAGGGAAAGTTAGGTGAGCTTGGCCAGATTTAGTTAGGTTAAATTGTAGCAGGATAAGTTTGGATACGGTTAGGTAATGGCAGGATGAGTTAAGATTGGTAAGGCTAGGTTAAATTAGAATAGGTTAGGTTTGAATTGCTTGAAATGGATTTGGTTATTGGCTTTCTTAGGTTCAGCAAAAACTCGTTTAAACCGTTCGTTTAAAAACAGTCTTCGTGGTTAAAAAGAAACACTGACTCTAGAAAAATAAGTTGTTAGATTTTAAACTAAAGTAATAACATGATGATACGTTACATTGTGATTGCTAGCTTAATTAGTCCATCCTGTTAACAAGATACCTGAACACTATGAGATGACCATAAATTTCTAGTGTTTTGCAAATTGTCATCTATTTAAATTGATTGAACTTCATGTCGATTATATCGTACCATTTCAAACAAGTAAGTCGAAAAAATCCACATTTAAACAAATTAGTTGAAGATTGTTTTCACAGGTTTTCAGTTTAAGTAAATTGAAGTGTCTCAATGCCTAAATTCGTTCTCACCACATTTCAGCTGCTTACTTGTGTTAGATCCCGTTTCAGAAAGTTATACTGGGTTGAGTTTGAGACTAAGTTTGAGTTTGGTCCCAATTCACAAATTTATATTAGGTGTCTTATCAAAAATTTCGATTTTAACCGAAGTTGTATTTGATTGAAGCTCAAAAACATCATCTCATATTAGTTGCTTTTCCTGTTTTCTGTTATTAATGCAATTCCATAAACAAGAGCAGTTCAGGTCCGATTGATCATGTGATAATAAAATGTTCAATTATTGACAAAACAACCAGATGCCCGACAGCAATTTTTTGTCTCTCATCGCATTACTGTACGGTAAATAAATTCAACTAATCTCACCTGGGAATCATTCAACCTTTGTTATTGACATGCCGACCAGAGAGTAGGGAGGTTCCAAGGAATTAAGTGGGTTATGGCAGGCAGTCGAGCAGTTGAAGGTAGCCACTCATCGACTGGTTTTTCTCTCACTAGCTGTGCCCCAATTTTAAACTATCTTTAGCAACATTATTTATTTGCATTATTCAAGTTACACACTATTTAAAGAACCGCTATCAATTAATCTTTGCCTTTGATGAATTTTCGTAGCACGTCGACGTGGTATTCAATGACTACTGCATAGAGAAGAACCAACTTCAAACTTAGATTCTCGAAGCGCTATAACTACCATGAACATAGTCCTCAAAGAGGAAAAAATTGAAATAAGGTTATTTGACCTCCCCATTCTACTACAATACATGTACTACGAACGGATATCCGGCTTCAATCAGATTGTGAATGAGCTTAATATGTATAAAGGTTTCCCTCACAATCATTCTTACTCTGCAACTCAGTTTTCTCTATTCACCCGAGGAACTGCCAGCTCTCACAAATGGTTTGTCTCACTGTGTGGACGGAACCAGCGACTTTGTCTCCCAAATTGCAGCACTCAGCCCCTTAAACTAAGGAGAAGAGAAATCTGGAACGCAGAAAATAGACGTACGGCTATGCAATCTTGTCATCAAGACTAATTGAAAGCGAGTTGCCACAACATATTCGGGGCATAAAATATATTATTGGAAGTAAGGTCACATATATCTTTGCTATAAAATCAAACAGGAATAAGACTCTTGCTTAGTGTTTTCGTAAAAGCTAATCAGAAGCGTTTTTTATGAGTTCTTTGGAAAAACTTACGAAAAAGTACGTAAATTAGCGTTATATGTATATGTCATAGAGCATTATTAGAAGTATAAGAACGTACAGTAATTTTTCATAAAATGTTGCGTGAACTATCTGGACATGAAAACATTTTCTTCAAGATGTTCAATTATTCACTGATTCTCTACTCGCCCACTTGACTTTCATGTTCTGACCCATGCAGTGGGTGTAGCGTGTATGCCTGACAAAGGAGTGACAGTTTGGTGAAAAAACACTAAAAGCGTAATGACAGACGAGTGATAAAGGAATGACAATAGTAGCAGATGAGTTACGAGATCATTACGTAAGAAGGCCTGAGGAGTAATAGGAGAGCGACCGAGCACTGACAAGAAGTGACTGAAAATCGACGACGAAATGACACAGAAACGACAGAAGAGTGTAGGCAGACAGGCAGCTGTCCAGGGTACTGTAACCTCAACACCTGAATGAGTCGCCGTGTCCTCGTTTCTGCAGCTGCTGATGTTCTGCCGACGCCCTAAGCCAGGGTAATTCATTAATTATTTCAAGAGAGTCACTTCGGTTAAACGCATTGATTGAGAGAGCCGCAGCTACTGCAAGTTAGAGTATATATATTATGCCAATTAAATATTAATAAATTAATTTATATATTTTTCGAGAGCCGCGCAATGAACACCACTGTACTAAGCAGACGTCGCAAGCGACGCTAAGTTAAATCATATCAAAACGCCGCGTTGCTCACGCTTCCCAAGACAGCAAAGACAGTAAACCAAACATCAGTTTGCTTCTAATACTCTTATGCACAAGAGCTTTATAATAGTAATTAAATTCAGCGGCAACTCTTGGAAAGCTTGGATGAGTTGAGATCCATTGGCAAAAAATCTACCTATCGAAAGAACTCACGTGTTTACATGTGGAGTGAGTGGACGCATAGATGGAGTAAAGTAGTCCATACCTGTCGGGAGAGACAAAACAGTGTTATTCAAATTGAAAAGACTGTGGATTGCTTCAAAATCAATTTCCTTCCCTTATGATTTAATTTGGTTATGAATTTATTTTCATATTAAAATAACTTGCAATTCCCCACTGTGCTCTGCCATGCCATTCAAATACAGCTGGGATTTGTTGAGAGAAAAAAAAGCAAACTCCACAACAAGGCAGATTTCCTCCGCAATTAACGTCACATGAACAATTAAACAGCTGGAAAATTGAAATGGCATGACTTTCCCTAATCGCGAGACTATGTTAAAATATTCACTTTTTATAGCGATTAGAAATAAAATTTTCCTAATAATATCCCAAATATGGGGTAAAGTTTAAAAATTGCTCAGCTTATTACATCAATAAAATAAAAGTAGCTATAAGTAACAAGTTGACTGGAAAGATTACCAAAAATTCTTCCTACAACGCGTAGCCAATTAAATAAACGGAAAATCTCCCAAGCTGAAAACTAAGGAAAGTTCTTCCTACTGTTGTCTGCAGGAGATAAAATACCAGAAATTTCCATTACCACGACTTCAATATCCAGGAGAAATACGAGTGGTGTTGAATCAGAGGCAGGCTGACAGCTCTGAGAGAGAATTACAATCACTTCCAGACTCCGCGCCAAACTCAAGAGCTGAAAGGGAAAATTAGTCCATGAAAAACCTTTCGACACCGACCGAAAAACGGTAAATATAGCCTCAATTCTAGCTGTGGAACTCGTAGTAGAGAAGTGTTCACATATCGAGTGCCTAGAGCTTCCTGTGTTATTCAGCCTTGCTTTAGCCAACTGCGCAAAGCACGTTCTCTGCAATGAGGCAATTATTAAGACCATTGGAGTGGGTCAGGAGGCGGAAATCTAGGAATGGACGATGTAGTAAAAGAAAGAAATCTGGAGGGAACTCGGGTATCTATTGTCCCTCGCAGAGCTGTGTGATGTCAGAACAATGTCAGAACGAACTTGAAGTAGAAAGTTTCAAGCACTTTCACTGTACACGCTGAAAAAGATACATATGTTCAATTATTTCCACATGCTAAAAAGGCTTAAATTGAGATTACTTTCTATAGAGGCCATCTAATGTTGGCATAATTTGGGGTTACTAGTGAACCCTATAGGTGCATCATTGCTTACTATAGAATGCTAATTATATGGCTAGAATTAGCTTCATAGATGCTTGTAAGCAGATAAGAGGCTTTTGCAAACATTCTGATACTCGATACGTTGTATGCTGTTAGGCGCATGTCGCTTCTTAGCCTCTACAGAAAAATATTTACCCTGTCATTTTGACATTCGATGCAACTTTAAAATTGTTCGTCAAGTCTTTTAGAGAAAATGAATAACTGTAGCATTTTTTACGTCAAAAAATAGTTAACTGTTGAACAGTCGATTTAATGCATATTTTCCTGTTTAAATGCTTTGACGAAAACAAAGAGACAGCTAACAGTGCTACATCAGAAGACACGTCTCCACTCCTAGAAAAACTATGTTAATTCAAATGGGAAAATGTTGCATGCATTAGCAAGTTGACTTTGTCTCCTTTGACAAGCTCTGTGTGGCACGCCAAAAGGCGGCTGGCCGAATGTTAATACACTCATTTCCTGTTGTCGTTAGAAAGCCTGCCATTGATGTCGTATTCTAAACTAGCATCATGACATTTTAGTGATGTAAATGTTGTGTTGCGAAGATATGTCATTTATGCATCCAAAGTTTGGGTTGTCAAACACGTCATTATTTAAAAAATAGAGTAGAATAATTCTTCCTAGAGAGATTCATTCATGAATTTCTCACCTCATGAATACATGGTCAAATGAAGATAACGCTTGATTAAACTTCAGAGTTTTACGTTCTTACGGCTGCCCTGTCCAATCATTTGTTAATTGTTTTTGAAATTAGCCAGAACTTCTCTACAATGAGGAAGCCTCTGATCACACACTCGAAATATGAAACAAAATTGATGCGGTCTTTTCCATAAGAGAAGTGTTGTTTCGAAATAAGAAGGAAGAGCTTTAGGTTTTTTGAAGTAGTGATCTATTGCCCAAATTATCTAGAAAATTGGAACACGGTTCACATGAAGTATCGGTTCATTTACGGCATCGCTTCAATCTAAATCCACTGATTGGGTGAAAGGCCATTGACTTCATGATATTTTCCCGAAACGTCATTACGCGGATGTCAATTGTTGCGCAATTGACGTTCGAGATAATGAGCGCTAATGAGCCCTGTATCATTTGCAGCAGTCCCAGCTTATGAAATTCTCATGAGTACAAGTATAAAGTTGGCAGCTTCCTTGTATCCGGGGCCAGATTTTTTTTTAATTTTCATCACCGCAGCAGTACAGCGGGAAGTATAAGTTATGCTCAGTCGACTAGGCATCGTTACGTTCAGTAAAACGTAGCGTGGCCCAGTCGACTTAGAAGAGTTCACGCTGCCATGCAACTGCACCCATGTGGTAGTGCAAATTGCTTGAAAGTTCGGCTCCAAACAATTGCACACATAAAATAATTTTAAGTTTCATTCGAAAAGAGTGTTCAAAGAGGGTTCTTCGAAGACAGTTGAACTCTTCCTAATGGAAAACTAAGTTCCATTTAATATTCAAAGTAACGTGATTAGGACTAATCCCTGTAGTGAAATTGCTATGGAATGCTTGAGGTATCTTCTCGGGATGTCAAAAATAGTTCTTGTATGCAGCACTTTACGAGTTTTTATTTAAGATTGCAGCTTTGTATAACACTGTCCTCGGATGAATTTCTAAATTTTAAGGGAATAAAAATATCATTCGGGCAAATATAGATTTTAGGAATACTTTTCTGGCAGCAGAAACTTGCTTCACTCAGCGAATGCAACAATATCTACAGAGCGTTATTGTAAACTTTAACTCATGGACTCCAACTAGTTCAGTTCAACATTGTGCGGAAAACTTCTTGAGCTAAATAAAATGTGTTCAAATTCAGCAAAATCATAAAAAACAAAACGAACTACTTTTAAATGTGGCGTTATGCAGCGCGAGTGAACCTGTCAAAGTTCTGTTAGAAGCTTTTGACAGAGCGGCAGAGTTCTCTTGAATTTTTTTAACCAATTGTTGGAGAGATTTCTTTAGTCAATCAATGACGTGGCCGATCCTCAGTAGTGCCAAACTTTTAATATTTACTCATAAGTTCAATTTCTTCACGTGTAAGTAGGTTCAGAAATGCTCCAAGCATTTATGTACTAAAACACAGCAATTGAATAAAATCTATATTTCTGTCTAATTATAAAATGCAACGTTTCGATGTATCAAACATCATCCTCAGGCTGAAAAAAATATAGAATAATTTTTGAGTCACGTTGGAAAAAAACGCAAAAACTAGAACTTAAGTAATATAGAATAGATATGTAGATCACAAAAAAAGCGACCAGACAAAATAAGAAGTTTTTTATCACAAAAATAATCGTTGGACTAGATATATAGCACAAAAACCTCGATGTTCACCACACGAGAGACAAGAGCAAAAGGGTCAAGCGGCTTCGTCATACCTAGCAAGCTGTAGTTCTGCTAAACAGTTTAAGAGCGAAAAATCATTAGTGTTTTCATTAAGGGAAGGTTTAAGTTCATGAATGTGTAATACTTCAATTATATCAATATGTTCTTTTTTAATAACATTATAAAGAATTTTGGTGTTAAGGAACAGATCTTCATTGGATGGTTTGCAACTATATGGTCAACACGGAAATGATTGAAGATGGAACCTTGATATTTATGAGCTGTTTTTCTTTGCTTCAGGATCATTCTGGTCATGCCAATGTAACGTTTATCAAGAGACTTACATTCTCTTCGGATACATTTAAATTGATAAATCACACTGGCCTTGTCCAGATCGTTGACCCCAAATGCAGACGGATTATTTTTTACTAATTGGTCACTGACTTTACGATTTTTATAATACACGCAAACTTCAATAGGAGTTTCTGGATTTATTGGCTTAACAAAGGTTTTAATAAACTTTTTAATGACCCGTTCGTCCCGTTCAGTTACTCATAAGATGAGGTTAAGGACATTTAATGGTTAGCAAAACATATCCACAGGGTGGGCCAAATGAAGTCATCCGATGTTGTTTGGCTCAATTTTTTTTTAGAAATAAAAAACCTTGATTCTGTTTGTTTAATATGTTTATTTGAACCTATACAATTATATTGTTTAAGTTGCGAAGATGATATCGGCCAAATGGGCGCCGCCACAATTAATTGTTATACAGGCTCGTTGTTTGGCATTTTTCATCACTTCGGCGAGAACTTCGGACGACAGATTCTCAAACTCGTGTCGAATGTTGTCCTTAAGTGCTTGTTCACATACACACGGGACTTCAAAAACAGATTCTAGCACTCGTTTCGAATGTTGTCCTTGAGTGCTTGTTCACATACACACGGGACTTCAAAAGCAGATTCTCGCACTTGTTTCGAATGTTGTCCTTAAGTGCTTGTTCACATACACATGGGACACGGGTTCAAAAACCCCACAGAAAAAAGTCTGGAACGGCCAAATCGGGCGACCTTGCGGGCCAGTCCAAATCGCCAAAACGAGAAATCAGGCGACTCGGGAACGCCGTCTTCAGAATATCGGTTGTGGCTCGCGCACTGTGTGCGCGAGCCACAACCGATATTTACACCTGTCCGATATTTAAATCTGTAAACTTCACAAATGTCAAAACCGATTTCACATTGGCAGCAAACTGCACAAAAAAGGCATATTACAATGGGTGACTTCTTTTGGCCCACCTCGTAGATGTGACAATCCTGCATGGTGGAGCTCAATATTCGCTTTCTGATTGCATAATTTTTTGAGGTAATTCTGAAGTAATGAAGTAAATATGACATGATCAAGAGATAAATCAGTAGTTAAAAATATCTTCAGCTATTTTATAATCAGAATTAATATCATCACAGTGCTTTGGGTCTTTCAGAAAGTAAGTCCAAGGATTTCCTTCGCGCCTAGCTATATAAGAAATTAGAATATTGTAACACAATTTCGATAATATCAATCCATATAATGAATATTTGTCGAACTATCTCTATGGAGTATTAAAAAATGCCAACATACTGGTAAGCTATATTTCTCCAAAAATTTATATTCTAAAGTACTATTGCACAAGCAACTGAGATTTTGGTACCCACTTCATCATGAAACTCAGCAGAAGCAGCTAGAATCACCATTTGCGATTGAGGAACATTAGCCGTGCTTTTAATTTCTGCTAAAGGTTTCTGTCCGCTGTTCACGTTCTGAGGCTGAACATATGTAAGTGCGTGTACGTTCCAAGTGTAGATGAAATATCTACAGTCTCTGGTAAACTAATGAATAATTTGCAATTTATTTGAAATGAATAAATTCTGAAATTGGTGGCATCGTGGCTTTTATTATTATGTTGTTGTTCGAAGTTATGAGAGACGCAAGTAAGGCTTCATTCCAACATTATTTTAGGCAAACTTATCGTTGAAAGATAATCCTCAATTGCATAAAATTTTAGAAGAAAATTACATCCAAGTTGCTTCATCACGCACTCAAATTACATGAAATTTAAGATTTGAATTGGATATTTGAATTGAAATGAATCTTTTATTCGAGTTATGATGCTAAACTTGCATGGGAACTGCAGCAAATTTGCCCAGTTGTGCTGCGCGAAACCAAACTTCGGTGACTTTCGCCAAATTGTTATTCTCCAACTTGGGACGAAGAGTCAATAACCGTGACGTGGATGACACGACTTTACTGCTACGATAACTTTTGAGATAAGCTCGAGGCGCCAGCCATCTCACGTGCGCCAAAATCGTGTGATTTCGAACGGAGATACTCGTCTCCCTGTGAGCTCATAATTGGAAAAACAATGTTCATCTACACTCAAATGTGTCTATTGTACTAAGCATATTAAGAAACAATCTACTGCTGTATCACTTACCGTAAATTTATCTTTTAAATTGTTCAAAATTGTCTAAATTCTTTGAACATGTGATGAAATTAATTTGAGTAATGTGATACACTATAGCTGCTCTTGGGTTAGCCTCCAGAAAATTATCTTCAATTTTCCGTCAATTTCCTAGTGCTTACGCTCGTACTTTACAGCAGAAAAATACGAGAATGACTTAAAAGGCTTTCAAAATCATATATTCTACGCACATATTTCACTCGAAATTTTGTAAGCTTCTTAACTTTATGAAAAGATGGAAGTTAAGACGCAAACTTATTCATCTAAAATATATTGACGGTACAAGGCAACACCTGAGAAGTGGGTACTAAAGTTTTTCCTCGTACTAAACCCGGTCGGATAAGTGACTAATCGAAAAAACGATCATTACGGCCTGTTAAAAATCGCTGCATTGAAAAATACTCAACAAGAACACGGGATAAATAATGGGAAACAGCATTCAATTCTAAATCACTTCAAATTGAATTTTTTTAAATGGCTCGTGACATCAATAATTCTGGCAAATATCCTTCCACTCTAGCGTATAGCGCAGGTCATCAATCCCTTGTCGTTTTGCTGGCGCTTGAATGGACGTATCTAAAATTTATGAGCTTCCTGTGGATTTGATCTCCGAGTTCAACGAGTTGGAAAAGATTTTAATTCTATAAACAATCTTAGAACGAATACACACTTCAAGTCCCTTGATCTCAGATCCGCAAGAAGTTCTTGTGTTTACTACACACTTGTACACAGCAATCGTTTGCGGTATGTTTCAAGTTAGAGCCACCAGTAATGTATGATAACTGTTTTGAAATTTCCTATGCTATTTTCTTTCAATTCCTTCATTTTGTTGTAAGTAAAACGTAGTAATAAATAATTTTCGGTAAAACCAAACTGCAATCGAAAAAACACACATATTTTCAGTCCCTATTTAGTGCTCAGATATCCAGTTAAATGAGTGGGATGGATATGAACTGACCGAGCTTGGGAGCAACAGGAGTACTTGTATCTGGAGCACACGCACATTCTTTTTTATGTGTAAACTAGTGTAAACGACCCTTTAAAAATGACGGGATTCGATATTTTCTTTAGACGAATCTTCCAGACGTGGATGACAAAACAATATATCCATCGTTATAGTACATGCGATTAAAATATTCTTGTAC
The DNA here is from genome assembly GCA_030386875.1 of Morinoia aosen. Taxonomy (NCBI): domain Eukaryota; kingdom Metazoa; phylum Arthropoda; class Malacostraca; order Amphipoda; family Talitridae; genus Morinoia; species Morinoia aosen. The sequence continues at coordinate 13,708,952 of CM059567.1, read as the reverse complement.
TTGTGCTCTGGTGAAACTCGTATCACAGACACGGTCATTAAGCATCCTTTTAAGAGCGTGAAAGAGAATCAGATCAACCAACCAAGACGGACCAATCAATGTAATGTGTTCAATGACATTCCCATTGTAATAACATAGGGGAAGTTGCGAAAAAAAAATTATAAATGTATTTATGTATTTATTAATAAATTTAAGGCGACACCTGGCGTTTTATTATAAAGTTTTATTATACATTATTCTCCATTGAAACATGGGAATCTGCAATCCAAGCCCGTTAAACATCATTTCAAAAAAGATCCCCACACTAACAAGAACAGAAAAAGAAGCTTGGTGTTACATCACGTCTACTGTATGATTACGTTCCCATATTACACATAATTGTCTGCAAAAGACACACTGAGGTCGAAAATTCGGAATTTAATCCCTACACGTACAGCACGTTAGGTAAGCGAGAGACTTCCACCTCACAATCAAGTTCACAAAGTGAACAGACCTTTCAGAAAAATTTTTTACCTCGCACATGATTTCTCCTGTAGGCGCTGTTTAAGTAAAAATTAAAATTTTAAATAAAAAAGTAAAGTCTATGAAACATCAGGGATTAAAGTCTTTCCTACAGAAATTCTCTAAATTGATAAATGGAGAGTAAATAATATGAAAATTTTATAGCCAACGATATCAATCACAATTACGCACGCTTATTCTAAGCTCAGGTTATCGGTGTAAATAGTGCATGTAACGGTAGCTCTTTGTAGCTCTTTGTGAGAAGGGGTAGGCGAGTACTGGTGTACAGGTGCAGGTGTACAGGTGCTGGTGTACAGGTGCTGGTGTACATGTGCTGGTGTACAGGTGCTGGTGTACAGGTGCTGGTTTACAGGTGCTGGTGTACAGGTGCAGGTGTACAGGTGCTGGTGTACAGGTGCTGGTGTACAGGTTCTGGTGTACAGGTGCAGATGTACAGGTGCTGGTGTACATGTGCTGGTGTACAGGTGCTGGTGTACAGGTGCAGGTGTACAGGTGCATGTGTACAGGTGCTGGTGTACAGGTGCTGGTGTACATGTGCTGGTGTTCAGGTGCTGGTGTACAGGGGCTGGTGTACATGTGCTGGTGTAGAGGTGCTGGTGTACAGGTGCTGGTGTACAGGTGCAGGTGTACAGGTGCTGGTGTACAGGTGCTGGTGTACATGTGCTGGTGTACAGGTGCTGGTGTACAGGTGCTGGTGTACAGGTGCTGGTGTACAGGTGCAGATGTACAGGTGCTGGTGTACAGGTGCTGGTGTACAGGTGCTGGTGTACAGGTGCTGGTGTACAGGTGCTGGTGTACAGTAATTTTTGTTAGCTTCGCTGCGACAGCTCTTTCTCGATTCTGGTTCTAAGGAATATTCTACGCTAGCATTGTTTTGGTGAAAAATTAGAATTTTTTGTAATATCCTAGAGTAATTTTCTCGACCTGATTATTAAGTACGCACATATTGAAATGAATGCACGAAAAAATAGTGTCAAACTTCCTAAATGTTAATTTCTTAGTTTTAGACACAAAATCATTTCACTTCCACCAACTATACTCTCAACAATACCAACGACTGCCTCCACAACCTTAGCTCCTGTGTTAATTTGGTAGGAGAGAAAACCAAGGAATTTTTCAGGAGTGGAGTTTCCATGGTATTTATGTGTTTTCAGTCCCCGTATGTGAAGTGAAATATCATCAAGAATAGATTTTAATTTTGTTATTTTCGAATATGTATTCAGCCCATAAAACACCTATTTACTTCTTACGATTTCTCCATCAATGTAGGACTTATATGTCGGCAAATATTAACAATACAAATTGTCTACATAGCTTTCATTTATCAAATTTTCTTGGATTTCTCTTCCTTTTCTTCTTTTCCTTCTTTTTTTGTCTCTCCAAAGTGTTTCTGTATCAGCGTTTAAATATTTTTCCTTTTAGTTTGTCAGTAGAGCGTTTTGTTTTTTGTATGTTGATGTCTTTTTAACCTGCAGGACACCAGGATAGTATATTTTTACTGCTTTGTCCTCAGTTGATTCAACCACTATTGCAGATCTTAAAACTTACATTACAGTTTCTCCTTCGACTAGATATACGGCATTTTCCACTGAGAAATTTTTAAAAACCACTTTGTTGAACATGTAACCAACATTGTGATATATACTTTTTTCTTTTTTTTTCATTTTCAGAAGCCGGTATACAAAATGCCGCCACTGTACTTGTGACTTACACGCTAGTTAACTCAAAGCTTTGGTGATAAAAAAACTACACTAATTAGTGTGTTGTAATTCATCCAGCTGTCTTTAATCATTAAGTAGATCCAATTAAAACTATATAAATAAATTAATGAAGTGAATTAGTGTTTCTCCATCCCTGCATAACGTAATTTCATTGTCTTGTAGAAGTGAGTAAGAATCACTTAGTCTATAATTGCTGAGAATTTGTTCAATAAAACGGCTCCCTACAAATAGCTTGAGGATATTCCGAGTATTGCATTACCAATTTATTTGTGAATTATTTTTAGGCCAAAATCCAGTGCAAATCAAGAAAATTATCCTTCAGGTATGAACCATGTAACTGTTCCTGAAGGGACATGCATCATTGAAAGCTTTGTACTCCTGCATTCGAGTTACCATCTGTAAAAAAAACGTGAAATATACACGTTCCGAGATCCAGTTTAATGAACTGATTTCCTCTAACACGATTAAGTGATCATGTATAAAGTTCGAAAAGACACTATTTATGAGGCCCAATGAAGAATATACTCGTATGAATCTATCTGAAAGTACAAAGCACATTGTTGTCTCATCCCTCTGATCAAATATTGGGTATGAAGTTCAAAACACAAAGAAAATTATACGACACAGACAGTGTACCCAGTCTTAAGAGAAGGGCTCCACAGCTATACCTACAACATGAAGCCAATAATTCAATAAAACGAAAGTTATCGCTGCCCAACGCGTCCAACTATTCTGCGGATAGTTCTCACCTACATTACCTAGAAGTGAATTGACAAGCTCTAATAAATTTATCAAGGATTAAAGTTAAGTGTAAGATTAAATTTAGTGGAGTGCTACGTGGGTTTTGAAAAGCATACTCGTCTTGTACTTTAATGATTTCTGTTCAAATTAGCATGCCAGAAAAAAATAATCACCTATTGTTCTTCAAGCACCAGCTTTTTACGACATTTATCAATCAGTGTTCAAAGCTACGACCATTGTTTAGGTTATCAGCACGTACCGAACATGCATCAGTTTCATTCAGAGCTGACAAAGAGTAGATTTATTTCTTAGTTGCTCCACAACAATGGGACGAGAGCAAGATATCTTAGAATGGCAAAAAGGCCGGAACTATAACGTTTAATCGAACTTAGAGAACCAATGAAGGAATCGGCAAAATCCGCCGCCGTTTTATACCCCACTGCAAAGTGGGCCTACCATGCAACAATGGATTTAATTCTGCACATACAGCAATGTAAGGTAAAATTCTTTGGAAGAAAGCTCTAACCGATCGAGACCACATCCGTGAGTCTCAAATTATGAATGAGAATCGTTTTGCATCACGAATGTAACTACTGAGAGAGGTCCATGATGACTCTTCTCATACTGTTTCTGAACGAACTCTCCATGGGAAACTCGATGCAAATGATGTAAAGAGCAGAGTGGCTCGTAAACGGCCGATATTAACTCTCGTCAATACGACCACCTGTTAAAAACGGGCCAAATCAGACGCACATTGGACAGTAAAGGAATGGAGAAGTGTCATGCGGTCAGATGAATTACGATCCTGTTTCTTCAGCATTGATGCCTTGCGACGAGTAATATGAGAATATTGTAAGGTCTTTTAGTACAAAACAGTGGGAATCGCAGAGAAGAGAACTGTGAAAAGGCTTTATTACACCGAGAATGAGGCGAGCATCCTGCCTTATGTAAGGAGAATAGGTCAGCTCGTCTGTTTGTGCCTCCACCCTTTGGCTATCGGTTTAGACCATTAAAATGTCTCATAAATCGGAGAAGGGAGAAGAAAAATAAGAGAGAAATAAGTTCCTCCAGTACGGGTAAAAACTTGGCCAAGATAGAAGTCTTCATATTGGAACATGCTCGCTTATGAACTTCTAAATCGAAAGGAGGTGCGAAAATTTTGCATGATAAATTTTTCAGAACTTATGTGCAGTGTGACGCAAGACCTCTTTGAATGTGGGTCTCGAATGGACGTGCGTGTAATAGTGAAATTTCACCGCGTGGAAGCGAATGAGAGAAAATCACCGCGATGAAATGACTTCGTGAGCAGATACGGTGTGAGTTGAAGGATCGTTCGACGTTCTTCATTTATTGACGTTGTTTCAATAAAATATGGCATAAATAAAAGTCTATCAATGAAAGATGTGTAGTGTTCAAAGGTAGAGGTAAATAGATTTACAATCACGGAAATAACAGAATGCATACTGATTATAGATTGACGAGGAAATATACATTTTTTAAATTGTTTAAATACTAAACTAGGCAGTGGGTGAACATTTTTCACCAGAAAGTCGCGCTGTAATGTCACACTTATCAAATTAATTCATTGCAAAAGCCGACAATGCTGGCACGGGTCGGATGAGTTGCACGAGTGTCTTAGGTAACATCGTCCCGATTATGTGTCATTATTTCAAAATGAAGGTACACAGTTTGAAATATTTCATAAAAAAAGATGAAATATATATTTAAATAAATCTGCACTCCAAAGCAATACGGGGATTGTGAATAGAATGTATTCTTGCTTGTACGTGGAGGGTTTTGCTTCCAAATTTGTTTCTTTCCGTTGCTTCTACTATCGCAGTTGTGAAAGGAAATATGATTCGGAAAACTTGTCGTCCTGTGGCCAAAATCGAAAGCTGATATCGGAAGAAATGAACAAAACGGGCTCCCAAACGTGCCTTTAGAAAGTCGAAATTGTTTTTCAAAGGATGTAACCATTGTGTGCCTTGTTAGTCAAATATTTCTTTCATGTTACCCATATTGCAATAGGCGAGTAAAAATTTGAGCTCCACTTTTGTCAAATTCCAATAGTTAGCGCCAATAATTGTAAAAGTGAATTAGCTAGCCGTTATAATGATTTCAGAAGTTTCATAAGTGATGTACAGCAATTTGTAATTGCCACTTCTCCGAAGAGCGATCGAGTAATAGGATATAAGCATGTGTGAGTGCAGTGTCGCGAAGCTTTAAACTTAGTATGTAGCAAGTATATTATCGTTCAGGTCCCGTCTCAAGAACGCGGAGAAAACAAATAAAACTGGTCTTTGAGTTGACAGTCTATCGGTTCCCCGAACTTTGTGAATGCCCATAATAAGTTTAATTTCTGCAGGCCCATTGTGGTGTAATGTAGTGTTAATACTGTGTATATGTTATACTTCTAAAAATTGCATTATCATTTACCTGTTTGTATGCAGGTGTGACATTACTTCAATCCGAAATTCCCTAGTTAATGCTAATTAGCCAGGGACCTCACGTCTTTCTTTCTTTCGTGACATTCTAACGTCGAGTTCATCGCGAAGCATGAAGCCCAAAGCCTGTGTGCGCGGAGTTATGCGAAGAGGAGAAGCTGTTATGTTCTGGGGCTATTTCACCAACACAGAAATGGGTTATTGAGGTTAAATACCCACGAAACTGAACCAGCACGGCTAAACTGAGCTACTATAGATAACAATGTAATGTGATTCGTGCAATATCTGAATGAAGATCGACATGTTGCCTTGCCTATGTTTCAGGATGACGGTTGCCAGGAACGTTGGGTTAGAACTATCATTAATTTGCATTCACGATATGTCAAGCATTTAGATTGGCCAGCTAAGTCCCTAGACATGATCCCAACAGAATATTTGTAAAATCACCTATAAGGACAAGTTAAAGGTCGAGAAGATAGTCCACATAATGCAGCCGCATTACGAGATCAGTTAAATCAAGAGTGGTTTGAAATCAATCAGATGTTAGTTGATACACAAATAGATTCACTGGAGAATAGCCGCCATTAAACGTGCTCGCAGACAACCTACAGCATGTTCGCATCAGGTAACGAATTTTTCTTCCAATTAGCTCATGTTTCGCAACTTCATTTAGCAAATCTCTTCGCTCCCATGGAACCCAGCACTGCCTGTTAACAAATAAGCTTTCAATTAAAAGCTAATTTTGACCGCAATTGGGAATACGTACTTTCCTACCACAAAACTCAATTGAATTGAGTTCGCTCAGGAAAGAGACTAGTAAGGCCTCAGGGCAGATACCATGCAGCATCATACACAAGATTTCGTCTGTGGCTTCTGTTTCGCCTGAGTTACGTGATCTGTAAAGCTTCCCACTCGTATTTCCTCCTGACATGTGTGTTAATTCCACCCAACAGAAGTATGTCCTATTAGCGCACATCCTTTCTTGCCTTTATTGACTGAGTATTCTGTAGCCTAATTCTGGATTACTCTGCTTCAAATCGAGTATTTAGCTGTCGATTACAAACTACTAACCTAAACTAATGTGTACGAACTCTCTATGGCATTTTAATACTTCGCTTTTTTCTACAACACCTTAGTTGAAAAACTGAAGTAAGGTGCAAACGTCGGCAATATAATGCCGAAGTTTGCGTAATTCCTCAGGTAGTGGTGTGTAGGTTGACTAAATTTCAAATCTTCTAATAAACATCCCTGTAATTGACCACCATTCTAATTAGGAGGAAACCCAGCAGTGTGAGGTATAACCATCAAAATATTTACCAATTTTCAATTGATGAATTCCTTGCACAGCACTCATGTCCGACAAACGAAGGTTTTTATCACCATCTCAATCGCAATAATCCCGTCTTATCGCCAGTTCAGAATTAGTCCCTGGTTTGAATGCAGGAGTATCTCAATTTATTTCATGAAACGCTCAGTTCATAATACAACAGTCGCATGAACCTTCTGGCTCAATTCATGAATTGTCTGCTCTACAGACACCCTATAGAGTAGATAAAGGGCCGCATAGTATGAGTAGTGTAATAGCTTTGTTTGTAGTGATCGAGTGAGTAGTAATTCAAATATTTCACACTCGAATGTTGAATACTTGACTTAAAGCAGACTATAAGTAAACACTACTACTTAATAATAAGCAGAGTCAATCGCAGGAGACCCCTCAGGGGGATTCAGCTATTGTATCTATGGGAATTAGCGCTCCCAGGGGGACAATGTGTGAGGACCCGAGCTGAGAGTTAGGTAGGCCTTCTTTTTGTTGAGATAAAACTTTTTTGTTATGTTAAGGACCACCTTTTTCGGTTCACTGCTGTCCTGTTTTTCAGCACCTACTACTTTCTTCTTCAACTTTTATCATGTGTCATGAACTTTTTTCACAAATTCCTGTTTCTATACCTCTTCTGCATAGATTCCTCAATCTCGTATCTCAATACTAAATTGTGCCTTCCTCCTTACTCTCTTCGATACGCTCTTTTTTGTAGCGGTTAGGGAGGCTTAAACTAACCTATAATCTAATCTATAATCCAATCGCGGGAGAACTTCGTGAGCATTGGTATTAGAGTACAAATAAGCCCTTTTCGATATTCTCACTTTCGTTCTTTATTTCGCTGCATGCAATCAAAAAATTAATACACACTGAAATTCACAGGAAAATGTTTTCGAGGATGAGAATTACAAAATTATTAATATTCTGCATGAACATTTGATACTCTTTACTGCCAAGCGTTTGGGGGTGAAACACAATGGTGTTGTTCCTTTATTACCTGTCATATTTCAGCTTAAAATAAACAGAATTGAAACCAGGAAAAATTTGTTTAAACTAATTTTGATTCTTTTACATCGAACTTAGTTACCGTGGGCTGCTTCGAGCAGACGTTTACACGCTCCAAGTTTGGTATCACGCAGCTCTTGTAATGGAGCTTAACGAGCACGCCTGCTGGCTTGCTTGTTGCTCTAATATTCGAAATGTCTGCCAGGGCAATGGTATAAAAATAAAATCAAAACGCTTTTGGTCCAATTTGTGAAGAAATTGAAACAAGAACATTATTACCACTAGCGCTGCAGCTGGCCTAGGCCCTGATATCAAATACAGTGTCTGCTCGGGAATAATTAAAAACATTAAGGACTTTGAAGGGCTGTTCCCGAGGCCGAAATGAGCGTCTGGGCCTGAAGTCACGTGCGCTGGTCCGGAAATCTCGCGAGCGGAGAATTTTGTCGACTTGGCGGCTGTGCCTGTTCTGCTGTGCCTGTTCTGCTGTGCCTGTGCTGCTGTGCCTGTGCTGCTGTGCCTTTGCTGCTGTGCTGCTGTGCCTGTGGTGCTGTGCTGCTGTGGCTGTGCTGCTGTGTCTGTGCTGCTGTGTCTGTGCTGCTGTGCTGCTGTGGCTGTGCTGATGTGTCTGCTGCTGTGTCTGTGCTGCTGTGCTGCTGTGGCGGTGCTGCCGTGGCGGTGCTGCTGTGGCTGTGCTGCTGTGGCTGTGGTGCTGTGCCTGTGCTGCTGTGGCTGTGCTGCTGTGGCTGTGCTGCTGTGTCTGTGCTGCTGTGTCTGTACTGCTGTGTCTGTGCTGCTGTGGCGGTGCTGCTGTGGCTGTGCTGCTGTGGCTGTGCTGCTGTGTCTGTGCTGCTGAGCCTGTGCTGCTGTGCCTGTGCTGCTGTGCTGCTGTGTCTGTGCTGCTGTGGCTGTGCTGCTGTGTCTGTTCTGCTGTGGCTGTGTTACTGCCACAGCAGCACAGGCACAGCAGCACAGACACAGCAGCACAGGCACAGCAGCACAGACACAGCAGCACAGACACAGCAGTAAAGACACAGCAGCACTGCCACAGCAGCACAGACACAGCAACACTGCCACAGCAGCACAGACACAGCAGCACTGCCACAGCAGCACAGGCACAGCAGCACAGACACAGCAGCACAGACACAGCAGCACAGACACAGCAGCACTGCCACAGCAGCACAGACACAGCAGCACAGATCTGTGCTGCTGTGTCTGTGCTGCTGTGTCTGTGCTGCTGTGTCTGTACTGCTGTGGCAGTGCTGCTGTGGCTGTGCTGCTGTGGCGGTGCTGCTAGGGCTGTGCTGCTGTGCCTGTGCTGCTATGGCTGTGCTGCTGTGCCTGTGCTGCTGTGGCTGTGCTGCTGTGGATCTGTGCTGCTGTGGCTGTGCTGCTGTGGCTGTGGTGCTGTGCCTGTTCTGCTGTGCCTGTTCTGCTGTGCCTGTTCTGCTGTGCCTGTGCTGCTGTGGCTGTGCTGCTGTGCCTGTGCTGCTGTGCCTGTGCTGCAGTGCCTGTGCTGCTGTGCCTGTGCTGCTGTGCTGCTGTGCTGCTGTTCTGCTGTGCCTGTGCTGCTGTGCCTGTGCTGCTATGCCTGTGCTGCTGTGCCTGTGCTGCTGTGCCTGTGCTGCTGTGCCTGTGCTGCTGTGCCTGTGCTGCTGTGCCTGTGCTGTTGTGCCTGTGCTGCTGTGTCTGTTCTGCTGTGGCTGTGTTACTGCCACAGCAGCACAGGCACAGCAGCACAGACACAGCAGCACAGGCACAGCAGCACAGACACAGCAGCACAGACACAGCAGTACAGACACAGCAGCACTGCCACAGCAGCACAGACACAGCAACACTGCCACAGCAGCACAGACACAGCAGCACTGCCACAGCAGCACAGGCACAGCAGCACAGACACAGCAGCACAGACACAGCAGCACAGACACAGCAGCACTGCCACAGCAGCACAGACACAGCAGCACAGATCTGTGCTGCTGTGTCTGTGCTGCTGTGTCTGTGCTGCTGTGTCCGTACTGCTGTGGCAGTGCTGCTGTGGCTGTGCTGCTGTGGCGGTGCTGCTAGGGCTGTGCTGCTGTGCCTGTGCTGCTATGGCTGTGCTGCTGTGCCTGTGCTGCTGTGGCTGTGCTGCTGTGGATCTGTGCTGCTGTGGCTGTGCTGCTGTGGCTGTGGTGCTGTGCCTGTTCTGCTGTGCCTGTTCTGCTGTGCCTGTGCTGCTGTGGCTGTGCTGCTGTGCCTGTGCTGCTGTGCCTGTGCTGCTGTGCCTGTGCTGCTGTGCCTGTGCTGCTGTGCTGCTGTGCTGCTGTTCTGCTGTGCCTGTGCTGCTGTGCCTGTGCTGCTATGCCTGTGCTGCTGTGCCTGTGCTGCTGTGCCTGTGCTGCTGTGCCTGTGCTGCTGTGCCTGTGCTGCTGTGCCTGTGCTGTTGTGCCTGTGCTGCTGTGCCTGTGCTGCTGCGCCTGTGCTGCTGGGCCTGTGCTGCTGTGCCCGTATCTCCGGCAGACGAGAGATCCGGAAGAAGGGAACCCGAACACTTTGGAAGTAGAAGGTCGTTATTAAAAAAGCTTGCTATTTTCCGATAAATGATTCTCCCATAATTTGTTGAGTTTTAAAATCCAATTAGTAAACTATATTTATATAGATTCACCCTTCGAATTTCTTCGAATCCATATTGTGGTAGAGACGCTCACTCGACGACGTCTGCAACATTTACGACATCAGATTTTTTGCTTCAGTAGGCCAGGTCATTTTGCAGTACTTGCAATAGAAAAGAAAGAAAGAGAAGAAAAAACGTTTATTTGCGATAAAGATGATACGAAGCCCACCATAAGTTTTAAAAATGTCTTAACATAAAGATCCTTGGTTGATATACACTTATGGTATCATAATACCCATGCAAATAGTTGTAACAAATGATTAAGAGGAAATCATGGAAAAATGCATTCCTTTAGTTATTTTAATCTAGGTTTGATAATGCATGTCAACACAAGTTGAAAAAAAGCATAATACCGGTGAAGAAATGTGGTTGAAATACTCTTATTAAAGCTTACTTACACTGGAATACCAGCTTAGGAACTTGCAATCTCTAGAATTAATACTAAAAGTTAAATGACCCAATTTAAATAGTTGTGCGTCTCAGATTACGAGGTCGATATTATTTAGAGCGATCTTTTCACCTCTACGTATCAACTAGCATGACAATCAATGAGCTCATGGAAAATAAAATATTTTACCCCCAACACAAACTAATAATATTTCCTACGCTAATAATACCGACACGAAAGAGTTCACATGAGACGGCGACATGAAAATGATTGATGTACAACACTAACCAAAATATTTACAACATAACTGGAGTAATACGTGAAATAAACCTAAATAATGCTGCCATAATATACTCACGAGCTTAAAAAACGATAAATTGTCTTACAAAGCTGACAAAAATATTCGATGTCGTGGATAAAAGAGAAAAGAGAGTTTCCAATGAGGTAAATGCGTAAGATGAAATTGCATCGCATTACAAAATGTCTTACTATAAAGGTCCTAAGTTGAAGAACATTTAGGGGTGCCATGCATGACAGGCCATGTCAATGCTCGTAAAAAAACTGAGAGAAAACATAAAAATGTAACCAATTGCAGGTTATTTTAGGTTTCATAGCGTTCATTAAAAATGCGAGGAAAGAAATATGAAGATTAAGAAAAAGGGGTGAAACGCTTTTGGGTCTCCACGTACATTGACATATGAACTTTGCCTTTTTTAATATCAGAGAATAATGTTGAAAGTGTTTGTAAATAATTTATATGCAGAGCTAAAGGGTCGAAACGGCAGATATTTAGAAATATCTTTGAGTGCGAACATAACAAAATAGAACTAAGTTAATTGCCTCAAAGGACTCGCTTCAATTCCCTCAACACATTTATGATATTTTTAATACAAAACGCTTGCCAATAATATACATGAGTGACGTGTCAGGTAACGTGAGAGTTTGATAGTTAAAATAATAACTACGTTATTTATAGCACGAATGCAAATCGCCAGATTAGCAATTTTCCAATAACTGTTCTGCAAAAATGCAGAGTAATGTAGCAAAATGCATTAAAATGTAAGTGTATGAGCTAAAGAAATACGTAACTACTTTTCTGTTCGTACTGCAGCATACAGTTAGAATTGAGACGCAAGATGACGTGCTATTTTTGACTTAACTAAACGAGGGTAAAAATTCGTTTTAGCGTACCCCGTCTAGAGTGAAACCGTATATATATTTCAACCGAAGTTTTCATTTGGAGTCGATCGGCATTATCCCCAGCGTCCGCAGAGGTCAAATAAAAAAGTTATATAAGTTATGCGTAAAGCATGCGCATTCGTTTTCTGAGCGAATTTCGTCGGTGAACGCTACTTCAGCGTTGCAAACGCCATTGTAAATTGCCTTTGTTTGACCTCTGCGGACCTTGAACGTCACACCAATCGACTCAACTCGAACAGTTGAGTTGAAATATATATACATATACGAAACTTGTAAACTTCAAAATCTACGGACTTTAAAACGAATACTTAAGTATCTATCATGAAGCATTTTATAAATAAATTTAAAGTCTACGGACTTTATGACGAACATTTAAGTATCCTCATAAACGAACTCATGATATTGTTTAAAACGTTCCCTCGAAATAAACCTAACCTAACCTAACCTAACCTAACCTAACCTAACCTAACCTAACCTAACCTAACCTAACCTTTGCAACGCTGAAGTAGCGTTCACCGACGAAATTCGCTCAGAAAACGAGTGCGGATGCGTTACGCATAACTTATATAACTTTTTTGTTTGACCTCTGCGGACGCTGGGGATAATGCCGATCGACTCCAAATGAAAAGTTCGGTTGATATATATATACGGTATCACTCTAGACGGGGTACGCTAAAACGAATTTGAGCCAAAACGAGCACAAAGCCTTCCCTCAGATTTCAACGTCTACCTTTCTCGTCGAAAGTTAACCATTCCCCTTCTACCCAGTGAACCAAATTAAATTATGTTCCTTTCTCTCCAAACACCCCGCAATATAAATTCATAACGTATTCGTATGAAACTCGCTCAAAAACATGCTCAGAAGAGTGCTTTAACTGAAAGAATAACATATAAGAGCACAACTCGGTACGAAAATTTTATTACAAGGCAGAAACATCTGCACCAACCATAAGGCGGAAATGTGCACAACGAAAAGCCTTACCCGTAAAACCATTAGTTCCAGAGCTTCAAGCGCTCAAAATGGCAGTGGCCTCTCAGACGGTCAAGAAGAATGATGTTAACAAGAGCTTCACAACCCCCAAACCATCTCCAGAGCTGTCTGCAAAATCAGAGTCGTCCGACTGTGGTAAAAATCTCCCAAGAGCCGCTTGCAAGAATTTAAAGAACGTCTCAACTTATCAAGTTCCGACACCAACAATGTGCGCACTTGAAGCGAGTGCCAGAAAGTGCACAAAAGCAGCACTCGATCCTCAACTTCACATTTCTAACCGTGCCCGAGAAGATCCTTCATCGACAGAGTCAACAGAATCGATCAAAATTTCATCGCTTGCGGGGGCTGCCGCACCAGCACTATGACCTGCGCCTCATCTCAACGAGTGCAACAGCGCGACATCTCCCCAGCTCTGCGTCACTAACAAAGTTCAGAATAGCTCATCATCAACGAGGACACCAATACCAATTTCATCATTAGTACGCAATCGAATTGTAAACTTGAGAACCTGGTTGTTTTTGTTGTTAGAATTTTTAGAACCTGAAATTTCTAATTGTTTCAATATCATTAGTAAGCAATCCTGTATAGGCATTTCAGGCGGTAAAGTTACGTTCCCTTATACTCTCGCATCAACTGATACTGGCAGAAAATTGCCTCAGAGCGTGATTGCTACATGGATAACGTATTATTTTCAGTGCTGAGTAATACAAATAAAACTGCTACACCTTTTAATGGGTACTTGCACTCGCTGCAAATAACAAGCTCGAAAAAAAATTACCGACATTGTCAATAACCTGTCATTCACGAGAACATTTTTCAATAAAACTTTAAGACAACGAGTGTATCAAGGCCTGCCGCCGATGCTTTCTCCTGTATCAAACATTGGAATTATAACCGAATAACTTTTCTTATAATTCTCATACAAGTTCTTATAACCTTACCCTGAGGTACCTGCCAGTATTTCCCCTAATATCAACTCCAATTGTCAAGAACGTTACGATACCTAGCTGCTAGGTGATAATATCCTAGCCACATTAAGAAGAATGATCATCGATCGCTCGTGAAGTATTCAAACTGTTCCCTCTGGGTGTCTTGACGACGTTCTCAAATTTATAAATTGAATGTCTAGATTTAAAGATTATATCATCTGTTTTCAAGTCCTCTGCCTCTCGTACTTAGGCCCATCTCAATTTAGAGAACTTATTGCAAGGAAATGATCACTTTTTAGTCTCCACCGCATATTACTAATACTTGCAGTGCGCAACTATTCTACAAAGTGTTGAATATGTGTGCAAAATCTTGGGTTTGAGCCTAATTCAACTTCAAACCTATGCTGAAACTAATAATAATGCCATACACATTCAATAGGTTCCAATGGCCTAGTTTCCCAGAAGAAAAATATTCCTTTCTTGAACAACTCCTGTACCCCAAGAATTCCCGTACTTCATTTTCCTCATTTCAACGAATGTTATAAAACAAGCAAAATTATGGATCAACCTCAGTGAAATGGAAAGTGTACGAAATGTAAACACAGCTTTGAAAAAGAAAATCTGCCATCGCAAGTTGGTGCAAATGTCCGGGCTGAACCCTTCCAAATCGAGAACACTATCAAGGAATGTGAATATACCTAAGCCTCTCTCCAACTCGATTTCAGACCGTTATAATGTAAGTACGAACAAAAAATTTGCGTTACTTTTAAACGGAGACAAATAGTGACCATGACATGCCCTCCTTTTCAATCAATCGTCGAGTTTTCAATACCCCCGCAGGAATAAGGAAATTGACAGAAAACGTAAAGATCCTCTTAAGCTAAATCACAATACAGTAAAAAAACACTCGAATAACGATGTTCAAAGTTATTCTAAAGAAATTCAAATAATTAGGAAAAGTTCATTGCTCGTCGAGCCTCTTCCCAACAATCGATATCAAGTGCACAACCACGTAAACAGTTCCTGCAATAGAAAACGACTCCCGAACAAATGTATAGCCATGGCCAAGCCCCCGACAAACGACCAAACTCAAAACGAAAAATCAGGATCGAACCTAATTTGCACACGTGCTGCAAACACACACCGGAAGACTTGAAAAGGTTCTTAATTAAGATAGAGCCTACCCTCACCTTAGCTGACGGACTGTCTCCTCCACGGAGTGACAACACAGCTTGCGTCACAACAAACCTCGCGATGGAACCATCTATCTCAAAAAGATCCCGCAAAGACGAAGAACACTAGAAACAAAGAAAAGTATGCAAAATTCGTTAACAAGAACAGTGGCGACCTCGAACAGTAATTGATAAATGTCTCGATGAGAAAGGCTTCAATAAAGCTATTGGAGACCTCATATCCCAAGTAACTCCCAACGCTTCGAAAAAACCAATTCACATATTCAATGAAAAAGAAAATGAGATGATAAATTGGCCTCCGGTGAGCACTCATCAGAAACATGACCACTACAGTGCCCTCGTAAAAATGCGTGATAAAATAACCAGTCAACTAAGCAGAGGTGAACAAGAGATTAATTCCAAATGTTTCGCTAAATCTCGCAAATGCAATACCTTAAATAAACATATAAAAATAAAGATAGTGTCGAGTTCTCACGGGTGTCTATTTTAGTCCTTCAGTGAGTTCGACAGGAAATTTTTAAAGCGTACTGCAGGGAACCTCTTTGGCCGTCAGTCGCAGCCGAGATGTTGGTTACGGCTTTTATAGTAGAAGAACCTTCCTATCTAGGCAGATTACTTCAAAATGAATCTCAGTACTTGGCTGGATCATTAGTAAGCGCCGGCGTTGATACCATGCGTAGCTTAAAATTAAACTCCTTTCAAGAGTTGTAGATAATCAGGAGACTTTATCCAAAGTATATCTTTATTCGGAGATGGAATGACAAAAGTACAATTCGTAAAAGTCGCCGAAACTTGGGAGCGAAGTTCTCGAAATCACAAAAAACGCTTCCTCCATTTTTTTCAAATGATGGACCTATAAGCGGCCGCGTATCCTAGTTACGCGGGAGCAATACAATATTATTTTATTTATAGGTTTGAGCTGCGACATAAAATTGGTCGCAGCAGCTCTTACTTCTTTTATACACAAGAATTTGAGATCTATTTAAATCTTTCTTCCTCTCTTTATCTCTAGACCTGCTAGCAATCTCGTTTACACATAACTAGGCTACATTTGTACAGGACCTCGCTGCATCTTGACATCCCCACCCTTGGTGAAGCTTTTACTTCAGTCAAAGCTTGAGGAGGTATGTACCAATAGGCCCCAAACCTATGATATTTGTGGCTTGGACATGGGGCTATCCTCCTGGTTTATTCTAGAATTTTTTTTTCGTTTAGGCCCCCTATTTTTAACCCCAATTGGAAAATAGTTAGTCTAGATGCTGATTTATACAGCCGCAAGGTTACAGTACATGAAATTACAAATTATCTTGGGCCAGGGTAATTTCTTCACTCTTCTATGGGGGCACGGGATAAAAAGTCTGCCAAGTGGTTCCTTTTTCCCTCGATATGTTCGGCTTTAAACGTAAATAGGCTGAAGTAAATGGCCCATCTCTTGAGGCGTGGATTTAGTTTATCTGCCTGATCTAGGTAGAGTAATGGCTGATGATCGGTCTGTAGGACGAATTCCCGGCCGTATAAATAAACCTCAAATTTTTGGAGGGCCCAATAAATTGCCAACGCCTCTTTCTCGATCGTAGAGTATTGCTGTTCTGCGGATTTTAGCCGTCGCGAAGCATAGGCGACGGGCGCATACTGTCGAAAATCCGCTTTACTGGGTTGTAGTAGTACCGCCCCTAAGCCGGTCTGGGATGCGTCGGTCCGTAATATGAACGGAGCATCGGTATCAGGGAGTTGCAACACCGGTTGCTTGGTGAGTGCGGTTCGCAGTTGCTCGAACGCTTCTTGGGCGATGTCCGTCCATGGTATCTCCTCGGGGGAGTTTTTTCGTAGAAAATCTTGTAACGGGGCTGCGCGGTCGGAAAATTTAGGAATGAATTTTTGCTAATACCCTACGCTTCCCAGAAAACTTCGCAGTTCCGGTTTAGTTTTAGGTAACGCTGCTTTTGCTAGGGCTTTAGTTCGTTCCTCCAAAGGTCGGAGCTGATCACTGCTGAGTTGGTGACCTAGGTACTGCAGGTTGGCGTAGCCAAACGCGCATTTGGAGGGTTTGGCATGTAATCCATGAGTTGCCAAGGCTCTGAGTAGACTCCGGAGCGCTGCTACATGTTCTTCCCAGCTACTCGACGCGACCAACAGGTCGTCCATGTACACCTCCGTGTCCTTCAACCCTTGGGTTACCTTTCGGACTAGGCGTGAGAACGTCGCGGGGGCGTTTGCTAAGCCAAAAGGCATAACTTTAAATTCGAAGAGGCCTGTTCGTGTTTTAAATGCGGTGTATGCGCACGAATTTTCCTGTAGGGGTACCTGCCAATATCCACTGGTAAGGTCTATTTTGCTAAACACTGTTTTCCCTGATAGCCGGGTAAAAATTGCGGAAATATCGGCTATAGGTTCGGCGTCAAAGATCGTCTGCCTGTTCAGATGTCTACAGTCTAGGCAGAACCTGTGGCTGCCGTCCTTTTTCTTAACTGCTAAGAGCGGGGAATAATGTGGGGATTGGGAGGGAGTCACAATGCCTAGCTGCAACCACTTTTCTAGATCTCTCCTTAGTTGTGGCTCTAGCGACAACGGCAATGGATTGGTGTGTTGTAGTCGTACCTCCGTGGGCTCTTTCAATTTGATCTCGTGACTAACGGTGGAAGTTTTACCGGGGGTATCCGTAAAAATATGTGCCTGTTCTTGTAGTAGTTTCTGTAGTTGCTCTCGCTGCTGGTCGCTTAGTTGCGGATTAAGGTCGCAGTCTATAATACTCTCCCCTATGATCTGCGGAATTTCCGGCGTACGTTGATCTAACGCTTCTCCTTCTCCAGGGTATTCTACCGCTAAACATGCCGCGGAGAATGCTTCCTCTACCGTTTCGCTTTCCGTTTCTTCGGGATCGGCATTTGCTTCTTGCTGATTTATTGTGCAGGCATTCGGCTGCTGGTATTTCCGTAGGAGATTTATGTGGTATACTTTCTCCTCTTTCCCGACGGTCACCCGGTACGTGTGTGTTCCCAATTTCTGGCTAATTATATGGGGATCTTGCCATGCCATGGTAAGCTTGTTAGTGGAGTCTGGTTTGAAGACTAAAACCTGGTCTCCTTTTTCCAGGACACGCACTTTGTAATGCTTACCCACCCGTTGGTGTGCTTTTTCCTGACTAGTTCTCAAATTCTTTTGAGCTAGCTCGCACGTTTCTTTGAGTTTCTGCCGCATGTCCATCAGGTACTGGGCGGCATTGCGATCGGTTTCTGCGGGTTCCGGAGCTACCCAGCATTCTTTTAATATGGCTAGTGGTCCGCGGACTTGATGTCCGTAAATTTATTCGAATGGCGAGAACCCGGTCGTAGCTTGTGGTGCGTCTCGATACGCAAATAATACTGCGGGTAAGTACAAATCCCAGTCTCTGGGTTTTTCTGTTGCCAGTTTTCTTAACATTGTCTTCAACGTCCCATTAAACCGTTCCACAATTCCGTTCGATTGTGCATGGTATAGTGGGGTACGCCTATGTTTGATTCCGTATAATCTTAAGAAGCTCTCAAAGGTCTCGGCGGTGAATTGTTTACCGTTGTCGGTGGTGAGAGTGTGCGGATACCCTACTCTAGTACAAATCTCGTTTAACGCGATGGCTATTGTTTCAGCATCGATGTGCCGGAGGGGAGTTGCATCTGCATAACGGGTTGCCTGGTCTACGACCGTCAGTACATAGCGGTTTCCTCGAGCAGACGCGGGCTGAATGGGACCAATTAGATCGACACTCAGAGCTGCAAAAGGCGTTCCGGTGATGGCGGGCATGGTGGGAATGGCTCGTGCGGGTCGTGCGGGGGCGCGTTTTTGGCATTCGTGGCACGAGTGGCAATACTTCATAATATCGGTGGCTATTGAGGGCCAATAAAATTCTCGTTCTATGCGGGCCTGTGTTTTCTTTTGCGAGTAGTGCCCCGCTAGTGGGTTATCGTGGCCCATTTTAAGAATTTGGCCTCGTAGTATAGCAGGGACCATCACCTGAAGGTTGTTGTGTTCTCCGTGGGTGGTGCGGCAATACAGGATGGAGTCCCGTAATTCATAAGCTCGGATGTCGCGCCTCCTAGTCTTTTCTTCTATGCCTTGCTCTGCTTTCTTGAATGCTTTCTGTAGGGTGGGGCATTCTCGTTGCAACCTGGCTAAATCTGCTCTGTTTGTCGGTTGTGGTGTGAATTCGAACTCCCTCTCGTTATTTTTGGCTTGTTTATTGATTTGTTGTGCGGCTGATCTGGTGGTCATATGATGTACCGTCACCGCGGGTTCTTGCTCCAGCACTTCAGGGCTTGGCTCTTCAAATGAACTAGTTCCTGGTATACGCCCAAGGATGACATCGTGGGACAGATTTTTCATGAGGACTACCGTAGCCTCTCCTCGGTAGTACGGACATTCTAATCGTATGCGGGCCATAGGTGCTCTTATGGCGTGATTATCGGCCATACGTACTTGGATCACGGTGGGTAGTCGCGCGTTCTCGGGCACAAAATGTTTTTTTACAAAGATGGCATTAGCTCCTCCATCTAGCAGGACGTCTACCTTGTGATTCCCGACGCTTCCTGAGCATGTCTTTAGCTGTCCTATTAGTAATTTATTGCCGGAAGCAAGGTGATTGCATTCCACTGGCGCTATCTCCTCCTCCTTGTTTTCTTCATACTCTTCGTCTAAAACTAAGGCATTCACTTGAGCGGAAGTGCTAGGCCTTGCCGACTCTGGTCTGCGTTGCTCGTTCCTAAATTGCGGTGTCTCTCTACACTGGGCAGTGGTGTGATCTGCGTTTGGTCCGTGCCTCTGGCAATAGTAGTTCCGCCAACCGTAGTGGTTGGTTTCCGGGAAGCGTGTTCCCATGTTTCGCGGGTTGTTGCTTGCCATGGGTCGTGGAACAACGGATTTTTCGAAGCCTGGTTTGGCATGATTGTTGAATCCATAAGTTTTATTGGTGCCAGGTTTTGTAGTTCCGGCCCCGTTCTTACCAATTTGGTTCTGTATTTCTGTTCCCGGTGTTTTGGTTTTTCCTTGACACAGTTGCTGGAGGGACAGATGAGGTAGAGCTTGGAGGTATTTATCACCTTGCTCGCCCATCGTCGGAATATCGATCCCTCCCCGGTCTTTGATGTGGATCGCGATGTGACCTGGCAGCACTTCATATGCCCGGTCTATCAATAGAAAGTCTCTTAATGCCGCGTAGGTGGGTGCGACTTCGCTTCCTCTTATCCAGGCATCGAAAGCCTGTTCTAATCTCCGAAGGAACCTGCTCATATTATCTCCTTCGTCCGGAGTGACTTGGTAAAAGGTTTCCCGGAGTTTTGAAGGTGTCACTCGGTGGGCTCCTAACAGTAGGTTTTTGATCTCTTCCAGTTGATATCGGTCTTCTGCGGGCAAGGTCTCTATGAGCCGTCGCTCTTTTGGGGTTACTAAGGTCTCTATCGTCTGGACCTGTTCCACGTCCGTACTGCCCATAGCTCGTCCATATTGCTCTATCCTCTTGAGGAATTCCTGCATCCCTTCGTGTTTAGGGTCAAAAGGAGGCGGTTTTGGAAGGTTCGGAGTCCTTCCATGGGGCTCATGTACCTCTCTCCGCTGCTGGAGTTGCAATATTTGGAGCTCGTGCTCCCGTGCTCTGATTCGTTCCTCCCGTTCTAGTTCAAAGGCACGTTCTGCTCTCTCACGCGCCTCCTGCGCTTCTTGTTTGGCTCGGTCATTCTCCTCCAGAGTTCTTAGCCGTCCTAGGAATACTTCTCGATATTCACCGTCTCCGGGGTGGAGTCCTAATGCCTCAGCATACTCCCGGGCTTTGTGTACTTGATCGTCCATCTTATTGGTGAGATCGTCGCGGCTGGTTGTGAATGAGTTCTTCTGCCGGATGATTCGCTAGTCTTTGCTAGTTCTCTTTGAGGTCGTGGCCCCACGTTGGGCGCCAATATTGTCGAGTTCTCACGGGTGTCTATTTTAGTCCTTCAGCGAGTTCGACAGGAAATTTTTAAAGCGTACTGCAGGGAACCTCCTTGGCCGTCAGTCGCAGCCGAGATGTTGGTTACGGCTTTCATAGTAGAAGAACCTTCCTATCTAGGCAGATTACTTCAAAATGAATCTCAGTACTTGGCTGGATCATTAGTAAGCGCCGGCGTTGATACCATGCGTAGCTTAAAATTAAACTCCTTTCAAGAGTTGTAGATAATCAGGAGACTTTATCCAAAGTATATCTTTATTCGGAGATGGAATGACAAAAGTACAATTCGTAAAAGTCGCCGAAACTTGGGAGCGAAGTTCTCGAAATCACAAAAAACGCTTCCTCCATTTTTTTCAAATGATGGACCTATAAGCGGCCGCGTATCCTAGTTACGCGGGAGCAATACAATATTATTTTATTTATAGGTTTGAGCTGCGACATAAAATTGGTCGCAGCAGCTCTTACTTCTTTTATACACAAGAATTTGAGATCTATTTAAATCTTTCTTCCTCTCTTTATCTCTAGACCTCCGCTAGCAATCTCGTTTACACATAACTAGGCTACATTTGTACAGGACCTCGCTGCATCTTGACAGATAGTTAATCTCAAAATTAAACATATCAATGCTCGCAGTCTCAATGATAAAATGGATGACATAAGGGTAATGTTGACTACTAGCGACATCGACATTTAATGCGTATCTAAAACGTGGTACGGTTCACGAGTCGTAAGTTTATATTTCAACATCATCGGGTACACATTGTATCGTTATGACGGAGTCAAGAATAATAGGGGTAACGGTTCATCCATTTTCATTAAATATGTCCAGTTGTCTACTCAACATCCTTATTTCTAACGAGAAAAAAGTGAGAAGACATAGAAAGGGTTTGGCTCAATGTTCAATGAACAAACACAAGTCGTTCATTATCGGCAGCCTTTATAGACATCCACGCAGTGTCTCTACGTCCAACATTAGAGTTCATTGAAAATAAGCTTAAATTAATCTCTGTAACCATAAAGTATTTTTTATTTTCGGATATTTCAACGTAGATCTGACAAATAAAAACAATGAGTTGATCAATATACTGTACAGACTTATCTTTTGCAAATTGTTCAAGGACTAACGCGCATTATAACTCTTCCAGGACTCATCTAGACCTAGCAACTACAAACAATCCACCTGCAGTATTCAGCTCAGAGATTTTACAACTCATTTCCGATCACTATTTAGATGCACGTCAAATCAATATTGCAAAAGAGAAACAGAGACTCAGTGCCATAACCTACCGCATCAAAAAATGCTACTCCCAAAAAATACTTCTAAAAAGGTATTAGAAAGACGGAGCGGATTTCAAAGCGTGGAAAACACCGAAGATGTCAGTTTACAAGCTTCGCTTTTTAATTACCATTTCATATCAGCTCTTAATGAACGTACACCCTTCACCACAAAGTAAATTAAGCCATGACATGTGAAATGGATGACAGATGAGATAAAAGAGCTGAGTAAAGTAAGAAGCAACTACCAGCGAGAATACAAACTGAAAAAATCAGACAGTACACTCCGAATGCTGTGCAGATATCACGAGATCATACGATAAAATCTAGTGCAGCAAATCAAGACCACTGCCACGGACTGTTGGCAGCAAAACGAAATTAAAAGAAATATGGGAAATCATTCGAGAAGTGGCTCAGTGTCAGAACTCAGACTGCAGAAGTAATTTTGAAAACCCCTCGAAAATGTCGAATGATTTCAATTCTTTCGTTTCAAAAGTTGGTGGTAAATTTTTCAATAAAATCTCCATAGACTAGTTCCAAACACACCTACAGGTGCACATGCGAATTATGTTTCATCCTCTATTACAAAAAATAACTGGAGACCAAGACCGGTTAGTATTATAGAGACACGAAAAATTTTACAATCGCTAAAAAATTCTAAATTATTTGGACATGACGGCATATAGGCTTCAATGTATTAAAGACAGCTTCTCTGTTACAACACTCTTGATTTGGTTGATGATAAATAAATCTATAGCCACTAACAAATTTACTGATCTGTGGAAACTGTCCATCATGTTGAACCATTGCCTAAATCAGGTGATATCAATGAAGCACCAAATTACAGACCAATCAGTCTAGTACCTCTCATGTCCAAAATATTGAAAAAATTCAAAACAAACCAGCTTTCTCCTCACATGTATGAATCACATCTACTTCACTGCAACCAATATGCTTACAAGAGGAACACCAGTACTCAAGATGCTATACTTAATATCACAGAAAAAATATGCAATGAAATATACCAAAAAAATGAACTACCCTTCTACCGCCTGATCTCTCTGAAGCGCTCGATAGAGTCGAGCATAAAAAGCTCCTGTAAAGAATACCTAACTTTTAGAATAAACTCATAGCTTCATACAAAATAATTTTAACTTTTTCCAAGGTTCAACCCTTGTCCCGCTCCTGTTTTCTATTTTTATCAATGATTTCTCCACCAAACACCAAAATCTCACCGTATGCTGATAATGTCCAAATTGTCATAAAGTTCGAAAGCAGATTTGAACGCAATCCAAATCAACGCTGCAAGCCTTCTGAAGAATCTGAAATTGTGATATGCCAAAATGGCCTTAAAAACTTAATGCAAGGAAAACGCAATGCTTTATTTTCGGATCGGAGAATGCGATCATGAAGTCCCCAAAATTTACGCTAATGTTTGAAGACGATGAAACCGAGGCAGTCGACAAAGTGAAAACCTGGGTATTTGGTATTACAAAATATTACTTTCAAAGCACACGTAGAAACAAAATGCAAGAAAATCAGAATAACGCTAATGTTTTTTTATTGCATTAAGAACTCACTTGACGAAATATTTAGATTATTGATGATTCAGTCCTTAGCAGTATCGCCTTAAGACTATTGCAGTCTAGTCTGGGAAGACATACCTCAATACCTTCCAAAAGATTGGCAAAAATGTTTGAACTTCGCGGCCAGAGTGGTGTGCTAAAGTAATTTCAAGAATCGCAATCATGCAACCCCTCTCTTAAAAAACTTGGCTGGACTCCAATACCAGAAAGATTCCTTAATCATGAAGCTCGACAAGTGTTCTCGTCTCTCTATGCCTCCCTTGGAGTAATGCAGACGTTGTAAAATTTCTTCCATCAAATATTCCGAAGAAAAAACAAATCGGACGAATGACGTCTAAGTTTCCGTTCATCTGACCTGGGGCAAAAAGCTCTCAGTTTCCGGAGCTCTTTTGTGAAATAAGATTCTCCAGCACATACTGAACTCTCAAACTGTAGAAGAATTCAAAGTAAACGTATTACACCATTTCTAAACTCTTTTATATAGAATAGTGCACTGCAACATTCCACTGTAAATTCAAACTAAACGATCAACAGTTTTCCTCAAATCTGCTCACTGCTACCGCGAGGTCAGCATTTCAAACTCAGTGGGGCTGAAATCTCTATGCTTGTCCTAGCCAATTTTGTTCGTTTCTAATTATCCATGCTGCAAAGACCTCACACTTAGCCTGTAAAGCGCAATCGCTTATGAGACTATAATTATTTTTATTTGTAATCTATGTACAGAAATCTTGTTGCCATTTGTTACTCTCAAGCGATACCAATCAATCACCGTGTCACTATTTTACCTCATGTATTCATTTCGGTATGTTATTATATGGAGCACTGATCGAGCGAGCGAGAAACCTAAAATGTATTTTGTTGCTCTTGAACTGTAACTTGATTTTTCAGAAATTTCTTCCAGAAAATTTGAGACTAGCTCATTTTTTGTGTTTCCCAAATTATTTTTATTTAATTAGTTCTTTCGACTACACTGAGCAGTAGCGTCGTCAGTTCTGATGTCGTATAGGGTGAAGTGTTTTTCTCGAAAAAAACTGAAAGTCATGACGATAATATTCTCTTCACCCTCTGCGGCCTGATACCGCAGAATTTTTAATCAGAAATGACTCGAAATTTCAGCAAATAAAATTAGTATACTTCACTGTTTCAAAATGAGGTCTCTTGCTACCCCAGTGAGCGTCGAACATTTCTGTGTCCCAAAATGTACAAAGAGAAAGTAAAATAAGTGTAATCTAAGCTTAGGATTCATAAACCAATCATTCCACTCATCGTATGATGAACTTGTTCCGAAATTTATTTTACGTGTATGTTAGTTCATTTGTTTTGGATGTGCGTCATGTGCTTTGGTTTTTCATAAATTACTTTTGGCTAAACTGTTCTTACTACTTAAAAATCATTAGGGACGGTATTTCAGCACAATTTAGTAAAGAGCTTTATGTACTTTCTTTTCTCGTTGTAACTTTAGCGAAGAACCACAAAGGCATTCTCCAGTAGTATTCAATGTATTTATGAGCTATCAATCGTCTTAACTTAGATAAAATATCTAAGAGAAAATAATTTGATAGTTTCTCTCAATAACATAATGAATCCCAGACACGAATGATGAATCCCTTAGTACACTTCGAATGATTCTCTTTCAACTAAGGACTTCTAAATTAAGAAATTTTTAAAAACCAAAATGTTAAACATCTCTTGTATCAACTTTCTTGGAAACAAGCGGTTTTTCTTTTTTTTTTATTTTCTAAATTCTTTCATTAATTGAGGGATTTTGAAACTCGGCGGAAGTTTGTTCCACAGTGGCGCCTGAAATCGACGGAGCTTTCTGTCCAATGTCAGATGAACGGTAATTGACTATGACATTATTTCTCCAAATCGGTTTTTGGTTGATTACCTTGGGGATGGAATTGCACAATATCAGTATTGCTCTGAGGAAGATAGAAGGAGGAAAATACGTATCGGGAATTACGAGTGAGGAATCATTCTTGAATGGGAGTCCAGCCGACTTTATTTAGGAGAGGGGTTGCGTGATCACTCTTCTTGAATTTAATTTACCTTCGCCGCGAAATTCAAGTACATTTTTTTTATTTTGTTACTCTCTGAAGACATTAAGCATGTCTCCCCATACTAGGCTGGAAAGTCAATACGCGATAGCATTAAATATTGAGTTGCTAATATCTACAGTTTTCGTTGAGTATACTTTTTACACTATAAACAAACATTAAAGTTGCGTAAATTTTGTTATACGTTTTGGTCTACGCGAGATTTGAAGGACATGTTTGGATCCAACCAAATGCCTAAATTTTTAACTTTTTCTAATGGCTTCATTTCATCATTTCCTACCGTAAGAGTCAGACTTGAAATTTTTTATCGCGTCTTTAGATCCAAAAATAATGCATGAGTTTTGTCCGCATTTAGTTTGAGTCCATTTTGGTGACACCATGATTTCAGATTACTGTGTTTCTACTTTCTTTGCGTCTGTGGTAATTCCGCCCAAGAACTTTTCTATAGCAATTTGAACATCGTCTGCATGCATAGAGATTCATTGCGTAAGAAGGCATTGGAGGAAAATCGTTCATGAAAATAGAAAACAATAGCGGACCAAAGATAGACCATTGTACGTTCGTAAAAGTGGCTCATGTTCGACGCTATCGAACCCTTTGGAGAGATCGAGTAGTAGCAAGAGTGTTACGTTCCTTTGATAGATATCACTATACATTATTTCTGTGATATGATGCAGAGCATCTTGAGTGCTATTATTCCTCCTATAGGCATATTGATTTCGATGACGTACAATAAATTTGTTTCTTTCAAGTGCGATGACAGTTGATTTGTTGTCACTTTCCCTAACATAGTGGGTGAAAGACTTATGGGCCTGTAGTTTAATGTTGTATGAATATCACCAGTTTTATGCAACGGTCTAGTTATGGAGTGCTTCCATTGGTCGGGAAACTTATTAGTTGCTATTGATGTAGTAATTATTATTGTGCGTGATGTAGTTAAGGAAGATTTTGTGACGCAACTTGGTATCATAAATTGTCTGGTGAAATTTACATAAATAGATGTTTAACCTTAATTTCAGTTTTTCATCTATTTGCGATCTATTTCTGAAGAATCTGACCAGCAAGACAAACATTTTATTTATTTAATGACCAGACTCTGCATTTAAATTGTTATGCATCCCTCTATTTCTGTAATAAGAGCGTGGGTGCTCTTTTCACAAGTTTCGTGATTGTTTTCTGGTTGATATTCGTCTTAGAAAATTTTTGCCAGTCCAAATTTTCTAAAGTAGTCAGATTTCTTCTTAATTTATCAGATCAGAAATACAGAGATTGTACAAAATAATGGAAACACCCAACATTTTAGAATCATAATCTTTGAACATCTTATAAACGATCCAAACTTGGAATATTTTAATGTTTTATTGTCTATTACTGTAGCTATCTGGTATTATATTTAGATTAATCGTTCTTTCAGATATCTAAAGGAAAATTTTCTGTATAATCTTATAAAATGACAGACTTTTCTGACTTTATGAGAGACCAAATTGCTGGTGCTTGTAAGGCAGGTGCTAGTGTGACAGAAACTGACCGAATACTTGACTCTCTAAAAGAACTGGAGGGTGTTTTAACTGTAGAATGAGCTAAAATTCCTTTGAAAACAATTCACAATTTGTACGACTCAATGGTACGGAGAATAATTATTGAGGCTGCAATTGCGTCTTAAGGTGAACCGGTAAATCTGAAGGATATGACAGCAATCGATTTTGTAAGTTTCGATGCCTAAGCATAGTTAATTAGATCGAAATAAACAAGTTTTCTTCTATGCACTTTCCGTCTGAAATGAGTATTTTATTAGTTATAGCGGTAAATGACTTACCGCAACTCCAGTGTTTGCAGCGGCAAGTAATTCAAAGAGCACGTCGGACAGCAACACTGCAATGCACTTTCGCTTCCTGCGCGATCGTCATCATTGACAAAACCAAACCTACCGCCATACCTCGTTAAATACTCATTTTACGAAAAAGGTGTATAGCAGAAAAGTTGTTTATTTCGATGTTATTACCATGATTTAAACAACAAAAATTCGAAAATCGATGAGTAGCTGTATGTTCGAGCGCATTCGTCATGAAAGGTAACTCTAAATCTACCGCTATAACTCGTAATATAATCATTTCAGACGGAACGCGCATAGAAGAAAACTTGTTTATTTTGATTCAATTCATTAGGTTTAGGCACCGAAAAGTGAAAAATCGATTGCTGTCATATCCTTCAGCAGATTTACCGGTGAACCTACACCATATTAAAATATATTTTATCCAACCTCTGTATGATTTCTGTAAAAATGATAGATACAAAGCAACGTTTTTACTTCCGAGAAAAAGGTGCAAGAATTCGAATAACTAATCATAAAAAATCAAATTATCGTACATGCAAAAACAATTGGGATACTAAGTTTATAGCTAACACATGACGAGGTTCCTTAAGGAAGAAGTTGAGACTACCTAATTAATTAATGGGCTAAAATGTTTGTTTATTTACAAGCGTACGTAAATGTAGTAAACCACTTATTTTTCAGCCGAAAAAATGTCATGAAGTGAACTGTGTCGGCCGTGTTCGAAAGGCCGTAAATGAGTCTCCCAAAGGCGATGATCGAGTGTAGCCTTCCCCTACATGCAGCATTGGTTCCGAAACCCCCAGCCGAGAACCGGTCCCGCTCTGTGGATCAGTTTGTACCAGGCCGAATAAGAAATATTCAACCCTCTATACAGCCTAAGGCACCACACAGTCCGCTTTTGAACACTTCTTTGTTAAGTCTTTAGAACGTGTATTAGCAAAGAACTGAGTTGGTTCAGTTACTGTTCTGTTTCATAGAAAGCTGTTGTAAGCGGTTGCATTCCGTCTTTATATTCAGTTGTTGGAAAGAATTCAAAGCTGACAGCGGCGTCGTTTCTTATCCAAGTGAAACGTAAATTTTGAAGAAAATGAATGAAAAATCAGGCAGGTTCAACTAAGGGCAAAATTTACTAGAGTTAGGTTAGCATTAGAGAATATAGTTTTACCTCATTATAATGATGGTATTTATAACATTTTTGTGTATTGGATTAGGTATTATTATGTATGATTAGGCGGTTCCTTTTCAAAATTAAACAATAATTATTATAAAATCTATAATAACACTAAGTTAATATCAATAAAATGTTCAGAATTTAAAGTAAGACATTAATGTTTTAAGACAGAATATGAAAATTAAAAAATATGTTTATACCAACTCTAATAAAAATTAAAAAGCAATTATAACTAACACTAACATTTTAAAATGTTCGTAGTTTTTTTTCAAATTTGCAAATATTTTTCTTTTATTTTCACTTTTTACCACTCTATATCTCGTTTCTTTACTTATTCTGCATTTTCAAAAATTCCTTCCATTAACTTTCGTACTGAATGTTTATATGTGAAATTTACCCCATTCCTCCTACGAGGGAGTAATACCTAAGTTACCTAATCGCCATCTCCTACATAGGGAAGGTTGCTACAAAAGAGTCAATGCATCCACACATTCACTCTATTGGAACATCTGTTTATTCTATATTTAAGCTGAGACCTAGCACCAATCACGTAACTTAATTTCATTGCAGAATATTGCGAATGAAAATTTATTCTTATTGCCAGGTTCATCATTTTTGTTTTCATTGCGTATCTTTTCTAAATCTAAAAATAAATTATTAAACAGCGAAAAATGTGGGCTGTAAAGGCTTACGTCTTTCCAATTTATTTACTACTTGACTCGAACGATTTTCTTTCTTCCTTTTTTTCAAGTTTCATCTCAGCCATTTTAGAGCTGATATTTAAACCCACAATTTAGTATAACTGAGCACCAAGCAAACGTTGTTAGAAGGTTTTCTTGGGAAGAAGAAAGGCTCAGTGAAGAGACGAAAGAAGTGTCATCAACATCTAAGAAACAGGAAGCTTTAAACAGACAATACATACCACAAAACCTACTTGTTTGGATTCATCGCAACATGTGATTCCCACAAACCAACCCCGTATAGCATGCGACAACCGACTCTTATGAGGCAATGAAACCTTCAAACTGCTGCGCCCCTGAACACGAAGTGCCCCGGAGTATTTTGAAAGAAAAAACGGGAACCGGAAGGACAGAAGAAATTTTTGAGGGCCACCTCATCAATAGAAGAGAATGCGATGAGAGCATCATTTTTGGGGGCTAACCGTATTTCTAAGGCTAAAAAGCCACTCACTATGGATGAAGGATTGATCTTGCCCCCCACTAAAGACATTTACCATGAATTTTCAGGAGGGGCTGCTGTTAAAAGATAAATTTTGTCGGCAAACACTGTGACCAGGTGTATAGAGGTAGTATTCGAAGACATTGAGGCACAATGTTGGAGAGGATTTGTACATCACCGAGGTACGCACTCCAGGTTGATAAATCTGCAGATATCGATAACACGGGAATACTTCTTGTTTATGTGCGATATCTTTATCAGGAGAAGGCGCATGAGGATTTTTTATCCACACTATTTTTGTCAACCAACACTACGGGAGTAGAACTCTTCAGGTCACTGAATGGTTATACACCAGCACAACTAAAATGGTCCTTTTGTGCCGGCATATGATATACAGACGGAGCTGCTGCCATGACAGGATGACTGTCTGGTTTACCTGCTCGGTAAGGAGGTTGCACCAGAAAGTGAATCTATGCATTGCATCATTCTCAGGGAAAAGCCGTCAAGACGAAAAATATCATCGGAATTTAACAGCGTATTGAATGATGTTAAAGTTATTAACCTCATCAAAGCATACGCCCTTAACTCGCACCTGTTTGAGCAGCTTTGTGTGAAGATGGACGCAGATGACAGGCGCCTCCTCTTGTACAGAGAAATACTCGCAAGATGGCCATTCTGAGGGAAAACGTTCACCGTAGTGTTTGAATTACGATAGCCATTGCAAAGATTTCTCTCAGTAAAGAAGTCACCGCCAGCAGCCCATTTCAGTAATAAGGCATGGATCGCCAAACTGGCTTACTTGTGTAATATATTCAGCCTTCTCAGTGAACTCATTCTGTCCCTCAAGGAGGAAATGACAACTATTGACAAGATAGCAGACAAAGTAGCTTTATTTAAAGCCAAATTGGAGTTGTGGGAATGGCATGTGAACAGAGGCATATTGGGCATGTTTCAATATCTGCGGGGATTTTGTGAAAGACATCCTGAGCATTCTCCCAGTTGGGGCACGATCACTTGTATTTGGTTTTAAAACTGTTCGAGCGCTACTTCTCGGCCCCAAAAGCCCAGGAACTGGTAAAGGTCTCATTAATTCAGCGTTGTTGTGAGGTAAAATATTCATGCACTTTTATTCGTTTTTCTGATGTATTTACATTTTATTTTGCAGGTCTGTCAAAATGAACCATTAGATTAAATAAAAATTGATTTAATCACTTTCTCCGGACCGCGGTAAAATAGTCAAACGTTAAACGGTCCGCGGCGTTAAGAAGGTTGGGATCACTGCTGTGGACTGGCTCCGCAACTGAGAACCTCACAGAGTCTCTTACTGGAAAAGTGCAAGTCAGGAGGAATGCTGACACCGAAATTCATGCGATGTGCGGTGTGGTAACGATAATCCGTATGGAAGATATTCAGGAAGTTAGCAACTCCCAAGTAGCGTAAATTGAAAGCGAATGCAAATAGTGCGAATACAGCACAAAGATTGTCCTTTAATCTAACATGGAGGAGAGTAGCTTGACAGGTTGGTTGTAGGAAGCACAAGCATATGTGAGAAATTAACTTCGTACTGAATTGCAACGCTCTTTTCAGTAGAATATAAAACTATTAAAACGATGCTAGTTATGTACCTCAAGTTAGTGTGATGTATGAAATATGATGGTGGGAGTACGATGTAGAAGACGGCTCTCTTTTATGACGATGTCAGAAATAATAACGCCGGCTACAAGCATTAGTCTTGAAGGGAAGATGGTCGAAAACGTTCACATAAAGAACTCACCGCACTAAGCCATGACGATGTCGCAGCGCCGGTTAGCACGGCCGTATAATTAAAAGGCAGACCATAGAATTTCAAAGACATTAATAAAACTGACCGCGAGCTCGGTCGTTGAGGCTGAAGACGCCAGCGTGTGAGCGAACTCATGAGTTGGTGAATCAGCCATGGCTAAGAGAAATCTGGGCTTCCCCCCCAAATATACCCCTCCCCTCCTCCCTTCGCCCAACCCCACCCCCCTTCCATCCCGGGCGGGGCACTGTTCACGACTACATTATGATGATCATGAGGAGTCGCTCAGTGTCCGGTTACGAGATAAAGCGGTCAGGCTGTTCGAGGAGGGAGATGCGTAATACCTTTGGTCAGGGGACTCAGCGTGAGCAGAGCCCAGGGCGAGTTTGTTTAAGTCACAGACTTAAGCCAGGGTCGAGCGGTACACCGATTTGTCTGTTCTCCCTTTGTTTGTTTCAGTTCGGCTCTTGTCCTAATCGACCGTTCAAATATTAAGGGGGTTTGTTTATTCATGGTTTAGGCTAGAGTGTGTGCTGAAACACTCTTCCGGGTTCTCGGTCTTAGGTTGCGTTTGGCTGTCTGAACACAATCGCCTGGTTGTCGTGGTCCAATGGAACGGTCAAGAGGACGGTTATTATTGTCGTCCTAGCGGAAGTGTGATTTTCGAGGATCATTCATTTTCTTGGAGTTGTGCCGATCAATAAGTCATCGCCGTGCGTGCTCCCGCCTTCCAGTTATTGCCTCCCAAATAAAGCGCCAAAAATCTTCAGGCCTCATGACTACCCTCTTTCATCTCGCATAGCTTGCCCACTAAAACACGAGCCTAGAAACTCGGGCCATTGCTACCAAATAGTTCACGAACAATCAATTTAATTATTAATACCTAATTTCGGGGTTTAAAAGCCCCTGGTGGCCGCGAACCCTTTAATTTATTTAAACCACTCTTGAATGTTAACGTAATACCCGGGTTGTGCGATTAAATCCGAAAGGAAAGAAAATAAGTCGAATGGGAATAAAGTAGGCTGTTTGAGCATTACATACAGTGTATATTTAGCACGGACATTTTTTCCTTTTTTCCTGAAATTGGCGTTCTTGGCGACTCAAATTATTTTGAATTCTATTTGATAGTCTTTAATTGCAGAGTCCATACTAAGAAATTAATGCTTATGAATTTGTTCACATATCCGCGAACTGTGTTTTCCATAAAGGATTTATGTACATATTTCGAATTAGTCGTACAGGGACTTCAATGCCGAATTGCGGTAATGTCAAGCAAAATCCAATGTCACCTGCCATTCTTTATTAACTGATGTGTGTAATTTACATGTATAATTGTCAGTCCTAATAGTGATCAATTACACCATTTCCTCTCTGACTATCTTTTTTATGTGTGTATAATATTACCTTTCTGTCATAATTTCCAGTTCGGCCATAGGGGGGGAATTTGAGCTCCCCCTTATGTAGATATTGAGCTAGCCTCATCACCGCCAGGAAGTCGGAGTGATTTCCATTGAGAGATCATCTTCCTTTCGGATTATGAGCCGATTGTGAAGCCTTTTCACGAGGGCTTTCCAGTTATTTTGCTTGCAATCGATAGCCTCTGACCTTTCTTGCTATACCTAATTTTGCCTTACTTAAATTTGTTCTCTCGTCACCGACATTTTAACTTTGACATTTATTTCAAGGGGATCTTCTCAGGCCCCTTTCGGCCCGATGGGCCATTTTTGTTTCTTTGTTGAAAAAGGATCCTTAGGTGGTGGGCCATTGTGCCCTAAAATTTTATGGGGCTAGGGCATTAGATGGGGATGTAAGGGGGCCAAAACTCATGAATTTTTGACCCCCATTTAAAATTTTTTATGTATATCATGAGTTTTTGACCCCATATAAAAAGAAAACAAAACGAAAAATGTAAATTCGAGAACTGTCAGTTTGTTTGCAATGCTCCTAGGATTTTAAAAATGTCTTTGAATTTTTTCTAGCATAAAAACTCAATGACGTCTTTTGTTTTTAAACATCCCTAAATATGAACTAAAAAACTAAGTGTTCTTCATTTTTTTCAAAAAACTTTGGCCTAAATCAAAAAAATGAATAAACAAAATGTATCTCATTTTCAAAATTACATATAATGATCAGATTTCAGAAGGTTCAGACTAAAAAATAAAAAATTCCCGATTCTTCATGAAATAAATTATTTTTTATTTATTTACTTTACTTTACAATTCGCAGTGTGAATATGAAATCGTACATGAAGATTATAAAAAACATGAAAACAGCCTTTCAGGTACAAAAATTGTGCATTAAATTACACTTCAACAAACAATTTTGTTTGTGGTTGATACTCAAAACCCCTCATTTTCAACATTAAAAAAATAGAAGTCAGTGAGTTTTTATGTTAGGAAAAAACAAAGACAGTTTTAGAAACCTTGGAGCATTTCTAACAAACTGACATTCTTCGATTTCCCAATTTGTACATTATTTTTTTTAGCACAGTTCAAAACTAAAAATTTGGTATGTTCTAGTTAGTGATCAAATATCGCATATAAAAAGGAAACGAAAAATTTCAAATAGAAAATTTGGATATGTCAGTTGGATTGCAATGTTACGAGTATTCCAAAGCTATTTGAATTTGTTCTAGCATAAAAACTCATTGATGTTTATTCTTTTGAAATATCCCTAGAAAGCGAACTAAAAAACTAATATTTAAATTTTTTTCAAAAACTAAGGCCTAAATCGAAAAAGTTTCATGAGTAAAATATGTTTTTTCAACATATACATATACTGGCCAAATTTTAGATCAAAACTTGAAATCGCTGGGAAGACCCCCTTAACCTTAGTTTTTACTTCAACTTTCACTTCACTTGGACCCCATCCGACCTAATCAAATCTACTACCTCCAATTTACTCCTTTCTTACTTTAATACGTAAATTGGGCTGATGGTCCTGACACGCTCCGACATGTTAATAATTGCATTACATTTTAAAGCGTCCTATCCCGACGCTCATAAACAGGAGGTCCGTAATCCTGAACAAGAAAATTTTGCATGACGGATATCTTCACAAGTATGACGACGTTAGCATTAATAGCTGGAAACATATAGTAAAATTACGATAAAGTAAATATTAGTTAGTAAGAACAATTAATAATATGCAAATACCTAAAATAAATAATAACGAACTGAAAATTTTTAAAATCATGCACTGCTGAAGCATGTTTTCTCGAGAATAAACAAATCATTATGAGAGGAATGTGTTTATGATACAAAAAGATGCTTCTCGGTTCCTAGCTCGGTTCACATTGAGAACAGAATCATGAATAGAATTTCTTCCAATGCAGGTCTTCTGGAGAGGAAATCTGCGCGTGAAAAAATTACACGAAAATCCAAAATGCCTGGCGTCAAGTAAATTTGTTCTGTAATGGTCAAAAAAAGCCTGCACGACGTTGAACGACGGAGAACCTTGTGGACATTAAATACGCAGTTCCGTGAATGTGAAGAAATAATCCAAATGCACTCAAAAATCTGTATTCTATCTCTCGTTTTCAATTGACAGTATGCTAGAACCAAGCTCATTTAGGTTTCAAAATTTTGACCAACGTAAATATTTGTTCTACATCACGTTGTTCCCACCCTTGATTTCAAAATGATGCGGCCAACGTAAAGGGTGAACTTATCTTAGTACAGCTGTCGGCAGGATGCAATCCGCAATGCTCGTCCTATGATGTTAAATAAAATTATTTTGTGGTACAAGTACGCGGTACACAGCGCAGATATCTGTACCATTCTCCTATTAAATGAGCGATGGCGCTAGCATGTCTTCCAATTCTTCCTTGAACTAGCATTTTTTTTAGCTCTATCTTATGATATACCTATACTATGTACCTGTACCATGCACCTGTCCCATGTTTCTATACCATTTGCCTTCCCATGTGCCTCTGCCATGTGTCCGTACCATGGACAAATATCTTGAACCTATCCATTGTATCTGTATCTTGTTTCTGTATCTTGTTTCTGACATGCACTTGTAATATGTATCAATATCTTGTTACTGCATTTTGTACCAGAACAGTGGGGGCAAAATAAAACAACACGTTGTTTAAATCGCCAGTTTCCACGCGTCTAGACCCCGTAAAATTGCAAAAATTATTAATGTATTAACATTTCTATAAAAAATTCAATAATATATCTAATACCAACAAATATTTAATGGGAAAATTATATAGGAACATGTATAATAATTACGGTGAACAAAACTTTATACATTTCAAGAAATTAATACTTCGTTGCATAGCCGTTATAATTAATTATGGCTTCGAAATGCTTAGAGTAGTTCACTACCAGCCTTTTACAAGTTTCGGGTGTAATCTTATTCCATTCTTCAATGCAAATTTGTTTAGGTTCAGTGGTGTGTTATTGGGAACTCTATTCTGAATCTTCAATCTGAATTCCCTCCACAAGTTTTCGTTTGGATTCATGTCCGGGAATTGACTTGGCTATACTAAAATATTTATCTTCTTCTCATTATTCTTCATTTATCTTCTTCAACATACCCAAGGAATGGTTTCGTTGGCAGTATGCTTTTGATCGTTGTATTGTTGGAAGGTCCATCCACGTTTCAATTTCAACAAACGAGCTGAAGGTAGCAGGTGCTCATCCAATATTTCACGATATTTCCTCCATTCATGGTTCCTTCTATGTTGTGAAGTTTACCTACTCCTAATCAGCTGGAACATCCCAACACCATGATTGAGCCACCTCCAAACTTAACAGTGGGTAAGGTGCACTTTGGTTTATACTCTTCGTTTTGTTGTCTCCAAACATGGTTTGTGCTGTTTCTCCCAAATAGTTCGATTCTGGTTTCATCTGACCACAGTACAAAGTTCCAAAACGCTGCTGGCTTGTTTAAATGGTTGTTGGCATGCTTCAGACTAGCCTTGCTGTGACGTTTCTGGAGAAGAGGTGTCCTACGAGGGGTGCGGAACGAAGGCTTTCACGGCGTAGTGCCCTGCTGATCGCGTGTTCGCTGGCTTTGATCCCAGATGTCTTATGTTCTTCCTTGAATTCTTCACGAGTAGTTTGAAGCCTCTACACACTGTTAGGACCAATTTTCGAACAGCGCGGTCGTTAATCTTCCCTGGACGGCCAGTTCGAGGCTTGCTGAGAATCGTATTCCGACATTTCCACTTTCGTATTATGTTTCTAACCAAGGCTATAGGAACACACAGTCGTGCACATATCTTTCAATATCTCAAATCTTCATTCTGGAGCTCCACAATACGTTCGCGATGGTCTTGGCTGATGTTATTGTTACCCAAGGTTACGACCCTTCAGAACGAGAGCTGCTGTACCAATAACGCGTTATTGGAGACAAATGCTTACGAAAGTTCGTGTGCCAAATAGTAGAATGTATCACAACATTCTGGTATAATCCTACAATAATTTCAATGTATTATACCGAGATAAAAGTCGTGTATTGTAAACCATTGTTCTCGAATTTATTTTACAGGTGTGGCCATTGATTTTGGGAAAAGTGAGTTTTTCTATTTTCTCGTTTAAGTAATTGGTAAAAAAAAACGAAAGGGCAAAACCAGGCGGCATATCATTTTTAAAAAATCTGTATGTCAAAATTAGAACGTTTCAGGCCTAGACCCATCTTCACCTAAACAATCTGAAATGACAATAGTGAAACATTAAAAACCTATGCTACAGAAACTGTTGGCATCTCGACAGTGGCACACATAAGAATGGAAGAAAGTGACAGGGGGATGAGTAAAGGTTCTAACTATGTGAAGAGGGTGAGCGCTATGCATGTCATTAAGCTGAGGCTTTAATTTGTGAATATAGAGGGACTCTAAAATTCTAAGTTTAACTGAATTACTGGAATAACCTAATGTGGAAAAGTCTGATGCAGAAATTGATACATTGCATTGAAACTCTGTGTGAGACCTAATTGAGGAATCGGGAGGATGACAAAGGCGTGCACTTGTTCTATGACTTATTCCTGCATGTTCCGACCGCCTAACACGCAATGTGCGGCTCGTTGAGCCCACATATGCAGATGCACATTGTGCAAAACTGTATTTATAAACAAGGCAGGAGCGGAGACATTCAGGAAGTTTGTCTTTAAGGTGAAAAATTGACCCAATAGTGAACCTATTAACTAACAATACTTGAAAAGAAATATCCGGAAAGAACGAAGACAGTAACATTAGTAATTCTTTTCTAAGGGTTTTAGATGATGATCCTATATAAGGCAAGGTTATAAACATTTTTTGTTTTTCTGCGGTAGAAACAGTTTGGCTGATTTGGTATATATATATTATTGAGAAACCGGTTTATATGATATTGATTTAAACGTAAGGGGTAGCCATTGGAGGAAAAAAAGCGTGTTAAAAATTTTAACTCATTATGCAAAAACTTTTAATTAGAACAAATTTTATACCCGCGGAACAGTAAGGTTTTTAAGCTATTGATTCTAAACTGAAAAGAGCAATGGCTAAAAAAATTTGAAGCTTAACCTGAAAAGGATGATTCACGAAAAACTGAGGTTTGGAGTGTTCGACCCTGTCTTTTCAATAAAATATCTAAAAATGCTAAAGAGTTGTCTTTTTCTTCTTCCATATTAAAATTAATTGCTGGATGCTTGGAGTTCAGGTAATTCAAAAATAGTTGGGCATGAGAAGCATGACGAAATAAAGGAAAGCTGTCGTCAATATACCTCTGATAAAAAACCGGTCTAAACTCAGCTGGACAATTATCTAACCATGATTTTAAATGATATGTCGCCTGGTTTTTGCCCTTTCGTTTTTGTTAATGTTGCGTTGCACGCAGAACTTACTGATAAGTAACTCGTAGTCTTGGGTAGTTTTTGATTGATTGCTTCCGGAAAACATAATGAAGGATAAATTAAAACATAAATTGCCCACAAACAATTTTTAATAGTCTGCAAAACAAAAAGTAATTATTTTCAATATATTCGATATTGACGACGTTTCTTCAAAATTATTTTGATGCGCTTTGGCATGATGTTTATTAATTTTTCATTGATATTATACTCAAAGGACCTAAAGACTTCTTCAGCAAAGGCTACAAGTTGCGCTAAATCAGTTGGCTTCTTCTTGTTCATTCGACTTTTGATAATCCACCATAAATTTTCGATCGGATTCAGATCAGCCGAATTTCCAGGCCGAGCACCCAAAATCTCCACTCCACTGTTATCGAGGAACTTTGTAATCACTCTTGCATTATGACGTGGAGTCCACTCCATGGAGTCCACTCATGTTGGTAAACCACCTCTGTGTCGGGCAACTGATCAGCTATCGTTGGAAGGAGATGATCAATTGATCATCTAAGAGTGTCAGGTACCAGACCGAATTCATTGTTGTGTTTTTGAGTACAATCATCATTGCTCTAGCTCTCTTACCTGAAAAGCAGCCCCAGACGTGAAGAAAGGCAGGATGCTTATCCGTTGGAACGACACACTTCTTGTTAAATCTCTCGCCTTTTCTTCGTCGCGCGAGGCTTTTCCCGAAGATGGCAAAAAGGGGCAATGGAAATTCATCGGAGAAAATGACTTTGCCCCATAGTTAAGGAGTCCAATGCTGGTACTTCCTACAAAAATTGAGCCGGTCTTTGATGTTCTTCGCCTTAAAAAAAGTTTCTTCGCAGCTTGCCTGCCTTGAAGTAAGTCCGATGTCGAAGAGTCGACGTCGAACAGTTCGCACTGAGGTAGGGACGCCACACCTCTCCCATTCTAGCGCAAGCTCTAAACTGTTGGCAGTCCTTTCCCTTAACGAGCAGCGCACCACTGCGTCATTA
This sequence comes from Morinoia aosen, assembly GCA_030386875.1. NCBI lineage: Eukaryota > Metazoa > Arthropoda > Malacostraca > Amphipoda > Talitridae > Morinoia > Morinoia aosen. The sequence continues at coordinate 13,669,204 of CM059567.1, read as the reverse complement.
TTTTCGCTATATAGTTCTTATCGAACCACCGTCAATCTTTTCCTGCCGAGGGCTGTCTCCCCCACTATGGATTTTGTCTCGTTGAATTGTTTTATCAATCTGAAGACAGTTGACGATGATGCAAGTTGCTTGGTAACGATTTCCTTTTTTGATAGACCACTCTGATGGAGAAGAATGATGGTTTTCCAAAATTCCTTCAAAATCACCGTAATTTGAACCAGGTAAAGAAAACATCTTATAAAAATGTAAAAAAACAGTATTTAAACAAAACATTTGAAAATGAACATGCCACTCACCTTGCAAACAACTTTTTCATCAGTTCCAATGCACGTATCAGCTTTTAAACCTACACAAATAGGATTTATGTATTTTAAGAAAACAAAATTGGTCAATTTTTAAGAAAATCAACTTAATATTGTTTTTTAATCCTCGCTCCTAAATAGTTTTGCTACATTAGAGGGCTGTTAACGATTAGGCATAAGTATATTCTGAAAGAAAGCCCTGAATTAAAAAGTTTTTGCTCAAAGTCATTGGCGTACATGTTCCCGTATATTTTTCTATTATATATCTGTAGGTTTTAGATATATTATTAACATTTTTATATTATTGTTTATAAATAGTTCAAATTTTCGTAATTGAACGTGGTTTAGAAATGTAGAATCTAGCAATTTAATTAACGTGTTGTATTATTTTACTCCGCACTGTCTCTTGTATATTTACCGTGTTCATGTCATTTCCACCAGTGCCTTGCAATTGCATCTTGTACCTACATCTGCCCTCTGTATCATGTACCTAAATTTAATTGCGGCTAGGCCAGTTCCGCATGATTTTCCTACGTGAAGCAAGTTTTTTATGCCGACATCCAGAGCAGCTTCGCAAAAGAATGATTTTTTCTAATTTGTATTACGTGAATATGAACGGATTTTCACGATCTTTATAGAAATGTTTTATCTCATAGAAAATGCTTTCCTCTCCCTCTCGCGTCGCAATGAGTTCCCTTGTCTTTATGTTAGTTAACCAAAAAAAAACAATAGATCTCCTAATTACTAGAACCCTCATTCTTCCCTATCGACAAAACTTGCTAAACATGATTCACGTTGGATTTACTAATTAGAAAAGTTGTGAAAGCACCATTCCATAGCTCACTCATCTTCTAATGAACTAAGTCCGTTCATTAAATGCATGATAACACACGCAGGATCAAAAAGCTGTTGTGTTCTGACTCAAATAAGCTTCAGAACATTTTTTTAATGGCACGACGAGCATGTGGCCTGGGAGCGATGAAAATACATTAATGAGCCTTGAAGCCGCTCCAAGGAATTAATTTGTTTTTCTTCACATGAATTCTGCACAAGAAAATATTTTCGAATTATGAGGTGTGAACGGCACTATAAATACTTTTCTAACGTTCGCAGAGAAATCGCTCAGCTGTTACCATGTGTTGAGAAAAGGATATGGCATTTGAAGTAACGAATTAGCGTTTCCACTGATGATTTTCGACTCAGTAAAATGTTGTGAGTTTTGAGACGAGATTAGGATAATATCAAGCTCTGCAAAAAACGAATGAAAAAGATTTTTAGTTTTACAAATGTTCAAAAATATTCAAATAATGGTAAAGCTTTTCAGTGGTCAGTCATCTCTCTAAAAGCTCCCACAGAAATAACATTTTTTATTGCATTTTTCAGGAAGTAACTTCAGGCCTTGCATTTAATTTAAGAGCTACTGTATATGTCAACATTTCATTCGCTGGAGTAACTTTACAAAATTCCACATCAGAGGTTTTGAAAATACTGAGTCTTTATGTTAGTATCAAACATTGTGCAACCCTTCCTCCAATTAGTACAACTCCAAATTGATGAAATACAATGTAACACTTCGATATGGTAACATTTTGCCTGCAAATAGGGAATAATTATATCAACAGAGAAATAGCTTGACACGAACTCACTGACTAGCTTTCTGCGCAATAAGGTTTCACACTTGAACTAAAAGTCTTCGTTGTCATTTCGAGAGCATAAGTTAAGTTAAATAGATGGTGTGCCAAAACCTGAGGGAAGAACTAAACGAGGTAAATTTTCTTCACACAATGAATAAATCTTTTTCTGCCCAGTAATAAAAATACAAAAAAAAAGAGCTTTAGCTTGCCCTTCCACTGCAATAATTGAGTTGGACTTTGCTTTGTTTGACTCTGCCATAGGATGTACTTCCTCCGGTCGGAAATATTTGCAACACTAGGAGAAAACTCTCCACGTTTTAGTGTCTTTTAACGAACTTCTGTTTTGTGTACAGTAAACGATCGTGTACAGTGTGTTGAACGCAAATTTTAACCTGTGATAAAAAAAGGTAAAATTTAATATAATTTTGTCTTTTTCTTTTTTCAGGTGATATTAAAAAAAATTTTAAATTACCCTCAGGATATGACAAATAAGAAGAATACTAATAGAAAGGGAACATATAACCGATAGAAAAAAGATTTAACAGATTCTGAGAGAAAAGCAGTATTGCGGGCATTTCTAGGGAGGTCTACAGGCCCTCGGCTATTTCAATTCAATCCAATCCTTCGACATCAAAAAGCGCCACGTAACTTTGGTGAATTAATTGGAGCAGTGACAGATAGCTTTGTAAAATTACAGAGATTAACATTGAACAACATTTTCCTTACTTCGCAGCAGGCCGTAGAACAGATTATTTTGGCTGACGGTGGCAACAACTACAGGCTTCAACAGCATAGTTGATTGTCAAAAGTATATCTAGAAAGAGATGGAATTATTTCAAATTCAATTCAGATCTCAAAAAATTTGAAGAATAAATCAACAAGTATTGAGTAAATCTAGAGGCAAATATGTTTCTTTTCTGGAGATATCATTAATTTAATATACTCTTATTTTAAATATAACGTAGAGTTTGTCATTTGTCATTTGTCTTATTAAAAATATTAGTGATTGATGTTTATACATTATTGATTTTATGTACTGGATTATAAAATAAAATTTATCTTTTCGTTACAACCAGTAGTTCTGCAGGTATCCTCTCCAAAGGTTCACAAATGTTTTAGAGGAAAAGTTTCCGACCAACTGCAACATTGATCAGGACCAATGATTTCGGACTGGAGGGAACAATATTATTCCAGCTATCAGTATTGAATTTCCTAACTCACTAATCAATATGGGTTCCTGTTTTGTGCTAACAACTGAATGGATGTAACAAGGCTGAGATGCGCACCTCGCATCGTTAATACGAATATTTCAATCACAAAATGCCCGAGGTAAAGAATATACCATCTCACATTCGGTGTTCATGGATAATGGCATTGGGTATAATGAGAGCAGAGGCATCTCTGATCCCCATGAGCGAACATATCTTCGAGCAGTCAACCTTCACGATCAAGAGGAAAATTATCCGGGCGTTCTTTTATTCTTTCAAATATTTGCAGACATCTGTGACATCAACTTAACGATTGATGCTAGTTTCTGAATTGAAGGTCTCTGGTCTAAAGTGGATTACCCCATTCCTGAGTTGTTCATCTTACATGAAAATGACGGGTGGAAGGGAAGTGTGTCTGGAAGTTTGCCCTCCAACAAAGCCAGGGAAACTCAAACGCTACTTGATAGGCGAAGATCTTCAAGTGACATTCTTATGTGACTTGGCCAACGCAGAATTTTGGCGACTACAATATTGGCATTAATGAAGGAATAAATTCCAGTTCCAAACTCCACTCCATGACACAAATATTACTATAAAATATCAACTTGAAGGCGAATACTTTATGAATTTGTCGAAGAAAATGTGATTTACACGAAACACTTTCTGAACTTTCATTTTGTGGTAAATTTCATGACCCTGCCGCTCATGGAACGACTGCATTTACAGCGCTAACTCTGGTGGATTCCAGCCAAAAAATATGACTTTTTCTGAAACGTTGGATAGTCCAAATACGAAAGAAAACTAGAACATCAGCGATGAAAAGTTTGTCATTAGTCTACCAAATGCCCTCTGATTTCAGCACTCTGACATCTTGAATTTGAGAGCAGCGGTCGATGGCCGTCGTGGCCTTTACTTTGAGTTCCTCTAACACACATATATATGCAGCAAAGTTCTGAAGTTCTCGGATATGCACTGTGCTCTTTAAAGGAAATTACGCTACGTATAAGTTATGTGTGAACACTTTATAATTTGATTTTTTTTGCACGTAGTTGGTTGTCCATACAGTTGGTAAGGTTGAATAAATGGTATGTTCTTCCGTTGATTGGGTAATGAACTATCATATTTTTAATTTCTGAGCAATTCACAATTTAATTTTTGAACTTCTCATTGTAGTTCGTTATCCACATTAACGTCAAATTAAACTATTTGACAAATCTAACCTAGTCGAACCAATTACTTAGAAAATCAACTAAAGATAAAACTTTGGAAATTGTATTTGGAAAAGCAGATTAGAAAAAGCTGGAAGACCTTATCAGCTTGTGTCAATCACGTAAAATCGAACATGAGACAGCATCACAGGAAGGCAACTTGGCATAAACAAACCCTCATTCATCGCGCGTTATCATTCTCTATTGTTGGTTACTAATTGTTAATAATAATTTCAGGTATGCTGTAGGTCAAGAACATTCGCCACTGCATTATTAACCATAAGGTTGTATTTGTTCCATCCAACCCTGAAAGATTATTTACATGAGAACTAGCGCCGCTAGATCTCTCCATACTGCTTAACATCACTCATGAAATAATCCCTCTCAGCCTTGTACTAACCGCATTCCAGAACCAGATGTTCACTTATTTACTCGTCACCTATTGCGTTGCATACATTACCCATTCTTCTCCCCATTTTTCTCTTTGCGCCACAACTCGCTCATCAAGCAGTGCGCCAAACTGGCACCAGGAGTTGACTTCCGCAACTTCTATCATAGTATATTTCTATTTCGTATTCATTCCTTCTATTATTATAATTTTATAGTTTTCAGGGTTCAGAGAAAGAGCATCACATAGAACCCTAGTCCTAGTCCAACCTAGTGAACGAGGTATTTACACTTCATAAAAAGCAGCTTATCTTATGACTACAGGCTATGGAGAAGCAGAGTAGAAGAGAATGTAAGGCAAAGCCTTTTACCTTTCTGATTTTGCACTTCAGTCCTTTGCCGAGGAGTGAAAAACTTGAAAGCCATTGTACATGCAACGCAATTGGAACGCTCCATGAAAATATGAATGTTGTCTTCCTAGCAATACCTTAACTTCATTTTTTCGAATGATACCCTCCAGATATAGTGGTTTAATTTTCTTCTTTCGCTTCTTAATTGCATCTGTCTCAGGTTCTTTACTCCCATTATTCAACAAACTCATCTCATTCACATATCTCCTAATTTAAAAACTAATAACTCTTCGGACATTTACCGAGGTTCACAAATCCCACCAGGTGTTTTTGGTCGACCCTGGTTCCGTAAACAAATATCGGGATGTCACTAAAGTATTGAAATATCTTGAATTATGATTCCCTTAAAAAGGAGCCCGAGTATTTTTAAACCTATTTTAGTTTATACTTGGTCTCAACTAGCTTTCAAAATCGTTTTTTATTTTAGTAAGCTAATTACCTGCGTGCCAGGGTATAGAAAAAGCGTACAATGATCCCTTCAACATCCGAATTTTCTAATTTTCCGATCGAATTCCCCAAATTGATTTTAACGGATTACACTGAACCTTGAGCTCATATAGTTTGAGTCTTACAACTTTTATCTCCGGACTTTTAGGGTTAAAATTAAAGCTTTGTATGTAGTAATAATAAAATCCTAGCGTTAGGATTTTAGGCTGCATTTTTTAGTATTAAACTCAAAGTAATAGATATCTTAAACTGATCATCATCGTTCTAGCGTTGGCCTTCAGTTATTTGCTGTGATGAATAATTCTAGCACCGCAAGTTCAAATTTAAAATTGAACTACTGTAGACCATGAAAAATATCCATGGTCAAGCCGAAGTTTGAACTGATAGCGGCAACATGAATTTTCGACGTTTGTTATTCATTACATTAGTTTTAGCACTGGATATTAATTTTGAGAACTGCAATTTTGAACATTAATCACTAAGTTACACATTTGCCAATCCTTCAACCATTAAAACATCTTAGTGTTCTTCTAGCATAAAAGCGAAAAACATTCGAGAGATAACCGACTTGAAGCGATGTTTCTACATTATGCTTTGTTCAATTTCCAGATACTCCACCTACGCTTGTGAACTGTATATAGCCTGTGTACGAACTTACTGCAAAACACGACTTTAGAAATAATCAGAGTTTATTGTACACTGAATACCAAAAGCCAACACATCACCATTAATCGAACCTAAGCCCTAGCGAGGGTCTAATCAACATCTAAACGATGCCTGTATTCAGCCTGCATTATCAAAGTGTTGACTTAGCATTAATAAAGGTCATAAAAGCATGATCAAAACCTAAACAAAACCTTGCCAAAGCTTAGACAAAGCTTATTCTAAGCCTATAGACAAAACCGTACCGACGCCTAAGCAGTACAAATTATTATAATTCTCACCGATCCATCTAACCCCTCATACATCAGTCTTTGTTTCCGAATTGACAAGAAAAATTAGCTCGATACGTGCCCTCGCTTCTGTCAGAGAATTTAGCAGAAGTAAAAACATCTGTTCTGGTGCGGAACTGAAATGATCCCGGACTTAGGCCTTGTTCAAATTCTCAGGTCAAGAATCACATTTTCAGAATTCCGGGCCAGGGCCTCTGGAGCGCTGTCCGCTTTTTATTCCGAAGATCGTTAGGATACTTGAAGAACTTCCGCCTTTTGGATCCAAAACATTGTGGATACTGTTTCATGGCTGGAAATCAACCCAACAACCTTTCCGGTCTCAAGCACAGAAGTTTAGATAAGCCTTGCAGGATAAATGAATCAGTCGGTTCGTGATATTCGATGGCACAATACAGCACCATACACGAGATAGTCATCATTTAGTGGCGGTCGAGTTAGTGTTTCCAAGTCGCATGCGCGATTTGATGCAACGTAAAACAGGATAGTCAGAAAGTTGCAACCAGGTAACTTTTCCTGCGGGTAATATAATTGTCAAAAGACACTGGCACTCGATTGTCTGGCCTAATTCAGGCAAAAAAATTCAAATTTATGCACTGAAAGCATTTGATATAATTACTTAAGTTAAATTTAATACTAAAAATAATACTAAAATTTATAGTTTGCAACTCTTGGAGCTTTAATGAAACGTTGGAACTTATCGGGAAGTTCTGCGTGCAACGCAATTTTAACAAAAACAAAAGGGCAAAAACCAGGCGACATATCATTTTTAAAAAACTGTATGTCAAAAATTAGAACGTTTCAGGCCTAGAACCATATTCAGCTAAACAATCTGAAATGACAATAGGGAAAACATTAATAAACTAGATCCATCATTGGCTAAAACAATCTGAAATGACAATAGTGAAACATTAAAAACCTATGCTAGAGAAACTGTTGGCATCTCGACAGTGGCACACATGAGAATGAAAGAAAGTGACAGGAGGATGAGTAAAGGTTCTAACTATGTGAAGAGGGTGAGCGCTATGCATGTCATTAAGCTGAGGCTTTAATTTGTGGATGTAGAGGGACTCTAAAATTCTAAGTTTAACTGAATTACTGGAATGACCTAATGTGGAAAAGTCTGATTCAGAAATTGATGAATTGCATTGAAACTCTGTGTGAGACCTAATTGAGGAATCGGGAGGATGACAAAGGCGTGCACTTGTTCTATGACTTATTCCTGCATGTTCCGACCGCCTTACACGCAATGTGCGGCTCGTTGAGCCCACATATGCAGATGCACATTTTGCACAACTGTATTTATACACAAGGCAGGAGCGGAGACATTCAGGAAGTTGGTCTTTAAAATGAAAAGTTGACCCAATAGTGAACCTATTTACTAACAATACTTGAAAAGAAATATGCGAAAAGAACGAAGACAGTAACATTAATAATTCTTTTCTAAGGGTTTTAGATGATGATCCTATATAAGGGAAGGTTATAAACATTTTTTGTTTTTCTGCGGTAGAAACAGTTGGGCTGATTTGGTATATATTATTGAGAAACCGATTTATATGATATTGAATTAAACGTAAGGGGTAGCATTGGAGGAAAAAAAGCGTGTTAAAAATTCTAATTCATTATGCAAAAACTGGTAATTAGAACAAACTTTATACCCGCGGGACAGTGAGGTTTTTAAGCTATTGATTTTAAATTGAAAAGAGCAATGGCTAAAAAAGCTTGAACCTAATCCTGAAAAGGACGATTTACGAAAAACTGAAGTTTGGAGTGTTCGACCCTGTCTTTTCAATAAAATATCTAAAAGTGCTAATGAGTTGTCTTTTTTTCCTTCCATAGTAAAATTAATAGCTGGATGCTTGAAGTTTAGATAATTCAAAAATAGTTGGGCATGAGAAGCATGGCGAAATAAAAGAAAGCTTTCGTCAATATACCTCTGATAAAAACCGGTCTAAACTCAGCTGGACAATTATCTAACCATGATTTTTCATGGTAGCACATAAATATGATTGCAAAGGTTGGACCCAGAGGCATGCCCATACCTAAGCCCTCAAGCTGCTTGTAAAGTTGTCCGTCGAACAAAAAAAAGGAATTCAAAACACAAAGCTCTAATAATGTAGAAAATAATGATCTAGTCATACCAAGCACAGTTGTAACGCTACTAGTGAAAAGGTGATTGAGACAGATATCTATTGTTTCTCTAACTGGCACATTTGTGAACAAATTTTCAACGTCGAAAGAAGCCATGAAATATTCACCAGAATTTTAAAAATGAGAACTACGGTCAATGAAAGCATATGAACTCTCCACAGTCAAATTGCTAGTAGTAAATGGTTTCAAATTCGGAATAACAAATTTAGAGAGTTGAAAGCTAGGAGCGTTATATGCGCAGATATAGGGCGAAGTTGAAATTAATATATACCAAATCTGCCCAACTGTTTCTACCGCAGAAAAACAAAAAATGTTTATAACCTTGCCTTATATAGGATCATCATCTAAAACCCTTAGAAAAGAATTACTAATGTTACTGTCTTCGTTCTTTCCGCATATTTCTTTTCAAGTATTGTTAGTAAATAGGTTCACTATTGGGTCAACTTTTCATTTTAAAGACAAACTTCCTGAATGTCTCCGCTCCTGCCTTGTTTATAAATACAGTTGTGCACAATGTGCATCTGCATATGTGGGCTCAACGAGCCGCTCATTGCGTGTAAGGCGGTCGGAACATGCAGGAATAAGTCATAGAACAAGTGCACGCCTTTGCCATCCTTCCCATTCCTCAATTAGGTCTCACACAGAGTTTCAATACAATTCATCAATTTCTGAATCAGACTTTTCCATATTAGGTTATTCCAGTAATTCAGTTAAACTTAGAATTTTAGAGTCCCTCTACATCCACAAATTAAAGCCTCAGCTTAATGACATGCAGAGCGCTCGATCACCCTCTTCACATAGTTAGTTAGAACCTTTACCCATCCTCCTGTCACTTTCTTTCATTCTCATGTGTGCCACTGTCGAGATAACAATAGTTTCTCTAGTTTAGGTTTTCAATATTTCACTATTGTCATTTCAGATTGTTTTAGCCAATGATGGATCTAGTTTATTAATGTTTTCCCTATTGTCATTTCAGATTGTTTAGCTGAAGATGGGTCTAGGCATGAAACGTTCTAATTTTTGACATACAGTTTTTTAAAAATTAAATGTCGCCTATCTTTTGCCCTTTTGTTTTTGTTAACGTTGAAACTTATTTATTTAATGAGTAAATAATTGCAAATCTTTATGTTGGGTTGAGTTTGTTACGTTAAAAGTTCAGTTACATTATGTTAAATAATTGAGTTATATTGTGTTATGTTTAATAATTCATCTAACATAAGTTAGATGCCTTATTTTGTGCTACTAAAGCGTGAGATCTACCGCCATATATCGCCCACCCAGGAGCAGTTTGAGATGAACAAATTAAGTGTTTATCGCTAAATTAAATGCATGGAAATAAGTCATATCCATTAGTAACATAACCTCACCTCACGCTATAGACTAGCTGGAGGTAGATCTCAAGCGGCAAAATGAACACTTTTCTTGCATGAGTAAATGGATGAGTTAAATCATGAGAATTCACGAGCTCTTAGAAAATAAAGAAGCGATCATTAGTTCAGAGACGCTATGTTGATATAGTTACGCTAGTTGATAAAGCTCAGTGCATGATATCAATGGATTGTTCTGAACATTTCATCATTGGTCTTGGAAATATCTTGTGTGGTTGACCAGTTCATTTAAAAACGCTACAGAAGCACACATTATTTTTGACTAGTCCACCCCTCTTTATTTAAAATAAGAAAGAAGGCGAAATGAAGGGAAGGCCGTAGGACATAAAAAAATTCAATCCCTCGATAGTTGATGAGGCCCAGCTTGTATCACAGATACGCTCACCACGCTTTCGGCTGGCTTCGGACAGGTAAGACAGACAGACAGACAGACGGACGCGGCTCTTATTATAGTACAGATTAGGTTAGATCAGACTACAAAAAATTAGGTTAAATCAGACAACACAAATTAAGTTAGGTCAGCTTAAGTTAGATTAGATAATTGGTAAGTCAGGGTAACTTGGTTTAGTTATGTAGGTTAGTTAGATACAACTTGAACAAGTGTTCCTGTACAACTGTTGTACAGTTGCAGTAGTCAGGGGGTTATTCTTCTTAACCCTAAATTTGCACCTGAGCTCAGTACGTCTTACTACGAGATGGTAATGCGATATTCCTAACCACACGTGTAGACCATTCATTGGAGATGAAAACGCGCGGTCTCAGCCTTCCTCTACGCAAGTCGAAGAGTTGAGTACTATTACCACTTGACTTTCTTGACCGAGTTTCCACGATAAGCGCAGTCGTGGCTTGTCGTTACAAAAATGAAACTGATAACACGATGAAAAAATTTCCTTTCATATTAGGTTAAGCCTTTTCAAAAGGCTCATCACGCCCACCACTGCAGTGGAGGCCTCACCACCCTAACTGTTGTGGGATCCAACGCCCACTACTGCAGTGGGATCCGACACCCACTACTGCAGTGGGATCCGACACCCACCACTGCAGTGGGATCCAACACCCACAACTGCAGTGGGATCCAACACCCACAACTGCAGTGGGATCCAACACCCACCACTGCAGTGGGATCCAACACCCACCACTGCAGTGGGATCCAACACCCACCACTGCAGTGGGATCCAACGCCCACTACTGCAGTGGGATCCGACACCCACTACTGCAGTGGGATCCGACACCCACCACTGCAGTGGGATCCAACACCCACCACTGCAGTGGGATCCAACACCCACAACTGCAGTGGGATCCAACACCCACCACTGCAGTGGGATCCAACCCCCACAACTGCTGTGGGATCCAACACCCACAACTGCAGTGGGATCCAAGACTCACAACTGCAGTGGGATCCAAGACTCACAACTGCAGTGGGATCCAAAACCCACAACTGCAGTGGGATCTAACACCCACAACTGCAGTGGGATCCAACACCCACAACTGCAGTGGGATCCAACACCCACAACTGCAGTGGGATCCAACACCCATCACTGCAGTGGGATCTAGCCCACAACTGCAGGGGGATCCAACACCCAGAACTGCAGTGGGATCCAAAACCCACAACTGCAGTGGGATCCAAGACTCACAACTGCAGTGGGATCCAACACCCACAACTGCAGTGGGATCCAACACCCACAACTGCAGTGGGATCCAACACCCAGAACTGCAGTGGGATCCAAAACCCACCACTGCAGTGGGATCCAACACCCACAACTGCAGTGGGATCCAACACCCACAACTGCAGTGGGATCCAACACCCACAACTGCAGTGGGATCCAAGACTCACAACTGCAGTGGGATCCAACACCCACAACTGCAGTGGGATCCAAGACTCACAACTGCAGTGGGATCCAACCCCCACAACTGCAGTGGGATCCAAAACCCACAACTGCAGTGGGATCCAACACCCACAACTGCAGTGGGATCCAAGACTCACAACTGCAGTGGGATCCAAGACTCACAACTGCAGTGGGATCCAACACCCACAACTGCAGTGGGATCCAACACCCACAACTGCAGTGGGATTCAACACCCACAACTGCAGTGGGATCCAACACCCACAACTGCAGTGGGATCCAAGACTCACAACTGCAGTGGGATCCAACCCCCACAACTGCAGTGGGATCCAACACCCACAACTACATCACGAGAAAGAACTTATACCCGACAAAATAAGGACGCGCGGAGAGCTGCAAGGCCTAATGAGCTGCAGCAAGCTTCCTGTTGACCATGAGAGATACAACATCGTACACAGGCCGCTGCCAGCGCCGCCAGCCGGCATGTTTTGCCTAAATCTGCAGAAAGAGTCCTTCAAGGTTTCGCTCATCTTTTGATCGTAGAAATATGTTTGGAACCTAAATTGAGGCATGACATTTATCGTCCGCCCATAATGGGGACAAGGTCAACTTCATTCAGTATAAATTTGAATGAAATGCATATGCGTGATGAAGAAAACTCTTTAGGTGTTTTTTTAAAACTTTGGTCGAAAGATATGACTCATGTTGAATTATCGAATTATTGCACTTTTTTACGGATGATTTGTACTCGCAATACTGCCTTCTACCAGAAACAACGCGCATGATCCGACCGATACATTGCGTCAAAATGAGAAGTAATGAAACTCGCTCTGCAAATTTCTAACTTTCCAGCATCAATGAGACTGCATCATAAACACAAATTTCAAGGATCAACACAAACATCTCCACGCAACGCTGGGCATGGGAGCAGCCGAAGTTCACTTCTCGTCTGAGCCAAGGCTTGCAATTCCTCAGGAAAGACAGGCAAAGTTTTTATACGCACATCCTCACAAGTTTGTCGCGCCGTTCGTCTACGTCTCGTTCTCGCAAGTTTCCGTTAATCAATAAAACTTCGAAGTTTCCAATTGAACTGAAACACTTGACGGCAACTGCCTGGCACCCTTCACACAGTCGACCGCCGCAGTACGTTGACAGGCGCTGAGCTATGTCGTTCTAGGAGGCAGTAGAGGCTCCTGCGGTCTGTGATGTGGGTCTTGTGAGTTGCTGTGTCATTATGAGTGTGATCGTCTTCATCCAGTGACTGTGTTATTTTATTCGGACCGTCACTTTGTTATTTTACTGCGCTTCTAATTGTTGACGCTTTTTTAGATACGCGCAACACGGATAACTCTTGTTAAGAGTTATCATACAACGATCTACATATATGAATAAAAACAGAAAACGATATATCCAATTGAGGCAGTAGAGGACGCTCTGATTGACTATATCCGAAAGGCGAAATTCCTCACTAGAGTGTCTACACAAGCGTCCAATCCTAAACCACTACCAAACGACTCCGAAACGATGAACTGCCGTTCATAAGACATGCCAAAAATCGAGGCTAAGAGAAACTATTTTCATAACAAAGTTCTTTAGTCGTTAAGTGATAATATTTCTTAGGAAAATAATATAAGGTTGTTAATTACTCATTTGAAAATTTACTTTAATGTATAATCGTCAAACGATGTGGCTTGCTTAAGAGTTTCGTTAAAAATCGTTTTCTTTACGATTACTGTTGAGAACGAGCTTCCCAGATAAGCAATAGGGCATTCAGGACTAAGCTGTGATAGAAAAAGGTTGTCGCCGTCATCTTCCCTTCTTCTTTTGCACAGCGAAGGAGTTACTATCTAAAACTTATTCCCATTATCAGAATTATGGAGTACTAGTATACAGGACCTGTCACAAATGACGGGATTTCATAAATATTCTCTTTCATAATAATATTTCATAAATATTCTCGTACATGGTCAACGTAGCCTAGTGGTTAAAGAACACGTTCTTCACGGAAGGTGTCGACAGTTCGAATCCCGGCAGTGTCGCCCGGTGATTTCTCCCGTTGGGAAAAGAGAGAACTCAGTCACAATTCCCCATTCTACCCAGGTTTCAGAAATGAGTACCGGCTCGACCGGGGATAGCCGTCAAATTGCGTCCTGGTGTTAGTTATAACTTATAAGGCATTTGAAAAACCGATGTACAAGATGATACGTATCAGGCTTGATTGGAATAGTAATGCAACCTTTTACAGGTGTGCAGTGGTGAAACTCGTATTACAGAGGCGTTCATTACGCAACCTTATTAGCGTGACAGAGAGACGGAAAAAGCGGACACAAATGGAATGTATAAATAAATAAACACCCCCAATGTATTATTATGTAAAATTCTATAACTCCAAGCGTCTCATTTTCCAAATTTTCCAGAGTGAAAAGGTACATTGACATGCCAGGGTGTTCCGCATCCACGGTCGCCAGCCAGCAACCTACGCGCAAAGCCAAGTTCCATTATTTGCCTGTGTTCACATGAGCCCTATCACCCCCTCTGATTCTCGCATAGATTATCTTTGACGTGTAGGATTAACTTTATTGAGGAAGGCTTATCTCTGATATATTAGGATTATTCTTGATGTTGTGGGTTTATCTTTGATGCAGTGCAAAGGTATGTCTTTGATATAGTGGACTCATATACTTGATGGGGTAGGCATGTCTTTGATGCGCTGGGCAATTCTTGAATTCTTTCCTTTTAGGCAGTAAATCTTTAATGTGGGTCAAATTGTCTAACTTCCATGGTGAAGATGGTATGAGTTGTCGCAATTTGTCGCTGACGACATCATAGTTGATTATTAGAATGCTACCTCACGCTACGGTAAACGATAACTAAAACTTTGAAGCCTTGTAGCCTTGAACATCTGATTAATTACATCACAGGATAATTTTGGGTTAAACAATATGAACTCTACATCTCATGAATAATTTATGGAAAATCAGAATGCAAGAAAAAAATTTTTATTTCTAAGACAAAAATATGACGACACAAGGCGCAAACAAAGCGTATTGCATGGCATACATTCTTGATATAATATCACGGAAAACTCTCATGTTTATCGCGTATCAAGGGAATAAAATAATTAGTAAAGATGACTGTCGTAAATAATCATCATGATGACGTAAAAAAGGGATATAACCTAAAAAAATAACAAACCATCATGACCTATTAAACATAGTCCTGCCATCCTCGCAGAATAAACTAAGGTGATAAAAATAAGCGTGTAGTTCATGCATTGTAGGTGAGTCATTTTTTTCTGCTCAATAAGCATCAAAATGTCTACTTCTACTACAGGAAAATGTCTACTTCTACTACTAGCACTCCTATGTGAGACGACTACTTCTATTGCTACTGTTTCTGTAACTACTATACTACGTGGCTGATACCTATAGACACACTGCTGAAAATTCGGTCTGACATTAAGATACTATTTGTAAAATTTCTAAACTTGCAGGTTGGTTACAGTTTCTACTTCTAATAGTCAACCACGTTGCTCTATTCAACAGAAATGCCCGTGGATCCATAATAGAACGTGAGCAGGCAGAAAATTTATTCACCAACTTCGATGGAATCGCGAATGAAGTTAATGAGGATCATATTTTCTCTTCTTGATTGCAGCAAAAACCAGCTTAAATTAGCGAGCAAGTAATTTTCGTTTCGGAAGAACTTCCCGCGTGGCAGAGCATAATCCACCCATCAATTTTTGTGCCCCCATCAGTTGATAGAGATATTGTCCTCTGACAGAGCCCTAGCACAACAAGAGTTCCCTCACGAAGTTGAGATGCTTTGCAAAGAAAAAGTCGGAACGCTGAGTAAGCCTGAGTTGATTACGTGCGCAAACAGCGATGTCAGCGCCAGCTTCTTGTGAGGATGTTGCTCTAAAGGGCCATTTACACTAGGGGACATTTCGGCCGTGAGGCGCGACACGTGTATACGAGGCTCACCACTGAGTTTCATGTTTACGTGTGTTTATACGAAGTTCCCTATTCGCCACGGTAGTTACGAGGCTCTTGAGTGCCGCGGATTACGAATTCGATCAGTTTGAATAGGAAACTTCATATAAGCACACACAAATTTGGGCCTGAGTGGTGAGCCTCGTATACACGTGTCGCGCCTCACGGTCGAAATGTCCCCTAGTGTAAACGGCCCTTAATACAGCTAGTTGTTGTTGCTCAGCTCGTGTAGTTTTGCCCCCCAGCACCTTCACCTCTCTTCCATATGAACCTTGACTATAATGAGATGGAAATGAGCCTATGAAAAGTGAAAAATTACATTTCGCCGCCTTCTGTATTTGATATTTAAAAGAAGGAATTATGTGACTGGCAGCAATGCAGTGAATGTTTTGCGCTTAACTTACGACGCAATTCAGTAACAGTATACAGCCCGTGGCTCGCCGGGTTCCGTCGTAACAGATGCGAATACATACATGAAAAACTCAAGTCTTAAATTTTTGTATGCAAGCGAAATGTAGAATTTGTCGCTTTTCCCACAGATTTTGAAGAGACGTGTGATAGATAGTTTCAAAATACAAATAAAAACACGGTGAGTTGATCTTTGTGTTATGATTGGATCAGGTCAGCTTACACCGCTATATTAAACAAGTGCGTTGTAATTTACTCTATCGGTAATAGTCACTGAACGAAATTTTCGAAACTAACTCATTACTCCAGAATGCAACCAGACAAAAGATATTTCTGAGAGTGAGTATTATATTGCATACTATGCTTCGGTAAACAAATTTTCCTTTTATGAGTAACATTGACAATAAGATTTCCCTCCACCAAAAGCAAAAATGTTTCTGCACCAAAAGACAGCTCTCTCCAATATTTCCCATGAATTACCGCACAAAATATAATCGCGTCCCATAAACTGTGAATCATTGTGTCAGCGTTTACATCACGATCCTGCTTTAATTAATTTTAATGCTTATTTTGTGTCAGAGGATTGCGCCACAGAAATGGGCTCTATAATTTTACGAAAAGTAGCGAAATTAACTTTTATTTTTAAGAAAAACTTATATTCTTCCCATATCTTGGCATCGGGTTTTCAGTTCTCTAATTAAAGGATGTTGATAGCTCTTTCGAATATCAACCAAAGATAACAGAACTTCGAAAATTTTTTGCATACTGGAAATATTGTCAACCAGTGTTTGCTAACGCAAAACTATGGGTTTAAGTTTATAAGACACGGAAAATTATCCTCATTCCCTTTTCATTTTTTAATATCGAAAATAATGGCCATTTCATACGACGGGAAAGGCCGGAAATTGGATACCCATAGTTTGAGGGTAGAATGATGGGCCGCCGGGGAGAAAAATATTGAATCGGGAATGTTTTTTAATTGTGTAGACGAAACATAAAATAAGTGATGAATTCATACTGTGCTAAGTAAAAAAAAGCTGTATTTATTTCTGAGGCAAGTTGTCAGTAAGCCTGACTCGTATAGAAGCTTGAGTAATAAACTGAATGGTGAACCAATGCCCCAAATATCCCACAACACAGACCTTCCCGGCTGAGCGGTAAAGCTGGCAAAACTGCGCCCATGCGGTTTTATAGTCTAACGACTAACGAACATGGACTGTTAGTTTTGATTTATTCATGTTGAAACGCAAAATGCTAGGAATAAAAGCAAAGGAGAAAAGAGTAAATGTACACTTGTGGAGTTAGTTTTACAATAAGAATAATTTGCGTTTTAATTCCTATGAGAAAACTTTTCGTTTTTTCTATTGGATTACTGAACAAATTTGCCTCCTAAAGTCATTTTTCAACATCATGCTCGCGCTGTGAAAACTCCGCCTCATTTAGATGCCATTTTGTAAGACGTGGAGGAACATATTTTCAACATGGAATACTTAATTAACTTCAATGTTTTACAAAATATTTCCTTCTTCTGGAATCGTATTTCCATAATCAAAATGTAAACAAAATTCTGTATTAGTTTTAGCATTGAAAACATCTTTACCCGTGGAAAAGCAGTGATATATTTTTTATTGGCTCCTGTGAGCTTTGATTTATCACAATGAAACGCAATTATTGTATTGCTTTGTTCGAAATAACGTGGCTCATTTTTTGAACTAATGATCGCTTCTTTATTTTTTAAGAGCTCGTGAATTCTCATGATTCAACTCATCCATTTACTCATGCAAGACAAGTGTTAATTTTGTTAGAAAAAAACGCGATATATGTTGTGGGATTTTTTACTGTTTTATTCGCGAAATTTGCGCAGATATTAACAGAAAGAGAAAGCCAATCATCGAACCTCAAGGAATTTTTTATTAAACAAATCATACTCAAATCTTGGAATCATTTTAGCAATCTTGAGAGAATTTAACTTTCAAATAACTCTACAATTGTGCTCGACGCAGCGATAGAACTCAGCGCGTGATATCAATGGATTGCTCTGAACATTTCATCATTGGTCTTGGAAATATCTTGTGTGGTTGACCAGATCGCTTACAATTTTCTAAAGCTGTTTTATTATTTTACGCCGAAACAACTGCAGCAATGGCCGCTATTAATAGAATTTTAAGCTATAGCGACATTTTTTGGTATCTTTTGCGTGTATGTTTATTCACGTGTTTCTAGATGGGCGTGTTGTGTTGTGCGATGTTTTTTATCATTTATTTTGATTAACCTTTTATCACTTCTTGATAATCATTTACGACTGTGTTTCAGTCTGCCTTGGTAAACCTTTCTTTTCTTCTTATTTTGCTTCAACTAATAATTAAGGAATTCCGAAGAATTCTCTACTAGTATTTAAATTATTTATAAGTTAGCCATCTCTTAGGGTGTAAAAAATGCAACAGATGAAATTTTGATTATTTCTCATAACTGTGAGGAACTGTATCTGCGCAGTTGCGCAGATGGGCGTTCGTAGGTTCGTACGTAGGCTAGTTCAACGCCCTGGTAAGGTGTCGCAGTGCGCAAGCTGTGTCAGCAGAACCTAGAAGGTATATAAAGACGTGCCCGGCTCTTACAGTCGCATTTGGACCTGTGTCCCTCTCTACCCAAGTATACTCGGAACATCTCCTGGACTTTAACTATCCCTCAACGGTCGTGATACTGATGGCCATTTGAGTGTCGGACCCACGACGTGAAGAAATAATTGTACTTGTGAAGTGAGGGAAATCCAGTGACTTCGGCGAATCAAGACGGCGGAGGTACCGTCAGAAAGTTCAAGAGAATTACCGTTAAGATCGTCTGGTGACGGGATAAATTGTGCCTTCTACGAAAGGGAATCTGCGCATCACTCCGTGACAAGTGGATCAGTCTGGCAATCCCGACGAAATAATATGGACAACGGGTCAGTCAGCGGAAGAGAAGTCCGTGAAGCATACGATAACGTGTTTCGTATTGTTGTGCGACGTGTCTCGGAAGAAAGGCTGCGAAATACATACGATCTGGAGTTCCAAGTCCCACTTGGAGAAGCCTACAAGGTGCGTCTGTCTTTGGAAAGAGACGGCGATTTCTGTCACCTGCAACTTTGCGTAAACTTCCACCGAGAACGACAGTAGGAGTGCCGTGGACGCCTGCGAGGTTCGTTTCATCCGTGCAAGTGTGATTGGACATTCTACGAACGACGAAAGTGATTCAACATCTACGACGACGTAGTGCGTGGTGTATGTGGTTCCAGGTTGCATACTGAACAGTGTTAGTATAAAGGTTTTAATAAACTGTGAGCGGTGCTAATAACGTGCAGTGAGGGACTTCGAACGCTCTCAGGCAGTACGTGCTCAGTTAAGTGCACGCGTGCTGCTCTACCGGCTCCGCGTACTACAGCGTGTGACCTTGGCATCAGGTGCGCGTCGCCTAGACGGTGGTGGCAGTGCACGCGACAGCTAGTGACCTTGGGATCAGCTGCGGTGTCTGTACTGCGACGGTGGTTGAGCAGCCTAGCCCAGTTGAGTACAGCACATTTTCTGGTTTTGTTTTTTATGTATCCAGGTCGGATGTTCTGCCGCAGTGCTCTGTGTCATTTTCAATTGTTTAAGATCGGTACAGTTGTATTCTTGTAGAGAGTTCATAACAGTTCTTTTATTTATTGATCGATTTTGCTAGTGTTAAATTCTGTGAGTGGGAAGGTATTAGTACTTAATTTCTTACAATCTTTTTGATGTGGATTTCTAACGTGTCATTGTTTTTCTTTTGTGAGGGGTGATTTTAGCGGTGTAACACTTTTCTTGTCGTGACATACGATGGCAGATAGTGATTCCAAACCCGAGTTTATTCGTTCTGTTGCAACCACGACTTGCAGTGGGCGTGTGTCAGTGCCGAACTATAGTACTACGATACCTAATACGACAACAATGTCAGGAACGGTGCCTACCACAGTTGTGTCTAACGTCATGACAACTCAAACTGTAACGTTCAGTACACCGAGTGTAGCTACAATGCCTAGTAGTAGTGGTCATTCTGCTAGTAGTGGAGTAACCACAACGTTACAAAGGGGCAGTACCATACTGTCAAGCGCCGAACTTCCCTTATTCAGAGGTCGTAAAAGGGGCCAAGATCCTGACTTTTGTGAGACAAAAACGTTTCGAACTCACGTTGCTAACCTCAAGGCATACATGTCTTTACTTCCTGACATCACGTCAGATGAAGCTAGGAAGGAATTGCTCGTGCGAAGCGCACACAAAAGGTTTTCCGTCCTATCGGCTTTGCTTGCGGGAACCGGGATAATAGAACACCAACGATTTTAAAATATATGTATATCAAAAAATAATTAAACATAATGCACTCCAAATTCATAATAGCAGGTAAGAAAAATTATTGCCCATAAGAAACTTCAATTTAAAGGTAATATAAGACAATGAAAGTCCTAACAACTAAAGTCCGCCAGCCACAGTTAAGTGCCTGCAAAATACTCTACCGGTACCCCTGCCGCCTCGACAACATCCAGTTTACAATTAATAAATAGTGGACCGATGCGGCAGCAAGGCGTCTACGACGCAGAGGCAACGAGGCGTCGTCGACGTAGAGGTAACGAGGCGTCGTCGACGTAGAGGTAACGAGGCGTCGTCGACGTAGAGGTAACGAGGCGTCGTCGACGTAGAGGTAACGAGGCGTCGTCGACGTAGAGGTAACGAGGCGTCGTCGACGTAGAGGTAACGAGGCGTCGTCGACGTAGAGGTAACGAGGCGTCGTCGACGTAGAGGTAACGAGGCGTCGTCGACGTAGAGGTAACGAGGCGTCGTCGACGTAGAGGTAACGAGGCGTCGTCGACGTAGAGGTAACGAGGCGTCGTCGACGTGGAAGTGATATGACCAACACGAGCTAGCGTAGGCGGCTTTAGAGGTGGCTTATGTAGGCGACTTATGTAGGCGACTTATGTAGGCGACTTATGTAGGTGACTTATGGCTGGGCAGTGCTTAGAGTGTCCCAAACTGGGGGGATTTGGTGACCTCACTGTTCAGAATGAGTGAGACCGAAATTATTACATGCACTAAAAATCTATAACACAAGTTCCTTATAGCACGTATGACAAAAATCCGACAAAATCCTACATATGAAAAAAATCCTACATTAAACACGCACCCGTCCACACTCATCCAGTCGAGCACGGCGACTGACTATCTCCATGCGATCGCGCGTGAGCTAAGGGATTCCATTGTTGTATTCAGTCAGAGATAACCCCTGACATGCGCCCCTACAAAAAAATGATTGCCTCGCTATCATTTCAAAACATCCGAATCTTAAATCTAACCTTAAGCTAAATCCTAATATTAACGAGCAAGTAGCCAACACAACTCAAGGGCGACTTGTTCAACAAAACTAAAGAATTAGGGTTCTAAAGGGATTCGACTGAGCATATCTGCTCCAATGTTGTCGGAACCTGAAATGTAGATCACACGAAAATTATATTCTTGTAAGATCAGCGCCCATCGCATCAGCCGGGGGTTTTTCTCCTTAAACCTCCTCAGATGGGACAAAGGCATGTGATCGCTTTCGACGAGATATTCACGACCGTACAAAAACACTTTAAATTTTTCTACGGCCCAGACTAAGGCCAAACATTCAATTTCTACCATGCTGTTGACAGACCAAAGGGCATCCTAACAAATTGCATCAAGCCCTTGCTAGTCGCAAATGCCGTATAAATGCCACTGGTTTCACTCTTCCTTTCGCACAAACTTTCTGACAGACTTCACAGGACCTACAATAGTTCGTAATATCGGTAATAGCACCTGGCCAAAAGAAATGCTCGAACACCTTCATTTCCGTTTTCCTATGTGAAAAATGACCCGCAAAGGGAGAATCGTGAGCTAACTTAAGTACTGTAGCTCTACATTCTAAGGGTACAACCAACAGTCTAGAATTTTCTTCACTTTGTCTATTACTGGATATACACTTACGATAAATTAATCCGTTCTCTATAACATACTGAAAAGTTGCTCCGCTACGGGTAGTATCTATCACCCTAGCAGCTAATTTGTTCCTAATCTTAGACAACGTAGGGCAACTCTGTTGCAATTCACCAAACTTAGAAGGGGATACTTCAAGAGCATCTAGTTTAGCTTGCACTAAAGGATGAACAACTCTCAGTTTTGCCGAGCGAGTTTGAACTGCATTGATTTCATCCGTTTTTAGCCGTTCCGGAGCTCCAGGGAGCTTAGCACCCTCTACATTACCTATAAGCACTGAACACGTTTTCAAGGGCGCTTTAGCAGCCTCAGTCCACCCTTCATAAGACGGGCACTTAATGTAACAATTTACCACCGGAAACTTATCGGTTCTTCCTAAATAATCAGTTAATACACAATAACGGAGCGGTACGGAATCCGGGATCAAGTCCTGGGCAACCACGACACAACTACACCCAGTATCCCTAAGTATCTTCGAGACTGCCAAGCCGTTAACAGTACCTTGCTCATACTTGCCACATTCACTAACAGCAAAACCAACATTATTGCTACTGTGCTTCAAAGAAAGAGGATTTTGTGGGCAATTATTTTTCCTATGACCTAACATGCCACAAGCGAAACATTTTACTTTACTCTGATCGAACCATCCTTTCCTCTCCTTAGAGATTACCTTTACCCGATCTGGGTTGTCTGAACAATGTTCGTTCTTCCCTACTTTAGGGTATGAATTTCTTGCAGTTGCAAAACTATCAGCTAAATTAGTCATCTCCTCTAATGTCCTACAGTCGCGTTCCTTAATAAAAACTCTTAAATCCGGAGAAATACTGGAAAGAAACTGATCGATCAGAGTAAATTCTCTCAGCTCTTCAAAAGTCTTACCCGTACTAGTACTGTCAAACCAATAGTCAAACAACCTACCGAGGTGGGTACCAAATTGCGAGTAACTCTCCTCAGGAGAGATTTTGGCACTACGAAATTTCTGACGGTAATGGTCAGGAGTTTGCTTAAAGCCCCTTAATAAAGCCGCCTTGAGTAATTCATAGTTTTCAGTGGTAGAAGGAGGCAAGGAAGAGTATATGCGTAGGGCTTTTCCCTTCAGCAGAGATCCTAATTGCACTGCCCACTGAGTTTCTTTATTCCATGAAAGCAACGCAGCTATTCGCTCAAACCTAATCAAATAGGCTGAAATATCATCGCCGTCATTGAAAGCTGGAGGCTTAGGAGTGTCTTTACAAGACTGACATCGAAGAGGTATATTCGCATCAGGCGAATTCGGCCCACGAAGCTCTGCCAATTTAAGTTCGTGCTCCCGTTCTTTCACTCTTTCCTCTTTTGCGATATTCTCCCTTTCAAGTTCCCTTTCTTTCGCCCTATCTTCGCGGGAAATCGCCTGTTGCTCCTTTATAAATGCCGCTAGTTCAGAGCCCTTCAAGCCCACACTCTCACCAAATGATTTTAACTGCTGTAACTCAGACATTTCAACAGCCTACAGAGATTAGGAACTTAATCACACAGATTCACAAGAATAAGTCTTCCCCCAAAAGATCACTATTCAAATTCCTTATTAATCTCACCCGGGAGTCTCCCTGAAGATTTTCGTTCAAAAATCTCCACTACAGAATTTCAATTAAAAATGAAGAGCATAAACACCGTGTGATCACGGAAGGCTAGCGCTTACCACAAGTCCGGTCAAGCTCAACCTCCTGCTCCAGCCACAAACGCCTCACCCACCGTCTCACTGCTACTTCCACGAACAGAAGACAAAAATCAGGTCGCCACGATTTACATCAGACACTGCCGTCCACAACCTTAGGGCACTAATTAGAACATTAAAAGTCACATCCACAAAAATTATGCCCCTACTCATATTAAACACTTTGCTTCAGCTAATTCCTACCCTAATTAAACCTAACTCATCCCGGTCATCACAAGCGGCCAATGAATATTGACCCTGTCCGCAGCGCCAGTGTTGAGGTTTTCCGTCCTATCGGCTTTGCTTGCGGGAACCGGGATAATAGAACACCAACGATTTTAAAATATATGTATATCAAAAAATAATTAAACATAATGCACTCCAAATTCATAATAGCAGGTAAGAAAAATTATTGCCCATAAAAAACTTCAATTTAAAGGTAATATAAGACAATGAAAGTCCTAACAACTAAAGTCCGCCAGCCACAGTTAAGTGCCTGCAAAATACTCTACCGGTACCCCTGCCGCCTCGACAACATCCAGTTTACAATTAATAAATAGTGGACCGATGCGGCAGCAAGGCGTCTACGACGCAGAGGCAACGAGGCGTCGTCGACGTAGAGGTAACGAGGCGTCGTCGACGTAGAGGTAACGAGGCGTCGTCGACGTAGAGGTAACGAGGCGTCGTCGACGTAGAGGTAACGAGGCGTCGTCGACGTAGAGGTAACGAGGCGTCGTCGACGTAGAGGTAACGAGGCGTCGTCGACGTAGAGGTAACGAGGCGTCGTCGACGTAGAGGTAACGAGGCGTCGTCGACGTAGAGGTAACGAGGCGTCGTCGACGTAGAGGTAACGAGGCGTCGTCGACGTGGAAGTGATATGACCAACACGAGCTAGCGTAGGCGGCTTTAGAGGTGGCTTATGTAGGCGACTTATGTAGGCGACTTATGTAGGCGACTTATGTAGGTGACTTATGGCTGGGCAGTGCTTAGAGTGTCCCAAACTGGGGGGGATTTGGTGACCTCACTGTTCAGAATGAGTGAGACCGAAATTATTACATGCACTAAAAATCTATAACACAAGTTCCTTATAGCACGTATGACAAAAATCCGACAAAATCCTACATATGAAAAAAATCCTACATTAAACACGCACCCGTCCACACTCATCCAGTCGAGCACGGCGACTGACTATCTCCATGCGATCGCGCGTGAGCTAAGGGATTCCATTGTTGTATTCAGTCAGATATAACCCCTGACAGTGACCTTGGCATCAGGTGCGCGTCGCCTAGACGGTGGTGGCAGTGCACGCGACAGCTAGTGACCTTGGGATCAGCTGCGGTGTCTGTACTGCGACGGTGGTTGAGCAGCCTAGCCCAGTTGAGTACAGCACATTTTCTGGTTTTGTTTTTTATGTATCCAGGTCGGATGTTCTGCCGCAGTGCTCTGTGTCATTTTCAATTGTTTAAGATCGGTACAGTTGTATTCTTGTAGAGAGTTCATAACAGTTCTTTTATTTATTGATCGATTTTGCTAGTGTTAAATTCTGTGAGTGGGAAGGTATTAGTACTTAATTTCTTACAATCTTTTTGATGTGGATTTCTAACGTGTCATTGTTTTTCTTTTGTGAGGGGTGATTTTAGCGGTGTAACACTTTTCTTGTCGTGACATACGATGGCAGATAGTGATTCCAAACCCGAGTTTATTCGTTCTGTTGCAACCACGACTTGCAGTGGGCGTGTGTCAGTGCCGAACTATGGTACTACGATACCTAATACGACAACAATGTCAGGACCGGTGCCTACCACAGTTGTGTCTAACGTCATGACAACTCAAACTGTAACGTTCAGTACACCGAGTGTAGCTACAATGCCTAGTAGTAGTGGTCATTCTGCTAGTAGTGGAGTAACCACAACGTTACAAAGGGGCAGTACCATACTGTCAAGCGCCGAACTTCCCTTATTCAGAGGTCGTAAAAGGGGCCAAGATCCTGACTTTTGTGATACAAAAACGTTTCGAACTCACGTTGCTAACCTCAAGGCATACATGTCTTTACTTCCTGACATCACGTCAGATGAAGCTAGGAAGGAATTGCTCGTGCGAAGCGCACACAAAAGTGTTGGTGACTTCAACGGTGTTGTTACAAAATTAGTAAACCCTGAAATTAATTATTCTTTCGACCAGGTTGTGGAAATACTGGAAGATATTTATGTCTCGAAGGGCGAGCGACCAGTGCATGCGCTAGCTTGTGACTTAAATCAGCTCCGGCTTTTGCGTAATGAAGGATTAGCTGCTCAATTAGAGACCGCCATGGCTAAGATCCGAAAATTGAGCGACCATATCTTAAATAGTCCAGACGTAGCGTTACAAAGACATCCCTTTGTCGTTGCTAGTGCGAATGCTAATGAATTAAAAAGGTTTGCAGGAGATTTGGTTGTTTTCAGTCTACCTACAGCGATTTTAGCTCCATTATTGGAGAAAAATTTTTCCAAAAAAATATTTTCGTGACCATTCATAACATCTGAGGAGCTATTAGCTCGTATTGTTTCCGCTGTGCGAAATAACCCTGAGAGTAAACAAATCATTGCGCACAAGCCTAGTGTCCAGTACTCGTACCCGACTAGGGAAACTTATCTAGTGGACGTACCTGACGAGACCGTGTGTGACGAGCGGGAATCGTTTTCCGACGTTTACTATAATTCACAACAGAACAACCGACGTTTTCAGAGACGAAGACCTTTTTTAAGACCGGGTTGGAGACCTGCGAGGTTTTCGCGAGGACAGCAACATGCCTATATTGGTGATAGAGCTCTCGGTTCAATGGAATCTAACGAAGCGTCCGTGGAGAATCCACAACAGATTAGTAGTGAACGGACAAAACAACAACCTTTCTGCTCACTCTGTAATAGCCCTGGTCACGTTCAAAAGATGTGTATGAAACAACGAGGTCAGGGTAAAACGAGTTTCCGTGGTAATGCTAGCTATAGGCGTGGCATGGTAGGGCATTTTGCTCGTGAATGTCATTCACGCGGTAGAGGACGCGGTAGAGGAGAAGTGTACTACGCTGCAGCTCCGGAGAGTGATGATTTTTTAGAATAAAATCAGACGAGTTGAAGAGTGTAGGTGTAGAGAGGGATTCTTTGCCTGTGCCCGGGGGTAATTCCACAGCTCTCGTTACCAATGATGTAGGGGTTTTGAAGCCAGATACTATAACTAGGTCGACCGAAGTGGCAGATCCGTTATTCCGGTGTGAAAATAAGTTCGAATTACTAGGTGAACAAGAACTTGCTGTAGGTGCAAATTCTGAATTACCCGTAGAAGTTTGTTTGTCAGCGACGATAATGAAAGAAGGTCGTTTGAGAAAAGAAAGCGATGATTTGTTTTCTTTAAGGAGATCTAAAAAACCTACGATTATTCTGCGTAATGATACACGATTGATAAGCGCTCTGATTGATAGTGGGAGCGATAGGTGTCTAGTCAGTTACCGGAATTTGAAAGTTCTTAACGAGCGAATTAAGCCTAGTGCTTTGAGTATCCGGTGTATAAATTCGAAAGCCAAGTGACAGGCGAAGTTGATCTTTGTATTACCCTGCCTAATAATAAAGAAATAAATACTAGCGCTTTGATGTTGAAGGACGGCGAATTTAATTATGATTTAATCCTCGGTAGGGATATTCTGAAAGATGCCGTGATTGATTTTAAAGAAGGATTCATTGTTCTTGACGAAGTTAAAGTGCCGTTCCATGATGTGCGAGAATTGCACGGTCAAAGCAAGAGAGAAGTATTTTTCAATTCCGTAAATAATGCAGAGTGTCTGATGACAGACGTGATTGCCCAGAGGAGGCGTAAAAAGAAATACCTGCTGAAGCAGAGGGAACCTAGAAAAATAAGCCTAGTGAATGGCGATAGAGAGAGCCAAGAAAATGGCGACAGGCAACTAAATGGCCTAGAGATAAATGCTGCGGAGCAGTGGGGTACCCCAGTGAAAGAAGTGAAAAAAACTAAAAGACGAGCGATAGTTGTTCACTGTGGATCCGTGGAAATGCCGAGTAATTGTTTACGAGTAATTAATGAGTGTGTCAAGAGGGTTAAACCCGGAAGGTATATAATGAATAGGAGAATTCTTGGAAATGGCATTTATGTGGCCGAATCAGTAGTGAATATAGGTTCGGAGGGTTTTGTCCCTGTCTTGCTTTTAAACGTCTCGGAAGACGTAGTATACCTGAGTGAAAATAGCATGCTGAGTAATATTGAAGCAGTAGACGATATGGAAATAGATCAAGAAGTATATATGTCTACGGTGCACGAAGCTGTGCGTGAAGCAAATGTATGTGACGTCAACGGTACGGCGGATCTACCCAAAGTCGACAGTTGTTATGGTGGAAGCTTTAATACCATCACTGGTAAAGACGTTGGGTTGGGGTCTGACCAAGCAGGGCATTGTTGCAACAATACTCGTGTTGACGAAGTAGGAACTAATGCACAGAAAGACATTGGACCAGATGGAGGTAGGAGCGAACGACGTCCTCTGACGAGTGGCGACGTAGTTTGTGACGACGATGACGTTAAACCCTTACTGATAAAATTATTGAATGATTTTAGAGACGTAATTACTTTAGATGGCGAAACTATTGCCGTTACGAATGTTATGCGACATAAAATTGAATTGAAACCCAATGCTCCAATACTTAACATTCCACCCTATAGAATTCCACATAAATATCGAGAAGATTTGGTGCAAGCGAATAAACAGATGCTGGATCAAGGTATTATCGAACCGTCCAGTTCTGATTATAACTTTCCTTTGATCATTGTGAAGAAGAAGTCGGGGGAGATTCGTCCAGTCATCGACTTCAGAGCGTTAAATAAAATTGTTATCAAGGAGAGCTATCCGATACCCAGGATTGACGAGATTCTTTACACTCTTGGTGGAAATAGTGTATTTTCCAGTTTGGATCTTCGATCTGCATTTCACCAGGTCGAATTAGAAGAAAGTAGCCGTAAATATACCGCTTTTAGTGTCGGTTATGAGAAATATCATTTCAAGAGGCTGCCATTTGGCCTGACATCTAGTCCAAGCGTTTTTCAGCGAATAATATCTTCCGTTCTCGCAAGTATTATCGGGAAACTAGCGTTTGTGTTTCTCGATGATATATTAGTTTTTTCTAAATCAATAAACCAGCATTTAAAAGATTTGAATAGTGTTTTTGAGAAACTACGTAGTGGGAATCTTTCCCTTAAGCTTGAGAAATGTCAACTCCTAAAGAGTTCGATAGAGTATCTAGGTCACATAGTGTCGGCAGACGGCATTCGTTGCAAGGAATCGGAGAAGCTACAAAAGTTTCCCGTTTCACGAAACGTGAAGGAATTGCAGAGTTTTTAGGTGTAGCGAACTATTTCCGGAACCATGTCCCTATGTTTGGCTCGATTTCGTATCCGCTTTATCAGTTATTACGGAAAAACGTTGAATTTATCTGGAAGCCTGAGTGTCAGGAAGCTTTTGAAAAAATTAAATCTGTTTTGACATCAGATACCGTTTTACGGCATCCTGATTTTAATAAGCCTTTCCATGTATTTACAGATGCTTCTAATTTTGGTATGGGAGCAGTGCTTTTACAGCACGGTAACGATTCAACTAAATCAATGCAGCCGATAGCGTATTACAGTAAGAGTTTAAATTCGACGCAAAAACGATATAGTACGACCGAAAAAGAATTATTCGCCATCGTGAGCGCGCTAAAAGCTTTCAAATATCTCATTCTTGGATATCCAATCTATCTGTACACGGATCATAAACCATTGCAGCCCTTGTTCTTCAAAAAGCTTCCCGACGATTCAGCAATGGCACGTTGGTGTTTAACAGTTAATTCCTTTGATCCAATTTCAAAATATTTCCCCGGTAAACAAAACATCATTGCCGATTGGAATTTTCACTGTTCCCTTTACCACGTTTTACTGGCGGGAGACGTGGCTGGTAAAGTTTGTTTCAGAGTAACCCAGGCTTTACAGGATTTTGTTTGCGAGCCTGCACGTCTCTAACGTAACTCTAACTAAATGAGTGCCATGTATCACTCTGTCCCGAGTGGGACGTGCTGTGGGCTGTGCGGGGAGGAGTTGGGGGATCGGCCCTCAAGTGTACAGACTGCGGAGTCTTTGTCCACTTGAGGTGTTCCGGTCTGCCAGTGTACCACCTGGTATGGTTGGAGACCTCCCGCAGCAAATTTAAGTGTGAGACGTGTGTCGTGAAAAAATGCGGCGAGGAGTTTGCCGTCATGGCTTCCCGAATTGAGAGGCAGCTGAAAGCGGGGAATGCCGGATCTGGGACTCCCGCCCCATCCGTCGTCGTCGAGTGTCCTCCTGCTCCTCTGACACCGGGCCATGGATCTGGATCTGTGTCGGATGATTCGTTGATGGTGCCGGAGGGGGAGGTTTCGGCGGCGGTTTTTGTGCCTGAACCAGCTAAGGAGTTGTCGGCCACTGGGCTCTCTAAAGCTGGACCTAAAGTGTGTAGGCACTTCCTGAGGAGGGAGTGTAAGTATGGCAGAAGGGGGGAAGGTTTTGAGTTCTCCCACCCCAAGGTGTGTTATAAATTCGCGAAGTTTGGGGGGAAAACTGAAGGAGGGATGCAGCAAAGGCCGGAAATGTGAGTACTTCCATCCACCCTTGTGTTGGAAAGCGGTGGAAGGTCTGAGTTGCCCCAGGAAACAGTGCAAGTTCCTCCATCCGGCGGGAATAAAAGTCAGAGAAGCTGCCAACGCAGTGGGTAGTGAGGTGACTCCGAATGCTGTTGGCGCGCCTCCACCGGCGAGAATCTCTTTCAGAGAGGCTGTGAGCGGCCGCGGAGTTGAGGCTTTTGGAGTTCCTCCGCCTGCAGCGACTTTGCCGAGCCTTGGGTCGGACAGGACTAATCTTCTAAATTTGGAGAATGCGACTCCTTTTTTAGAGTTGCGGAGACAGGTGCAGGTAATCCAGGAGCTTTTGGAGAGAGTACTGAGTGGGCGAGACGAGCATCGTCCTTTGGTAACAGAGGCCCCAACCTGCACCTGCAAGCGAGTCTGGTAAGCAAGGAAACTCATTGCACTATAATGATGTGCAATGTGGAGGGCTTGAGCACCCGTCAGAAGAAGTTCAAGGTCGGAATGCTGAGGGACAGAGCTCTTCTCGCGGGTGCTGTGTTGATTGCTTTAGTGGAAACCGATCTGAACGTGGACGTGCTTGACGCTGAGGTCTACATGGAGGGTTTCCAGCTATTTAGATCGGACCGACTTCCAGGCCGAAAGAAGGGCGGAGTTGCGGTGTTCGTAAGGGAGGATATAGCCGCTGAAGCTGTTGTCCTCACTGGCGGTTCTGATGGAGTGGTGGAGCACCTTGCGTTGTGGTTCGACAGTATGAGGCTGGTCCTGGCTGTGATTTACAGACCTCCTACATGTGAATCGACCAACTTCGATACTGTGCTTGGCCATCTTGTTGGGAGGTTGGAAGAGCTGGGTACTCCCACCCCAACCATGGTGGTGTTGGGAGACTTCAACTTCCCTTGGATGTGCTGGTCCACTGGTAGGATGGAAGGAGGTGCCAATGATACCAGAGCACAGGCGGCTGCTCTTTGGAGCTTTATGGAGGAGTTTGCCCTGGAGCAGTATGTCACTGTGCCTACGCGGTTGGACAGTGTACTGGACCTATTCCTGACAAATGACGGGGACCTGGTGAGAGGACTAGCTGTCGAAGACACTATCCTGTCAGATCACCGGTTAATCCTGGCCACCGTTGACCTAGGCTCAAAATCTCGTAGTGAGGAGCGCCAAAGTGGGCGGTGTGCGCTTGACTCACTGAACTTCATGAGCGATCGTGTTGCCTGGACTGGGTTGAGGAGACACCTGTTGGAGATACACTGGGAGGACCGGATAGATGCGGATGTGGCAGAGGTAGTGTATCAGCAGTTCTGTGGGGTGCTGGCTGACGTCTGCCCAAAGTACGTGCCGAGGAGAAGGAAGCATAAAGGTAGATCTGTTCCTAGTGATCGCCGTACTTTGATGCGCAAGAGGAGACGGCTCCTAAAGCGACTATCAGAATCAGCCACTCCAGAGACAACGCAGAGAATTGTTGCAATGGTGCGTGACCTTGAGGTATTGCTCCAGCGTTCGCATGAGGAGGAAGCTTTGAGGGAGGAGGATTTGGCCGTTAAGGCAATCCAAAGAAACCCTAAGTACTTCTATGCATTCGCCAAAAGGAGAACCCTGACAAGGTCTACGGTTGGACCGTTTCGCATCGGTGATAGTATTGTCAGTGCTCCAGACGAAAAGTGTGAGGTCTTGAGAAAGCAATATGAGTCCGTGTTTAGCGTACCGAGACTCCAGAGCCTGAGGTCACACTTGGATGAGCTGCTGCGAGGGATCCGTGAACCGGGACTGTTGGAGGACATCTGCTTTACAGAGGACGATTTGGTGGTCTCTATAAAAGAACTGTCCCCGACGTCGGCGCCGGGACCGGATGGAATCCCTGCCGTACTGCAGTGAAATTGCTGCGAGGAACTAAAGATGCCACTCTTTCGGCTGTGGAGGTCGTCGATGAGCGAAGGCAACGTCCCGCAAGCACTGAAGCGTGGTTTAGTGACGCCGATATTCAAGGGCGGAGAAAAGCACGCCCCAATGAATTATCGACCAGTAGTACTGACGTCACATGTTATTATGGTCTTTGAGAGGGTGGTAGCCAGGAGATTGGTGCGTCTTTTGCAGAGTGCGGACCTCTTCAACGAGCATCAACATGGCTTCAGAAGAGGAAGGTCATGCCTCTCGCAGCTCCTAGAGCATCACCGCTTAATAACCGAAGAGCTGGGCAGTGGACGGGCAGTCGATGTCGTGTACTTGGACTTCGCCAAAGCCTTTGATAAGGTGGACCACGGTGTCCTTCTGCGAAAGCTGCGGGCTTGCCACATTGGAGGAACGTTGCTGAGATGGTTGGCCAGTTTCTTGACGGATCGGAGGCAGCCGGTGGTCGTGGATGGGTGCCTCTCGTCTGAGTCAGTGGTTGCAAGCGGGGTCCCGCAAGGCTCAGTGCTGGGCCCGCTACTGTTTTTGAACCACATCGCAGACATTGATCTAAACCTGCAACATGCGCGGGCGTCCTCTTTTGCTGATGACACCAGGATAATTAAGCAGGAGGCCGGCTCAGAGGATTGCATCGACTTACAGGAGGATTTGGAGAGGATCTATGTCTGGGCGGAGGAAAATAACATGAAATTCAATGAGGCTAAATTTGAGCTCATAAGGTACGGCCGGCATCCAGACGAAGCATTCTCCTACACGACAGCGGGTAACCTCACGATCGAGAGAAAGCTTTCTCTTCGAGACTTGGGGGTTGTTGTGGAGGAGGGAGGAGGCTTCGGCGAGCACATCAGTGGTGTGGTGAAGAGATGCAGGCGGCAGATGGGGTGGGTGTGGAGGACCTTTAGGACCAGAGAGCCGACCCCAAGGTTGACCCTGTACAGAGCACTAATTCTCCCCCTGGCAAAGTATTGCTGCCAACTTTGGAGCCCAAGTGGGCGGGGAGATATAGTGCGGCTGGAGAGTATTCAGCGGTCCTTTACTGCCAGGATTGCAGGTGCTCGTCGACTGGATTATTGGAGTCGACTTGAGCATTATCGGATGTACTCCCTCCAACGGCGTAGGGAGAGGTATATAGTAATATATACATGGAAGATGCTGACGGGGCTTGTTCCAAACTTCACGGACAGCAAAATTGGGCTTCGGACGAAACAGCACATTCGGTTCGGTACATTGTGTGTGGTCCCGACCTTGAATAACAGAGCCCCAGCAAGTGTGAGGACTAGGCATGAGCAGTCGTTTTCAGTCATGGGCCCAAAACTTTTAACTGTCTTCCCCGCACCCTGAGAGAGCATGTCGGGTCGCTGGAGGCATTTAAGAGGGCACTGGATGAATTTTTGAGGACGGTTCCGGACAAGCCACCGCTGCCTCACTACTATCAGCCTGCTGCAGGCAACAGTTTGCTGCAGCAGCTCGCCCATCGAAGGGCGCAACAACTGTAGCGGCGCGACAGCGCTGTGAGGTGGCGCCTTCGGCGTGACCTGGACCAGAGCGTCCGAACTTCACCAAAGGACCAAAGGATTGTCTAAGCCGATTGCCTGAGCAATTGACTGTTTCTGATCTTGAGGACTGTTCGGAGTTTCAGGAGGTCGACGTGTTCCCTGTGACCACCAGACGTGAAGCACTGAACCCTGACGTAGACATGACAGACCCTCTGACGCACTCTAATCGACTGGCGCCGACAGCGGCTGCCTCTCCGCAGCTGACTGACTACATTCCTAGACTGCAAGATGTATCTTGGGACCTTGAAGAATTTCGGACGGAGCAACAGCAAGCCCCATTCTGTTCTGAAGTTAAGGATGCATTACTAAATGGAAGTACATCTACGATTCCTGATTTGCAAAAATATTTGATTTTAAACGACGTACTTTACTGACGGAGACTGATAGATTCTAGGACAAGTACTATTTTGACTTCGGTTATGCCGACATCACTAATGAACAAGGCAGTGCTCAGTATACATTCTTTGTATCATACTGATGCCTTACATACATTGTTTAAATTTAAATTACGATGTTTTCATTTGTTGGAGAAATCTATCATTCGTAAATTTGTCAAAATGTGTGATGTCTGTGAAATCCTTAAAGCTAGTAGTACTGTACCTATTAAAATTTTAGACGCACCGATTGCTAAAGAACCTTTCGAGGTAGTTTCGATGGATTTCCTCGGCCCTTTGCCAACTACGGGGCAGCAGAATAGATACATTCTGGTAGTTATAGATTTATTTTATCGATATTGCAAACTTTATGCCACCTCAGACAGGTTGGCAGACACCGTTGTTTCTTGTCTAGACGACTGCTTTTCGACGTTCGGCTATCCGAAAACACTTCTCAGTGACCAAGCTTTGGAATTTAAATCTGCGACAGTTAAAAAGTTTGCTCAAATTCACGCAATTGCGAAAAAAAGAGGTGCTACCGTGGAGCCCACATAGTAACGCTATTGTAGAGAGGAATAATAGAAAAATCACAAATTTACTGAAACTTTACATAAATTCATTAGTTCACACAGAATGGGATCAGTGTCTCAACATCACTGAAAACGCTATAAACAACGCCCTTAATACTACGTTGGGGGATACACCCTCTTACATTATTTTCAATCGTGACACTTGTCCAAATTTCAATGCCGAAACGTTCGAAACAATTTACAGTTACGATACCGATGTTGATCTGGTAAAATTTCAAGCTAAGGAAGCGGCCCGTATTGTAGAAAACGTTAGAGCTGTGATAATTAATAACACCAGTGACAGAACTATGTACCACAACTTACGCGGTAAAAATAAAAATTTTGCCCTTGGTGATCGTGTTTTGTTACGCAATCATCTGAGAAAGCATACGTTGGAGCTGTCATGGGTCGGGCCAGGAATCATTACTAAAATTAAACGCAATTACGTAGAGTTGAAAATTGGAAATAGGATTTACAAAAGTAACATGAACCACGTATTACCTTTACGTAAAACGGTTTGAACAGGTGTACGACTTACGACTGACTGTGTTCCAATGTTTAGCATTTTGTTTTTGTGTGTTGATGCATTCCTGTTCTCAGATTATTGTTTCGATGTTTACTTTTATGTATCAGCTTTTTACTTGGATATCTCCTTATATTTTTGAGTGTATTTTTCATTAAATTTTTAGGTGTTTGAAGTATCGTAGAATCTAATTCCGCCATTGATGGTGTCACTCGTTTTTCTTTTACATCCAAGGTTTGCATCTGCTATCATATATGCGAGATTGAATATCCACCATGTGCTTATGTGGCGCGGTACCTGAACGCTGTGCGAGCAGAGTGCTGATGCCAGAGTTGTTTATGCGGTGGCTCAGTAGCGGGCGTGTCTGTTCGGGACATGAGCAGCGTGGACACGCTGTTTGTTTCTTTCATTTGCGGCTGTCCTTTTCAAATACTTGCCGTTATTACTATTAATTACCTGTTATTTCCTTTGCGGCCATGCTAATCGAACTGTCTCTGTTTCGATTTCAGAACGAACACGCTAACATCCCTGACGTCAACGATGGGGAATCGCATGACTACTATCAGCGTCGAGGCGCTTACGAACGCCTTGGCACAACACCAGGGAAGGGTGTCGGACGACTGGGTGCGCGCAAACGCCATGATTGACATCCTCCCAGATAGAGTTTCAGACCTAGGTCTTATCTTTCTTTTCCCTTTTTCCTTAGCGTTAGGTGTCTCTCTCTTCTATTTTCGCCGGGAGTTAAATCTTCTGTCGGAGCGAATGAGGTCTGAGGATTTCATCCTCCGCCGACAGCAGCTGCGTTCGAGCACTGCCGACCAGCAGCCGCGCACAATGCCAGCGCATAACGACCCATAACAAAAAACATGCCGCGGTTGTGTTAGATGCGATGGTACTTCACGGTTTTGGGTGTCGCCTTAAGGGCGTTACTCATTTACAAGCGATGTAAGCGGATGTTTTACTATTTACTCAGTAATTATTATTAAGTTGTATTCTCACCTTTATGTTTTTAGTATTTACTTTTACCTATGTTCGTGAGGATGGAGGATGCTCGAGTTGATGTAATGTTCAAATATAGAATTCCGATTTATTCCGTTTTTGTTTTGAGTGACTGAATTTATGCGAATATTTTGTTCACCTAAATTTTAGAGGTATTAAACTTTTTTTTTCATGCGTGTTTACTATTCTCGTTAACGAGTATATTGTTTTTCTTTTAATTTCATGGCGAGTGTCGAAGCTCATGTACGGGGTATCTGCGTGCCGTGTTTCATTTTATGTTTGAGTGTGAAATTTTTTTTTTGGTTGTTGTTTCAACGATGCGATTTTTTTCTCATTTTGTTGCGTTATGAGTTTCATTTCCTTTCACAAATGTTTGTAGAGTTCATTGAGGTGTTGAAGTAGATGTTCGCGAATTTAGTTTTGGATATAGCTTCATTGTGTAACCGGAAAGTAAGTTAAATCCTGGTTGCTAGCACCGTAGAGTTTTTTTCTTTTTTTAAAATCTTAAATTAAATTTCTTAAATTAATCTTAGCAGGGCAATTAGCTCTTAAACATATTATCCCAATACAGCTAGTAGCCAATACAAACGTTAATATTTAAAAGAAGGACAAATTTATTCTCGAGTATTATTTTTTTTTAGTTAAAACACGCATATGATGTTGAAGGGTGTAAAAACGGGGTGTGAGGCGCAGGAATGTCCACGGGCGTAAGAGAGCAACACTCAGGTTATGGTCAAATCAGCGCTAGCAAAAGCCAACGACGCGAGGCTCCAGCGGAACTTCACGTTCGGTGCCGGGTCGTCTCCAGCGACTCAGGATGACAGGAGAAAAGCTCGCGCAGAAGCAGACCCGAGACTCGACTGAAGTTATCACCATGGGGTAAACTTGAACACAGAGCAGCCAAACCGCGTCCAGAGCCCCACAGTTTCCTTAGAGCTGCATACACAAAATGAAGACATGTACGCACATAATTAGAGAAAATAAATACTATTAAACGAAGTATTCAAGAGTTATGGGTGAATATATAGGTTGAGAACCAGAGTAGTTTACCTAAGTTCTGCTACGGTGATCCCACAGAAGACGGCAAAAAGTTCTAATTAGGCGAGAAGCACGCAGCGCTACGCAGCATCAGCGTGAGATTCTGAAAATTTACGTATAAGATAAAAATGCAGTAGACTAATTACGATAAATTTGCGCAATGAAACAGTCTTAATAATCAACAAATATTACCAACACGGCAACGCACCTGAAGAACTTTGTACCCCAGTGTGCGGAGCGACTTCTAGAGGATGCGAGTAAAGGCGATATAGGAGTCGCAATAAAGTTTAAATATATTAATAGGAAAAGGCATAAGCCCAATGGTAGTTTAATAGATAACAGTTGATAGGTAAGTAATAGTTAATAGTTTGATAGAGACGACGAAGGTTCACTGCGATAGGGCAATGTAGCCGCTTTTAGAACAGCGAACACATCTTTTAGAGTAAAGTTAATGTTGCTTAAAAACCGCTTTAAGCATGCAATTAATTAATGAAAAGGACCTGTTTCGCGAAGTTGTTTATGAATTAATTTTTAACTAACCTTTTCTCACTACCTGCTAATCATTTACGACGGTGTTTCAGTCTGCTTTGGTAAAGCGTTTTTGTTTTTCTTATTTCGTTTCAATTAATAATTACGGAATTCCGAAAAATTTTCTAGTAGTATTCAAATTATCCAAAAGTTGCCAGCCATCTCTTTGTGTATAAAATGCCCAGAAGGTAATATTTCGACGGTTACTGTTACTAATAATTAATAATTAAGGGCTTCAGTCCGCCTCGCGAGGATG
Source organism: Morinoia aosen (assembly GCA_030386875.1). NCBI lineage: Eukaryota > Metazoa > Arthropoda > Malacostraca > Amphipoda > Talitridae > Morinoia > Morinoia aosen. The sequence goes on along the minus strand of CM059567.1, from coordinate 13,630,797 downwards.
TCTATCAATTAAGGCTCTTTTTATTAAGGAATTTTTAAAATTTAATGTGTTATGGATCTCATGTATTAACTTTTTTTAGAAATAAACGATTTTTCTTTCTTTTCTTTCTTTCCTGTTTTTCATTTCCTAATTTGAATTTCTTTACAGAGCTTGACAGATTTTTTGCTTTTAACCACGATTGTAGTGCCCTGTGTGGTGATGTAGCATTGACTGATGACGAAAGTATTTAGGTTCTGCGCACATCAGATACTGAGTTCATTTCATCCTGTACTTAATATAATTAATGAAGTATTTAATTCATTCAATAATTTTCATCGTAGTATCTGCAAAAATGTATTACTTTCTTTAATAGTTAGAGTTTTTTGTATATTCTTCTTCTATGCATTTTAATGCAATCCTTTTGTCAATTTGTTTCATTTCAATTGTAAGAAAATGGATTATGTAGAATTTCTTAGTATAAGAATATTTGTTGCGTCCTCTTTATGTAATGATGTTTTTAATAGAAAATAAGTTAAATGTCATATATATATATATATATATATATATATATATATATATATATATATATATATATATGACATTATATATATATATATATATATATATATATATATATAATTAGTTAGATAATGTCTTCAAAGACTGATATCGATGAAAATTAAATGGATCAAATTATGAATTCAAGTGCAGTAATCTATGCCATTTCTATTCTAAATTATCTATGAAATGAGAAACTTTTGAGACTGTGGAGAATTTTAACATCTGCATCGATACAGGCGACGCAACTTCTCAAGCCTGGTTGAGTTGATTGTTGTAGCTAGCTGAGAGCTCTAGTAAGTCAAAACTTATCTTCATTCATTTTCAATTGCCAGCGTACGGGGCTCTGGGATGTTCATTCCATCATCGAAAACTGCAAGAAATATTCCTAATTTTATGCGTATGTGATATGCTAACGGGTTGTTGAAGAGAGATACCCAGAGACATCTGCATGAAACAGCATGTACGGGTATACCCTTGCACATGCTGTTTTACATTTAGAGCAGATGGGTCCAGGCATTAGAAGAACTCAGTGTCTAAGTGCTACCTACCACCATCCTTGTTCTACGTAGACCTGCCACTATTTCTATCCCTAGCAAAACTGAGGATTATCATACAAACATGCCATCCTAATAAATTTGTACATATGTGCTGGTTTTCTGGAAACTGGCAACCGGACAACAGACATTTCACTCGGAATGGCTATAATTGGACTTCACACACTGTTGGAGACGTCCAGGCCACCCGATCGTCAATCTCAGTCTTAGCCTCATCCTCGAGAATGGACATCCCTGCTGTAACCAAACTGAACCGCAGCGAATCGATATTTGTATGACGTTTAGCCCTGGCCTAAGCTCAGATAGGTCCCGTAGCCGATTGTCCAATGTATTCGAGTAAGGGCTTCTCATTGGCCAAACTGCAGCGGCGAAGAACTCGGGAACATTAGTTATTAATCAGTGCTTCGCCGTCCCGGCTTTGCGAGCAACTGCTTAATCTTGTTGGAATATATATTCAGTGCTCTGAGTAAAATAAATCAACGACGATCACTATAAGGCGTTATCCTCGTACGACATATCATACCAAACCAACATGAAAGCTGGGTGATGATCACTTTCCCCTTCCGAATGGAAGGGGGTATACCTTAATTGTGCAGGGATGCACTGTGCGAGTATACCCTGTGCGGGTATACCCTGTGCTGGTGTATCCTCTGCGGGGATATCCTGTGCAGGTGTATCCTGTCATTTTGACAGGTGAGTTTCTCTTCCATCAAGGAAATTTTTCCTCGATGTCAGCTGATGTTCAGTCGTTCTTTGGTAATCATTAAGCTTAAAGTTTTGCCTAGTGATCCTGAACCTAATTCTTTGTACAATTTTCATCTCTCGTGTCATGATTTACAGCTTACGAGGGTTTCTCTGAACTATCTGAGATACCTTTTTGACTGCCACTGAAGTCCTTGCACGTCGCCGTGTTCCGCTGCTGTCTGTCACAAACCGAGAGGTTAGGCTGTCTCGCGTGATGATACAACGAACACATTTCTGTGATATTTCCAAGAACTTCAACGGCTTGTGCATTTCAACAGGTGGCTTATTGTACTAATACAACGCGATCACAGCGGTTCAATTCTTTTTCACATGACACCCCACTCCATGTTAACTGATAGACGGACCGACTCCATCTGCTCCTTGAGTTCCTGTGTCCAGTCTGGATGCTGTGCAGGTAGGAGCACTCGCTAGCGCGCGTTGTATTGGTCACGGTGCCACGTAAAACTTTGGAACAGAACTTGAGCCGGCAATAGCTGCAAATGTCTTAAGATAATCTTCAAATGAAGTAGAAGCGCGCAAACCGACCATTTCATTATACCTAAAGGCTGTTGGATGGTTTGAATGTCTGCTCACGCGACTCGCAAGATTTTTATTCCTCTATCTTACAAATATTCCGTCTTGTATTTCGGGAAATTATAATTAATGTGACGTAGAGAATTTCATTTCATTTATCCCGAAAAATTTCATACCTTCGCCGAACAAAATTTTCGTTCCCATGTCTTGTTAAACCCTTTCCTCTAATTTCTCTCCTGTGTTTGACTGAACTTAGTTACGTCTTTATTCCATTAATTACTCTCCAGTTTTCATACGATATTTTTAACCTTTTGTATTCAGTGTATCCTCATTCTTCTTTTCATCTCTTTAATTGCTTCATTCCGAAATTCACAGTAGCTGCAGATGTCTCAAGCATTCAAAAGAATATGTACATCATTTATTTCTCAGATGAGACAAATACAAAATCTAAAGCACAAACTATATTCATTAATTCAAACGAACCCCTCGAATTTCACAAAGCCACTTCTTGACTGGATATGCGCGTCCTGAATTAAAAGTTTTTTTTGTCTTGTCAGAGGGGAATCAGAGCTGCAGGCAGCAGACAGCTGCAGCTCAGGCGGCCTTCAGAAGCAGACCCGAAGTAAGAAAGGGTCTCCTGCACCACGTGCCGCCCTCGCATGGCATCGGCTGTGCGCTCTCGAAAGGCGCGCTGACAGCTGAAAATTTTTTTCTTAATTTCCTTCCACCAAACGTGATTACGAGCTGGGCGCACCACATGCCATGCGCTGCTCGAGATGAGAATGTAACGTAGGGTCACGGTATTTTCGATCAAAAAGACGCAATTCCAACGAGTGTAGCTGTAGTTCTAAAATAGCTCAGCTAAAATGAAGTACCACAACGTGAAAATCGTCTACCTCAACATTTATGCGTTCGAAAGTTTTGCGTACGTCAACTTCGTTTAAAGGGAGACAAACTTAGCACTGATGAGAGACATATTATGTCGCTGAGCAAAGAGTGCATCATTGTCCACACACAGCTTGAAGAGACCTGTACATAGTTTACATAAAATTACCGTGATCCTAGTGATGACGTAAATCGTCAATCTATGAATGAAATAAATTCGTTGATGTAAACAACTCATAGGGCGCAGCTGCATGCACCGCACACGTACAATCTGTACAGACTATTTGCACCACAATTAGTTAGTCGGCATAGATTATTGTTCGTCAGGTTACTAGAACGCGAACATCTCGAGCTGGCATAGAATATTCTCCGTTAGATCACCGTGCGCATGTGCAGCGGCCGCAGTTCATAAGTTGCAATTTACCAGGTCAGTAGAGCACACGCGCGCATCTGCACAAATTACGCCAGCGACGTTTCTGCGCACACCAGCCACAAAACCATTTGTCTAGCCATGCATTTTTATGAGTACTTTTGCATATTGCGCTCCTTCAGTCTCCCCTACCAAGGAAATGTTCTCTTGCTTTCCCGAAGTAGAGTAATTCTCATGCCGAGTTGGGGTAATTTCTCGCGTAGAACTGGGGTAATTTCTCAGCAACGCAACACAAGGACCCTTGAGGCTGCAATGGAACAATGGTTTGGTGCTCAGAATACACATGAGCTGGAATACTCATGAAATGCAGGGCAGGGAAGCCAGGACTCCTCGAGCAGAAATACGTGCAGTGTACGTCAGATGACGCATGAAAGGGAGTTGCAAATGAACTAGCAGAACCGCAAATTGAATAACTCCCAATCATACATTTCATAAAGAACACAAAATCACAAATGAACAAGAGGTACACATCCACCACAAACTTGCAGGAGCCAGTACACGTGCCAGTCCAGCCTTCTCTGGTCAATGAAGTTGCGGGTTAGAATAATGGAGTCTGAAGCGAAGAAATAATCTGACTTTGCAGCTCCAAAGCATACCCATAACTGAAACATTAAAGCGCTTCACAGCGTGCCCTTACATTCACTGGTGTATTGATTTGGGTAAGGCGAGAACTGCGGCTCCTTTGCTGCACCTTTGTGTTTTGATCCAGCCCTTTTGTTCCTGATTGTTTCAATTGTACCGGAAGAAGGTTGTATTTGCCAGACTGGTTTGTGCTCAGAAGATTCTCGCTAATGCAACAAGTTTAGACTACTATTTTAGCAAAGGCAAATGGTAAATGAGAAATTTCAAAAAACTTTTAATCAATCGCAAGGATTACTTTCGCTGTTTTAATGAGCTTTTTTATGTCTACCAACCACTCCAGTGCATCCCCCATTAAAGCGTTTCAACTTTCAGAATAAATATGTTGCTCTATCAGCTGTGTCTCAATACTTATGAAACGGTCCCGACAACCGTGATGATCTACTTCTATATATTTTGAACGATGAGTTAAGTAAATAATTTGTTTTCGAGAAAATACGTTTTTGCGACAATAATATCAGCACTAGGGATATTGATGGATCGGGATGTTTGTGCAATTTAGTAATAACATGCTATACTGGAGGCACACATGAATAGAATCGCAATAAAAATTTAGTAATAACATGCTATACTGTAGGCACACATGAATAGAATCGCAATAAAAAACGCACGTAACTGAACCCCCCTTTTTTTCGTACACGGTGAGTGGCATTTTTTTCATCAACATTCTTTGTTAAGGTGAAAAAATATTTTTCAAATTATTCTAAAAAATCTGTGAACAGTTTTGCAGTTTTATCCCAATCGAGACAACGTATGTCATTTCAAACGTTATTTTTTATGGGCAATTCATTTAATGCCAGATCACAATGTCAGTTACCCCTTGCTCGAGCCGGCACCTATCTCATACACCTCTAAGGCCCATTGAAAAATTATAGCAAGTCTTTCTTTCCCAACAAGAAGAAACAACGGGCTTACACTAAGAGCTTCAAACCTTCGTGCATATCAGAGGAGAGGCGAGCGCTGTTAAACCACTCGCCACTGTAGCCTAAACATGCTTTTAGTGAGAGCGAAGGGGAAGCAAAAAACTTAAATCAGTGGAACCCAATTGAAAACTGTGCAATACTGCAAAGTTAGGCGCACGGATAATAAAAATAATGCATTCACAGCTGCTTTTTGCATCCTAATTAACTTCGTGCTTCACTGTTATAGTTCCGTCTGTTGAATCCACTGAGCAGAAACGAGCCGGCGTTGGCGCCTACACAGATAAAGCCCGCTGTGCCCTGATCCTAGGGCACAGCGTTCTCCTTGCTGTGTGAACTGCTGTAGCGACTTGTCAAAATAACGAGCGACTACTTCCAATTTTCCCTGCAACCAGAAAAGCACGCATACAGTATATCAACCTCAAAAACCTCACTGTGATGGAATACCAAAAAAACATTGGTAAAACAGCACTGATTTCTAACAGGGAATGACGTTGATTAATGAAAAAAGTTCTAAATATAAAATTTCCATTCATTAGAAAACAAAGATAATACTTCAATCGTATCAAACTTTAATAATTCATGAACAGAATTATTCTTTAGACACATCCTCTATCATTCTCCAGAACTTGTACTCACTTCACTTGAGCTATTTGAGCCTTCCAGAGATTGATGCACATTCCTAAAGGCATTCTCCCACGTACGAGTATTATGTTTTAACGATTGTATGTTTGCGTATACTTATGTTGTAATGCCAATGATCACACAGTACCTCCGCGTAAAATCAACGCGCGAGAATTTAGTTTTAAATACTTTAAGTTAGGCTTCTTTCAGTGAGGCACTTAGTATGACCTGGCTGAAAGACACATATGTAAAATGCAGTACATTAGTAAAACATTACACCAGGATGATGGGGAGTGCAAGCGTTGATATTGACCAGTATGATTCTTTATTATCAGATTATTGTGGATTTTGTGGCACAATCAAACGGTTACTAGTTCCACTATCCTGATGAGGGGTTCTGACTAGATTTGACTATTAACGTAATTCAATGTTTTCAAGAAACGCACTCATGCAGTACAAATTATTGACTTACGTCACATTCTGTGCTCTCGATCATTACCATGACGACAAGTGGCAGGTGCCTATCGTCAACATCGTTTTTTCAAATAAAAATGTTTCACAAGGGATGTTTTCATCCTCTTATACTGGAATGTCTTATAGATTTGTACTAATGATGACATTGCGTATTACTTTAGATTTAAAAAGCTTATAAGCGTGATTTTCAGCCTAAAATCTGAAAACAGTGGAATTTCTTTGTTGAAAATTAGATAAACGTCTTAAATCACTCGATTTCCCTAGCATCAAAATAAATCATTTTATATTTTCAATTCTAGTTTGCTCTTTGTGACGCTCGAGATTTTTCAAACTATAAACTATTGTTTTTACCTTTAATCGCATTGTTTCTAAATTGAACGTCCTGTTTTTAAAATTAAGCTAAATCTTTGTAAAACTAAGCCTATTGATCTTTAAAATTAAACGTACTGTTTTTTAATCACTCACCTAACTGAGGTGCGTTCTGGGTACACACGCGTTAGCTCTCACACTTACAGCGCGCCGTGTGTTCGAGTCGCAGAGCAACACGCAGCCCATTGTGAGTTTCGACTAGTTCTCCTTCTTGTTACGAGTGTAAAAAACGTACAAAATGGTGCGATGAAATTAAAATTTCACGTGCAGCTTGCAATTCGTGGAAAGTTTCGGGCATATAATCGGTTTCAATGCTACAACTCGAGTATTTTTTCCCTTCTAGACTGTCAGGCTGCCCAATAGAGGGACAATAATTTGCATGCTCCCTTCAGTTTTTTCCCTTTGTTTTATTTTGCTCATTTGCGTTTATTTTTCACGAAACTGATGACGGGGAAAATCGACCGGACTGAAACTCTCAAGTTTCACTAAATTTCTACATCATAAATAAAAATCATGTTTAGAAAAATTTTTTCTCCTGCCTATTTCACTTGTAAATTGATGTAGCAACGTCCGTGGTATCCCAACTGCATCCTCAACTGCACACTGTCGCTTGTCCGGCAGCAGTGTAAATTTTATAGAGTTTTTTTTACTTTTTCAATCGAACTCTGAAGCCTCAGGCTTACTTCGTCTACTGTATGTAGACCTTCGGCATTCAAATTGCACGGTGTACAAACACATCGTAGTTTTGACTGGAAAGCTCCATCTCCATTTGAGTATTCGAAACAAACTGACAGATCTAATAACGGTAGTTTACGTATCTGCACAGCTGCATAAACGGCGGTATACGCTCTGGCTGTGAAACTCAACTGAATTACTTACTTTGAATGATTGATGCCTTCACCCTCAACCGTGATATTTTAATGAGTTTCTACTGAATACACGTCTGCTCATCTAGACCACTCACCCCTCACACTGCTCTAACGTCCAGGAACACTTCTTGCGTACACGAATGACGAATTTCTGGTGCAATCGATGCACCGAACGCAGAACGGTGCATTGGACATCGGAATATAAATTTAAATTTATTTCCGAAAGAATTTTGAGCCGTAGTCTTTACGAGTATTAAATTGAAGCTTTGTATGTGTGCTGGTGAAGAACTTGCGAACGGGTTCAAAAATCGCTTGGCTGGCGAAAAGTTCCGGAAACAGTATCGAGGTTCGCTGACAGTCTATGGAGATAACGCAAGTACCATAAGCTTTTCGTCATTTTAAACCGCAAAGCCTACACACGCTTACTCTTACCTGGTGAAATAAACACTGTTGTCACGAGAGCTGGTAATTTCACTGAACGTAATTCTCGTCACTTCCTATGTACAATACAAGCCGAAGCTCGTGCTCAACGTACCCGACGAGAGGGAAATACCCATGTGCACACCGAGGCAAAAATACGAAAAGCAAATTTACGGGACCAAAAAAAAAAATCTTGGCACACAATGTGCACAGAACGACGCTGGTGCGTGCCGAGTATTGCGAGGCTGCAAACGTTCACATTAGCTAGAACTCGAGGTTTTTTTCACTTCTAGACTGCCAGACTGCCCAATAGAGGGACAATAATTTGTCCCTAAAGTGAACATCATCGAGCGCAGTCGCCTCGATAGCATCAATCATACTTGTCCTTGTATTTACCTCACGTATTGACAACATCAACAGACCACATCATGCTAACTGAGGCTGTAACCTCGATTTTTATTAACCGGTTCATTAGAATCTACTATCGGATAAAAGGGGTTTTTCTCCATCTTGATGTTACAAGTTCTGATACGCAGAAAAGCCAGCTACCTAATAGATGTTCTAACTTCAGGTGCTTTTTACACAAAAAACTACTCGTGCCCGGGTACATTGCTACTGGTAAGCATGACCAAAATTAGAGGTTATGGAGTAAGCGTTGTGGGCCAATTTTGTACTTATGTGGGGCTACGAGCATGTCTTACATTTCAAGCATCGTAGTTGCTCGTTGAAGACCAAGTAAAGTCATTATCGGAGTGGACATTTTGATTGACAGAACAATCATTTGAATTTAAGAATTCAAAACACTTCCATCGCACAGGAGACTTCACGCTTAACGAAAAAGTGCAGCGACACCTTTGAGTATCCCTCGTTCTACCGATCACACCGCACTCAAACCTGAGGGCCATTCGGCCGCTTGAGTCGGTATTGACTTATGTTAAATTCAATTTGTACGTTACATTATGTTACACGAGCTCGTTGCGTCGTTATTATACTCCTGGTGCGTCTCGGTACATTAGTGTGCCGCTGAGTGCGTGTTGTCACGAAATGAAGGATTAGTCACGTAGAGTGGAGGTCTGTCGAATAGTCTGTCAAGAACACTCACAAAATCTGTCAAGAAATTTCATGACATTTCAAGTGAAATTCCAACTCAGGAGACTTGTGGAGCTGAAAATTTTACTTCTCAAATCGGGTAGAACTGAACATTTTTATGGTCGAAAATTTCTTTTAAAAAAATTTAAGCTCATTAAGTTCCTGTTTAGAATACAAACCGAATACAAGTTGAAGATATTTATATGATATCTGCATTTTAAAAACAGAGCAAATCGGAAAAATTGTAAGGGCTGAACATTTTCTGGTTATAGTTTACAGATAAGCGTTACGATTGCAAAGAACATTTAAGGCAAAATATCAACAACTGAAGATATTTACAATTATATGAAAGGGAAAATCTCGGTGACTACCAATAACAAGCGAAATGATATTTAGGTCAGCCATTTAAGCATATCATCAGCAGAGATATTCCCTCTGGAGCAAACTATCAAGTGAGAACATTTCCACGGGAGAAAATTATCGGACGAGAATATTTCGAAACGAGCGAATTTCCAGGACATCAAACATAAAGAAGAGATAATTATTGTGCGAGAATATTTCCAAAAAAGCAAATTATTATTTTCAACGAAGCAAAAAGGCATTAAATATGAATTCTCCCCTGAATTAATCCAAGGGAGAAAATGATTAAAAAAAATATAGTATTTTCTGGGTGTTTATTACCAACAGATGATAATATTACCAGGAGAGAATATCAGCAGTTGAGAACGCACCGGAGAATATTTTCCATAAGGATGGAAACTTTTGAGAACAATTAATACAAATAATAAGTTGTTACGCGAATAATCACAACAAAGGCAATTTATAGTAGATGCAACTTTTGATAAATAATCCCGGCGGCAGCTGAAACCTGTAATCTGCAGCACGTCGAGTTTTCCTCCGCCACACCCGCTCAAGCCGTGCTCTGTTTGCCACATATTTTTATTCCATTTGATGCCTTTCCTACAAGACACCGATGTGTTGTAGGGTTGTAGGATTCATGATAGGGAGAATCTCAATAACGCGCATTACTAAATTTAAGCAAGAGACTTAAATACTTTTACTGTAAGCTTTTTCGCAAGTCGCGAAGCAGCAGTTAAGGAATATCAAAGCTTGAGCGTAATTCGCAATCATCCCAACATATAATTTAGCTCCCTTTAAATTTAGCCAACCGAAAATATCGAAATATTTCCATGCGGTGAGCGCCCACGTGATTGCCATGTGACCCAGAAATTAAACTCAAACGTTGAGATTGAAGATTTTCGTCATGTGCATTTTTTTTTTAATTTGTCCGAGTAGGAAGAAGCATTTTTTGCGTCGAAAAATTTGGTGACGCAAACACTGTAGAGCAGTTACAACTCTTGTGGCATGATCAGCTTAAAATCCCCTATAATTTTGCTAAAAAAGTAAAACTCCGTGATCCCCCAAAACGGGGGGGGGGGGGGGGGGTGATCCCCCAAAATGTTATTAGATTCATGCCACAATTTGAACTACAGTAACTAAAATTGAGTATCGAAATAGGAGTCGCTGCTAGATTGCACTATTATTGGAAAGCATAATGGTTCATATCTATTCTTGGGGGTATAGCTAGTAAGCCATTATGCAATAAATGATTATAAAAACTGCACAAACTAGTAGTAGACGAAGAAGAGAAAGAGAGAAAGAAAATAAAAACCGTTTATTTCCAAAAAGTTGATACATGAAATTTCATGACAACATACTGGGTTTTAAAAATTTCTTAATATAAGACGTCCTTAGACAAGCGTACCATACTAGGCGAACTGACAGGCAAACTGAACGTGGTGTACTGATAGACAACCCATACGAGGCATGTTAATAGATTAACCCAGTCAAGGGCTAATGAAATAAAACATATCATCGCTTGGATATTTTATACTCCAAGAGATGGCTGATAACTTATAAAAAATTAAAATACTACGAGAGGATTCTTGGGAATTTTTAAATTATTAGTTGAAACGAAGTGAAAAAAGACAAAAAACGCTAGACCGAAGCAGAGTGGAGCACCCTCGTAAATGATAATTATCAAGTAGTGAGAATCGGTATATCACAAAGTAATTTATAAAAAACATCGTGCAACACAACACGCACATCTAGAAACGCGTAAGCAAATAAACAAAATTAAATTCATAGCTTGTACAACATTCGGACAGAAAGATAACTTTTTCACGATTCCTATGCTCAAATTGATTTTTATTTCATTTAACTATCTGTATTTTTCTTGCTTTATATTGAAATAAATTAATGCCCTTTTTTATAATGATAGATCTATTTCTGAATTGTTTAGCTGGGACAACAAATTAATTTACTGGACAATGTAATGGAGATAGAGGTGTTGTTTTTACACAAAAAAGGATAATTTATAACATTGGAAATTTTTCGAGTTTTCAAAAATAGCCTCAATTTGTGCTGATCCTTCGCAGTTTGTATCCGATGCGCTTTCTCTTTCGTCATCTAGGCATTTTCATTCGCACGCAAATCCGGCTTGTGAAAAACATTATCCGTTTTTTATAGCTGCACATGGAAAAAAAGGCTAGATGGTAGCCTAAACTCGCCAATTTTTACGTGCTATTATGCTACTAATACGAACCGTTTTTCTAAAAATAATAAAATTTATATGATGCCTGCAATATCAACTTCTTTTTAGTGCTATTTTGACCATATCTTTGGTGCTATTTTGATCACTTTTTTGGACTAGAAATCCGGGCTCTACTGATCATATAAACCTATATAAGTCAAAATTATTTTCAGCAGATCATTTTCAGATAAAACAATTGCAAAATATTTCCCATGGCAGAAAAAAAACATTGCCCTATTTGAGAACTAAACGAAAGTTAAATAATATCAAGAATATAAACGTGCAGAAATACAAGTACCACACAGCTGGCTCCTGGACCACCTATCTGAAAACAGCTCTGCTCGAGACGGGCAGATGTGGTGATGTGTAACCGAGTGAGACACTGAACATAAAATTCAATGCTGGTTCAGATTTAAACACCGAACTACTGACAGTAATTATACCGAATAGACGTGAAGTCAACAATAATTATTAAGCAGTATTTCGCAATTCATTTGACTAGTTAAATTGCAGTGGCTTTCAACTCACAATACATTGAATTTTGGCTTTCAAAAATCCTGGTCTTCTCAAATGGATATGAAATCTAACGCTTTCATCCATGAGTTCTAAGCTCCGTCAAGGCATTTAATTTGAGCACAAATGATTTAAAAACAATGTTTTGATCAGTCTTATCTTAAGCGAATTAGTGTCGCGAATATCTGCACATATGAGACAATGATACAATTCCACATCAAAACTAAGGGACGACCAAGAACGTAATGTCACAACACGGTCACGCCGTCGCAACTAAGATTAATATTGAAAGTGAAATAGCATTCGCATCAAATCCTGGAATCCTCAAGTAATTAATTCTTATTTTTGGATCAGCAAACAATACAAAACCTTAGATGACAAAGAGGTGATACTGCATATAGTTTAGTGCCACACGAGAAGTCGGAACAGATGATTTCGTGTTCATTAATTAAGACATGCAGTGCGCTGAACACCACTCAGTCCCCCGACTCAAACGGGGCTTGATACTGAGACATAATTAGGCGTACATAGAAATTTCTAGTGTATCATGTAATATTACTAAGAATTCAATTGTACTAAAGTATTAAACAGCATTCCAATCGTAATATCAGTTTGTTAATTCTACATAATTCCATAGTATCTCACTGGGTCATGTTCTCATATGATATATATCATCATTCTACCGTCCACTGGAACCCTCATTACGCATCCTATAAAAACTTTCGAAACTTGCAGGCAATTACGGGATGTAAGTCAAGGAGTATTATACAAAGACCAAAATAACAAATTCCCTTAATGGTTCATGATAATTTAGTTACATTACAGCAGTTCCCTAGTTTCCAAAATTACTATTCATCACAATTAGTGTTCCGGTGCCCAAGCGCCAAGAAACTCATTGCTGCATACAAACGCAAACTTCATTGCCAACGTGGCATAGATTCTGCCCACAGAGTAAATTATATCAATTCTTGTGAGTCTCGCCTGGAAAAAAGTGACGTGTGTGCCAGGACAGAGAACAAAAACGTGAACAGCGAGATGCATGAAATTCGCTAGTGTTTTTATTTCTTCAGTGGGAGTCAGAAATCTGAAAACCCGCACTTTGTTTGAAAGTCTTAAATAATTTTCACATTTTACACCCAATCATAAGGAAGCTAAGATTGATGAGCTCTCGGACTAAGAGTGAATATTAGAATATGCATGCAATAACGGGGGTGCAATAATCCATGCATGCAGATTTATTGTCAATATTTCAGGCTGATTTAAGCTTAAAGAGAAGGTCAGAAATAACCAGTGGATGATGTGATCTATTTATACACTCAACTGTAATATATTTTATATTTCGACAAACTTATACCCTAATGCGTTCATTGAGGTCCACAGTCGAGTGGCAGATCCTTCCTTCCTGCGTCGGGGATGACCTGTTGATGGAAACGCTCTAATAACGATCGCTGGATTGACTGTGATATTCGAAACAAAAATCCAACCAAAAAGGATTCAATTAAAACGTCAAGATAATGAGATCAAGATCCAAAAGCCACGATAAACAGGCACGAACGTCCCGATAATTATTCATTTACCGGGAACGTGCCATGGCACTATGTCACCATGAATGCACGTGCGTTGAAACTTGACGTGTTGTATGCACGTCTGGAAATACAAGGAAATTTTAGAGCGAGAAATAAATATATGGTAAAATGATGACATAAAAGCGGAGCTACATAGGTGAGAGCTCCAATTTCTCTCGTTGAGGGCCAGCTGGATCTCATCCTTCTCTATTCATCGTCATCACAAGTATGTCTTGTCAAGCAGCAACGATAAGACGATGAGCTCAGAGAATGACTCGCGTTTGATTTATGGAACCGCCGATGCCAAACGACCATGAAATGCGGCCCTTGGGTGAATATCGACGAAAACGCCCGCCTTTGATGGTGCCAAATCCTAATGGATGAGGAATGCGACGGAATTCAGTTCACTGAACAGACTGTATTCATGTGTGTGCGAGTGGGGTGAGACTGCAGACCGTGTTGTTGTATGTGTGTGTGGGGTGAGACTGGAGACCGTGGGTGTGAGTGGGGTGAGACTGCAGGTCGTGTTGGTGTGTGTGGGGTGAGACTGCAGGCCGTGTTGGTGTGTGTGTGTGTGTGGGGTGAGACTTCAGGCCGTGTTGGTGTGTGATGTATGGGGTGAGACTGCAGGCCGTGTTGGTGTGTGTGAATGGGGTGAGACTGCAGGCCGTGTTGGTGTGTGTATGTGTGGGGTGAAACTGCAGGCCGTTTTGGTGTGTGTGTGTGGGGGGGGGGGGGTGAGACTGCAGGCCTTGTTGGTGTGTGTGTGTGTGGGGTGAGACTGCAGGCCGTGTTGGTGTGTGTGGGGTGAGACTGCAGGCCGTGTTGGTGTGTGTGTGTGTGTGTGGGGTGAGATTGCAGGCCATGTTGGTGTGTGTGGGGTGAAACTGCAGGCCGTGTTGGTGTGTGTGTGTGGGGGGTGAGACTGCAGGCCGTGTTGGTGTGTGTGGGGTGAGACTGCAGGCCGTGTTGGTGTGTGTGTGTGTGTGTGGGGTGAGACTGCAGGCCGTGTTGGTGTGTATGTGTGGGGTGAAACTGCAGGCCGTGTTAGTGTGTGTTGGGTGAGATTGCAGGCCATGTTGGTGTGTGTGTGTGTGGGGTGAGACTGCAGGCCGTGTTGGTGTGTGTGGGGTGAGACTGCAGGCCGTGTTGGTTTGTGTGTGTGGGGTGAGACTGCAGGCCGTGTTGGTGTGTGTTTGTGTGTGTGTGGGGTGAGACTGCAGGTCGTGTTGGTGTGTGTGTGTGTGTGTGGGGTGAGACTGCAGGCCGTGTTGGTGTGTGTGTGTGGGGTGAGACTGCAGGCCGTGTTGGTGTGTGTGGGGTGAGACTGCAGGCCGTGTTGGTGTGTGTGTGTGTGTGGGGTGAAACTGCAGACCGTGTTGGTGTGTATCTGTGGGGTGAGACTGCAGGCCGTGTTGGTGTGTGCGGGGTGAGACTGCAGGCCGTGTAGGTGTGTGTGGAGTGAGACTGCAGGCCGTGTTGGTGTGTATGTGTGTGGGGTGAGACTGCAGGCCGTGTTGGTGTGTGTGTGTGTGTGTAGGGTGAGACTGCAGGCCATGTTGGTGTGGGATGAAACAGTTACTGCAGGCCGTGTTGGTGTGTGTGTGTGTGTGTGTGTGTGTGGGGTGAGACTGCAGGCCGTGTTGGTGTGTTTGTGTGTGGGATGATACAGTTATTGCAGGCCATGTTGGTGTGTGTGTGTGGGATGAAACAGTTACTGCAGGCCGTCTTGGTGTGTGTGTGGGGTGAGACTGCAGGTCGTGTTGGTGTGGGTGTGGAATGAAACAGTTACTGCAGGCCGTTTTGGTGTGTATGTGTGTGGTGAGACTGCAGGCCGTGTTGGTGTGTGTATTTGTGGGGTGAGACTGCAGGCCGTGTTGGTGTCTGTGTGTGTGGGGTGAGACTGCAGGCCGTGTTGGTGTGTATGTGTGGGGTGAGACTGCAGGCCGTGTTGGTGTGTGTATGTGTGGGGTGAGACTGCAGGTCGTGCTGGTGTGGGTGTGGAATGAAACAGTTACTGCAGGCCGTTTTGGTGTGTATGTGTGTGGGGTGAGACTGCAGGCCGTGTTGGTGTGTGTGTGTGTGTGTAGGGTGAGACTGCAGGCCATGTTGGTGTGGGATGAAACAGTTACTGCAGGCCGTGTTGGTGTGTGTGTGTGTGTGTGTGTGTGTGTGTGGGGTGAGACTGCAGGCCGTGTTGGTGTGTATGTGTGGGGTGAGACTGCAGGCCGTGTTGGTGTGTGTATGTGTGGGGTGAGACTGCAGGTCGTGCTGGTGTGGGTGTGGAATGAAACAGTTACTGCAGGCCGTCTTGGTGTGTGTGTGGGGTGAGACTGCAGGTCGTGTTGGTGTGGGTGTGGAATGAAACAGTTACTGCAGGCCGTTTTGGTGTGTATGTGTGTGGTGAGACTGCAGGCCGTGTTGGTGTGTATGTGTGTGGGGTGAGACTGCAGGCCGTGTTGGTGTCTGTGTGTGTGGGGTGAGACTGCAGGCCGTGTTGGTGTGTATGTGTGGGGTGAGACTGCAGGCCGTGTTGGTGTGTGTATGTGTGGGGTGAGACTGCAGGTCGTGCTGGTGTGGGTGTGGGATGAAACAGTTACTGCAGGCCGTTTTGGTGTGTATGTGTGTGGTGAGACTGCAGGCCGTGTTGGTGTGTGTATGTGTGGGGTGAGACTGCAGGTCGTGCTGGTGTGGGTGTGGGATGAAACAGTTACTGCAGGCCGTTTTGGTGTGTATGTGTGTGGTGAGACTGCAGGCCGTGTTGGTGTGTGTATGTGTGGGGTGAGACTGCAGGTCGTGCTGGTGTGGGTGTGGGATGAAACAGTTACTGCAGGCCGTTTTGGTGTGTATGTGTGTGGTGAGACTGCAGGCCGTGTTGGTGTGTGTATGTGTGGGGTGAGACTGCAGGCCGTGTTGGTGTGTATGTGTGGGGTGAGACTGCAGGCCGTGTTGGTGTGTGTATGTGTGGGGTGAGACTGCAGGTCGTGCTGGTGTGGGTGTGGGATGAAACAGTTACTGCAGGCCGTTTTGGTGTGTATGTGTGTGGTGAGACTGCAGGCCGTGTTGGTGTCTGTGTGTGTGGGGTGAGACTGCAGGCCGTGTTGGTGTCTGTGTGTGTGGGGTGAGACTGCAGGCCGTGTTGGTGTCTGTGTGTGTCGGGTGAGACTGCAGGCCGTGTTGGTGTGTATGTGTGGGGTGAGACTGCAGGTCGTGCTGGTGTGGGTGTGGGATGAAACAGTTACTGCAGGCCGTGTTGGTGTGTATGTGTGGGGTGAGACTGCAGGCCGTGTTGGTGTCTGTGTGTGTGGGGTGAGACTGCAGGCCGTGTTGGTGTGTATGTGTGGGGTGAGACTGCAGGCCGTGTTGGTGTGTGTATGTGTGGGGTGAGACTGCAGGTCGTGCTGGTGTGGGTGTGGGATGAAACAGTTACTGCAGGCCGTTTTGGTGTGTATGTGTGTGGTGAGACTGCAGGCCGTGTTGGTGTGTGTATGTGTGGGGTGAGACTGCAGGTCGTGCTGGTGTGGGTGTGGGATGAAACAGTTACTGCAGGCCGTTTTGGTGTGTATGTGTGTGGTGAGACTGCAGGCCGTGTTGGTGTGTGTATGTGTGGGGTGAGACTGCAGGTCGTGCTGGTGTGGGTGTGGGATGAAACAGTTACTGCAGGCCGTTTTGGTGTGTATGTGTGTGGTGAGACTGCAGGCCGTGTTGGTGTGTGTATGTGTGGGGTGAGACTGCAGGCCGTGTTGGTGTGTATGTGTGGGGTGAGACTGCAGGCCGTGTTGGTGTGTGTATGTGTGGGGTGAGACTGCAGGTCGTGCTGGTGTGGGTGTGGGATGAAACAGTTACTGCAGGCCGTTTTGGTGTGTATGTGTGTGGTGAGACTGCAGGCCGTGTTGGTGTGTGTATGTGTGGGGTGAGACTGCAGGCCGTGTTGGTGTGTATGTGTGGGGTGAGACTGCAGGCCGTGTTGGTGTGTGTATGTGTGGGGTGAGACTGCAGGCCGTGTTGGTGTCTGTGTGTGTGGGGTGAGACTGCAGGCCGTGTTGGTGTCTGTGTGTGTGGGGTGAGACTGCAGGCCGTGTTGGTGTCTGTGTGTGTCGGGTGAGACTGCAGGCCGTGTTGGTGTGTATGTGTGGGGTGAGACTGCAGGTCGTGCTGGTGTGGGTGTGGGATGAAACAGTTACTGCAGGCCGTGTTGGTGTGTATGTGTGGGGTGAGACTGCAGGCCGTGTTGGTGTCTGTGTGTGTGGGGTGAGACTGCAGGCCGTGTTGGTGTGTATGTGTGGGGTGAGACTGCAGGCCGTGTTGGTGTGTGTATGTGTGGGGTGAGACTGCAGGTCGTGCTGGTGTGGGTGTGGGATGAAACAGTTACTGCAGGCCGTGTTGGTGTGTGTATGTGTGGGGTGAGACTGCAGGTCGTGTTGGTGTCTGTGTGTGTGGGGTGAGACTGCAGGCCGTGTTGGTGTGTGTATGTGTGGGGTGAGACTGCAGGTCGTGCTGGTGTGGGTGTGGGATGAAACAGTTACTGCAGGCCGTGTTGGTGTGTATGTGTGGGGTGAGACTGCAGGTCGTGTTGGTGTGTATGTGTGTGGTGAGACTGCAGGCCGTGTTGGTGTGTATGTGTGGGGTGAGACTGCAGGCCGTGTTGGTGTGTGTATTTGTGGGGTGAGACTGCAGGCCGTGTTGGTGTCTGTGTGTGTGGGGTGAGACTGCAGGCCGTGTTGGTGTCTGTGTGTGTGGGGTGAGACTGCAGGCCGTGTTGGTGTGTGTATGTGTGGGGTGAGACTGCAGGCCGTGTTGGTGTGTGTATTTGTGGGGTGAGACTGCAGGCCGTGTTGGTGTCTGTGTGTGTGGGGTGAGACTGCAGGCCGTGTTGGTGTCTGTGTGTGTGGGGTGAGACTGCAGGCCGTGTTGGTGTGTGTATGTGTGGGGTGAGACTGCAGGCCGTGTTGGTGTCTGTGTGTGTGGGGTGAGACTGCAGGCCGTGTTGGTGTCTGTGTGTGTGGGGTGAGACTGCAGGCCGTGTTGGTGTGTGTATGTGTGGGGTGAGACTGCAGGCCGTGTTGGTGTGTGTATGTGTGGGGTGAGACTGCAGGCCGTGTTGGTGTGTGTATTTGTGGGGTGAGACTGCAGGCCGTGTTGGTGTCTGTGTGTGTGGGGTGAGACTGCAGGCCGTGTTGGTGTCTGTGTGTGTGGGGTGAGACTGCAGGCCGTGTTGGTGTGTGTATGTGTGGGGTGAGACTGCAGGCCGTGTTGGTGTCTGTGTGTGTGGGGTGAGACTGCAGGCCGTGTTGGTGTCTGTGTGTGTGGGGTGAGACTGCAGGCCGTGTTGGTGTGTGTATGTGTGGGGTGAGACTGCAGGCCGTGTTGGTGTCTGTGTGTGTGGGGTGAGACTGCAGGCCGTGTTGGTGTCTGTGTGTGTGGGGTGAGACTGCAGGCCGTGTTGGTGTGTGTATGTGTGGGGTGAGACTGCAGGTCGTGCTGGTGTGGGTGTGGGATGAAACAGTTACTGCAGGCCGTTTTGGTGTGTGTGTGGGGTGAGACTGCAGGCCGTGTTGGTGTGTGTATGTGTGGGGTGAGACTGCAGGCCGTGTTGGTGTCTGTGTGTGTGGGGTGAGACTGCAGGCCGTGCTGGTGTGGGTGTGGGATGAAACAGTTACTGCAGGCCGTTTTGGTGTGTGTGTGGGGTGAGACTGCAGGCCGTGTTGGTGTGTGTATGTGTGGGGTGAGACTGCAGGCCGTGTTGGTGTCTGTGTGTGTGGGGTGAGACTGCAGGCCGTGTTGGTGTCTGTGTGTGTGGGGTGAGACTGCAGGCCGTGTTGGTGTGTGTATGTGTGGGGTGAGACTGCAGGTCGTGCTGGTGTGGGTGTGGGATGAAACAGTTACTGCAGGCCGTTTTGGTGTGGTTGAGACTGGTGTAGATGAAATCCAAAATTAGTTCCCCTGAACGACAGTTCATAGGCTAAAACTGAGAGTACGAACAACCTGTAATATCGTACTGGGCGCGCATGAAAAATGTATCCCCTTGTTTTACATTTCAATTATAACACATATTTACAAAATCATAATACAACAAGCCATGAGCGTACATGTTTTGTACTGCGTGTACTAACCAAAAACTTATTTGTAATATTTTTAAATTCTTTTCCTCCAAATGAAATTCAAGATCTGACTCTGAAAATCAATTTTTTCCAACTGAAAATCCCGTTCTTCATAGTAAAAATCGATTATTTTTAGATGAAAATCAAGCCTCTTCGAACCCATCTCTAGTTTCTCAAAAAAGTGGAAATCAATTCCCACAGATTGATATTCAAGTTTCTCTGTGTGATAATCATTGCCATCAGGATAAGCATCAAGTCCCTCCAAATGCATCTCTGATTCCGTAAACTTAAAATCAACATCCATCTTAAGATCCATCTCAGGAACTTAAACAAGTTCCTGAGATGGATGTTAAGTTATCAAAAGTTTCTAATCATCGAAGGTGAAGTTCCTCAAAGTTTCACTCCTGAAATGATATCAAATGTAAAGCAACAACCTAATGAGAGTTTTATTAGTGAGTGAGTGATGTGAATAAAAATTCGTCCAAAGAATGTTATTCTAATTCAGAAACTCATATGTTTATGCATGTTTGTGCGAATTTTTCTCGTGGATAAATGTATTTGAATGTTATTTAATAAAATTTTGCCATACAAAGGTGAATCCACTGAGTATAAAAGTACTTTATGTTTTTTTAAAAGGTTGACGAAAATTATAACGTATCTACTAAAAACAAAACTTTCGCTTAACTGAATACATAAGAACATAATTTCTTTACATTTCCATTATTCTAGGTAGCTACAGCTGAATGGTGAAGCAAAGGCCAAGATCATTTGTAATGAAATAATACTCATTACTTAAGTTATTGAGTTACCTCATTTATAAAATATCTTCGAACAAATCTGTTAATAAAGTTACTCGTCAGTTATTTCGATTATTTTTGTCGTCGGATATTTTATTTTCAATATTTATACTTCGAATATTTTTCCATTCTGTTTGAAAAACAAATTAAATAGAATCAGAGAAATTTGCGTTATCACTTGTAGAACAAGTTATTTCAAGTTATTCACCCGCCGCTCCAATTATGACCCCTTAGTTCTCGTTCTTAGTTAAAAATGTTTTCCATTGCTTCTTACTGTCTGCGTTTGACGTGACTCTTGAGAGCGCTCCAAACCTGTTCAATTGGTTTCAGTTAATGGCGTCAGTCTAAATTTTTGGACGACTGAATGTTGCTGAAGAAGATAATCAAATCTGCTGTTGGCTGGCGCATCATCAACGATTAATGGAGGATTTTTAACGCCTCGCTGATTGCACGCTTGAACTAAGTTTTCATATTCTTCGTTACATTCTCAGGCTTTGAAGGCGCTTCGATGGGTTGTGCAACACAAGACACTATTGGCACACATGTCACCAATGTCACTAGATTATTGTCACACACATGTCACTTGATTGTCGAAAATTGACGCTTATGTCACTCCCGATCTTTGACCTTCTTTTACGCCTGCAATAGAGATTGATGTTTGTTTCGTCTATTCAGATAAATTGAAATCTTGCTTTAAAAAAGTTTACCCTTCATATTGATCTCTTTACTTTACTTTCTTATTTATTTATGCTACTGATAGCATTTCTGGCAACTACGGCGGTAGACAACTCTAAATGAAACCGATTTTTGGTTATAATGACATATACATTTAATGGGAAGCTATTTGTCGAGTGCACCTTCAGTCCTAACTATAAAATGGAAGGATTAGTTTCGACGTCTGATACCATTTCCTTCTTGCTATAGTAAGTCATCTTAGACTTACTGCCGCCTTTCTTCGGAGGAGAACGTCTGCTTTTCTTCAACCATTCATACGCTAGCAAAATGTTCACTTTTATAGTTTTACCTTCCATTCATTCTTGAGTTCAACTGCAGCAAAAAAAGTTTTTCTATTAGTTTCGCTCATCTTGTTGTACTTCCTTTGTGAAGATTATGATGGTGATTTATAGAGGGATCTTAAAAATCAAAACTGAGCAAGTACTAAACCTCTGGCGTATACCGGGTGTCCCAGAAATAACGGAACCCGTATAGTTCCAACTGTGCACCTAATTTAACTTACGCTTGATGAAAGAATAAGTTTATTGAACTTACAACATATATTGATTATCGCACTCTGAATATACCACGTGGATCATATTTAATTTTAAAATGAGGTCTCTTGAGAAACTCAATGTTCAATGTGATGAACTCTATTTTAAATTGAAGGAAAGCATTTTCTTTTTGTGGTCATTGAAAATCTATTTGTAGGAATTCAATTTTTATTTCGAGGTAATTAATTTTCAGTAGAAAGAACTTGATTCTCACTTTAAACAAATCGATTTACCCGTTGAGGAACCTGAATTTCGGTGAGGGGAACCTGGAAGTGGTTCAGACTACGGAGTTTCTAGTGCCAAGCTTTCATAGGGTTATCATGAAGTAGAATGCTACAGAACTTCCGGACGAAAACTGACGGTCACGGTATCTAGGATGAAGCTACAAAGTATAATAATTATTAAAAGAGATAGGAACACCTAGACACAAATTACCGTAAGAAAAGTCGATAACGAGCGGTACGTTACCTTTTAAGCATAGTAGTTAACCTCATATCTCAGAGATGACGCTCTTCCCTTTCGGTTATTTTGGATAAAAGTGTTCCAGTCGCTTCAAATTTAATTTCCCAACTGTATGTGTGTGGTGAGACTGCAGGCCGTGTTGGTGTGTGTATTTGTGGGGTGAGACTGCAGGCCGTGTTGGTGTCTGTGTGTGTGGGGTGAGACTGCAGGCCGTGTTGGTGTGTATGTGTGGGGTGAGACTGCAGGCCGTGTTGGTGTGTGTATGTGTGGGGTGAGACTGCAGGTCGTGTTGGTGTGGGTGTGGGATGAAACAGTTACTGCAGGCCGTTTTGGTGTGGTTGAGGTAAATGGGCTATAGCATTCGATCTGATGATAACCCATGACAGGGTTCATGGTTTAATTGGGACTATAAAGTCTGTGGTGCAGTTGAGTTTTATATTTTGTACCTGCAATTACTATAATACATTAAACAATTTAATTCAGATGCATTTCTCAAGTACTAGTTCATTCATAATGCAGCATTATGATACGACCATAATAGAATCATATGATGGATTACAGAATGAAAATCTGCGGAAAATTTTTTCTGAACACCCTGTACATATAGAGGTACCGAAATGTGAAATTCTTCGAAACACGTAACTGTTGACACGTTTCCTGCGATGGGTTTACTGAAGTTCAAGATTCAAGTGAAATTGAGAGTCAGTTGCGGTAGGTAATTATGAAAAAAGAACACATTAACTGGATAGTGTAATCATTTATCTTTCATTAATTTTTATAAAAATTCAATTAACAATTACAGATCAATCTGCGGCATTATGAAAATCCCTTCAGTGACCATTGGTGGGTCACTTCGGATGCAACGTGTGAATACGTAGCTATACTTGAAGAGAATGGCTTCAATATGAATTGATATATACTCAAGAATTATTAGGCATCTAATTTCCAAATTGGTATGAATTTCACATTGCGAAATCTACAATTCCCATGCCCTCGAATATTGTGCGTGAAAGCGTTGTCGTGCTGTGGGGCGGTGAGGGTGAAACACACCCAAGCGTTGCGCTGATACTCCAGCTAAACTTGCCCCGAATGCAGCAGCAGGATTAGGAAATAGTGCAATCTTGATACTGTGTACTGAGGAAAATGACCAAAGTGGAAGAGATAAGGGCAAAATTTTCGCCTGCGTTCAAAACGAGTTGTTCTACACATGCATACGAGTGTAGCTTAGCAGTCAACCCGTTCTAATAAGCGGCCGGCTTGTACTGAAGTTCACGCCTACAATTCTAGCGAAGGAAGCTGAATTTTCAAGCCCTGGAAGACATTCCCGTCGTCAATGAATCTAATTTGAAAACATTTCCAGAGAAAAGAGAGTTGACATTGCCTGTGAGTTTTTCAAGCCGGTGTGAATTGTCCTGATACGAAAGTGGAGGCTTAACTCAGTGACGCTTCCGACCAAGTGCTTCGAAAGGTTTCCTGATCAAATAATATTGCAAAAACTAGTGTACTCGGTCCGACAAAAGTGATGGAATTAAATATTATCCTTGATAAAAAAATTCCCAGACGGGGATGACAAACAAATACATCCAATATGATCCATGCTAATAGTAGTCGAGATGAAAGTATTCATGTATACATGTGCGCTGGTGAAACTCGTATCACAGATACGTTTATTGAGCATCCTTATGAACGTGACAGAGAGGCGAACGACGCGGACACCAAAAAAATATATAAATAAATAAGCACACCAAGGTTATTATTAGGCAAGATTGTACGGCGTGAGACTGTTAGCCACACTACACGACATCACACGTGATATTGAAGAATTCTCTAGAAAGTAAAGTTATAGCACTGACTCGTGTGCGTCTACGGTTCGTGGTTCAAACTCGTCTGCGTCTACGGTACGTGGTTCTAACTTGTTTGCGTCTACAGTACGTGGTTCTAACTCGCTTGCGTCTACGGTACGTGGTTCTAATTCGTTTGCGTCTACGGTACGTGGTTCTAACTCGTTTGCGTCAACAGTGCGTGGTTCTAACTCGTTTGCGTCAACAGTGCGTGGTTCTAACTCGTTTGCGTCTACAGTGCGTGGTTCTAACTCGTTTGCGTCTACAGTGCGTGGTTCTAACTCGTTTGCGTCTACGGTACGTGGTTCTAATTCGTTTGCGTCTACAGTGCGTGGTTCTAACTCGTTTGCGTCTACAGTGCGTGGTTCTAACTCGTTTGCGTCAACAGTGCGTGGTTCTAACTCGTTTGCGTCTACAGTGCGTGGTTCTAACTCGTTTGCGTCTACAGTGCGTGGTTCTAACTCGTTTGCGTCAACAGTGCGTGGTTCTAACTCGTTTGCGTCTACAGTGCGTGGTTCTAACTCGTTTGCGTCAACAGTGCGTGGTTCTAACTCGTTTGCGTCTACGGTACGTGGTTCTAACTCGTTTGCGTCTACGGTACGTGGTTCTAACTCGTTTGCGTCTACAGTGCGTGGTTCTAACTCGTTTGCGTCTACGGTACGTGGTTCTAACTCGTTTGCGTCTACAGTGCGTGGTTCTAACTCGTTTGCGTCTACGGTACGTGGTTCTAACTCGTTTGCGTCTACAGTACGTGGTTCTAACTCGTCTGCGCTAACGGTACGGGGTTCTAACATGTATTTTTAATGCTGACGCGGAGCAAAGTGTCGTAATTACAGGCTGAATGAAGAGCAATATTGAGCTCATGCGCCACAGCAAGTGGTGTATATCAGCAAGTGGTGTATATGAGCAAGTGGTGTATATGAGCAAGTGGTGTATATCAGCAGGTGGTGTATATCAGCAGGTGGTGTATATCAGCAAGTGGTGTATATCAGCAAGTGGTGTATATCAGCAAGTGGTGTATATCAGCAAGTGGTGTATATCAGCAAGTGGTGTATATCAGCAAGTGATGTATGTCTGCAAGTGGTGTATATCAGCAAGTGGTGTATATCAGCAAGTGGTGTATATCAGCAAGTGGTGTATATCAGCAAGTGGTGTATGTCAGCAAGCGGTGTATGTCAGCAATTGGTGTATATCAGCAAGTGGTGTATATCAGCAGGTGGTGTATATCAGCAAGTGATGTATATCAGCAAGTGGTGTATATCAGCAGGTGGTGTATATCAGCAAGTGGTGTATATCAGCAAGTGGTGTATATCAGCAAGCGGTATATGTCAGCAAGTGGTGTATGTCAGCAAGTGGTGTATATCAGCAAGTGGTGTATATCAGCAAGTTGCATGTGTTGGCAAGTGGCACATGCAATTATGTACACATTTTTTTTTTTTCTATTCCGAAACCCAAAGTCTTGAGTTCAAATTTGAGGTAGAACACAATAGCGTTAAGGAATCAAAGGATCAAAGCAAACCGCAATTTGTGCTATAAAACGTATTCAAATGCTGCATTTTTCATTTTTTTCGTCACGCTTTGCTGACCGTTATTGCTTTGTATAGCGAAAACACTATAGTCAGGATACAAAACACGCTTTTAAGTAACTCTGTCAAAGCATTGATAGTCTACTGAACCCTTCAATCCAATTTATAGAATGTTTTAAGAAACAAAGTTACGTTCAACGGTATTCAAGATTTTGAGGCAACTTTTAATTTACAGAACATGCGAGATTTTATTTTTAAAGTTTCCACTGTCTGCTATTGACCGTGTGCTGCATATAAAGAGAAGCTTAAGCTCTCAAAGTTTCATATGAGTAAAATCTAGCCTGCAGGAAAAAGGAAAAACCAGCAGATAAAAGACAGAAACGGCGGCGGTTTTGCATGTCTCAGCAGCAAGCAGAGCTGTGATATCACGTGACAGGAGCAGGCACCACAGCGCTCCACGAGATAAATGGAACACATGACACTGCAAGCCTTCGTGAGGTATTGTGTTGAACGGGTAAGGAACGAAACAGAAGTGCTCAACGGCTGGGGAACGAAACAGAAGTGCTCAACGGTTAGGGAACGAAACAGAAGTGCTCAACGGCTGGGGAACTAAGCAGAAGTGCTCAACGGTTAGGGAACGAAACAGAAGTGCTCAACAGTTAGGGAGCGAAACAGAAGTGCTCCACGGCTGGGGAACGAAACAGAAGTGCTCAACGGTTAGGGAACGAAACAGAAGTGCTCAACAGTTAGGGAACGAAACAGAAGTGCTCAACGGCTGGGGAACGAAACAGAACTGCTCAACGGTTAGGGAACGAAACAGAAGTGCTCAACAGTTAGGGAACGAAACAGAAGTGCTCAACGGTTAGGGAACGAAACAGAAGTGCTCAACAGTTAGGGAACGAAACAGAAGTGCTCAACGGTTAGGGAACGAAACAGAAGTGCTCAACAGTTAGGGAACGAAACAGAAGTGCTCAACGGTTAGGGAACGAAACAGAAGTGCTCAACGGCTGGGGAACGAAACAGAAGTGCTCAACGGTTAGGCAACGAAACAGAAGTGCTCAACGGCTAGGGAACGAAACAGAAGAGCTCAACGGCTAGTGAACGAAACAGAATAGCTCAACGGCTAGGGAACGAAAGAGAAGACCTCAACGGCTGGGGAACGAAACAGAAGAGCTCAACGGCTAGTGAACGAAACAGAAGAGCTCAACGGCTAGGGAACGAAAGAGAAGACCTCAACGGCTGGGGAACGAAACAGAAGACCTCAACGGCTAGTGAACGAAACAGAAGAGCTCAACGGCTAGGGAACGAAACAGAAGAGCTCAACGGCTAGGGAACGAAAGAGAAGACCTCAACGGCTGGGGAACGAAACAGAAGAGCTCAACGGCTAGGGAACGAAACACAAGTGCTCAACGGCTGGGGAACGAAAGAGAAGACCTAAACGGCTAAGGAATGAAACAGAAGACCTCAACGGCTAGTGAACGAAACAGAAGTGCTCAACGACTGGGGAACGAAACAGAAGTGCTCAACGGCTGGGCAACGAAACAGAAGTGCTCAACGGCTGGGGAACGAAACAGAAGTGCTCAACGGCTGGGGAACGAAACAGAAGTGCTCAACGGTTAGGGAACGAAACAGAAGTGCTCAACGGCTGGGGAACGAAACAGAAGTGCTCAACGGTTAGGCAACGAAACAGAAGAGCTCAACGGCTAGGGAACGAAAGAGAAGACCTCAACGGCTGGGGAACGAAACAGAAGAGCTCAACGGCTAGTGAACGAAACAGAAGAGCTCAATGGCTAGGGAAAGAAAGAGAAGACCTCAACGGCTGGGGAACGAAACAGAAGACCTCAACGGCTAGTGAACGAAACAGAAGACCTCAACGGCTAGTGAACGAAACAGAAGAGCTCAACGGCTAGGGAACGAAACAGAAGACCTCAACGGCTAGTGAACGAAACAGAAGAGCTCAACGGCTAGGGAACGAAACAGAAGACCTCAACGGCTAGTGAACGAAACAGAAGACCTCAACGGCTAGTGAACGAAACAGAAGAGCTCAACGGCTAGTGAACGAAACAGAAGACCTCAACGGCTAGTGAACGAAACAGAAGAGCTCAACGGCTAGGGAACGAAACAGAAGACCTCAACGGCTAGTGAACGAAACAGAAGACCTCAACGGCTAGTGAACGAAACAGAAGAGCTCAACGGCTAGGGAACGAAAGAGAAGACCTCAACGGCTAGGGAACGAAACAGAAGACCTCAACGGCTAGTGAACGAAAGAGAAGACCTCAACGGCTAGGGAACGAAACAGAAGACCTCAACGGCTAGTGAACGAAACAGAAGAGCTCAACGGCTAGGGAACGAAACTGAAGAGCTCAACGGCTAGGGAACGAAAGAGAAGACCTCAACGGCTGGGGAACGAAACAGAAGAGCTCAACGGCTAGGGAACGAAACACAAGTGCTCAACGGCTGGGGAACGAAAGAGAAGACCTAAACGGCTAAGGAATGAAACAGAAGACCTCAACGGCTAGTGAACGAAACAGAAGTGCTCAACGACTGGGGAACGAAACAGAAGTGCTCAACGGCTGGGCAACGAAACAGAAGTGCTCAACGGCTGGGGAACGAAACAGAAGTGCTCAACGGCTGGGGAACGAAACAGAAGTGCTCAACGGCTGGGGAACGAAACAGAATACAGGAGTTCGCCGTCATCAGAACCGTCGGCCACATGAAAGGTTATATAACTTTTCTCTTCGCAGTAAAAATAATTGAGCAATATTGGAGGAGTACTCAAGTCAGAACATTGAAAACAGGAGTACCTAGCAACAGCAGAAAGGTAGCAGCAGCAGCAGCAACCTTGGTAACTTGGTCCTCAGCAGAAATAATTACATCAAACATTTTCTACATACAGCGCTTAATTAAGCCTCCAGTTTACACACGGGTAGACAGGAATTTTTATTTTCCGCCATGATTATATCCAATACCAAAATACGAGTGTGTCATACTCGAAAACTACGTTAACCAAATGTACTCGAAAACAAAATAAAGGCTTACATCCCAACACACAAAGTATCAATTCATATATTTTTTAAGGTCGGTCGAGCAATGTAGCCTCACTAAAACATCATCAAGACAAAGCTAAGCCCTCCAAGTCATCAGCTTCTGGTTAACATGGCTGTTGCTTCTGAACGCTCCTGAAGACGGCTCGCAATTTCCTAGATACCTTGTAACTGAAATATTACACTAAGATACCCTGGATTTTAAGAATAAATTTGTGAAACTGCAATTATTATATTTTTCATTGAGAAATAAAATTTGACATATTTTATGACTAATGTTGCATCAAAATTTATTTATATACCCGAAATTTTACATATATTCAAATAGTAATTAAGCTAGTATGTAGCATGTCGCTAATCGGACAAAATCACCGCAAGAAAAGTTCTCAGTTCACAATATTTTGGCTTTAACTCTTAAAAAGGCCTAGGAAACCTCCAAACATTATTTTCTTGTATAATTCGTTTGATTCTAAACTTCTAATTCAGAGTCAGTCTCTCGATATCCGGACTTTTGAATTTCAAGAATAAAATTGGAGTTCCGTGAACAGCGATCAAGCTAAATTAGAGTTCAGAGATTCGATATTCGATATCTCAAAACCTTAATTGTCCTCGGCTCGTGAATATAAAAGGAAGAAATTAACTTGTAGCATCGTAGTTCAGTTCGTATGCCGAGGACTTTTGACCCAGTAAAATTTTATATCTATTCTAGCACGTTTTAAAAAAATGATCTTACTTCGCCCATAATTAAACTTGAACAATCACTGCATTTCATGTGACATTGCATTAAAAATTCACTTAATAACCCCTTCTTCACTGTGGTCAACGTTTTTCATGTTGTTTTACTTACGTTGTTGAGAAATTTTTTTTTTTCAATGTGTGCTTAATGCCCGGAAAAAAATGAATAGCCTTAAAAGTCACATGTGATCGAAAAACTTCTGTTAATGAAATGCAAATTTATCGATTTTCGGTTTGACATTTATTTTTACTTTCTTCTATTTAGTAGAAATTGCATTCTTCGTCTACATGTAATTCGGTATTTTTAACAAACAAACACCTCACCCACAACGGTCAACGCTGAGGCTACTGTTTACGACTGACTTTGACTTTCATTTATACTCAAAGTGTTACTTTAAATGGGATGTTCTTTCCCCAAACTTTCGCAGTTCTCCAAGGATTTTTTCTTCGAGAGACTTCGATAGATAGCGACCTAGAACCTACTCTCCAACCTAGGGGCCAGCTCTCAAATCCTGCCCTAAGTCCCATTCTCGAAATGTTCCGCCTTATACAGCGATATCTGACTGACCTCTTCTCCTTCTCATCATCAATGCTCAGGCTTCTTCTTCGAACTCTAACTGCGGTGACATCTACGCTACCCTCTTTTCGGGCCTTATCTATCTTTTCAATCCAGTCTGCTGTTTAAAAAAAATGAACAGAAACTCATTGAGCTCTTTTCAGCCCATTCACATTTTGTGTGTTTCAATGATAAACTTCGTTGCTCTTGTTTTGCTTTCTGTGTTTTACTGCCAGTAAATTCTGTTCACAGAACTTGATCCTATCAAGCTAGTATGTGCTATTTGATACATTTGAATGCTTGTTCCAATTTTTTTGGAATAAGAAACATGAAATCCTTATAGTGATTCTGAAATATGGCGAGAGCCCCACTTACAACTCTAAAGATAAACACTCCAAATTATAATGAAATTTTACCGATTACCTTATAAATGAGGACTTTTTAAGAATTAATATATCCATCTACCAATCTGAACGATCCAGAGAAATGTTGCAAGGAAAATACAGATTGGGACACTAAGTCTATCTGGTGAACGGAGGACGGGCATGGGGTTGCGGCGGTTGCAACTGGTGCAAAATAAAAATCTGAACTCTGAAAACTGGGGACGAAAGCAACGAGCAGTATAGTATGAAACTGAAAATAAGAAATGTCAACAGGACAGAAAGAAGATGACTGTAGTGTAGAGTGAACGAGTATGATTATTTGTACTTGATGAGTCAACTCGATTAATTTCACGTCTACCGCAACGTAATAGTGAAATACCCACTTTTACACTCGTCATGATGAATAAATATTATATGATTGATGTCGGAATAATTTAAAAATGAGTCTAAATAGTAGAAATTTCTAAGCATGAGCTTCAAATATTTTTCGTGTGTAATTAATTTTTCTGATGTTACATCTCCAAATTTTTTGTTTTTCCTAACGAGAATGCTCTACTTAAAAGGTGATTCGGAGGAAAAAATCATCTGTTGCTGATTTACAGCGCAGGAAATTTTTCCTACAAAAACTTCATGTTCTATTTCTCACAGAAAGTTAGTTTAACTGAAACGTTTCAGCTATCATATGATGGTGTAGAAGATTCGTAAATTGAGTCCTGTCATCGACGTCAGTTAGACTTATTGAACAAACACTTTAGTTATTTTCCAGTTTGCTCACCTAATAGAGCAGCTAACAGCTTGTTGAGGCACAACTTCAAAGAGAAGCAGCATTTACCCATTATGCAGGTGCCAATAGGAGCTTTGAACAGGTATCAGATATCGATCATATTAAGCAGCATAAAATTCTAAGGTAACGCTTCGCTCCTCAGTCTTCAAAAGGGAACAAAAAGGTTCTCTTTAACGTCTTATTTTTCGTGTCCATCGCTAACTTTTTCTTTGTTCTTTTGTAAGGCCGGACGAGCTCCGTAGTGATGGTCAATCATCGTGTCATAAAAGCTCCTCTCGAGGGCTTTGATAAGAAAGAATAGAATGAAGAAGATCCTCAGGAAGCCAACACTGAAAACAAGCCCTGCCTAAAAGTACAATATTTTTGCTGCTTTTATGCGCCCTGTGGCCATGTATGTATTTGAATGTTTTCTTTCAGTTGAGAACTTCGCATGCGTTGGTGCATTTAAACAACATATAACAATTTTTAGACAAGAAAACACCTTATAGTTCTTAGGCCAGAAAATATTTCGAATTTTTTTTTTTTTCATTGCTCGTATTCTAACGCAGCGCAGCTCCATGCGACTGTTTTCGACATGTTTGTCTGACGGATCCCTCGCCCTCTATACTGTGATCAAACTTAAATTATTCATTCATTTATAGTAGCATCAAAGAAGGCGCCCGCTGAAAAACACCAAATACACAAACTCTCTCTAAAGGCTCTCAACCAATATATTCATTGCGTTGTGATTACTTTCTCCATGTTTTGAGTGAGAAGGTGGTGAAATTCTAGAAAATACTTCAAATACTGATTGCGATGCTCTTAACTAATCACTTTTTAATTGTTTTTCTTTTAACTTCCGATAGAGGGAGACCACTCCTTTTCTAGTTAAGAAATATCAAGTATGCGCAGACCTCAAGAGAAGTTTACAAGTTTATAATAGTTTGGAAATTGCAAGGATCATTTTAATGTGAAACAACAGTTCCATTGATGAACGCAAAAATTCCAAAGAAGAAGGAAGTCACATATCTTAAATATTCTATTCTTGAAACAAGAAAACAACATGAATTAAGAATAATGATTGAGGAGACATCTCATCAGTATGTGCGGATAAATCCTACAAAATCCTGGTAGAGTGTTAGGCTTAGGAAAAATATTTTAAGGAAATAATCTCCACTGGAAACAACTGCAAACGAAATGCAGAAACTTCTGATTGATGAGTGCAGGTTCAGGATGCAGCCCCTGGCTGTTTTGGGGAGCCTTCGCTGGCGGGCACGATCTGCTTACGTTATTGCAGAAAGAAATTCTGCTTCTGGTGAACAAGAAATTTGTGCATTGGACAGAATGAACTACACAGCAGCAGCAGCAGGCACAAAGAGTAAACTCAAACATATGTGGATAATGAGCTTCAAATGTATTGCTTGAAGATCCGTTTCGAGATCATAAATACCTTGAAGACATATATTCATAACATATAACATACATATATGAACATTTTTTCCACAGAGGAAAAGAAAAACTTGAACGACCTCATACGCATAGACTTTGCCTGTAACGCCTGTAACGTCCGTAATTTTTAGGTGCGTTTTTTAAATATGAAAGAAATATTACATGAATGCGAACACAATAATCGCTGCACTGTTGAGTTAACATTTGGTCTTATAAAAAGAATTGTGTATGGTTTTACATTTGCCGTGATTTGCATCGCGGATTTCATCCAAATTATTATTTTTATTCTAATTTTCTTTCAAACGAAAACTTTCACAAGAAATAATTCAACTCAATAACTGAAGACACGATGTTGAGTTTTCATGTTGATTACTGAAATTAAAACTATTTTGATGTCCATTTTCGCAAGATGTATTTTCATTGTACAATGTAGGCTCGGTTGAAATTAAGTGAAATCAAAGGTCAATGAAATAAATCCTGCATTTTTTTCAGCTGTCCGCAAATCATCACCGCAGCACTGCATGCTGTATGCCAGCACAACAGCACTACCCAGTAAATATCAGCATCACAGCACTGCCCAGTATATGTCAGCACCACAGCACTGCCCAGTATATATCAGCATCACAGCACTGCCCAGTATATGTCAGCACCACAGCACTGCCCAGTAAATGTCAGCACCACAGCACTGCCCAGTATATGTCAGCATCACAGCACTGCCCAGTATATGTCAGCACCACAGCACTGCCCAGTATATGTCAGCACCACAGCACTGCCCAGTATATATCAGCATCACAGCACTGCCCAGTATATGTCAGCACCACAGCACTGCCCAGTATATGTCAGCACTACAGCACTGCCCAGTATATATCAGCATCACAGCACTGCCCAGTATATATCAGCATCACAGCACTGCCCAGTATATGTCAGCACCACAGCACTGCCCAGTATATATCAGCATCACAGCACTGCCCGGTATATGTCAGCATCACAGCACAGCCCAGTATATGTCAGCACCACAGCCCTGTCCAGTATATATCACCACCACAGTACTACCCTGTATATATATGCAGCACAGCACTGCCCAGTATATATCAGCATCACAGCACTGCCCAGTATATATCAGCACCACAGCACTACCCTGTATATATATGCAGCACAGCACTGCCCAGTATATATCAGCACCACAGCACTGCCCAGTATATATCAGCATCACAGCACTGCCCAGTATTTATCAGCCCCACAGCACTGCCCAGTGTAGATCAGCACCACAGCACTGCCCAGTATATATCAGCACCACAGCACTGCCCAGTATATATCAGCACCACAGCACTGCCCAGTATATATCAGCACCACAGCACTGCCCACTCAGTATATATCAGCACCACAGCACTGCTCGGTGCACTGCAGCTGTTGGACAAAATACAGTTTCTGCCCTGGCGAATGTTAGTCGAATTGATCCTCAGCTCAGACTCGTGTTCATGCGATCGCTGCAGCGAAACTTTGTTTTTGAAATTTCCCTGATGCCAAAAAAAGTGCCTAAGTTTGTGCAGCTGTCAAAGAATTTAGATTTCCAAACCAAAACTTTGTTAGGAAAAGTTCTGGGATTTATTGGACAAAACAAAAAAATGATTCAACATATCTCGAGAGGTTTCATTCTCAACGAATCCGGGTCTTCAGTTTTCATGGTTGCATTCTTTTTCTATCGGAATATTTTACTGTAATTTTTGATAATTAAAACATTTTCGTTTACTAACAAGTGTTTAATTTCATCAAGTCTAATATTTTTATAAAATAGGTAATAATGTTAAAAGACACATTCTTGATGCCAAGTATCATACGTGAGCTGACTTTCAATGACAAAATATTAACTCCATTTAAAAGTAAACAAAATTCTTGTTTGGAGGACAGTTGAGAAATTCAAAGAGACCAAAAAATTAACGCATGAGTCTGGCAAGCTAGTCCTTGCACTCCCAGAACATCAAAACTGGTAAAAATCAACCACAGAAATATCTCAGAGGGGCGAAAAGAGATCCTTCAGAATTCTGGCTGAAGTCGTCAATAATTCCATTGGGACCATATCTTCAATACTTCGCGAAGACTTGTAAGCCACTCCATACAAAGATCAATAGCAACAGCTCCTATCTTCGTGCGCAAGTGGACAAACGCCTCACAAGAGCCGAAACTCTGCATTCTCACTTCCATCAAGGCACGCTCCCCAACATCGTCTTCACTGATACCAAGAAATCTGACACACAAGAAAAATACAGCCTCCAAAATGATCAAATTTTGATCAACGTCTGGCGACATCAATGCCAGAGTGATCATTCGAAGTCAAGGCGCGGCTTCGGTGATGGTGTGGGCAGCCGTAACTGAAACAGCAGGAAGTCTGTTTTTTTTATCATGGGTTTTAAATGAGCCCCTCCAAAATCCATGAATATGATTCTCAAGGGAGTCGTTATTACTGTGCATGAAAAAAACTAAAAAAACGCGAATGATCGTTTCGGAAAGACTCGGCATCCCCTCATGGAACAAAGAAAACACAGGAGTGGCTGCCATCCAAAGTTTTCCACTTCATTTCAAAGGAGGAATGGCTTCCTTCATCACCTGATCTGAGTCCTCTCGGTTAAACTATCTGGTTCATCTATGCAAGTAATGTCTCAAAAAATGCATCACTAAGGTTTGGATGCTCTGAAAAAAAAAACACCACAGAGTAAGTCAAAATTCCTCAAAAAGCTATTTGTGACGTGTAGATCGTCCAAGCGTCTCTTCTGTGTTACCGCTACAAATGGAAGGTACTTCGTATGAAATACAAAAGTAGTTAATATTTACTCCTTCCGTTCTTCGTTTGCTGTTATAGATTTTTTCTTCAACAAATATAGGCCTAAAATTGGCAATCGTTAATTGATTGAATACCTTGCAGACAACGAAGAAAACGAAGCTGAAGCTTGTCGCCTATCTATAATTTATGAAGGAAAAGTGTGAGGGAAAAAAAAGGGAAATGATGAGCCCTCTACAGATTTTTTCACGATGATACACTACTCGAGGGAGTTTACTCCTATTTCAAGCAAATGAAATACAATGGTCAAAATTATTAAATATGAAGTTCTAAATGAATTCAGAAATAATTTGATGGTAGGCTTTGTTTCAGTAAGAGTAAGTCAAGTTGACTTTTGTTTTTCCGATAAACCTTGCGGGTGACGCTCTACACTTACCAACCTCCTCGGCAGGTGGTCCGATGTCCTCCACTGAGCTCCCTGCCATTACACAGCGCCCGACTCGAAGAAACGCGGTGATTCTTCCACACGATTGTACATAGGTTAAACAACACCGTTTTAGCACCCTGAGACACTAACAGGCTAATCTCACGACCTAGTAATCAATCGTAAGTACAGCCGTTGTACTCATCATCGTAGAGAGCGATAAAAGTGCTCGAGTTGTACCACTTCAAAATGCAAGAAGTGCGATAGGTGAGCAGGAGACGATAAAAACTAAGATAGAAGTAAGTGCTGGCTCTGATGGGGGAAACAAGCGTGACGCAAGGTTCGAGGATCTTTCTCTCATTAGTCTTAAAACATGCAATGCGGCCGGCCGGGTAGGTCACTTTGGTGGCAGGCAGGAAATACGAAGAACCATCAGAAAGTTAACGGACTGTGCTCATCACGGCTATTGGACCTGACTACACGAGCTATCATGCCAGCATTGCAGAACCCGATTACAGTACATTTCATAAATAAGTCACGTGTTCAGTTTTGTTGCATTGTGAGGTTGCATTCGATCTACGAATTGTATTTTGCAATCACGAGTCAACGTTCGAATGCGAATTTTTTGGAGTGCAACTATCTATGAACAAGTTTTATTTTAAACTTGGTGAAATCGCCTGCTGGAACTTTAGCAATGCTTCTCGAGGTAATACAAAAGGGTGGAAAAGCTAAAATATACTGTGAAACAAAAAAGGCTTAAATTGTGGAAAGACAAAAAACTGGCTGATGCATCTCGACAATGCACATTCTCACGCTTCAGTGAAAACAACTTAGTATTTAGCCAAAAACGATACAGCTGCCGTTCCACACCCACCATATTCACCCGATGTAGCCCTCTGTGGCTTTGCTCTGTTCCCAAAAATTAAAATTCACAGGATTAGTTATCGTTCTGAAACTGTAGGAGATGTCAAGGAAAGAAAAGGTGCATGACAGCCTTCATGTAAATATTTTTATTTTAAATTCGATAGGTATTAAGGGCTGTGTATTTTGCTATATCGATTGACAGAGAGATTACTTTGCAGAAGATGAGAGTCAATCGGGGCCTAAGAAAGTAAACGAAAATTGTTTGACCTAATCCAAAAACTTTCTGATAGCACTGCGTACATTATGCCAAAAGCCGATAATTACACTTAAATAAAAACATTATCAGAACTCGTAAAGCTAGCACGATTCCACGCTCTATATTGAAGGCTAAATCTCAATACTCTATTTTTTGCGTAACTTACCCATGAATTCAAATAACTTAATACATTCGCTAGACGAAGGAAAAGCTCATACACAAAAAGTCTTAACAGCAGGAAATTTCAGGAGCTAGCAGCAAATTTTTAATGTAAAATATGGAACCATCTACGAACAGTGTTTCATACACTAAAATTCATGAATTCTACAGATCATATGGGGCTAAAAACAACCAAACACACTTATGGAAAAAAGACCAGATAATTTCATCTTATTTTAAGATTCAAATGCTCTGCAGGAGAAGCCCTCAAAAATGTGGCGAGAACCTCTGCAGGTGAATAAGTTCTGTACGAGGTGAAGATTAAATTCTGTGCGAAGAGTGAAGAGGAATTGAGTTTTGCATCGAGGGCAGGCGGTATAGAGCTGGCCATTCGTGAACCCAGAGAGTAATATTTTCTAACGTCCGCAGAGTGGGGAACATTATTCTGCAAATTGAGTTTACCTCTGAAAATTTACAAAATTTTAAACCCAATCATTTCCGTAACTAGAATTTAAAATCCATATAATGACATGAAAAGTTAGGCAGAACATTATGAGAGTAGAGTAATATAAAAATTCCTTTTTCTTCATGTTTCAACATTACAAACTAATTTTGATTCATATTACTGGAAATATTTTGCATTCTACAATGCTGCAACTCATGCAAGCAAACGATAGAGGCGATTGTTGAGGATTACAGATGAACTGGTGATTATGGAAGCACACGGTAAGCTTTCATGTAGGAATATTTCTTGGAAGGGTGTAGTTTGCTTGCACGTGTTGAGAAATCGAGTCAAATATCCCAAGCTTTGCAAGAGATCTATAACACTTCTGTACGTGATTTCTGGGCTAGAAGTACAAAATTATTTGCACACCTCTATTTTTTATGTGATTAGAATATGCCGAGCTCAGGTTTGGTCTATATAGAGTGTAAGTACATTGTTCAATGAACAAAATATTTACATCTCTCTACATACACCAAAATTTATTGGAAACCAAAGTATCAACTAAACAAAGAAATTTATGGGACAAAAGAATTTGTTTAAAATGTGTATCAAATTAAATCATCGCTTTTATATTGGGCAAACGGAATCTCTTAATTAAAAAACATTCCATAAAGTTTCCAGAAGCCTCCAGAAGTGCATGTTATGTCGACAAACTATGATGGGGATAATCATCGTCTTTCTATATTTTGTTGAACATGGATGCTCAGTGAATACCGTGCGGAAAGTCATAGAAATATTCGCAACTATTCGACAGCAGATAATTGAACTAATGAATAGTTTGCCTGTTTGTAACAAAATTGTTGAACGTGTTAAGGTTCCACACTGAACTGTTTGTGCATTAGTTTGGAAACATCGAGAGGCTGGAGCCCTCTCCTTCCTATCTGCCATGGGCCGGAGTTCCTCACAAGATCACGAGCCGCATTCGACGCTTTATGGGTCGAGTAAACGATTTCTCGAGAATTGCATCAAAAAGGTCTTAATGCCTTCACTCCTTGCAGAACTCCTCTTCTTGAATCGAAACATGTGAAGAACCGTTCACCAAATACTATCTTGATAATGGAATTGAGTTGAGTTTGTAATTAGGCTGTTCGTATGGTCTGATGGAAATAAATTGAAATTTTTGGCTAATACGCTGCTCGTCATGTTTGCAGGAAAACAGGACCTGTATGTGATCTTAAGAACATCTTCCTTACCCTCAAACATGGTGCATGCAGGCAGTATCATAGTGCCCACATCATTGATAGAAAAGTGTATAGTTCCATGTATAGGCAAATTCTGGAGCAAAGGCTACTTACGAGCACTAGAAAATTTTACGGCCGGCGTTAGTGGACTTTTCAACCAGACATTGACCCAAACTCATGGCAAAATTAATAGAAAAATGGCTCAAAAATAGGAAAATAAGTGCCTTTATGTTGCCCAGGCAATCGTCTGATCTCAATTCCTTTAAAATTTTGAGGCTAGTATTTAAAACTCGCATTTAAAAAAATTCGAAGAACCTTGCCAATCTGAGGATCATCTGCGTGCAGGAATGGGTCAAGACACCACAAATGGATTGTCTAAAATTAGTTGTTAGGTGAAAGAACTTTCTTTGTTATTATTACCAAAGAAAGTCATGCCATCATATACTAAAGACGTGTGTAGTTTTGTCAAAATTACTTTGTCCCATACATGACTTTGTATAAATGAACTACTTGTAATTGACGAATTTCGTTTTGTTCTGATTTTCTGATCAATATATGTTTTCTGAATTACAAGTACTTTTTATCCCAAACTGGAGCTCGAAATCTTCAAAGAACATAAAAAATAGATTTGTGAAGATACTTTCATCCATGAGCTGCTTATATATTATTAGGATGTAGATGTAACTGAAGGTTGTTCACTATAAACAGTTCTATGCATCGCTATGAGATTGTAAACGAACCTTAACGTTGCCGACGTGGTTGAAGGAGCTTAAGCGTGACCGAAGGTTCTGCTCGTTACCAACTGATAACTGCTACTACTAGATAACTACTTTAGAAGTGCATGGCCATAATTTGCAATTCTAATGAAATGAACTGCGAAAATGAACTGCGGGACATTATCGAAAAGCAGTTTTACATTTTGCAAAAGGTTCCATAAGCCGCTTAAGAATTTAGATATGAGTTAAGATACTAGACCTCGCTATAAGTTCATGAAAACATTTGTGTCTGAACGGCTGAGTTCTACATAACATTCATTCCTCATTCCACAATGTATAGTTCAGTTTTCTCCATCCCAGCACTGTGCATCGAAAATGACATCTGGTGCGTTTCATTAAATTAACGATGACTGTATTTGCAAAAGAGACAATGCCTCAGGCAGGTGCATGTGAGTTCGAGTTCTTAGCGAAGGGAATCCGCTTTGTTTTACTTCAAGAGTTGCTACGTGGGCGCAGCTGTGCATATTACTCTAATTCTTGTCTGAATTCTTGGCTTAAGAAAAACAAAGCTTTCTATGTTCCTTGATTTGGAGGACACCAAAAATGAGACAAAAATACCACGAAGAAAACTCGTGAAACGTGGAATTAAATTAGGCTATAGAATATAATAATATAATTTCAAATATTGCGTCGTCCGCTTTTTATTGACATATTAGAGTGGGACATTTTCTAATACAATCGGAAGTCCCACTGCGCTAATTCAAACAAGGCTCCTCCAAACATCGAGTTCTCCAATCCAAAGCTCGAAATTCTTCTGTACCCAACCGGTATTTGAATAGCTTGTGATCACACAGAACAGATTTACTTCTCGGGAAGAGCAAAACTTCACGGGAACATTGCAGGTCTTAGTAAAATAAATGCAGTTCAAACGGACATTTAATCGACTAGCTAAAATACGACAAGAGTACTGTAGTTTGTTTGCTTCTCTGACAATGGTCGACGTGCTCTGCGCTGATCTATAGAGTAGTTCTAAAAGACATGTTTCGCCCCTCCATAAATCTCTAGACTTGGTAAAACCTTAAATGACGTTGCAAAAAAATTAATTAATTAATGTTGTGAGTTATTTCAATCAGGTTCAGATTTAGGAAGCTTACTAATAAACGGTGTTTCTTAGGAACACGTTGTTCCCCTATTACAAATATGCTGACCTGTCACAATAAAGATAACAATACGTGCACTAAAAGTGAAGGAACGCGTGTGTTACCATTCAAAGCCGCACTAAAGCTGTAAAACTGTGTGTGCATGGAATTCGCTTCCAAGAGCAACAATGATCAAAGGCAAAAGCGATGGAAGTACAATTTGGCTTCGTTATATCTGAAGCTGATTGTGCGCGATCCCAATTCCCAGACACAACGGAAAAGTTATCGCTAAATTGAGCGAAATTTTTGCTCAAACCTTGATTACAACTTTCGCATTTTTAATGACAACTCTTTCGACGACCTCCAAATGAAGTTCAGTATTGACTCTTGAGTCATCCATTGAACGCGGCAATGACAAAACTTACGTCAAATTTATTTCGATCAATGATTTACTCGTTTTTAAAGACGTCAAAGCCGACAAATGAAATGGTGTCGTATCATCTACAGTTTCTGAATGCGCCGTAATTACAAAAACACAAAGCAATCATAGCACAATTGACGTGGATTCTCAGTGACTTCCTCGTTTCTATCTTTTTGTTCCTTAAAGTTTCCAAATTGATTGTCTCGGACGGAGTCAATTTTCAGCTTCAAAATTCAAGGCATACTTTTAGTTTGAAACGTTATTTAAATAAATGGGGGAAAATACATATCAAGCCCACAAAAAGCATCCAAAATCATTTCAAAGCTCGTGCTATTCTTTCAATATACGAGTGTCAACTTTGCACTGCTGCCACCCGTTGAATATATTAGTGGCGAACTCCTGCTAATTAGCTCAACACATCACTTATGTACCGCTGTCACTCGTTCAATACATCACTTATGTACCGCTGCCACTCGTTCAATACATCACTTATGTACCGCTGCCACTCGTTCAATACATTACTTATGTACCGCTGCCCCTCGTTCAATAAATCACTTATGTATCGCTGCCACTCGTTCAATACATCACTTATGTACCGCTGCCACTCGTTTAATACATCACTTATGTACCGCTGCCACTCGTTCAATACATCACTTATATACCACTGCCACTCGTTCAATACATCACTTATGTACTGCTACCAGTCGTTCAATACATCACTTATATACCCCTGCCACTCGTTTAAGACAGCACTTGTTCATTAACAGATGAAAAAGTACACTACAAGACCATAAGTCACATTTGCAATAACATAAGAGCATTCTAAGTTAATCCACTGTACTGAAATTCTGCCATGAGACTTTGAGATGCAATTAAGAAATCATTGTCGTTCAGCAAAATAAAAATAATGGTTTTGTGCTACCAAACGGTTCCGCCAATTTTCCTAGACAGAGCAAAGCTTCCTTAACTGTCTTTCTAAGTTTTGAAAAAATATAAATGTTCGATTCACCATTTCTGCAACTCACATTTTTTCGATGATTTTTTGGCCTCATTTTACAAAAATGCTAGAGTACCCGAACCCCATCAAGG
Organism: Morinoia aosen; assembly: GCA_030386875.1. Lineage (NCBI taxonomy): Eukaryota > Metazoa > Arthropoda > Malacostraca > Amphipoda > Talitridae > Morinoia > Morinoia aosen. Next base: position 13,588,580 of record CM059567.1, on the reverse strand, counting down.
CAGGTTGTTTAACTGTATTTTATATAAATTATGCAGTTCTTTCTGCAGACGCAGGTTAATTAAAATATTTTTACTGAAATGTATTTTGTGACGGAACACATGCACAAGGCACAGGGTGAGAATTTAAAATTTTATCCTGAGCTGTAACTAGAAGCAGGATGGTGAATTTTGCTCTACGTTGTTACTGAAAGCCCAGAGTGTACGGTAACCACTAACTAGTCACTCAACCAACCAACTATGATAGCAAACAAAAAATATTCAGAGTTTTAAAAGTATACTAAGCACCCTGTGCCTTGTTTGGCAATGTTACTCGTGGGCATCTAATGACTGAAAATAATCCACGAAAAAAAGGTATTTGTACACTATAACATTCGCAGTGTATCGTGAAAGAATTTGGGTTTTGTATCACGGAATTGCTGTACAGACAGGAAGGGTTGAATTTTTCTAAACGTAATCAGAGCGTGAACGGTGACACCAACCAACCCTTAAGCGAAGTAAACCAATATAATTATAAAAGTTTTAAGGTATGCTCAACCACCGGGCTCAGGAAGTCAGCATAACTAATAGTCTAACATAGACATGAGTTGATATTCATGCACTTCACATGAGTACAAGAAATCGAAATATATTAAAAGTTTAATAAAAAATTGCTGATGAATCCTTAAGAATAATTTATTCTTTCTATAGTAAAGATCGTATCCGCTATACAGCTTGGGGATTAAAATTCTAATTTAGACAGAGAAAAATGATAATTTCTGTCATGTATTTGTGGAAGACTACAATTGCCTGCAAAATGAAAAAAGAAGTTGAATTTTATAACATAACTAGAATCAGCGTGGACACTGATGAACTAGCAATCAACCAATACTAACAAGATTATCAGCATTTTACAAACATATGAGCAGTCTGTTTGCTCCTTAAAAAGTCACAAAAAAAATTTAATGATTTGGTGTTACAGTTCCTACAACCACCTACGTTCTATTGAATAGAATCAACGCTGCGCATATCAAAGTACGCTTCTTCGCTGTAATGTAAAAACGGCGCTGACTCGTAAAAGGAATATTTTAGTTGAAGAAAATCTAAGTATAAGAGCGATCTGCTCTAAACCTGCGTAAGCATTCTCTATCCCGGATGTTTTCACCAAGTTAAGGCCTTCACAACCTCTTTAGCACGACGTACATTTTAGACGCAGAACAGTAACGCGACAACTCTGCGCCCTTGTGAAACTCGCGTCAGAGTACGCCACCTCTACGAAACCTGCAAGCGTACAGGGATAGAACTCCTCATATTTCATCCCTTTTCAGAGCCTGTACTTTTGATCGCTCCAGAATTTATTTCATTTTAGTTACGTAGAACTTAGGATTTATTTTCCTAATGATTTAAAAAGGATTATAGGTACTTCAACACGTATAAAATGTAAATTGAATTCTCAATTTGCTATCCATCCACGCATGTTTTTTAGCATTTCGGGTAGCATAGCACCCTCGAGTGTTCGAGGGAAACTCTGGTTACCTAAGGTCGTAATGAAGTTCTTTTGGGGCTCATAGCCATTTAAGCAACGACTCAGCACTCCTTGTGAAATGAGACTACCTTAGTGAAATAGGGCATGTTTGACTTGGATTTCTCTGCAGATTGAGATTAATCATTTATATTATCTTGAGGCTGAGAAATTCAACCTCCCCAAGATAATTCCAAATAAAGCCCCAATTTAACCACGCGAGCAGCTTCTCCGTCTTCAAATGGTCGAAGTCATTTGGACCCTCAGTCAAGTCGTAGCGTCTCTTCGTCCGTGATGCTCTCTCACCAGCTCTGAGATGTTGTAAAATCTATGTGTATCCTTGAATTTGGTTCTGTAAGTAGTGCGTTACTTACATTTATCGTAACTTTATTGTTCATTGTAATTAGGAATGAAGAGAAATCATGAAACAGAAAAAAATAAGAAAAAGAGTTTAATGACAAATTATGGTTAGATCACGCATCAAGCGCGAACGATCGCTATCTTGATAATGTGATTTAATTTTGTGCGAAACTCGTACCATAATTATCTAATGAATAAATTGCATCGCTGTGGTCCTGCGTGAGCAGGTGGTGGCAGTGACAACATTTAATTAAACTGATTGGATGAAAGATCTTCGTGATTCCATTGAAAAAATGATAACCCAATTTGAAAAGGTTTCAAAGCGACCATCACGTTCTAAGCCTTACTAATACTAATTTGCTCAGCTAGAAACACTTTCTTAGATATTCATAAATATCAAATAAAAAAGCTAGAAAAATTTTGTCAGTCAGAAGTATTTTTCAGTCGCTGGGTCACATTTAAACGAAAGACGTTTTGCCTATTATCTACTGTACGACGAAGGAAATTAAGATTGCCCGTATCTTACGGATTACACAGAGTAGGATAGGGATGTTTGCCTACTTTTAATACTGGAAGTACAACGTAGACGGTGGCAGCAAACCACGGAAACAATTAAAAGATCCTTGATATAAAACAGAATCCAACCAAATTAATTATTTCCGCTAAGTTTTTCATACTAATAAACAAATAAATTAGTTCCCAGCATAATTGTAATTAGCGTCAGTTACACACAACTCAAGTAAAAAATGTCATTAAAATTTTGCCGGTATTCTACGGTGTTACTACTGTTGTTTATTCAAATGCCCCACGAAGCGACTCGATCAATAAAACTAATAGTGTAACGAAAACCGTCATAAAAATATGACATACTTTTTTGAATTACAAGCGTAATGTTTGAAATATATTGCAGCCGCCCTCGCTCGTGCAAACTGAGTCATGTACTATGTATGGAACGGAGGAATATCAAACCTACAGTTTTTACTAGCGCCGAGAAGGCAACTTGAGCGCATTTCCTGAGATCCTCTAGCAGATATTAGATCCCTGCTTAGACTTTTTGAATTTGAAGGTCTCAGAGCCTGATGAAATGTATTTCTTGGGTTCAGAGGGCTGGTGAAGTTCGGTATCTAATTTACCGAATTAGATTTATTGGCTCTCACTCGCTTGACGACGCAGCGCCGCCGTCTTTTTTGCTTGAATAAACATTAGGAATTTAAAGATTTGAGTCTCAAAAATGATGAAGAAAAAAATCTTTAAAAATACAAGGTCTGTCAAAAAAGATGCAGTGATTTAAAAGGCCAATGGATTAGAAATTAATGATGAGACAAGAAAATGTCTTAAGCCTCTTTGAAGTACATTAAAATCAATTGTAGTTACTCGACCTTACAACCGATGGAACCTCAATTGCGTAAATAATATCAATTGCTTCATCTAAATGCCTGTCAGCATCATGAAGTGGAGTGAAGTGAATCAAGAAGAAACATAATCATTAGAGGCCTGCCGTGGTCTCTTCAATTTAACTCCATGTGACATTTCCTTGTTCACGCGAGTCGACGAGCAACGGCCAGAAAATTTACAAAAATCTTAATGCGACAATTAATAACTACCTCATGATATCAGTCATGGTAGAGGAAACAATGTAACAATTCTATGGGGAAAATACATCTCCTCTTGTTTGGCTAGCCAATAGCAAGTCTTCATTTCAAATAAACTAGATGGCGTCACAATATCAACATGTCGTTAAGCCAATCTCGGTCCCGGATTTGGGCTAACAGTGTTGTCAGTGCAATATGAGCGCTGCTATTGGTTCGTTGCCGTGACGTCAGCATTGCCACACGGTCGATGAAAAAAAAGACTGTTTTGACTCTACGCTTGTTTCCTCTACCGTGATATCAGTGTATTTCGACGGGTCATCATTCATATGACTGTGGTGAACTTCCGAAAGAAACTTCGCAACTACATCAACATTGGCGGTAACCTCTTAGATGATACCATTTTCAAAATCTCCTAGAATTAAATAGCGTTCAACGAGCTTTACAGTGATGTAAAATTTCTCTTTTATGATTGATAATTTCTTTTTTTAACTTTTGGAACAAGTGCATAAATCATCCAGAACCCTGTATGTTCAGAAAGATTGTCAAGTGTTCAATATTTCCAATGAGCAGTTTGAGACCAAGCGGAAATTTAAATATTTTTTACAAAGTACTGAGCTAAAGTATAGGTCTGATTTATTAAAGGTCGTAACGAGGTTGATCCAAAGGGCGCACGTAGAAGAAGGCTCTCATGTTTTCTCCGCTATGAAATTTTTCGAAGAAAGCCACTGGAGCGGCGCCTGCTCTCCAGCAGTAATTCAAGGCGTAACTACCATGAAACTACCGACTGCTAAAGCAGTAAATAAAGCCCAGTTCCCTTGAGACGCTTCATAGGGCAGTTCAAAGTCGCCGTATCGTCGCGTTACCGGCGCTATGGGCAATGGTTCTCTATTGTGGCCTCGAAAGATTTCATGGTCGCCAAAAAATTAGAAATTTAAACCGAGGAGAAAATGTTCCTCCACAAAAACTGTCATACATCTTCACCAAAAATGTCTACTGACCTACCGTCGAGCATGTTTCAGAGCTACGCCGGTCGTTAGGGTAATATCGGGCAATATATAATACGAACGTTGTGAAAAGTTGCCCTGCGATCGGCTGGTGATTTTTATGTCATCAAATTTGGGGCACCCTACATTACATTCAATGTGTGGGATATGGCGCTAATTTGAATCATTTATATCCATCCGTAAGCCTATTGAAAATATGTCATCCTATTTCACTTGTAAAGGCGTTAAGTGACAAAGAGTTTTATTTAGCAAAGCTTATCAGTCGTAATGTTTCTGTTTCTATGGATATTGAGAACGAGTGATCGAGCATCAGAAAACTTTCATGTCATTTTAAGGAGGATTTTTTGTTCATCCCATCTCTCGAACCCCCGAACCACTACTGTCAAGGTCAGCACACAAAAATCCATAGCTCTAAGTCACGTACATTACACCAGGATAATGAGCGCGAGTTGAATTGTGAGAAATATAAATTTCGTGCACCATGAAGATCATGATCAAAAAAGGAGAAAGTATTGGAAAACCCGAACACTTGACAACCTCCTAAAATTTCAGCCGCTAAAGACAATACTGATGGTGAACAGTTCATTTTAAATTACCCGTGATAAATTAACAAGCGATATACCGATGTTTTCGTGATATTCTTTACTTTATGCCAAATCTGTTCATAAAGTATATTTTTGTGTTGAACTTATCCTTATTCATCAAGCTCAATGGAAACTCATAGTACAATAAATAAAGAAATAAAATAAAAATTTCTCTTTAGTGAGTGCAGCTGTTCATAATACTGCCACACATATTCAGTTTCAATCTCGGTATTTTATGCAGGATTGTAAAATTAGCCATAATATTTCATTTGAGTTTTTAATCTCTTCTCAATATTCCCACTTTGTTCCATAATATTATTGTCTCTAACAACCCACCTTCATGTAAAACCTCTTCCTTATTTTCTCATTTATGATTAAACTGACACCTAACAATGATTCTCCCCTATACTAATCTTTAACAACAGTGAAAATAAAGTTTGAAGTTTACATTTTTGAAAAAGATTGCTACAGAAACTTCGAATACTCTACCAACATAACTGTACAATACAAAATATCAACCAATGAAGCGATTGCAATTATAAAAAATGAGAGCAAACCTGCTTCATCTTTAGCCCTGCTTCTAGGCCTGGCAGAATAGCAATAACGTCACTTAAGCGGTCGGAAGATGGGGGCAGTTTTAAAAAGAATTCAGTAAGAGTTAAAATGTCGGTATACGGTAAAATTTTCATCAGAACTTCTGTGATATTTTGTGCGGATAACCACAAATTACGTAATTATTTTGTATGCAAGACATGCTGCTCCCTAATGTGCTCTTTTTAGGCTCATATATACGAGTTTTCCTATTGATTTACCATTAAATGAGGGAATCGAAGTCTTGATGTGGAACTGTGCAGCGCTTGTAAGAACGGAATGACACCTTAAAGACAGGTTCCAAAACCATTATGCTCAATTTAGAGCATTTTTCCGTTCGTTGGACAAGACAAGACTTCCGTGATTCTTGTCGATCTCGTGTTTTGTTGTATAAATGTAAAAGATTACCTGAAGTAGCCTAAGTTAGTAATCCTTGTGCTCGAGTATTAAAATGAAGACCCTAACCATGCTGATAGTGTAAGAAAATGCAAAAGTACAATACCTTCCCTCTTAGATAATCAAATACTCAGGCAACGCAGGGCCCAAGTAACCATGACGACGTTTCTATCGCGTCAGAAATAATTATAATAATAAACTGATTTTTTTCGTAAGGTCATAAGACAGGAAAAATATTTTTGCATAGCTCATAATATTTTCTAAAGCCTGTTCAGCTCCCGCTGCAGGGGAAATCAACGATACATTGGAGTCAGCTTAATTTTGGACTTTCGTATCTTCACCAACAGCGAGAACTCTCCGATCACTCCTGTGGCGTCACGGCTTCTATGAGTTCGCTTGGAGATGTAAGAGACATTGACAACTGTGTAATGAATTACCTCGTAGCGTTCTACATCTAAGCGAAAAAATATAAAAGCCATCATGTAGAAAATAAAAGTCTACTTGGACCGAACGTCAACACTCAAGGGATGTCACCGCCGAGAGAGGTTCTTTCTTCAATAATATTCTTAACTCATTATTTGATTAAGTTTCTCAGAAAAAATTATATTAGACACCATTACCAATTCGATTGAATAGGAATTAATGTTTCTCTTGAAAATAGGACTTCAATACGTTATCATCGATCGACTTTACTCGCTCGTGAGGCGCAATAATGACCGTCACAAAACGGGTCCTTTGGAGCCACGGTGGCGAACGTTTGCCTTGGTCTGGGAAGCGCGGACACTCGAGAGGCTGTGATTGGAGTGGGTGGTTGTTTCTGCCCCGCCAGCCCTTTGAGCTCGGAGAGTTAAATCACGTTGTAGCCATGAAAAATTTGAGTGATGTACGAATGACTTGTCAACACTTAAAGTTCCCACTTCAACCGTCAACCTGGAATTCACGAACAAAATAAGTGTCATTATTTACTTGTGTTCATGTGAACCCTATTATGATGCTATCTAATTTTTACGCGTAGTGTTATCTTTTATGCACAGAATTAATTATCATATATTCATAAGGCTTATGTTGTACTAAGCATATCTTTGTTGCGATAGGTAATTCCGGAAGTTTTTACCACTAAACAGAAAATCAACAATACGACTCAGGTTTTCTTACTTTCCCGTTAAGGATGGAGTTGTAAGTTGCCGATGACGTTATTGAAGTTTACAATGATATAAACGTTACCCTACCTTAAAAAAATAATCCCACTACCATGAAACTATCATGAAACTTTGAAGTCTTGAAAACGCGATGAGTCATATATGATAATTCGATATTAATTCTGGATAAATTATTCATCTTGTAAATAAAAAATGAAATACAGGAGTTGCAAATTGAAGGTCACGATGACGAAAGTAAAAATATGACGGGGGAATAACCAAAACAGACAACCCATAACAAGTTGTGCCGCAGCGGGGTGATTAATAATTTTAACATAAAGAACACAACAACCGCGTAATAGCATACATCGAATGTGTTAAGGGAAATAATGAAGGTAACGAAACAAAGCTCCCTCAGGAATGTTCCTAGATGTTTGGCGCTCACTATGCCGTGTGTAGCCATAGGTTTACAGTTCAGAAAACAGTTTTCTATCCCCGAGCTAAAGCCGCTGCTCTAATACAGCTGCTGACGCTATCTAGGATGAGCCTCTAACTTTTGACATGATCTTGAGAACGAGAGCACTGAAACGCATTTCTTATTCTCATTAATTAATTCTCCCACCTAAAATAGTACATATTGTAATGAAGAGGAAATAATAGGGTAAATTGTAAACGTAATCCGTACAAGTACTTCTGCGCGCCTGCCTGGCTGCAGCGCTAGCGCAGCAGTTTCCTGACTTATACTCATTGGGTTGAGGCTGTGTGTGTCTGTTTGGAAGAAAACTTGGATGTGCTGTGTTACAACTACAAGTCCGGTTACTTCTTTCATCTTTGCTCTCTCCGCTGTTTTTTTTTTTTTGAGAGATGAGTTCTCGATCAAAGTTCAACCCAGAAATTTATAGAAAATGTTCCTTTCACTCCCTTTAGGTAGGTAAGGGAAGTCTGTCCCGTTCAATCATTATAATTATTAATAGAGGTGGAATATCCCAATACTGACGCCATATCAATTGAGACATTTGAATACATTAAACTGCATTAAGAAATATCTTAGGTTACGAAACAGGCTGACGGAGCTGAGGCTGCCAGTGGATAAAAAAATTTTCTCTCACGTGTGCTCTCATTCCTATAAAAAATATATCTTCCGTCAGTACCAGAGCCTCACATGGAAGAAATTCTTAAAGCGCATAGGTGATCAATCTCAATCAATTTGTTTGTTTTAGCAGCCCATTTTGCTGATGCTGCGAGAAAGAATTTTAGTGAGAAGGTATGTTCGCTTACCATTATATAGAAGCTGTGAAACGAAACGTTTTACTTTACTTTACAAACCTGCGTGAGAACAAGAGCGTAATCTTTTAACTCCATAAGTAAGATAATTTTAAAAACTGTTCGAGCTTCCACTTGTTATAATACATTAACTTCCGGGGTTAGCGTTCCAAAGTAAAATGGCGGCCGCACGCCATTACCCATTTTTGTTGTCCATAAAGAGATATTTGCGAGCACAGACTTTCTAAGCCTTAAAGAGCGTCCGCTGGAGCATGAACTCCAGTAATAACCTGACGTTTACGGACGCCATATTTGTACATCGTCCACAAGGATGCAGGAGTTCGTGATCAAAAAGTAACTTGAGATGGTAACCTTGCGAACATACGGCGCAAATCTATCTTATAAAATTAATAGGAGTCACGCCTGTCTGTGCGTCCGTTGTATTTTGGCAGAATGAAACAATTAGATCCGAGCAGAGTTGAACGATTAAGATATTTTATCCCTGCGCAAGAGAGTATAATGATATGGATTCTGCGATACGCTTTTTCTACTCATTCACAACAGTTTTCACAAACGAATTGTAGTCATAAGTTGTAAGCAATACCATCTTTTTGACAGTGTGGGTTGACTATATTTTCTTTACTTTAAATTAATCAACCCAAGTTTGAATTAATGTCACTAAAGCTCAAATTTATTCAAATCTAGTTCAATTTAAACAAGAAAAAGTTCAAATGAATCACACCCAAGTTACAATTTATTCAACTGAAATAGTAATTATACAAGAAAAGTTGAAAATAACCAAATTAAAGTTCAAATCACTCCAACTCACTTTCGAATTAATCCAATTCTTGTTCATTTTAATCAAATTCTAGTTTGAATTAATGTAGCTAGAAATAAATTAGTTATAGCGGAATTCAAACTCACTACGGTGGGACACCTATAGTTTTGGTTGAATCAAGTGCTCTGAATACATCAGAATTCATAAGCTTGGAATGGAAAAAGCATCACCAAAATTAGGAGCGCATTTCACTACCAGCAGGTGACATCTCAACAAAAGTGTATTATCCCATGGAGACAAATCCGGTGTTAGGACGAGTAGTGAGTGTCATTGAGGTAGTACCAGAGGACGAGTAGTAAGTGTCATTGAGGTACGTATACCAGACGATTAGTGAGTGTCATTGAAGTAGTACCAGGCGTATTGCAGGCGTGAAAATCAGCACTGGTAACCGGAAAAATTTGTGTCGTTTCCGATAGTAAAATCCCTTTTTCACTCGTAGATATTCGATGTAGATTTTCCAACTGTTTTTTAGCGTACATGCATCAATATTTATTTTTTTATTAGTTTATGTTAATATATGTTTGTATCTGAGATTAATTCATTCCACGTTCAGTTGAATGAATTCAAACTTTGGTTCGCCGAGTTCTAACTTGAGTTTGATTAGTTAGAAGTAGTTAAATTTAAAATACTTGAGTATTCATCGCTAGTTCGAGGTTTGAACTAACATTCATAATGCAGTTCTGAATTGCGTATTAAAATACCATAAAACTTAGAAATGACTAGCGGTCAAATTGTCTAAGTCGGCTGGAAGTCTGAGACACGTCTGCGGTACTTTACAATTTTAAAAGGCAGTTTTTCGGTAGCAGGCCTAGTTTTTATTCCAGCTGATTTTTATTGGGTACTGAAGTTTTGGATTTGCAACTTGAATCAAAATATTCTTTGCACACAAGCGTTTTTTACATGATAGAATGAAACCAGTTCTAAAACAAATACTTCTTTGCATTTTTCAAATGTTAAAAACTTGAAGAAAACTGCAACCTCTTTTCAATTTGTGTTGCCTAATCGAAATTGTAAAGCTAATTCTTAATCATTCTCACGGCATGAAATTTAATAATACAAGAAAACCGTTAATTGGCGGCAAACACAACCATGACCTGTTTTAACGCAAACAAAAAAGTCCTAAATAAGCCAAACGAACGGCACCAGCGAAGTAACATCATGTACAGCTTAATTGAAGCTGCCTCCGTAATAAAAATTGCCATCAGGAAAAATATTGCGCTGCCTCTTGCCTTCTTCCGACATTCGACCTCACAGAGTGCAATCAGCACGCATTTCGTCTGCAGTCCTAGCTTTACTTCTCATCAGAAGCACTTACATAAAATTACCGCTTTTTCAGAAACACTTTTGATTAGAGATGTTCCTAAACGTAAACTTTTAAAACCAAAGTGTTTCCAAATTCGTAATTATAAAAATGGTGAAACCTGTCACTCTGGTTCTCCTTTTTAACATTGACTCTATCGGTGATACCATAGTTCACCCTAGTTCTCCAGACCTGACCGGGTTCCAAAGCTTGAAAGAGCCCCTGACTTCAATTTGAACTATAAAACGAAGATAGCATTCGCTGTTAACGCGTGAGTGATAGCTCTTACTTACAGGAGCCGAGCAGCTCATGTCAAAGCCATGTTCTGTTGACTTCCTGTACGTGTTACGCTCAAGTAACTTTCCGGAAAACAAATATTAATGATAGAAAGTGATAAACACGGCCTGTCATTGAGCCCCGTGTACAAAATGGCAGCAGTAAAGAATGAAACATCACACAAACTTGAAGCAATAGAAAGTTGAACATTAAAATAGAACACGTCAAGTAATCCATTCTCAGATTACTGCCCTATCCCCATGTTGGGAGGAATTGAGGACGTACATGCACCAGAACAGAATTCAGAGAAGCAAAGCGAGCTGCATATTCACAGTAAACGATCCACACGAACAGACACTAGTACGTTCGTTTTAACACCAAAAGATCATTATTATTCACATCTATGGTTTCTTCTTTTTCGCATTCGTAAAACAATTATTCTAGCCGTCCTTGTTATTTTTCTTCACCGTATGTTTCGGATTAGACACCGTGTACCGTATAATGAATAGATAGACTAATAGAAAAAGTTGGAATCGAAAAATGAATTGTGATTTGCCCATGTTATTTTCTCCTCATTGTAACTAATTGAAATTCTGGCCATCACTCGATTTAGCACTTCAGTATACTGAAAGATTTTCTCCGCACACGGTCATGGGCGAGTCGATTTTTGAACATATAGTGTGACATTATAGCGACAATGTTGTTCAGCATTTGGCAACCGATTGTGACCTCTTTAACTGGAAAAATAAAACTCCCAAGTTGTTCAATAAATTTTCGTATTAATTTTCGATGGTCATTTCGGGTTCGGATGTTATCACGTGTCAAGAAGACCTTCTGGGCTCACATCATTAACGCCGTCGAGAAATTTGCCGGTCTCGATTAATTGGCCTCGAAGTCTGCTTAGTGCGTGAGAAATGAGCCCCGGCTTTTGAAAGGGCCGTTTATAGACGAGATTACGGAGTTCTGAAATCATTTTCCTCGCTAAACTCTGAATTACCTCATTTTTTCATCTTATCGTCAAGTAAGGGGCAGAATTGAGCTGCGCATGAGGTCGGACGAGAGTCTTATAGCGACGTAGTTTTACGTCTTGTGACCTGTAATCAAAGTTTCTAGGCAAATTCGAGTATTCTAGACTCATTTTTAATGCTTTTCTGGAATTATAGAATTAAAATGGCGATTTTTTTGGAAATCTAACACGTAAAATGAAAGAAGACCCAATATAAAAGGGAACATTCTTTTAATAGTTAACGTTTCGGAATTATTGTTCTGTAATTTCTTTAATTGTTCCTCAGGTCCTCAAGCTTCAGCTAGTTAGCGATAGTGATACCAACATCTCTAAGTTTTTCTACGATGAAATTGAAGCGCCAGTTATTACGTGTCCCTAATGTGTTTTACTGAAAATTTGTCATCGTTGAAGTTCACTGGCCGGCTTCCGACTTTTGGAGAAGGTGATTGAAGTGAGTTTGAATAGTAATCATCGCTTTCGGTGAGTACCCTGTCTCAGAGTCTCGTGTCATCCACGAATTTAATTCTATTGATTCTGCGATTAAGGTCGTTAATGTACATAACGAAAAGAAGCGTACCTAGTGTGATCTCATGAACGTTCCCTGATGTTACCGGCGTCCAGTCATTAAATTACTCGAGAATCGTTACTGTTAGTAAGCTACCAGTTGGCCTGTTGCGCATCCGTCGAGGGTAATACTCTTATTTACCATAGGCTTTCGCTTCAGTCATAGACTTCCGTGTGAAACATCAGGGGCTCCGTGAAAATCGACGTACAAATATATGAGGTAGGCAGCTTTCGAACTATCGTACATTCACATAAATTCTCCAGGTTTGTGAGGCAGTTACGTTATTCCCGGAACCCGTATCGCGAGTTTGCAATCAAATTTTGGGTTTAGTACATTTGTGGTTTCATTGTTTGAACCTTTGCGCAATTTTTCCAGTGTTTACTGACGACCGATACTACGTTGACTGGCTGATGAGGGATACTTGTTTGAAATTAGAAAATTGAAGTGATATTTGCTTCCATCCTCTCATGTTGGACTAGCCCGTTGACGGGCGATCGATTGAAGATGTTCCGTAAGGGTTTATTGCTCACTTCGGCTGTTTCTTCCCTTTTTTTACCTCTATCTATCGTGAATATGTCATCTGCTAGAGTTAACTGAATGCCAGAGGTTATTGCACAGGAATTTAAGTCGCAATGTACCTCATAAAAATTAGCGTAAGGTGCTGAGTTAGAATTACGGCTACATTCTTGACGCCTGTTTGGTCTCGGTATACGGGATCGATCATTAATTGGTTATGTTGTACTTTTTTAAGACGTCTTCCATTAACACATTTGCAGGAAATTTGTTGGTATATTCTGCTTACGCTGCAGTCTTGGTTTCTTTATTTCTTACAGCTCACTTTCAAACATTTGCTTGAAGACCTTGCAAAAACGAGTGAACTCCAAACTATGGGCTTCTGTGTGTCTTTTTCTATTTTTTTTTCATGAGAATTAAAGTAGAACAAGTTTTCACAGTTTCCCGTAAATCTGAGTTCAAACTCAGAGTTCTCAAAAGCCGTTGTAGAATAGAATATTGAGAATTTATCGTCATGAATTTGATGTTCAATTTCAAAGGCATCTGAGTTAGAATCTCTTCAGGAATGAAGCAGGGGAAACAATACTCAAATGAAAATTACTTCTGCGTCCCTACGTTTGCAAATACAATTTTATTTGTGTAGAATACTCGTAGAATAAACTTTAGGTTTCCAATTAAAATCAAAAAGCCTTCTTTTGTTATTGTTTCGATACAAGCGCTAGAGATAACGTCAATTTTTCCGCAGCACCAGACTTTGCACTACAGCTGGTGCACGCATGTAGATTTACATCACAAGAGATTGCCTTTCGCGTCGGAGGTGAAACGTTTAACAGTATTTGAAATATTGTTTTATTTGCGCTGGTACAAAGGTGTAGTGATTTGCATGAGCCAGCTGAACAAAGTATAATTCTTCAATTCCATATCTGGCTACCGAGACAGCACTAAAAGTATATTAATTGCACTTGACCCTCCTTATCATCTGATCATGGTAAAAATACCGTTTTTTCTCAAATATCAGCAGTAAGCATGCAGGCATGCAACTACTACGTTCGGCATAATAAACCTTTTCTGTGTAGATTTATTCCACAGACCAACCTTAAAAAATTACAACAGGTGAATGTCAACGAACCATACCCTCGCCGTCAGAAATGACTACATCGTCTACACACCTTGACGGCACCAGTTAGTCAGATAATGTAACAACGAATAAAATTTTCAGTCTTATATTAGTTATTCAAGCATGGACTCGGAATTTGTCACACCTATCAGCAATTTGTTTGAAGACTAATGTTCGACACAGTTCGTAAATCATTTAGTGTTGCACGTCCGCATAACTCTATATAGTGACGTCGGCTTCTCTCACCTCTTGATACATTTTTAGATCTTATATTGCACTAAAGCGTTAGGCCTACCGAAATGTTATATGAATAGATTGAATTAGCACATAGTATCAACAAGTGTAAGCTTCTCTAACCACAACGCAAGTGCTTTGAAAAAAACGAAGAAGGAAGGGCACATTTAAGTGTGAAATTGAAGGATGAGGAATCTATACACAAGGTATGCCTCACACTCGGCCCATCGAAATAGCAAAATTGAAAGATGTTCACTAAACAAGGTAGAAGTTATAAAAATTAACAGGAGCTACGAAAAGAAGAGCAGTTAAGCGAAAATAACCCTTGATAAAACAAAAAATCTATCCCATTTCAACATACACAAGGCCAATCTAACCTTCAGCTCAGGATCTTGGACCCTCTCGCTGGAAGTGCTAATTCCCGTAGAAATAATAATTGTATCCCGTTACAGAGCAAGGCAGCTTGAGGGATAAATAAAATATCTGAAATAATGAAATATCTCATCGAAGCAACGTAATTAAATAGTGATTTGTGCTACAGATCTGTCCTGGGGGAAAATAAAACTTCTCAAAAGAATAAATAAGTGAAAATTAAATATATTCATGAGTAACTGATGATGGTGAGCGTATTGTTATCATTTCTCACTCCATAATTTCATTCATTTTTTAACCATCGTTACTAACGGTGTTCGTAAATGTTGAAGATTATGCAAACAGTGTTTTGGCTTATGTTCATTCGCCTTGGAGTACAAAATGTGTAGCCGTAAGCTGGCTACACAACTTGGCCATGACAAATATTCAGTCTCGGACGCAATGCCTCAACTGAAGAAGTCCCGCTTGACCTGATCTTATAACAGACGAAGATTTCATTGCATTTTGGAGCGCTCTATTTGTCCATGCTGTAATCAACAGGAGTCTGTTGAATGGACGACTGAGTTGCTGAAGCCAAATGAAAATGCTCATGCAATTTGCAATTCCAAGAATTATGTTTCCCATTGAGTCGTTCAAATTAGAATCGGAGAAACTAGGAGAACAATTTCATCACTTTGAGCTACAATATGTTGTCTCCATCCGAAACATTAAATTCCTTCTCCTTAGACCCTATTGTTCGAGGCGTCCCACTCCTCCACGGAGCCAGCCCTCAATCTAAGAATTCCTTTTCCAAAACATCAAATTCGTGCCGATATCGCCTGCTCCTTACCAGAAGGGACGGTGGCTCTCCAGCACGGAGGCACGACGCCGGCCGGAGGAAATAAGATACAGCCAACGCTTAAGTGCTCCTCAGCATACATGACATCGTTCGTGCTGCGCGGCCAAGTAAACAAGAGCACCAACCAAAAAACGGCGCGCCTAAGCTTTGGAGTTCACTTTTGCGGGGACGCGACCAAATGTTCAATTTAAGATGAAGTTTTCAGTTTTTATCGTTTTCATTTGGATGTTCTTCGTCCTAAGCAAAGCCCGAAGCTCGATAAAAGAGCCTCGCAATCAGTTGATTGCGGCAGTCAAAGCCAGGAGCAGACGCAATAACGGGAATAAAAATGAATTTTATTTCAGTTTACAGCTTCTCGCTAAAGTGAAACGTGGGCGTTCATCAGACAGACAGCAAGTGTTGCTGTCCATACATATAATATTGTATACATTTATCTTATGTTACCAATTATTATAGAAATTAAAATATAAAGATTTGATTCTACCTTTAATACTTTGAATGCGACGTGGCCCACCACTGGTCACGTTAAGGGGATTTTCATGAATCTGGTAACAAACCAGCAGACATGAACTCAATTCTCATAAATACTGAATGAAAACTAAACGAAGGCACGATCTAATTAATGCTGGCTATTTACAGACTTCATCTATAAAATTAACTCTAATATGAGTTGAATGTTAAACTTCAATTTAAGCCGCCGCAGATGTCGTGTTAATTATAGCACGTTATACATGATCACATAACGTCTGCAGCCATGCTACTGTACCTTGGGGCGCTTTTTAAAAGACCTGAACCCCTAGAACTTCTCCTTATTCAGGCTAATTAGAACTTTAGATTAACTTTCAGTACCTTTGTCTACATTAATGATCCCTTGTAAAGTTCATGCACCAAAGAAATTTCATAAAAACGCTTTAATTCGTCATTAACTCGCCGCGCTGAGTGTTTCATCTCCGCTCACAGAGTGCATGCGAGGGTAGCTTCGCACAGAACATGTCGTGAGAAGTTACTGTTTTCTTTATTGATTTGCTGAGTTATCACATTTCGTTGCACAAATATTCTTTCACTTTCTTTTCCTAAGGCGGGTGAGCGAGTGAAATGCAAATTCAACGAGTGCGTAGAAGAGTTTTCTCCTTATTTTCTTCAATCCGTCTCCCCAGTTTTCTATAATCACATGAGCAGCTACATTTACGCTGATGAAAATACGGCGGGTAGCGGACTTGCACCGAACTCGCGTCTGCCTTGATAGAAGCGCGATACTTTGCTCGAGCGCCACAGAAACCACATCCTCGGCACGCAAAGTCTGGAGTCTGCCAAGAGCCTTGCATGGTACTCGAGGTTAGGAAAACTTTGGAATAAAACTCCCCATCGATTCTTAATTCGCTGAAAAAGCATGCAAAGCCTCCGCCTCCCTCTATCGATACTCCTCGAACTATTTAGAGTAACAAGCTTCTACCTATGCCTGCACCACAGAACGAGTGCATGTTTGACCTGCAAAAGGCCAAATCCAGATGTGAAGTTTTAGAATTACATATGTTAATTAAATACACGATCTGAAAGCAATTCATGAGAAAACTGACCCACAAAGACCCCAAAAACTTTTTCTGGCCATGCCTTACTTTGCGTGTAAATAAAAAATTCCATAATAAACGAAGAGTTGAACTACTAGTACGATATTGTGTCATCTCGCTTCGAGAGGTCAACCTCACCGTGTGTATGGAAACCCCTCACCTAATGAGTGCTTGATTTTAGTATGAGGGTGGATGGAATTCACAAGATTAACTCTTTGCTCCAGCACAGATTTGAAAACCCACTGCCATGAACAGTTTTCTTATTGCATTCGAGCCCCTGACGTGTTTTTTTTTGTAAATTTGCTTCTGAGTGACAGTTTCTTCTGCATTCTGATGTCGGTTACAACCTAATATCAGAGTGAGACTTATAACGATCGTTGTAATTACGGTGCAACATAAATAATCGGCCAACGGACTCATTGAAATATTGCGTGGTTAAATAGAAGCAAACATCATCCTTAGAATCATAACTTCGAAGGATAAACACTAACTGCCGACGGAAAAGCAAAGAGACATCAAAGTACATAGTCATTAATGAGGCTCATGTAGTGAGACCTGTCGCGCATAATTCCAGCATTTTCTCATGCAAGGTAGATAGAAACAGCAAATTTTCAGCTGTGCATTTTTAGTCGATGCAAGCTAATTATTCGTACGGTGCGTCAGAAAACACAGCAATCGAAAGGGACTTTGTAACGTTTTCAATTTTCGGTGCTGCCCTAGCGTGAGCTCTACCGCAGTTAAAGTATGAGATCTATATACCTCTAGCTAGTACTATCGAGTGAGGTTAGGTTAAGTTAGATTACTAATGGATATTAATTATTTCCATAGATTTAATTTAGCGATAAACGCTTACATTTTGCATCTCAAACTGCACTTTGGTGAGCGAAATTTGACGGTAGACCTCATGCTATAGTAACACCAAATTTTTTCGCTCATGAAAGATTTATTTTCCGCAAGCATTTATACAAACAAGATAAATAATAAACGAGAATATACTCAATATTAGTATATACATAGCTGTATCATATATATTGTGTATTAATATATAAACATCTTATGTAGCAATGTGGGCCGAATAACCAGTAAGTTTCTATGGCGACCATGCTGAAGTGGCGTGAACAATAACTTGACAAACAGCTGATATCGAATTAGTGAATCATATACGACAGAGTATTTCAATATCATGCTGTGCTCTCCGTGGTACAGTGGTTAAGGGATCGGGCTCGTATGTTGGAGTCGCGGGTTCGTATCCCGGCGCTGGCGCGGAGGTTTTCCTCGTTGGGTATAAGGGAAAGCTCAAGCACAATACCCCACTCAACCCAGGTGTCGGAAATGGGTACCGGCTTTACGGGGGAACCGTCATGGTGTCCTATATATAGGGTTAGTTATAAGACATTTAAAAAAACAATGCTAAGATCATATGTATCAGGCTTGATTGGAAATAAAGCATCCCAAAGATGCCGATGTTAACCTTTAACCTAACCTTTAATTTTTTCGGCAGTCTGGTGAGACATTACCATCAGAAATATTTTATAGGTACACTTGTAAATGTGTTGGTGATACACCTACGCATATTAACACACACACACACATGTAGGGTGAGCTTCATTTTGTTCCAAATTGAAAAGAATTGGGATAGTTTTGTGACCATATATATGTGATGGACATGCTGAGCAAGTGCTGGTAGTTCTATAGGTTCCAGTCTGCTTGTTATCCACTCGGGGATATAGTTCGTAGGCGATATCGTAGGTGATATTTAGTTTGTTTTTTTAACAGCTTCTCCTTTTTCTTCAATTTTCAGTCAGACTTCACATTCGACATTTAATTTTATATTATATAAGATTCAAGCCCACTTTTGAATGCTGAATATGTGGAACCATCGCAAACATTGTTAGACATAAAATTATAAAATTTGGTACCAGTACAAATAAAACTACGATGGGTTTTAGTTTTCGAGTAATACGGGTCCAAAAGTTAGCTTCCATATCTCGAGTATAGTGTTGGTAGTCAGTTTGAACGTTAATTAGCTGATGAATTTCAGAGTTTTCGTTGGTTTTGAGTATTTTTTACAGAAAATTTCCGCAAGGAAATCTGTAATAGTCAAACAGTTTCAGAATTTTTAAGTTCTGAAAGAAAGGAAGGAGTGGAAGTAGCAATCTAAATCGGAGATAGCTCTGATAGCCCTTTTCCTGTAACGTGAATACTATCAGCTTTAGTTTCACTTGCGTAACGTATCAACGGCATTTTGAATAAGCGGATGGATCAATGGGCTATAAAGAATTTTTAACGCATCCATTGGTAGGATGAGCTTGGCTTTGCTCAAAATTCAAAAGGATTGGGATACTTACGCCGCAATATGATGGATATGGTGAACAAAATTTAAATCTTTATCTAGCGTTATGCTCAAAATTTGTAACTGTCATTTTCTTGAATTTTTTCGTTGCCGATCATCATGCTAGGAAGTAGTGATTTTACTGACGAGAAAAAAGTGTAGATTTAGTCTTGTAGATATTTATGCAAACGTCACTCGCTTCGAGCCAGAAAGAACGTCTTTTTAGCTACTCATTAATTTGGTTAAGGATTTCTTCGCTGTTTATAAGATGAACTTGTGTATAATTTACGGTCATCCGCAGAAGGTGTAAATTTGTAGAATGATTTAGATTTTACAATATTGTTGATAAGAATGAGAAAAATAAGTTCTGGAAACGTATTCCTTGATGAATGCATTAAGTTACGTTTCGCAGTTCTGAATATAAATTATCCATAACTATGTATTGTTTATGGTTCGTGAAGTAACATTTGAACCATGCGGAAGACCTTTAGTGCTACAGTGGTATAGTTATGTCATGGATGGATCCCAAAAATTGTAAGCTTATTTGAATCCGAGGAAAATAAAAAGTTATTTTCTTTAATCGGTATTGAATACAGGAATTCTGAAGAGCTTAGTACGGCTTGAGTGCTCGATTTTTGTGAACGGGAACCGAATTGTTGTTTTAGAGTGATGAGTTACATAACTATACTTTGATGTACGTTTTTTCCAAAATTGTACTAATGATAGGCAGTGTAGAGGTAGTTCCGTAATTATTGATGCGGGCTTAGTAACTGGGTTTCATTTCGTGAAGAATTCAACTCTTTTGCCCTAAATCTGATATTATAAGCAAATTCGCTCAGTTTGGAAACACGTAAAATATGCTCGTGCATCTAACAATAAACGACGTGCTTTTGAGCTCCACAAATGACCAAACTACTTTTTAAACCTTCATGAAGTGCTTATTATACGCTAAAAAAGTAACCGACTTAAAAACGTAGCTTGTGAAATATTAGTGCTAGAAGGTTGAAATAGCTTCCTAGATATGAGCAAGATTTAAATTTTTATTTATTTCGATAATTTTCTCTATTTGGCATACTTTTAAACTAAGTGTGACACTCATTAGTAAAAATGATGTTATCCAACAATATTTGATCAGAACTGCTCAAGCTTTTTATTCTGCGGTAAAATAATGACCTCCGACCTATATCTTGTGATTAGATTTCTTGATGACATTGCATTTTTAATGGTTTTGAATAAAGTTCTTCGTTGAGAATAAATTGAACAGTAGTTTTTTACCTGTGTCTCAGAAGACTATTTTTCCTCTGATTTCGTTTTATCATTGTTAATTATAATCTTTACCATATGAATTCCCGTTTCTGTCCTTGTTTGCCAAATATACAAAATTATTGCAATAAACTAAAGTTTTAAATCCTGCACTTTTCATTGAAACCTATTTCAGTCTTCTAGCACTAATATTTTACCAACTAGAGCCTTTATAAATCGGCTACTTTTTATGGGACTCCCTTTAGCTCACGACTACCACTGGCCAAACTCTCAAAGCTAGCAGCCGCACTCACCTATAACATGTCAATATGCCGTCTCTGTTACCATTTTAAAATCTCATACTAAAAAACAACGCCTTGGAGTTTGAAGTCACTAAATAGCATCTCAATAAATATTCATCAAACACTCATTCAACTATGCCAATATTTAGCTAGCCCACACGAGTGTAGCTTTTGGATAAAAACACAAGCGAAACTCTCCACATTGAATCCCGAGATTCGTAAATATTGCACTTCCCCATAACGTCGTTTTGGTGGTGAGCAGTCCTGAAGTTTGCATAACTCTCACAAAAAGCTACTAGTTCACGGGTATTTCTGTGTATGAAATAACGCGTGGATAATAACTTGATTGTTCCTTTCGTGTGCTTCAAAATTCCCTCTCCGTCGCTAATAAATTCTAGCAGCCACTCTAAAAAAGACACCTTACCAGCGAAGCGCTCGGTCTTCAACAGCTCTTGGCCCACCGTCAATTAACTGCAGCGGAGAGTTTCTAACTCGCGAATTGAAAGACAGGAGTAATTTCTTCAAGATTTCGGTCGATTTGAGCCGCCGAGTCAGCCTTTCTGGTCATCTCCTGAGACCATCCATGATTCATTCACTTAAAACAATTAACGTGAAGGAATCCTGGCAGCAGCTTCTGAGTGACTGCAATTCCATTATGATCTTCAATTGCTTCACCATTCTGCCAAGGAAGGTAAAAATTGACGCCCGCGGGTCCAAAGCCAAAGAAATACGGAATAAAATTTTATTCCCTGAGGACTCCTGATGGTACGAATAAATAATTTGTGAAAATAAATGAATAAAGTGATTAAAAGTCAATTAAAAAGACAGTGATTAAAAATATTGACATATCTTTGCATCTAAAATATATTTGAATATTTGAATATTTTAAACGAATATTTCTTGAGCTCTCTTACGTAGACAATATTATTGGAATTTTGGGAAAGTCTTTATGACTAACGTCGAAACATGACAGGCACTTGCACGTAAATATGATTTTGACTGGTCAATTCTTTACGAAATGAGCAGTCACTTTCACAGTCAATGCTACATTCGATGATATAGCCAACAGTCGCTAGCCCCTGGACTGAGGCATTGCTAAACATAATGTTTAAGTAACATCTTCCATGTAAAAGTGTACGGTATACAGTACGCGTACACGTGAACAGTTTGCAATTGAAGGCATAAAAATTAATATCAGTATTATTAAGCATCGACATCCGAAACAAAACAGCTCGCACTGAATAATGCGTAAATTCAAATACTCTTATCGAGAAATAACGTTTTTTACGTGCTTCATGAATTGAGATCAACAGCTGAAGTGGAAATAGGCAATCGCGAGGAAGCTGCACTTCAAGCAAAATATAGAATTTCCGCCCAGAGTATCATTGCAGGCGGTACATTTAATTCTTTCAAACGAAAGTCTAACGCATCCTTAGAACCTTCGCCAAGCTTACCACCTGCCAAATTGTGTGTCATGCCAAATTTGGAATCAAATTATGTAGAGGATAAATAAGATGAAGTTCATGAAAAGAATTATATAGTATTAAATACATGCAGTTCAGTCCTGAAAATTGCAGATGTCACATCGGCAATCATGTTTTTTATGATAACTTTCCTTTTACAGCATTGATTGCTTATGAATCTCTATAAAAACTTCAACATTATATGAAATCGTGTAAGGTATTAGGAACAAGAAAGGGGTTATATCATCAAACGTTGTTTAGTAATCTCCTATTTTCCCATAACTTGTCAGATACGTTCATAGCTTGTAAAGAGAATACTAAACATCCACGCCTCATTGATGAGCTCAAATTAACTTGGCCAGCGACTGAATTCAGTGCGAATCCAATCCTCAGCCACACAATTTTTGGCAAAACATGGACTCTTCCTTGGAAATCGCAGGGTTTGTTGAAACCTTCTCAATCAAGGAAGATAAGAGGAGAAGACGGCAAAAGAGGTTTGGATTGAGGAGATTTTGTTTCTAAAATGGACTGCAATCTCCCAGAGCACCTCTGTTATTCCTATAGCAAACTTCCATTTGATTTCTAAACAGGGACGCTAAAGATTACGAGCGCCCTCTACGGAGAACCGGTCCGATTATGCAAATAAAGAGGCGCTCGGAGATCTTTCTGGTTTGCTTCTTTGTTTTTGGTGCTGTTATCGACGTCTTAACCCTTTGACGAAGACTATGAAGTGGGCAAGAATTCACTAAAGACTCGGTACAATCAAGGAAGGTGCGTTGCTCCTGATCGGATTGTATTCTTCCAGTAGTAATTATTCTCAGTTTTTTTCTTGCATCAAGAGCTTGATGAACTCGTGGATGGAAAAGTGGCTGAAATTTGGAACGAGTTTTCGCTTGAAATCAGCTTCGTAAGACGTTAACGATAAAATAAGGTGTTAGGCCTACAATTTTTTACCTGTAAACTCTGCTTGTTGAAAATCTAACAATTAATTTAATGTCGTGGAATAGAGTTTCTAAATCATTGAAGATTGCCAAAATAATGCAGGATGTGATGAAATGGAGATAACTTCTTAGCCCAAGCAGTAATTTTTGGGCGTGTGAAAACAAAAATTTAATAAATTATAAGAAATTACACCAATGTAAATGCCTGTCAATTGAAGGTGAACCCCACTATGAAATTCATGCCCAATTTTTAAATGTGTTCATTGATTTCAGATATAATGTAAAGTTCGAGCAAGGGACTTTCTTTCAGTGTCTAATAAATCTGCTGTTTTTCAACTGCTCCCTTCGAAGAAACTGTTTTTCACAATCAAGTTGATCATTATTTATATAAAATGGTTGCTCTGTCACTGTTCTCTTAATTATACGCTTGAATTCATACAACAGATTTGATACGTTTTCTTCGAAAAACCAAGTTCATTTGGTATATCTGAAACCTTCACAAACATCTGAAGGCAGACCAAATAAAACTGTGAAGTTTTCCCAGTTCAGTTTGGAATAAAATCGAGTTTCATATCATAGGATCATAAGTACGGCTAGATGATCTAAAGTGATAATGCATTGAATATCTACTGGATGGCATTTCCGTGGGCACAAAATTTCAGAGATGAGGAACTGATTCATACATACAAAAAAAAAATTGAAAAGCATTGTTTAGTAAAATAAGGTTAGGCTTGTTCCGTAATGAACTGCAATCAGAAACGAAAGGAAACGAGATCAATGTCTTTCTATTTAAGAGATCGATTACACTATATGCTCATTATCAATAGATTGATTACATGTGAATAATATTCTTCCCTTTTTACAATTAAACTTCAATGTAAACTACGGTTCAATTGAAACCTATATTTCTACGTGAAGAATATTCTGTTTTTTTTTACTTGCAGTTATTCATATTAATTTCTAATAAAAATTAACTAGCCCGATTTTCTGTGCTTTTAGCTTTCAAAGCCCCGAAAAACTGTTCCACTTGATTTCTTGGACGATATTCTAAAACTTCATCGACAATTTCACTCCGATGGAAAGCGCTGCAGTCTGCGGTACAAGTTGAAAATAACTTCATGGCCGACTTGTCTCACTCGTCCGTTCGTCGACTTTTGCCATAAACGAGGCACGTCACAAATAATTCAATGCTAAATTTGAGCAACTTTGTTGTACGTGTCTCGGGTATCTCTTCGCACTGGGAGGAACAGAATGCCTACACCTATTAGTCCTTTAGCTTTTTGTATCGTTTTAATTTTAGACCACGGTATTTTAGAGAGCAAGAGATTTCGATTTGTGTATCAACTTTTTAAATTTTTCCGAGCGCGAGATTTCGATGACAGTTCCCTCGTTAAACGGAACGTTAAGCCGAGTAGCCAGGCTCTAAAATTTCCAGGCAGCTTTCGCCTGTCAATGGTGGAAAGTGAGCGCCCCCGATCATTTTCCCTTCTTATGAGAACGCAGAAAATCTGTTGACATGTAAAAGAAAGTTTCATTTGTTTAACCCAGAGGCTTGATTTTCTTGCAGCTTGACGTATAATTTTTTCAGATCATTTGAAACTTTCAGTCGCATCACTCGAACAGGCATTTTGTATAACTTTAAATACTGAACTTAGATTGAGGCGGGGAAAATAATGCTGAGAGGTTCATATAATTGTTCTTTCAACGTAGAAAAAACAGCCGCTCTAGAACTTCAAAATAGATCGTTATTTGAATATTTAGTGTTATTCATTAATAGCTATTCGTGTTCCGTTTGAAAGGAAACAATGATAAATTTTTCTTGGGCAGATGTTACATTTTTGATTCTGAATGAATACGGTTATAAAATACTTTGCCTGCTCCAGAGATGTCAGTACAGAAAAAACCTGTACTACATAACGTTATTCTTGTTTATAAATGTTTCACTATGATCTGATTTTTCCCACTGTGGGGGGGGGGGGGTTCTAGAATTCTCCCACCGTGGTCCGCTGCGTGTCGTAAGAGGCGACTAAAGTGGACGGAGCGAGGGGACTGGGAATCCCCTTCTCTGTAGTGATTTTCCCGATAGGCCGTAGGCCAATGAAGGGGGTGAGAGGGGTCGAAAGACCACTCAAACTCTAATACTAAGATCAATGAATGTAGGAGGGTGTGGAAGAAGAGCAACTGAGAGTAAGAGGGAGGAGATCGGAAGAATGATGATAAACCGGAAGATTGATGTATTGGCCCTGAGTGAGACGAAGTTGAAGGGAAGTGGTGAGTTGGTGTTTGGGAGTGTGGAGGGGGGGGGAGAATGTCTGGAGTGCGTGGGGGACATGCAAGAGAGGGTGTGGCTATATTATTGAGTGTAAGAATCAGAGAGAAAGTAGTTGAATGGGGTGAGGTGTGATCAAGAATAATGTGGGTGCGAGTGAAATGGGGGGTAGAGACATAGGTGTTTGTGAGTGTGTACGGACCGGGGCTGGAGAGGAGTGGGGAAGAAAGAGGGGGAAGAAAGAGAGGAATTTTGGGAGAAGTTGTCCGAGTGTGTTGCAAGAGTGGGGAATGGTTGTAGAGTTGTGGTGATGGGGGACCTGAATGCGAGAGTGGGTGATGAGGTGGTGGTTGGTGTTGTTGGTAGGTATGGAGTGGCTGGGGTAAATGAGAGTGGTGAATACTTGGTGGAGTTATATGTAGAGAGTGAGTTAGTGATTGGGAATAGTATTTTTGAGAAAAAAGTTTAGACAAGTTTACATATGTGAGGACGAATGGAGGTGTGATTGTGGAGAGAGCATTGATGGATTATATTTTGGTTAGCAGGGGAGTGATGGGTCGTTTGCTCGATATGCATGTGTTCTGAGGTGAGATGAATGGGATATTGGATCATTACTTGGTCGAAGGAAAGTTGAGAGTAAGTGGAGTATGGGGAGGTGTAAAAAGGAGGAGTGGAAGGGAGGTGTTAAATGCAAGCAAGTTGCATGATTCTGAGCGTGAGTGTGAGTATCAGGAGAAGATGAAAGGAGAGTATGGGAGGGTGAAGGTAAGTGAGGTTGGTGGAGTGGAAGGGGAATGGAAGTTGTTTAAATATGCGGTGGAAAAATGTGCAAGGGAAGTGTGTGGGGTAAGGAAGGTTGGAGGGGGATTAGAAAGGGGAGTGAATGGTGGAACGGAGAAGTGAGAAGAAAGCGGGGGGCGTTCGAAAGGTGGCTGCAAAGGGGCAGCCAGCAAAAATTCGAAGAGTATAAGGAGAGGAAGAAAGAGGTACAAAAAATGGTAAGGGGAGCAAAGAGGGCGGCGGACGAGGAGTGGGGAAGGAAGTTGGGAGGGGACTTCATGGAGAGAAGGAAGGTTTTCTGGAAGGAAGTGAAGAGAATTAGGAAAGGACAGGTGGAGAGTGAGGCAAGAGTGGAGAATGCAAATGGTAGGCTGCTAGTGGTGGGTTGTGATGTGAGGAAAAGATGGGCGGAGTATTTTGAGGAACTGCTGAACGTGAAGAATGATAGGGTTGCTAGAGTGGTATCTGTTGGAAGTAATGTTAGAATGCCTGTATTTGGTGAAGTGAATAGAAGTCGGATAAGAAGTGTAGAGGTGAAAAGTGCGTTGGATATGATGAAAAATGGAAAAGCTCCAGGTATGGATGGCTGCAAAGTTGAAAGTCTAAAGAAAGCAGGAAATGTGGTTGTAGAATGGTAGGTACGTTTATTTAATGTGTGTTTTGAGGCTAGTAAAGTGCCGGTAGATTGGAGTAGCGCGTGTGTAGTTCCGTTGTACAAGGGGAAAGGTGACAGGTAGGAGTGCAGTAATTCTAGAGGTATAAGTCTACTGAGTGGCGGGAAACTGGGTGGAAGAGTTTTAATTGGAAGAGTGAGAGTGATGACGGACCGTGTGCTTGCTGAAGAACAATGTGGTTTAGAAGTGGTAGAGGTTGTGTAGATCATATGTTTGCTGTGAGGCAGGTAAATGAGAAATACTTAGCAAAAGGAAAAGATGGGCATTTATGGATCTAGAGAAGGCGTAGGACAGAGTGGACCGTGAGGCTCTATGGCAAGTAGTATAAGCTTGTATGGAGTGGGTGGGAGACTGTAGAATGCGATCAAGAGTTTCTACATTGATAGCAGAGCATGTGTGAGAGTAGGGAATGAGATGAGTGAGTGGGTGCCAGTTGTGACAGGTGTGAGGCAGGGATGTATGATGTCGCCATGGTTGTTTAATTTGGTTATGGATGGTGTGGTGAGAGAAGTGAATGCCAGAGTATTGGGAAAAAGTTCGCAGTTGGTGGGACAGAATGGTAGGTATTGGGAAGTGTGTTAGCTGTTGTTTGCAGGTGATACAGCGCTTGTGGCTGATTCAGAGGAAAAACTGAGGAGACTGATGGCAGAGATTGGTAGAGTGTGCGAAAGGCGTAAATTGAGGGTAAATGTGAATAAAAGTAAGGGGATGAGATGTTTAAGAGGGGGAGTGTTCAGAACTTTGGATGTGAGGATGAATGGTGAAGTGTTAGGGGAGGTAGAGGATTTTAGGTACCTCGGGTCGGATGTGGCTGTTAAGGATAGTATGGAAGTAGAAGTGAGGCATCGAGTGAGTGAAGGCTGTAAGACTTTGGATGCAATAAGGAAAGTTTTTGAATGCAGGAATTGGAGTATGAATGCTAAGAGGGGACTGTATGAAAGCTTGATCGTGCCAGTTTTGTTGTATGGAGCAGAGTCCTGGGGTTTGAGAGCAGCTGAGAGGAGGAAGTTGGATGTGTTTGAGATGATGTGTTTGAGGAGAATGTATGGAGTAACAAGAAGAGATAAGATCAGGAATGAGTTGGTTAGGGGGCAGACGGGTGTTATCAAAAAAGTTGAGCAGGCGAGTGGATGAAAGAGTGCTTGGATGGTTTGGGCATGTTGAAAGAATGAATGTTGAGCGGCTGGTAAAAAAGATTCATATGTCGGAAGTAAGTGGATTTTGAGCGCGCGGTAGACCACGGATGAGTTGGACGGATGGGGTGAAACGTGCTTTGTATGAAAGGGGTCTGACTGTGGACGTGGCGAGAGGGATGACTGTGGACAGATGTGAGTGGGGGCAGTGCATAATAAGGTAATTTTATTTTTGACGCGGTACTGGAAGCCTGCCCGCGTGTGATAGGGTTGACTTGTCCTGTGCGGGAGGAGGGGCTGCACTCAATGAAGCGGTCGAGGTAAACCAGTTATGGCTGTCGGGCCTGACTGTGGAAGGTGGTTGTGCTGGGCTGCTGCCGATCCTGGCAGTTCTGGTGCGGCGAGTGCTGCCTCTCTCGCCTCCTAGTGACTAAGAGTGATGATTGTGGCCTGCTGTCGGCTACCCTCCCACAGGGAGGAGAAGCCTGGTATGTGTGTATGATCTGAGTTCACATCATCAGTGGCCAGTAGCTGCCACCAACCTCACCATATTTGCAGCTAGGGGAGTAGACATGTGGGTGTTCAATATAAGAAATCTTCGGAGTTATGAGCCTTGTGTCTGTTGATTTGAGTTTAGTTTTGCATTTCTATCAATTGAATAGTTCTTCATACAGGTTTTCCCAATAATTTTATCAAGAGCGAGAGCGTGCTGTGCTGAATCAACGTACATTCCATGCCAGCGCACATTCCCTTCAGAAATTCATTGAGAATTTTTCACATGTCCTTAAGATCAGCATGGAAAGTGCGGATACGCACTCAATGACGACCTCCGAATAAGAAAGTGTGCGGATAACAAATATAACCTGAGATGAATAAGAATACAAAATGGCAACAAGAAACTTAATAAAGATCCTCTAATTTGCTACCTTGATGTCACAACCAGAGTTAATTCACTCAGTTACGTAAATGAATCTCATATTTACTAAACTTCTCATCGTACACTAAAACCTGAAAGTATTTGAATATGTAGGTCAAAAATTCAAATTATATACAAAAACACTCGTAAAAGTGTTGGTACAGCAAAATTGTAGTATCTTTTTAGTTGAAGTTTGGAAACTAAATATTTAGAATATATCAATTTCACGAATCGCTTCTGCGATACTCAAATATTCACGCATGCATTTAGAATCTCCAGAACTAAGCTGGTGTTGTAAGTTAACTTTCAGCCAACACAAGAAGTGGAGGCCATCATATTCCAAGAGAAATTTTTTTCCTCTTCTAAAAAACAGCTACTCAGAATGCCAAGAAACGCTAGTTTCAATCGTTAACAGAAATTTAAAAAATGATGAATCACGCATTTGTTATGAGAGGCTTTGAACATCATTTGGAGACTAATTTGAAAGAGGAAAAGGAGAAGCAGTCACATGCAATGGCGGAAATCTCCCGAGCATCGAAGAAATTTACTGAATGTGGTTGCTGAAAATAAGTACAAAAGTGATGCGGATTTAAAAGAAAAAATCGATTAATAAAACTGCAAAAGGGCTAAGTTGTAAAAAGATTCTTAAATGACAAAGTATGAAAATTAATTTACTCATTGAAAATTTCCGAAGATATACTTACCAAAACAGAGTTTTATACCACCCTACGACAAAAAGTCGACTATAATTTTGATGACACGCGAAATCATCCGAAATTCCAACAAAACTGGAAAGAATGTTAAAATCACACCGACTGGGAAAAAAGGAGGATATAAACTTTTAGCACGCGGTTACATTATCATCAGATTGCTGATGAATACTTTAAGAATAGAACTCTGGACTTTGAAACGAATACTGAAAAATTATTGGCAAAAGCAAAATTTTCAATAACTCTAATAAGGAACTACAAAATGCAGTTTCAACTAGACCATGATCTGCAATATACGTCATGGTAAAGGACAAAGTACTGCTACTTGTTTTGAAAACTAGTTTATCGGCCTAAATTCAACGAATGATTTTCACAATGAGAAAAAAAGAGAAAATTGCGCAGCTAATGAAGTACGGTAACCGAATAACGGTCCACGCAATTTTTAATCTTCAAAATTTTTGGTATCTGTATACCATACTTAAACTAAAATTAGAAATATCGGAAATCAGTAACCAGAGTGGATGAGTACTGTTGTTGAAAGCTCTACTGCTGCCGATGTCTCGTGCGCCGCAATGATGGTGCTCCGGTGTGAGCAGCCGCGGCTGTCTCAGCCTTTTTATTTTTAACAAAAATAGAATAGACAGTGCCACACAAATATTAGGTCAACAATTAAATTTAGATGATTGGATTAGTCTATACAACCCAGTGAATTTAAGCGATGCTAACTACATATTAAGTCTTAAAATTGACTTTCATTAATTTTCTCAGATACTGCAGATGCGTTGTCCTGCCAAAAGCTGTGATAACGCTACATCAGCGGCCTGCCCTCCAGCTGAAGGGCTGACCAGCGCGGCATCACGCGTGCCCGGACTAATAACCCGCTGTCAGGAGCGTTGTTAGCTCCCCGACACAGCCCGCGAAAGAGGTTGTCGCACGTCAGTCTCCGAACGCAGGCTTATTTACAGGTAGTATGGACACTGCAGCTCGAGGCCGCAATTAAAGCATCCAGTTGTTACGAGAGGCTGTTGTTCATCCACGGGATGGCTGGTTAGCAAGATATTAGCCCTAAATATTGACGCAAAGCTCAGGGAATACGGGCGTTCCAAGTGACTTAATGTACGTTTGGTGGCCTCACTTCTGGTGCTCTGCTTCTGTGTTTCTTGCCTTTTCTATATTTCAACCTTGTTTTAGTAACTACCATGGTCAATTAGGATTTGAAAGGTAAAATATTGATTGTTACTAGTAACATGTTTCTTAGGTGCAAGCGCACGCATAAAATTTCTGATGCAAAATGAGCTTGTAATGAGTGTAAAATATTGCAAGGTAATATTGCATATTACCTTGTGGAAGCAGTGTCTTCCCGTACCAGATTCATTAACTGTTTGTGGGGGTGACTAGACTTTGAGCTCTCGATACATATGGGAACAAAATATATCTGTCAGGACAGTGCGCCTGCTTTCACTGAGACAAACATTGCTTTCGTTGTGCTTCGATTACCTTTTAGGTTGATCGATAGCGCAGTCGATAGCGTGTTGGCGCGGTGATCTCTAGTCCTGAGTTCGAGTCTCACGAACTCCTCGTACATTAACATATATTGCAAGAATTTTCGGCATTTTACCAAAAAAAACGTGTTGAAGTGACTGATTGTGAATTCATCCAGGAAGTCAAAAATACTTTTAGATGCACTCATTATTTTAAAACTAGAATGCTTGAAATCACAGAAAAAAAAAATAATTTAAATCTGGTGGAAAATTCAAGTTTTAATAAATATCTTCCAATCGATGTCAGTGTTCAAAAAATAATGATACATTTCGGCAGTTTTCTTTTTGAGTGACCATTTAATTTTCATCGAGCATCAGTATATTATGATCATCTTCTTGATAAATTTGATTCTAAGTTCCTAGTTATCCTGGATTAGAGTACTCCTATTTTACTTTGCTCCTCTGATGCTTCGCTCCTTCCTCGCTTCGCACATTTTGAAAGAGCGCAAATAATTTCTTTTGATTTGTACATGAAGCCGAGGTGCCAGAAGGCATACACGAAGTAACAAATAAGAGAGCGTCAAATTTAAGGGCGTTGTTGTATGAGCAGCGATGCACATTGGCGAAAGTGTACGTGATACTATTGTATTTTTACACGTTTTTTACACGGTTGTGAGTGTCAAGTTGCGCTGCAAATTTTACTCTGCACTCCGAATCCCAGCTATAAACTTGTCCGTCGCCATCACTGAAATTCTTTTGTCCGCACACGAGCATTGTATGAGCTCTCATTGTAAAGAAATGAAGTCAAAAAATAAAGGAACATTTATCACGACAAATAGCTATGAGCAAGTTGGACTAACTTTGAAAGAGTTAGACAATGAAATGAAATCGAACATCGCAAATAACGCATCAATTTCAAGCTTACGAAGTATTCGGATCAAAGCAGGCTTTTTGGTGTCCAATTACAGCTGATAGGCAGTTCAAGTTTCTCCATTAGTTTATAATTGCGGCCCTCAACGGGTCGTTTCGGAGCGCCAGGCTGCATCCAAAGCGACTTACATGGATATGATAATGCGTGAAAGCCTCGAGCTCATGTTATTATAAAATGTAATTTAATTACCGATGCATACGTTGCATCTCTCAGCGGCTTCAAACTTTGATACCACAGGAAAGTTTTAGCGTATTTTTTTCTGGAACCTTATAACCAGCTTATGCGAGTACTATAACATACTGTGCACTGCTCGTCTATATAGAATTACAGCATTAGATAATGTTCGGTATGGCAGGTAAACCTTCCAATTAGGCTGGTTATTATAATCCAGCATACATGACCTGAAAAAAAGGACGGCATTTTATCAAGTTTCGTAAAGAACTAAATAATTTCATTGAGCTGGTTTTTGTATGTATTAACAGAATCACTCCCTCAAATCACTTGAAGTACAATAAGTGGGCGCTGAGCAGCACTCGATCCTACAACGCGGCTTCACTGACTCTTGAATTTTTCCTTCATTAAAACGTTAACTGCGTTGGGTTAAACTGAAGTTCAATATTCAATTCGAATTTAACGTCAATTGTGGTAATCACCTTTGAAATTAGCAAACATTAACTGTATGGGTGTTTATTTAGCTTTCATTACGTATTAATAAAAAATGAGTGAGTGACTGCAGGTAGGTCAGCAGCACTATGAAACTCATCTAAGTGACCACCGGTGGGTCACTTAGAAAAAAAACTGAACAAAAACTGAACCAATAAATAAACACGCGATGTATATCACCATTATGAACTAACGAAATGATAACGTTATATAACGTTCGATAACGTTATATAAAGCTTTTAAGTAATTTATTTAGGTTAAGGGGATCACTACCCTGGACTCGACCTCATGGCTTAAACTTCACTGTACACATTTCTATTGCACCGATGGGAACGAAAATTTACACGTGGATGTAAAATTGATTTACGAACACATTTGCACCTATAAAATTTTTTCGATTTTCGCAAAAAAAAATAATTTATTTCACGATTATTAGAAAAATACATATAGATGCGCAAAACCCTACCCACTCTAAAATTTTCAACATAGAAGCGTGATTTTGGTCTCATTCGACGCAAAAGGACTGTACCAAGACCGTAACGTAGGATTTTATTGAATTTCGGATTCGAAAAATATTTATGGTTACAAATGTCAAAAAAGTGTATTAAAAAGACAAATTCAATATACTTTTTTTTATCTCAGACTACAGGATTCTATTGCAACTAGGTAAATGAAAATGAACAATGATATGTAAAATTGAATTCTAAACACATTTGATTCCAATGTAATTTTCGAAATTCACGATAGAAAAAAAGTTATTAGAAAAAGTTAACCGCATCCCTTCTACAATTTTCAACGTAGAAGCGTGATTTTGGTCTCATCCGATGCGGTTTGACAGTGGAAACAGCCTAGAAAAGCAAAATTCTATTTGAATTCTAAATTATATTTTTATTGGGAAAAAACTGAAAAAAAAAATATTTTTTTTACATGTTGGATATGTGTAATTATGACTTTTTTTCTAGTTCGAAAATCAAAAAAATTCTACGTTAATGTCTTGGTACAGTCTTTCTGCGTCGAATGACACCAAAATCACGCTTCTAGGTTGAAAATTATAGAGTGGGTAGGGTTTTGCGCAAGGATTTATATTTTTCTAATAATCGCGAAATTAATTTTTTTATACGAAAATCGAAAAATTTTATAGATGCAATGTGTTTGGAATTATATTTTACATATCTGTATGCATTTTCGTTCACCTAGTTGCGATAGAAATGGGATAAAAGACATTTGTAAAATTTGGAAGTCAAAGGGTAGTCCAGGGTAGTAGATCCCCTTTTTTAATTCCATAGAATAGTTTTAAGCCTTCGTTTCTGTATTAACTGACCGAGTGAACTTAGCGTATCTGTGACTCAAGCGTCACTATCTCATTAATTCTTTGTACATTAATCATTCTGGATTGGAAACGAAACAAGTATATCTATCCAAATAATACATCGTTTGAATAGTATAACTTAAAACTCGTGAGGTAGTAAAACCTGTGTCCCATTTACGCTTAAGTCCTGTCACCAAATCTAAAAGAATATTTCAAGTCTTACGGGCAAAAAGTAATCCATAATTATTATGACCCTTGCGTGTGCATCAATGCAGTGAAGTGATACAAGCATTTGAACAGAAAAATTTCTATTGTAAGCACATACTCATGACAAATTATCAACAAAGCTACACAAAGTGTAAGATTAACACCAACATATATCACCGAGGGATACAACTGAAAGATACGTTGCGCATGAATAAAATTTCCAAAGAATTTAAGAAAATTTGAAGCGAAAAAATTCATCGGAAATTTGAAATAAACTTCTTCAATGCTGGCATTTAGCTGAATCTCATGAAATTCCAATTGCATCTCTGCAGGGGTTCATGTGATTTTTTATTAAGTGGAATCTCAACCCATTATGCTTGAGATTGTTGTATTCGCTGGGAGTCAAACCCTAAGCCTTAAGAGAAGTACAATATTTGCCATATAAACATATTGACAATCACACCAGTATAGTTTCATAAAAGCATCGTCTGAGGGCGCCAGTGGAAAAAACACGAGAAAGCCGAAATAATTCATATATTAGAAATTGAATATACAAAACGATGTTAAAATAGCCATTTCTACAATGAAAAAGATAGACTAAGAACAGACAAAAAATGCTTCAACGAAAAGTAACATAGAAGTTTCATACAATTTTATTTGCAGGTTCAAGCAAAATTCAACGGGACTGAGATGAGATCTATATTTAGTAACCGCTATTTTATGCAAATATACCCGCGTTCGTTGGTCTTCTGCGTTATTTGCAGAGACTGTAATTGAAAATTTATCTAGTCGGAAAGGACGGCTTAAGTTTTCGCCTAGCGTTCTAGAATTTCAAAGAGTCGGGTAGTTCTATGACTGATGCTTCGATGTTCTGAGAATCGGATCCTCGCTTGTAGAGATGAGCTCCCTACATTGGAGCCATCGCAGGCTTCGTACTGAAATTGATGAATAACGATCGAGCACAAATCCCGCGACAAAGATTTCTTATTCTGGCCAAGATATTTCCCTCTAAAAGAGTTTTTTAAGCTAAATTTTAAATCCTAAAGGGGATATTAACTAGAACGAATAGATCTGAGATATCGCGCGCATTTTGAACCTCCAATAGCGCCCTCAAGGGAGTTGGTGTGTGGTTACCTCAGCTTTGTATGGGTCTCCTGGACTTCTATCTTCCGTATCCAATTCGTCTCTTTCAGTTTTTCAAGCCTTCTTCGATATCTTTTCTCTCTGTCTTTTTCTCTTGGCTCTTAACTAGTTATTTTTAAGTGCAGAGCGTCTTACCTAATAATCTCTTAGGTGTGTTTGTTTATTTATTTATTTACATATTTGTTCGGGGTCCTCTTTTTCAATCTCTCTGTCACATTCACAAGGATGCTTAATGACCGTATTTGCGATACGAGTTTCACCAGTGCATAACTACACGAATATTTTTTATCGCAGGTACTATTAGAATGGATATATTTGGTTGTCATCCATGTCTGGAAAATTTATTAAAGGAAAATATTGAATCCCGTCATTTTGGAAGGAGCGTGTTCACTAGGAGGACAATTAATACTAACTAGGAGGACTCTTGGAAATTCCGCGGTCAATATCATTGGAAACCTAGGTGGACCCATGAAATAATTCCAAAATGATCTATCCTAACCCGATATAACCTTTCCTAACCTTACATAACCTATCCTAACCTATAAAATCTACCCTTACCCCACATAACCTATCCTAACCTATCTGAACTTAAACTATGCTAGCCTATCCTAACCAATCTTAACCAAATATATTCAACCTAATGTTGTATTACGTATTCTTGCCTATCATTCCGTATCCTACCCTAATCTATGACACCCTTACCTAGCCTAATGCATTCGTGCTTAATTTAATCGTTCATAAAGGGGCTTTCACACGATCAGTTTTTTCGTCAGTCACACTCACACTCACGGCTCCGCAACACCATATTTGGGCATGCGTGCTCTCTTTCGCTCTCTTTCGGCACTTATTGACGGACTTGCTTGACTGTCGCTTTGCTCCTATTTGCGTTTGCGTGTCAGTGTCTGCCCTCTCGGCGTCTAGTAAAGGGCCTTTCACACGATCAGTTTTTTCGTCAGTCAACACTGACACTCACAGAGTGTGGGCAAAACACTCGCATTCACACTTACGTTCGCGTGACTGAAGTAGCGCGTCACTGACTAGCTTGGCGCGCTTCACTACGCGTTGTCGAGAAAGATTCGTTGTAGTCAAAGCAAGCATACTCTTCAGCTTTGAGGTCATAGAGAAGAAAAGACACCGGAAATAGTGGGTAAAAGATTGGTGGCTAAACATCCAGAAAATGACAGTCATAACCGGATTTGTAGTAAGTTAGGGCAAATTATCCAAATTTCGCTCACTAATTACTTGTCGCATTCCTTCCTTTTTCAGCATTTGTAAAATTTGGTCACACCATATATAACAAATACTACAACTACTACAAATGTAATAATCAACTTCGTAATAACTTCGAGTGCAGGTAATATTTTCCGCTCGTTCTATACAGTTTTGCATGTACCAGCGTGTAATAGTATAGCTCGTAAATTGAATTTTTTTCTTGAAGAACTATATTCGGTCATTTCCTAGCGACACTGTGACTAAGATATAGAAATAACAATTGAAATCTAAAATATGGTGTTGCGGAACCATGAGTGTCAGTGTTGACTGACGAAAAAACTGATCGTGTGAAAGGCCCTTAAGTATGTTTGTCGCTGCTCCTGCAAATCAAATGGTCTCCCCCTGGCCTCGAGAAGTGACGGCGTCTGTTATTAGTTATTTTCGGGAGCAGCCTGCTTTGTGGAAAGTGCACAGTAACGAATACAAGAACAGAGATATAAGAAGCAAGTCGCTCAAATATTTTATTGAAGCAACACAATATTAATTCATATGAGAATGCCATCAGAATGGTTTGACGAAAAAAATTAATTCGCTTCGATGCCAGTTTAATTGGAACGTTTCTTCCAATAAATCGATTATTTTGCATGGGATACCACCTGATTTATACGGATAGCACCTATGATGGGATCGCACCTGATTTAAAGGAGCGTATGTTTTAGTATTCAAGATGATGGGTGGAAAAATGATTTATTTTGTTACAAGCATATCATAATGCATACGTCTAATTGTTCTGTCAGAGCCATTTACAAAGGATTTCCATTCTTATTTAATATTCACACAAGAAATACTGCAAAAATACATTATTCTCTTTTATTAAAATGCAAACAGATCAATACTAAGCCATAAGTACGATTTCAATAATTTATCCGATATTTTCGTAATAATTTCAAAACTTCGTGAGTGAATTCTCCTTAATATTTAATTTCAGCATAAAAATGTTTCATGAAATAAGTCTAAGCGTTTGTTAGTTAACCCGTATCGCTGTCAAATTCACATACAATATTAGATATTATCACGCAGTAGTTTGAGAGGTTTATTATATTTTAAAATATTGGCTTACGGATGCCATTTTTCGCGGGCATTCTATTATACAGTTATAAAAAATACGCGTAAAATTCCAATTGCTATTTGTACATCCTAATCACGGTGATGCTAGGAAATGAACGAGTATAGTCCCAACAAAAAAAATCAATTTAAGAGCTGCGCCCATGCTGGTACATGCACAACTGTATGGAACGAACGTAAAATATTACCTACACTTGAAGTTATTATGAATTATATTATTAGATTGGTAGTAGTTGTTAGATTTGGTGGGACTAAATTTCACAAATGCTAAAAAAAGGATAGAGTAATGCGCAAATTAATTAGTGAACGAAATTTGGATATTTAGCCCTAACTCTCTGCAAATCCGGTTATAACTCCCATTTTCTGCATGTTCAGCCAGCCAATCTTTTACCCACTACCTATTTGCGGTGTTTCTTCTTTTTGACCGCAAAGCTAATGAATAAGAAGCCTACTTTGACTACGACGATCCTCTCCCGACAACGCATAGTGAAGCACTGTCAAGCCTGCCAGCGAGCAGCGACGGCTGCGACGCGCCATTTCACCTTCATTCAAGAGAACGTACGTGTGAAAGCACGTGTTTTGACCACAGTCTGTGAGTGTGAGTGTGACTGACTGAAAAACTGATCATGTAAAAGCCCCTTAAGGGACCGTGCGGGATTTTGACCCTTTTTCGTCCGATTCGCTTGAAAATTGGCCAGTATATGTATTTTTTGAGAGTAAACCTTTTTTACTCGTGCTATTTTTTCGATTTAGGCCTTATTTTTTACGAAAAATTAGCTTTTTGATGCATTTTTATGTACATTTCAGGACGTATCAACTCATTGATTTTGATGCTAGAACAAAACCAAAAACAGTTTTAGAATCCTTGAAGCATATCTAACAAAGGTATAATTTAAAATTTTAACATTTCGAAAAAAAATTTCTGTGATAAGCGATACTTTATAATAACATCACAAACAATTATTTTTGGGTTTGGAGCCGTATAACTTTTTTGTTTTCCAAAATTTGGGAGATTCCAAATAAAAAATTTGTTAGAAATGTTCCAAGAATTCCAAAACTGTCTTTGGTTTTGTTCTAGCATCAAAACTCAATGAGTTGATACAGTTTGAATGTTGAAAGGTATATGTTTTGGGTATAAACCAAAACAAAATTTTGGTTGAAGTGTGATATAATGGACAATTTATGTAACTCAATGCAGTTTTAATTTTTTATTTCGATAATTTCCATGCATAACTTCATATTCACAGCGTGAATTGTGGTTTCCCAAAACAAGATGAATAAAACAAAATTTTTACATTTAAATAAAAATTATGAAATTCTTCATTTTCAATCTGATTCTTATAAAATTTGACTATAATATGTAACTTTTAAAAAGAAACACAATTTCCTTCATTCATTTTTTTGATTCAGGCCTTAGTTTTTAAAAAAAATTGAGATACTGGTTTTTGAGTTCATTTCCATGGATATTTCAAAACGTATCAACTCATTGAGTTTTGCTGCTAGAACAAAACCAGACACAGTTTTTAAATCTATGGAACATTTCCAACAAAAGTATATTGAGAAACTATCCATTTCTATTTATGTTTTCTGTTTATATGGGGTCGAAATCAGGTCGAAAATTCAAAATTTTTGTCCCATTACCCCCCCCCCCCTGGGGGGGGGGGATTTATTGTCCGTAGCGCCATAAAATTTTAGGACCGAATAGTCCACCACCTAAGGGTTCTTTTCCAAAAATAACATGAAAAAAGCTCACCGGACCGACAGGGGCCTGGCAGGGGTACCCTTAACCTATGCATTTAACTATTACATGCACATCCTTACCTAACAAGAAATTTCGAATATATCTTATCGGCTGCCACGGCCGATATCGGTAACAACAGTCAGTCGCAGTCAAAATTACGAAGCCGCTTGAAGCTCAAAGTGTTATGTACGGAACGATGAAGCTAAGGGATCTAATATTCACGAGTAAAAGTTAATGATCAAGCTGTAGCATAGAAACCCCAATGGTCATTGTATTTATTGATGAAGGGTGTGACACACATAGTTACAACCAGATTAATACGTAGACGATTATGTATTACTTGTTCTCTTAATTTACTTATATCTAATTACTGAACGCGTAACGGACGGACTAACTAAGTAACTAACTAAGAAAGGAACTAGCAAAATTATTATGAAATAATAATGTTGCTATTTCTCAATTACTGAACAGAAGCATATATTTTGCTCCACACATCAGGATTTTTGGTCGTGGTTTACAAATTTTAAGGGACTTGTCAACTGACTAAGGCCGCTGTTGTCCATCAAAATTCTTCCAAATACTTGAACTCGTCAAATGAAGCGAAAGTAGATGTGACAAATGGAAACCTCGTTGAATTGACATTTTTATTCTAGATCATATCCAGAGATAGGACAAAACACATTCAGCATACAATTTTTTTTAAATCTAACTAAATATAAATATCGTCGAATATCGTCAGTGAAAAATATGTTTAAAAAATGTCTGACGTGGTTCTAAGGCCCCTTTCACGTTGAATCGTTCACACGAGGCATTTTTTTACGCTTGATTCTGTCAGTTTTGCATTGCTGTTCTCCGAGAGTGCTCACGAGTGTTTGTGGACTGGGTAATAATGGCTGGTCAGAGTAAAGTAAAGAGTGCTCTCCTTTTATACTTGCTGTATAAAAGACAGCAAAGAAAGAGAAGAAGGCGGTGCTGGGTACATAAGATAGTCAGTTTAAGGCGCAAGAAGGAGAATTATCCACACTATTTGCAAAATTAAGGGAAGATGAAGCCAAATTATTCAATTTTTTCCGTATGTCTGCCGAAAGTTTTGACGAATTACTGTCATACGTCCAAGGCAAATTAACCCGCAACAACACGCAGATGAGGGATGCTGTACCTGCTATTGAAAAACTGGCTTAAATATTTCGATCTTGCTAAGTAAGTAGGTTGTAATAATGGCAATATTAATAAATAATCTTTCTTTAGTATAAAAACTTTTACTTAGTATTCCAATCCATATAAAAGATATGTAAGAAATAAACAATAACACAACACATCCACTCTGACCTCATCCACACATCCACTCTGACCTCATCCACACATCCACTCTGACCTCATCCACACATCCACTCTGACTCACTCTGAACCGCACTGCGAGGTGGCGTGAAAACACGCACAGTGTGCAAGGTAGACTTGAACACCATTGAAAGCTAAACTTTTGCGTGAAATTTCACGGTGCGTTTTTAGAAGACACACGCTCGGCATCAGGCGTGAACTTTCACGCTGCGTGAAAACCTGTCGCGTGTGAATAGAAGTGTACAATATAAAATTATCTATGACCGCTTAGGTTTGGCGTGAAATCCCGCTACATGATTTTTTACACGCAGCGTGATTTCACGCTCTGTGTGAAAGGGGCTTAAGCCCTGGTTTCTAAATTACGCACAAAAATATATGCTGACGTACAGCTATGCTTGAAATTGTTCGCGCTTGTATCATTTAGCAATAAAACTTTCAATGGCCTACGTTTCTTGGTTATGGTAATACTCGTGGATTTGATGGGGTTCTATAAGGGAACGCAAGTTCAATTTTAAAAAATCTTATACGAACAGGTTATAAACAAAAATACCATATGCACTATATTCATATTTATTCATATCCCTCTAAAAAACTTGATCTTCATTTAAATAAGTGCATCCACACGTTTTCTGTAGTTGACTACTAGGTTCTTACAAACGTCAGAAACATTGAGAAAATCTTCCTTCTTGGGTTCCCTTGCATTGGTACCGTTTTTGACAATCCTGCAAAAATTTTCAGTATTATCCAAATCTAGCATTTCGCTTGACTACTGCAAAACACTTCATAGTTTTTAGATGATTTCTTTTCAGATTTTGCCGGAGGGTTGGGGTGGTTACCATGTTAAAAGACCATACCGGGTCCAAGCTCGAGAGGGTTTGCTGGACTATTTCGTATTTATAAGCAAATCTTGTTTATTATTATTTATAGAGTGCAGGGCCCGCCAGAAATGACGGGATTCAATACCTTCCTTGAACAAATTTTTCAGATGTGGATGACTAACAAATATATCCATCCCAGCAGTGCCCGTACTAATAAACATTTTTGTACTTGTGCACTGGTAAAACTCGTATCAAAAATACGGTCATTATAATTATCCTTATTAGCGTGACAGAGAAATGGAAGAAGCGGACTCTAAGCAAATAAACCAAGGGTATTATTAGGTAGTAGCAGGACCCGTGGAAACTCCACGGACAATGTCATCGTTAAGCTAGGTAGAATCCTGAAAAAATTACCAAACCTATGCTAACCTAATCTAACCTAATCTAACCTAACCTAACCTAACCTAACATATCCTGATCACTACTATTCTGCACTAACCGAACCTATCCTGATAAAATGTCAACCATATCAATGCATGTACAGGTCATCTTTCAATGTTACACTGAGGAATTCGGTATCCTTGATACCGCAAACTCAGATGAAAGCGTTACGGATACCGATAAGAAGCGGACACCAAACAAAAATATAAATAAATATATAAATAAACACACAACGGCTATCATTAGATTAAATTAAACGTAGATCTCGTTTCACATTTCCTCCAATCCTCACAATTTTTCGAGTTCCATGAATAGAAAAACTAATACAAAATATATGTCATCCGCGCATGTTTCACTGTTAGAACAGAGCTTTTTGGTATGAAAGCTTCGCTATTTTTTCTCGGACAGCAGAAATGTCTCTTTGAACGAAAAGTTCAGTCTTTTCCTGATCTGATCACAGCACAAATGACTGGAAGCTACTTTTATGTCAACATAATCTCCGGCAAAACCTATCTGGATTAAACGTGTCTTGGCGTATGAAACGGTGTTCTTCTTGCCCAACATCCTTTCACTCCAAATGTTCTTTGCAGAGTTGATCTCGAAGTTTCAATTTTTTTCAGTTGGCATTCTGTAACACTTTTCCTGTGATTCTCGAGCCTTTTCCAACATCTCGCACCACATGTTTTGCCGATTTGGAAGAAAGCTTCGCCTTCCTTTCTCGTCGAGTAACATTAATGGTGCTGAACTTTTTATGCTTCTTTAAAAAACGGTGCACCGTTTTTAAATAGACATTAAATGTTTTCAAAATTGATTTGCAGCTGCTCCCATTCGTGTGAACATCTACTATTCTCTGCCTTGATTCGATGCTAAGCTCCTGTTCTTCACCAAGTTTTCCTCAATGTTGTATAAGTAAAAATGAGGAATTTCACTGAAACTAACGTTACGGAAGCGTAGCAGAATGCTCTAAAACAGGTTTCTCCAAACTTTTCAGCCTTCGGGCCATAATGATTACTCCAGTTAGTTCCAACCTTTTTAATTTTAGTGACACTATCTCTAATTTCTAGAGTAATCGCCGAGTACGCGCCTTGAGCGAGCGCACGCGAACTACATAGATTCGCTAGTTCAATTGCTACTGTGCGTTGTCGCGTGCCTGAGTGATCACACTGGCGGGCCGGATGACCCGCGGGCAGTAGTTTGGAAACCACTGCTCTGAAATAAACTGGACGATGAGTATAATTAAATGAAATTCAATTGTTGCTGAACCAGCATGATTAAATTAAATTGTTTCGTTCGTCGAGATAGGCTTCTCAATATGAACATTGTGTTAGTGCTATTTTTGTTCATAATATGCTTATATCTGATCTTTTCAAAAACTTATAATTGGAGTTTCCTTCTAGAATTCCTTCGAATCATCTAGTAAAAGCAGCCGGTAAAAAGTATCCTGTTGAAGGTTTTATTCAAACATATCTAAGAATAATACAGGGGTTCAAATAATTTTGGTCATGACCACAGGTGGTGACGGATGACCAACAACAAATCACTCTATTTGTGTGTATACTATTATCAAATTTGAAATAGGTATAGAAAACTTACAATTTCGAAACTTATACGAAGAAACCGTGAAGAAATAGAAATTAATGAACACTTCATCTGACAGCGATTAAATCGTTTCATAAACCAATTTTTACGAAGTATTCTTTCTGAAAGAATATTTCAAACAGATCGTATCCACAGTTCGGCATTTTTCAATTTTGCTCTGTTAATACTAAGAAAGGGCTAAATTTCACCCAATGTTCTTGCTGAATGCAGAGTGTGACAGGTAACCGGTAAGTAAGCCAACATGATGAGCATATACTACGAGTACTACACTGCACCAAACGATACTGTGCAAGTCTGTTTTTCGAATTTTCTTTTAATGCAAAACGATAAACATAAAGAGGACATTTTCTATCGGCAAGGTGATGCAGGGAAAACTGTTAAAACCATTATTCTTCTCTTTTTTATTTTTTCTATTTGCATTGCAGAGTGAGTGAGAGTTTAAGGCTAAAAAAGTGATTTCCATTAAATTTCTTCATAAAAGCTGGCCAGTGTGGTAATAAAACCATCTCTTGCAGGCAATGCAATTCGCAGGATCGCCCAACTTTTACCTGATGGTAATACTGTTACTGAAATAACGAGGGGCTTACTCCTTATGAACCATCAAGAAAGCAATTGAAAATAAAAATATGTGCACGAAAAATTCACACAGACAAGGACACATCAGTGTTTAATCAACATGATACGAGAAAAGTTTCAATGGCGAGAAAAAAATCCTCTTCATAGTAGGCCATCTGCCGAGCTGCGAGGGGGACCCATGTCGCGCGACACGCGCTGGAGAAATATTCGTAAGGCTGGAAATGTTAAGACTTCAATAGCTAAGCCTCTTCCAACGAACGCACGTAAACTTAATGGAATTTTGTGAAGTAAGGAATGCCTGAAAATTTATTTTCGAAGTTTGTATTTCTAGATGAGTGGAAAGCTATTTTGAACGGCACCGACGGCTGGTCATGAGGAGTGATTTTAGATGATCACAACATTCGTTGAAGGCTCAGAGATTAGCCGGGATTAGCTGGGAGAAAAGGCATCATATTCTGGGCTGCTACTGTCAGACACAGGTCAGTCGGACCGTTTTGGACCGTTTTGGATAGCAGATGAAGAAAAAGCCAAAACTCGGTCACAGGC
Organism: Morinoia aosen; assembly: GCA_030386875.1. Classification (NCBI taxonomy): domain Eukaryota; kingdom Metazoa; phylum Arthropoda; class Malacostraca; order Amphipoda; family Talitridae; genus Morinoia; species Morinoia aosen. Next base: position 13,543,634 of record CM059567.1, on the reverse strand, counting down.
GGATTTTCTTCATATATTATTATTTTCTTCATATTTTCTTCGGCATTTTTCCCTCCGTACCAAGCCAGGAGTTTCAAGCACAGGGTCATTTTTATGCTTGATGATGTGCCTAACAGTATTTCAAGACTCATAAAGAAATATTAAGTTAGCAAGAATACTGAGGGAAAAATGTTAAATGGAGTAGTCTTTGTCCTCCTTGACTCTCAATTGCATTGAGAGTGTTTGAAGTATAATTAAATCTGAACTTTCGAGTGAAGTTTCAAGAAGTTGTTGGAGTAGTGATCGCTCAATGATATAAAATTGACCGCATCAGTGTATGATAGTCTAGTAAGGGATCATGACGGAATATGTCGATAGTCAATGTGTTCACGAGTGGAGAGTATTTTTGTTGAGAACTATTGTTTTCTTCTACTTTGTTCGGACTTAAGATTGGTTAGCATATTAATTTGTTTTCTGGTAGTAAATACCTTCATTATGGTACCTGATATTCTGCAATGTAATTTTTGTTGTATGATGATTAATTAGGAGTCGAATTACTGTTATATTTTGTGCAATGTTACTTTATTTTTCGTTGCTTAATCAATTATTAGGAATTAAAATGATTGTTACATTCATGTAAGATAACTATAACGATTATACAACTTTCTTCTGAATTATTATTTGAAGGTATAAATATTTCTTTCACTACCTTAAAATAACCAAGTTATGCACATTATATCGAAACACTTTTCGGTTTGCATTTCTACAATGGTCAACTAATAAAATAATAGCGAGGAATAAGGAATATTCCTCGCTGTTATTTTCCTACATTATATCGTCTCTAACACACCGTAGTGGACTCGGCTAAGTAGCGCTTTTCCTTCATTACTTGAACAAATAGTTACTCGAACAACAAAGAGAGGGACTTGTGTATCTGTCACACTGGCTTCAATTTCTCTCGAATTCTCCGAGAAGTAATCGTTTAGATCTACATAGATGCTAACACTAAATCCTTAAAATATACGTGATGCAAATAATATGTTGAACCAATGGTGCTATGAAAGTTGTATCACAGATACGCTCGTCAAGCACTTTCAGAGCTTAACGGACGAAAAAAACATGATGGGTTTAGGTACATTCAAGTACATGATGTTTACTATTATTTTAGACTTGTTCCACCGAATTCCTTTGGGTATGAGTCTGGTGCCTTATAGAACTAATTTTCTAACTTAAAAACTACAGTAGTCGAAAATCATGCTTCTCAAGATAATGGTGAAATTATATTATAATTTAACCTATATTATTAAAACTTTTCCATAACTTACTGGACACTCAACGGCAAATATAGGTACTACGCATTATGAACGTTGGTAACAGACCGTGCCCTCAATACGGAGCGTGAAGTCAAATTGCACAAAGGAAAATGTGAGTTTATTTTTTCTTGTTAATGAAAGACATAAATTAACTACAATTTTAAAAAAGCTAAGTTTCCTAATGTGGATTAGCGAAAGTTGGATCTCAAATAACTCAAACTTATTACTGAAAGCTAAAATCAGGATGGATATATTTGTTAGGGATTACGAGAATAACTAGAGATCTATTTTTCTGATTACTCATCCGTCAAAACACACTACAAACTTAATTGAGGTCAGCTTAGAAGTGAGGACAACAAGCAAGTTACAATAGAGCGCAACTGAAACAATGGGTTTAGGCCCACAGTGCTAGTTTCATAGCAGTTCTTAAAGCTTCTGGACCTGACTTCTAAAAAATATAGCAGAAAAATTGAAACCAGCGGAAATTCCAAGTCTTTTGACAACGTAATTCTCTACACTTCCGTAGAGAACCTCAAGACAGACGATAAAATTTACGGCAGGTGGTCAAGCTTACGAGCTGAAACTTATGACTGAGCATGAAATTTACGGCAGGTGGTCAAGCTTACGAGCTGAAACTTATGACTGAGCATGAAATTTGCGGCAGGTTCACAGTTTTACGAGTGATGAAACTTCCCACAGAATGTAAAATTTTCATCGAATCCAATATGAAATCAAGCAATGTTACAAAACTCGCTGTATACATACTACTTGCGGAGAGATGAATTTCCGATGTAAATTGTTTCTCTTGATACTGTTCGCTACATGAATACGTTATTTTAACCAATTATTTGTTGCTTTTTAAATAGATAGAAGAGGATAGAAAAGCCTCTCACCACATAAATTTTTCCATGTTATTTCCCATTAGCAGACTCATGAGATCGATGTTTCGGTTTCTCGTAATAAATTCGAGAAAGAACTCAGCTTTTCAAAATTGGTTAACTACATCTAGCTCTAGGACACTTTGATCCTGGAACTCATTTCATTTTGGTTGCCACACCACTGGCAAAACTTCTTTGAAAGACTGCGACGAGCATTAGCAAATTAATTTAATTATTGACACATTATTTTTGTCCGTAAGCATTGTAGCCGGCACTTACCTCCACTCAGGGATAGAATTAATTACCAGACACCTGTCAATTGAAGAATGCATTTTCGTAAACATAGATTTAAATCAGGTAACCATAACGCCATTGCTTCGAAGAATGACTTTTCCACTGATCGATTTACGAAAAAAATACGCTGCTCACCACCAATGACAAGGATAGCTAATTACTGCAGCCATTCAGGAGGCTTCTAGAAACCTTTGAAAATTTCTAATTGAACTTCGGCTGCAGCGCCAGCGGGCGGCGGTGCACGACGTCCTTGCGGCTTCCTTGCACTTCGTCCTCAGACTTCATGATCTGCTTATTTTTTGAATCTCTTCAAGAACGGACGTTTGAGGAACGAGTTGACCTACGGGATTGATGGGAATTTCAATATTCATTTCACGAATCAATTATTAGAATCATGTGGGGTGAGTGTTTAGGATTGAGTCATGCTTATTCACATGAATCCTTGACGTTGGGATTTCCGGAATACGAAACGGTTCTCTCGATTTCTTTTTAAAAGGCTTCATGAATTATTGACTTTCAATAGTATCAAATTTAAATTTTATACCTGCGTAAAACAATGTTGCACATTTTTCAGTTCGATCATTGAAGTGCCAAGCTCATAGCACAACTAGAGTCAAGAGTGTTTCTCAAAATCTGCTCGTTAATTTTTTCACGGTAATTACTGCTTTACGAGCGCATATTCTTCAGTTTTATTGAGTGGTAGAGTGGCAGTGTATGTTTATCGTTGTAAAATTGAATGAAACATTCTCAATTACTTTTTTTATTAATTTAAACAATATTGAAAAAGTCTGCAAAGGTTGAACTTGTATTATGTTTACCGCACGTGTGTGAGCATAAATCAAGTAAACTCCAAATCAACATTACGGAAGTTAAAGTTGAAATTGCGGGAATTTAAATTGGAATTCTCAAGTGTGGTATTAAAATAAAATGAAGTATCAATTGAAATCATTGAGAGTGAAATTCCTATAAAATAGTCGGAGACTGTGAAGTCGTGTAGACCTGCTCTGTAAGTGCGCTATGATGCATTTCTGATTTTGTAATTAATCAAGCATTATTTGTGAAGACCATATGTGATATGATGGACTCAGAGGAACTATCTTCCGAGTGTATTGATTTTGTTGGGATATTTCCGCACCCTGTTGATAACACGATATTTTTCACAGAATGTAGGCTAGATTTTTCAAACATGCTTAATTAACCTGTGTGCTGTATGAAATGAGGTACGTTACCTGTCGGTTAATTTCGTTTTCGGTAGCAAAAAATGCATGAGCATCTTCCTCGGTAAAAACCTCGATGCAAAGCAGGTGAGCAGAGTGCTGTGATCTGTTGACATCATTTCAAGTGACGCTAAATATTGCAAGAGGCAATTTCAAAATTTTAATTCAAACCAGGCCCATCATGACCCGATGAGTCAGGTTGTTAATGAACATAATTTTCTAACTTCAAGATTCGTAAATAATCATGCTTTCCACGAAATAAAACAAGTAAGTACCGATGAAAAACATTTCTTCAATGCTTGTTGATTAGTCAATGTTAAATATCTTTCCTCCAATTAGCATTCGTAACCAACCTTATTCACAATTCCTAACCGAGCAGATTATATTGATAAGTGGGACTGGGATAAACGTGAATGTGTCCTTACGTGTTTGTGAAGGACTGATATTTTTTGATGCATAAAAAATGTGGCTTTTCATTAAATTATTTCCAAAAAATTATTCTTCAATTTCATTTATTTATTATTGACAGCGGGAAGCCGAATTTTTTCCCCTGTTGTTATTGATCTTGGGATGCTGAATTTTTTCTAGTGTTGTGATTGAAAGTAGAGTTCATTGTTATTATTGCGACAACTAATCAATCCAAGAAAAAATTTAGTTTCATTATTAAGTAGAAATAGATAACATAGAGTGTTAATAAGCAATAATTAATCTTCGCACTGCCATTTCACAACATCAATTTGTACTGAACTCCTATTGAGAAATATTCACTCAGATGAAAGTTTTTTTCGAGTAGGAAATCACATGCAATTTGACATGGTACGAGTCGCGTGCTGTCGCAAGATTTCCATTTTCGAAAGAAAATGGAATGCTTTGCTGAATTAATTATTTAGATACATTTAGACGCTAAAATCTGAAGAGAGAGAGAATAACAAAAGCATAGATATAAAATGAGTTTCGAACTTGTTTGTTTGTGTCTGTTGTAATTCGTGCAAAACAACGCTCAAATTAAATCTTGGGACAGTTTCTATGTGCTCCAAAACAATTCCTCATAATTTTCGCTGCGGATAGTTTACAATAAACCCATGAAATTAAGCAGAAAACAATTATGAGCATATGAAACGCATAATTTCACCTATTGACTTGAGTTTGAAACGAAATTGTCCAGTTTCTTCTTGCACTATCAAATCAACGCATCTGATGCCGTTCTGGTGAAAATCACAACGACAATGCGATGTTTGAAATTGAATTTCTGGCTCAGATTTTTTTACTTCCATTTTGAAATAAAAACTAATACAGCAAAGGATGTAGAGTATTATTGAAAAAAATTGCACTCGTTGAACTTATATTTTACTAACTTATCTTGCACTCATAGCTGATTGTAACTTCATCAATATCATATATTTTAACACCAATTACTGTATGAAACACAGCAATTTTCAGCTGAGGCATGTATTCCATGTTTTCGACATGAACCGATCATCGCATCTTTAGTTAAGACACCTAAAAAGTAGGTTAAATCTACGCTAAAAATTCCGGAAATTCGCACCTCAGAACGTTGGAATGGTCGCACGGGGCATCGCCAGGTCGAGTTACGTTGCCGACTGTTCAATATATGTCAACCTGAATCGTTTTCCAAATCCGGTCGCATTAAAGATCAATGCCTCCTACATTTTTTAGCCTGATCCTAGACTTGGAGGCGCAGCAAAGACGTCACACTATATACTGGTCATGACAACGGCGCCAGTTTAAAGGAATGAAATGATAGAAAATTATTTGCTCCGGATAATGTTCATAAGAACTGCCGTGAAATTGTGTATTAGAAATCAAAAATTATTCGCGTGATGCCTAAACTTATGTAGAGTCCTAACTTATACCTACTGGGTCTAGGTATTGTGTTTTTTGAGCAATGTGTATTAAAAGAGGGAGTCGTAGGAGGAACGATCAATCTTTTGTTGGATCGTGTCTGTTGCTAAGCAAATTTTAGCAATACTGTTCAATTTTTAATATTTTTCGCTCCTTTGTTGAACTGCGTTGAACGTCTATTGAAACTGATGATTCGACGCCCATTTTTAAATTATGCTCGTCAAATCCAGCACAAGTTTTTTTAACGGTATACCATTAAATAGGTAAAATTCCCCTGGTTACCGTGAGAAATCGGACACATCAGTTGATCACGTTAGAAATAATTATTAGATCGCAACAAAAGATGCTTGACAGTTGTAGATTATAACTTACAGAATATGAAATTGAGAATTGTTCAGTTCGTAAAGAATCTGACTAGTTTGAAATGCATGAGTGGAATGAAATTTTAAGCATCATTCCATCAAATTTCATTTATAACATCTGATTTGCTACGTCATTAAATGCTTTGCAGTGCTTACGCGAGTTTTATAAAAAGCTCAACTCCAGGGATGAAAATCAAATGAAAAATCTTCACTTGAACAGAGAAGCGAACGAATCATACTTTCGAACAAAAGAAAGTGTAATTCCGCAGTACTTTGGTAGCGACAGTAGCTTTATGTATGACAAAGCAATCCTGGTTTATTGGAAATAATTAGGCTCCGATGCACACTCCAACTGAATGACGTCAACTCATTGACAGTCAAAGAGGGCTGGAAGTGTGTCCTCCACAGCAGCACAGTGTGTTTGCTGCTGCTCATTCGGTAAAGAAAGGACTACTGTTTATGAACATAATCTGAAACATAAAAATAAGAATTAATTGACTAGCGAGTGTCATGCAAAAATTTATTCATGAAAAAAATTGTGTTGAATGGAGTGCTGTGGATTGACATGAATAAAAAATGTTATTATTGGTGTTATTCACACAGCCCGACGGTAACATTAGAGGGATAGTTGTTAGCGATTGTCTTTAAATGATAGAAGTTACCTAGCAATGATTTGAAAAATAATCATTATAATAATGAATACTGACGTGCATATATCTATATGAATACTGGAAATAGTTGGTCATTAGCTCCAGTTAGGAAGTTTTAATCGTCTATAATTTTAACTCGTAGATGAAAGATATTCCGAATATTTACATAGCGAACTTGTGAAAAAAGATACACAGCAATTTGGGAAATTCCCCGCAAATCTCGCATTAAATATCAACGATGCTGCATGCCGTACCCAGTGATCAATAGAGAACTATTATAAGAAATAGCATAAGCTGAATGAGCATCTCAGGAAGTGCATGAAGAGATGAGTGAAATTGTCTGCGTATTGAACTGAATTATTTTCTTCAGCATTGACTGAATTGAGCTTGTTCAATAAATCTTACACTTGAGAAACATTATGGTGAAGTCCACGGTTATTTTGTAAAATGTTTCAATAAGTCATACTTTCCATGGTAAAAAGGTAGTGTTTTGTCTGCCAATCTTAGGGTTTAAAAGATGCTATCAATTACTTTGCGAAAACCAAATTGTAAATCGCGTTGTGCCGAGTCACCGTGTATCAGAGAATAATTCATACAAGTACAATTGTAAAGTTACATCAGCCTATTATGTCCCCTTAAATTTGCTTAAAAGAGGAGAATTCTTCAGGAAACCATTAGAAAATATGGTTTGAGATTGTAAGCTTGGCTTCCAAAACTTTGTGAGTTTATGTTAATAATTTCCATTTGCTGGATGGTGGAATACCTGCACGTCTATATTGATCATTTGCCACGTGCAAATCAATAATGATGAGCTCTTGCAATATGTAACGTTTAAATTAAATATTTTATTGAAGTTTTAGTCATTATTTCATTTACACTTCTATTTGAATACTCGCAGAGCAGCCTGCTAAATTGATTACATTTTTGTTGAATACTTTTGCAGATTAGGTCTTGCACTGGCCGAGTCTACAGAGCGCTTGCGTTCTGTGCTTCCTGCACGGGTTCGAGCCCTGTACGTGGCAGTTGGCGAGAAAAACGCTGATGCGGCAAATCAGGGTCGTTGCTGCAGTGTGGTCACTGTCCTCAAGGAATGTTACCTGAGCACTAAGCGAGAGAAAAAAAGGCCTTAAAGCTCGGGCGTGACTAGTGGCCTGGGGAACCCCTATCATGTACTTTCCCTGTAAAGTATCATGTCAATGATCATCAGCCACCCTCTTCTAAAAAGAGGAAAAGGCTCGGTATATACTTTTGCAGATTACGAATGATGATGAACTGAAGCTTGAAATGTTTTATTAAAATGATTTTAAAGTTCTTCTTTGCTATTGCCTTCGTCGTAAATCTATTTAGCAGAAAATAAACGTATTCGTAATACAGTTTACGTTTCCGGGAAGATATGTCTATCCTCCCTACGGGTCTCTCTCTTTAACGCCAGTTTACGCGAAAGCTAATCTCGTGATACTAATGCATGCGATTGTACCGTCATTGCTGTATCGCACACGTGCCCTAGCCATCTAAATATGTGGCTTGCTAGCTGCAAGCCGAAAGGATAACTCCATTCCTACACACGCTGATTTTACAGTGTGTAGAAAATAATTATTGAAAAGTTGAATTTCTGCTTGGATGTTTTTCGCATCAATTTTGGAATAAAGACTAATACAACAAAAGATATACAGTATTTGTTGGAAAACTGCACTCGTTGACCTAATATTTATATAACTAATCGTATTAATATTTAAAGTTTTCAGTATGTGTATGAGTATGAAGGTCGTATTGTTCTGAGAACTTGGGTAATCCAAGACGGCCCTGGTCTCAGAGATGAAGCTAATTTTCAACCTACTTAATTATTATGCTGCGACAGCGTATAATGATATCACTTCCTCAGACCAAGGACATAAAACAATCATCGGCATCTACGGATGCTTTATTTCCAATTTCAAGCCTGATGCATATCAACATGCACATTGGTTTTTCAAATGCCTTATAACTAACGCCAGGACGCCATGGCGCTTTCCCCGGTAGACCGGTAACCATTTCAGACACCTGGGTAGAGTGGGGTATAGTGCTTAGAATTTTTCCCCTATACCCAACGGAGACTGAATTAAACTTATACAATAGTGTTATCGAAGACTTATACTCAATACTCTAGAATTTTAAAACTAATGACCATTTTTACTCAATACTCTAGAATTTTGATCATTTTGACCATAATGACCAGTTTTATTCTATTCTTAGATAATTATTTTATCAAAAAGGAATTATATTATGTTATATTTTATTTTATTTCGCCGTGGTTTCTTGTCACGGTTGTATTTCAGTCTTTCTGCTGCTGCATCGGATGTTTGTATTCATGTTTTACAATCCGAATTACGATCTTGGAGGCTTCATTTCCTAATTTAGTATTCACTACCATCAGATTCCAATGAGACAAGCTAATAGCAATATAATTATAAAATTCATTCATTTTGTTATGTGATTGAATGATTCATTTCTATGATTGGGATCATGTGATTACTTTTCGTAAGCGTGCCGAGTACATCAAACGGAAATATTTTCAAAGCCATCAGTCATCCGTGCATGTTCTATATCATGAGTATCATTTCATGGACAGCATATCGTCTATTCGTTCGCGTTCCTGTTCTCTCTCTTTTTAACGTTAAAAATGAATTAAAACGCACAAGAGTACTCACTTCACTATTGAAATTGATAAATGCTGTCACGATATAACACAAAGCTGTTAAAGAAGCTTGATTAAACCTGATAGTGATAACGAGGATTTATCTTGAGAGTTCATTTGGGTGTCCGTGATTTGAGAACGAGGTTGGTCGTATCCATGTTTGAAATTTATATTTAGTGCAATCCAGACGAAATTATTTGATGGGGAATCACACAACACAGTAATGCTTGAGACAAACATGCTCAGCTTCATTAATATAAGCGAAAAAAGCAAGAATTAGGCGTCAGAACAGCAAAAATCCTTAGAAGAAATTTCTTACGTGTTAGCACCTCAGTAGCCTGACCTGTAATGGCCTGCTTCGCTCCGAGTGACCGTCTTAGTCAAGTCCTCTGTACGAAACTAGCCTCTTGTCGCAGTAATTGCCAGTTAATCGATGTGAATACCCACAATCCGTAGTAATCAATGAAGAACCAAATCCTACATTTAATCTCTATGAAATGAGTGAAATTCTAAGTGGTTAGAGTTATAAATACATAGAATGTATCCTCCAAAGTGAAGCGGTAACCTTCGGTGTCGTGGCACCCTCGTAGAGGGGCGCAGATAAGCGGAGTGGAGGTGAGGAGGGTGTGGAGGGAGGGTGGGCGTTCAATCGTCGTTGGCGAGTGTTGGACAGGCGAAAGGTGAACAGCGTTCTTTTTATTATATGGCGCGAAAGATCATTAGGAGGATTTTAGAGAATTTTACATATGCTCGGTAGTTTTGATGAGAACAAATATCTCACGTGATAATGATGCTAATTCTTTTCGAGGCTGGATAGGAATTACATTGACCAGACGTACTTATTTATAACGTTGCAATTGTTCGTATATTCCATTTGGGTGGTTGTGTAAACCACAACAATATTATTCTATTATATTATTTTTGTTTTTATTCTATTATAGGCATCTATTTTATTCTACTTTGTAATTCTATTTCGTTATAGTTCTATCTAATTATTATGCTTCGCTGTGTTTTATTTTGTTCTGTTTTGTTTCATTCTATTCTTCTTGTACCTTCTATTCCTGTTATTTTTTCTCCTTCTATTCCCCTACCTTCCCTCTTTCTTGTTTCCCCTCCCCTCCCTTCCCTCTTTCTTGTTTCCCCTCCCCTCCCTTCCCTCCTTCTTCATTTCCTTCCCCTCCCTTCCCTCATTCTTCTTTCCCTTTCCCTCTATTTTCTTCCCCTCCTTTCCCTTAACTTCTCTTCGTCTTTCTCTTCCATCCCTTCTTTTCCCCTCCCTTCCCCTCCCTTCCCCTCCCTTTCCCTCCCTTCCCCTCCCTTCCCTCCCTTCTCCCTTCCCCTCCCTTCCACTCCCTTCCCCTCCCTTCCCCTCCATTCCCCTCCCTTCCAATCCCTTCCACCCCCTCTTCCTCTCTGGCCGTACCTTCCCTTCTGTTCTGGTCAGTTCTGTTCTATTTTTGTCTTGAGAACTATCCTGCAGAAAATTTAGGAACTGATCAGTAACAATTTCTAAGATAAGACAAACAGTGAGAAAATCCCGACGAGGTATTTCTGGGGTGAGATTTCTTTTTGAAACTGATGTCATCCACTAACTAGTAACCTAGGTGTGTTGTTGGGTCGGAGGAGTCACTTGTTTCCTTTCCTTATTCTTTGACGGACGTATGCCGTGCTGCAGGTTAGTGGTGGTGGCACTTGGCACTTGTGTGTAGGGTGCTTCGCTAGACTTGATTGCGGAGAAGCTGAACCTCTGAAGCTGCAGCTATATGTGGCAAAGGTTTTTTTTCCTTTTGATGATGTATTTGATCATATAAATAATCGTATGACGTTAGAAGCTTTTCATAATTTCGTCACTCCTTTGTGGTTGATTACGTGTGATTTGATGTTGCTCTCCGAATTTTACCTTTGATTTTGCTCTCCCAGCTCCCAGGTTCACGAGTGTTGGTCAGTCTTATAAGGTTGGGTAATGATTCTCCTTCATTTGGTGACACTTGCACTCATTCTTTCGGGGACAACCTAAGGTTGAATCCACTTCCTCTCTTTTGAATCGTTAACTCCAATTGCCATTCCCCCACTCTCTGAGACTGGAAGTTGTTGGCTCTCACTCAAGGTACAATTTCCTCATATTAGGCTACTTATCGTCAGTTACCTTATTTGGAAAATTATGTATATTCCGTGACTTTCTGAAGCCTGATTTCAATAGTTACTTACCCAGCAGAACTTAGTTATTCGTACTTTTTTCCTGCCACTTCCCTTAGCATCAGCATGGGCCCTGCCTAGGGCCGGTGACCAGGGTTCTAGAAATTTGCTTCCTATTGAGGGAATTCAAACCTGAGTTATATTAAATTTTCTTATTGTCAATAATTCTCATGTATTCATTCCTTCCTTTGTTCTTATTACTTTATAATTGTTTTGGTCCAGCTGCTCCCTGATCGGCCGGCGACTGCTGAAGGCGCTTTGGGCCACCCGATGCCGTTCTTCGACATGCGGATGAGCTCAGAGAGCGCCGGTATTGTCAGCTGGATGCTGGCCGTCCGCTGTACGGACGAGAAGCGCGGCAGCAGGAACTTTAGAGATACGTGTGATATTCTAAATTTTAGCGACCGTAAATGCCCTGCGATCTGCGACTGGGAAAAATAAATATTCAGTGGGCTTTTAATCAGGCTGTATTGAAGCCGACCCGGCACACTTTAGTCCACTTAAAGGGTCTCTCAACAGCACACTGTTTTAAAGTTTGATTTCATGAATAATCCTAATTTTGCCTCTCGCCTCATTGAAATAAAGATTGTGAGACAGCGCGAGTACTTATGGTTGAATTGCGCGTAGTCGATATAGCTACTTTAAGTGCTTCAAAGCCCATAATTAACAACTGAATAAAACTTCCTGGTAACCCAGTATATGTTTTGCCCCTGCGCGTGACATTCATTGCGACTTACACTAAAGAATAAGCTTCTATTATAGCCATAAAATTTTATTATGACAAACGTGATGTCCAGAACTTAAGACGCTAGGAAATTACCTGAGAGTGTCTTTCTTACAGCCCTCTATTGCATCACGCTATCAGGGCTTCCTATCGGATTTTTTTGCTTTCAAGATCAAGACAGAGTAGATACGGTGCGGTTGAGTTAGGTTAAATTATTACAGGATGGATTATGGTACGTCTGTTATGGGACTTTTAACGAAAATTAAATGAGCACATAAAATTAAAATCAACGTTATAGTGTAGATTAAAATTGGGGTCAAAGTTCTCTTGGGTCGGTTTAGGTTAGGTAAGGTTGCGTTCAGTCCTGTGATATCGATAGCAAGCAAAACATTAGATAGATATTGAAAAAATTCATGAAGAAACGGTTTGTATTTTAAAACGTGCGAAAAAAGTAATTAATTTTATATTTGTTATTATCCTTATGGCTTGAGATTTTTCTCGACGAATATGTTATGGATAATACACTAGACACGATTTCTTGCTGAGAGAGACATGCAGCAGCTTGAGGTTCAGGCCGCCCATGTTCAGAAGTGTGCACGTATTCTGCTCACAAGTACACGGACACCAGTGCTCCTGGGTTATTGTTATAATGATAATGCTTTTTCAACATGAATAATTACAAAACTTAAAAAATCATTTTTCTGTGATAATAATTATGATTTTCCTCATCTTATACTTGAAACATAAGCCATGTCAAAATTTCCTGCAGACTACCACCGGCCCACCTCCGGCATTTGGCCACGTCGCGCAGATGACGACCTAAATTTCATTCGCAAATTTTTCCAGGTTTGATACTGTAAAGCGGCATAGATTTTAAGATTAAGAGTGACGAGGGATCAGGTATAACACGGTCTCACGTGTTGCACAGTCACACAAGTAGCTCAGTCCCACATGCAGCATGGCTACCCATGAGGTGAAAAGAATACGTACGTCTATGAACAGTATATGCACAGTATTGTCTATATGCCGTAGGTTTCCAATAATTTTCATCTTCGGATTCATGACTCTCATGACAACGCGGGAAAAAGTTCTACGACTTACGTTGCTCCTGTTGTGTGAAGGGAAGGGTGTAGCAGGATTAATCAATTTATTACTGCAGGTAGGAGACAAGACATCAGGAAAGCTGCCTTTTGGCAGCACAGTAATTTTTTTTCTTGCGTAAACCTAACAGGGAGACGGCGACCGGTCTCGCAGCCTCTCGGCTAAGCTAGCGAGGATCAGGTAACCACAAAGCTTCATGTCCGGCCTCTATCTAACTAAACGTAGTGCATGCTCTCTGAGGGAAGCACCCGCTCAAAGAAAACACGTGTTGTGTAGGGTCGAAAAGTTCTGGAACAGAGTGGACATGACTAAGACGCATAATTTAATATTTGAAATAAGACCTTTTTTAAGCGATAGGGCGAATCAGGGCATTCTTGGACTAGCTTCTAACAAGTCAAGGCAATGCATCTGTAAAATACTGATTGCAGTCACTGAAATGATGCGAGGGAGGGGACAAAATTAAATCGGTAACTTCCTGGTAATACATGCATACATATTTTTGTGTATATCAACTAGATATCCCGCATTAAAGTATAAACGTTAAGTGATTATCTGTTTTTTGAGTTTATGAAATTTGATTTGATTAGTTTAGATTAGGATAGGTTAGGTAAGGTCGGTTTTAGCTTTTTTCAGTGAGAGAATAATTAATTTACAAAATAGTTAACGTTCAAGCTAAAGTTACCGTCAAAACTCAGATTTTATGGCTATATTTTGGTCAGGATCATGTTAGGTAAGAGGCGATGAGGTTTTAAAGTACTGATAAGATGAAGCCAAAAATGGCATCATTGATAGTTGTTATAGCAGTGATATTATTGAGAAATATACGAAAATATTGGGTTATAAGAAAAACACTAATAATGAAATTTCATACCCTTTTACTAAGCTTTTGTTTTTGCTGTACATCACCGGAACTAATTACATTCATTCATACATATACCAGGCTTTTCCTCCGTATGGGACGGTAGCCGAAAGCAAGCCACAATCATTCATCCTTAGAAGTCACTAGGAGGCGAGAGAGGCAGCACAGGCTGCACCAGAACTGTCCGGATCTATCGCAGCCCAGCACAACCCTTTTCCACATTCAGGCTCGACAGCCGTAACTGGCTTACCCCGACCGCTTCATTTGTGTGCAGCCTTCCCCCGCACATGACAGGCCACACAATATACCCGGGGTCAACACATGCGGGCAGGCTTCCAGTGACCGCGTCAAATAATTACATCCTTATACCCTGCTTCCACTCACTTCTGTCCGCAGTCACCCCTTTCGCCACGTCCACAATCAGATCCCTATCATACAATGCATGTTTCACCCCATCCATCCAACCCATCCGTGGCCTTCCTCGCACCCTCATACCACTCACCTCCGACGTATAAATCCTATTTACCAGCAGCTCAACATTCATTCTTTCAACATGCCCAAACTATGCTTACCTTCAACTTAAACAAAAGCTTACATTTATCTTCTCTCCTCACGAAAGAAAAGAAATGAATCAAAAATACGTACAGTTTTTTAATCATAAAACCGCTGCCTGTCAGTCCTCGAATACAAGCGCAGTCACGAACAAATTTTTCCAAAAATTTCAGAGATGAAAAATTGACCTTGTTTATCAGGTGGCAATAAATCACCCGCGCAAACGAGGTATCATTGATACATCACCCTCTGCGCTAAGCACTTTCTAAATGCTAATTTATTGCTTCGGCGAAAAGAAAGAATTCAGGAAGCTCGATCCCGACACGCGACTTAGTCTCTTCTCATCGCAGTAAGTGATTCTTAACGCGAGCTGCTCGGCGCTCCTTGGGGCAGGTGTGAGGGGCTTAGGGAGACGAGAGGAAGAATTTTATGCACACAGTTCTGCTAGTTCAATGGTGAACGGAAGATATGGGAATAGGAGTACAGAGGAAAGAATTCATCAGAGATTAAATGAATTTTACTCCATGCAAAACATGTAACAAGGTCTCATATAAGTATAACACGGTCTCACATGTAGCACGGTCTAATTAACAGTAGTGTCTCCCATGTCACATGGTCTCATTGACAATACGGTCTCATTTGTAGTGATATGATTCATCAAATCTCGTGTCTATTTAAGAATATTTTTGCGTTATCGAATACTGTGTTACGACAGACCTGCGTATTCACTTCGAATCTCCAAAAAGAACTGCATCGATCGTACTTGAAGATATAATTCGCCACGATTTAACTACTATGTCAACTTTGTTTATTCTTCGAACATTCGGGAAGCCTTTTCTTCGGATGAAGCTTTTCTATACAGCGTCGCTGTCCCGAACGGGTTTTATCAAGGCTTCTCTTCGAGCAGGCTTTGAGTTTCCACCAATCGCCACTCAAGAAATTTTTAAATCTGCGCTTTTTCCATTTAAAGTGTTATCAATTAATATTTTAAGAAGAATTTCATTATAAGAATTCATTTATAGGTTACTGATCCATTCAAGTATATTTCCGTATGTGTTAGGATGATTTTGATATTTCCATAACATCGTTCAAAAGAATACGCTCGATTCAAGCGGTTGCCTTGAAACAGCCTCTGAAAGGGAGGGTAAGTAGTAGAGCGCGAGACTTCACTGCAGCCAGGAACCCGTTGTTTAGCACTCGTAGCCCTCGGCCATCTAAACGCAGGCTGATATACATCTCCTTGTATCAGAGTAGGATTTCCAAGGGCAAATCACGCATTGACTATCGTGAAAGTTATCAATCCAATAACAATGATCTCTGTACTGAAGTACCCAAAAGCCAGGGCATTATGGCTTCCTCATGGCACATTCTCCCGCACTCCCGGTCATCTGCGGCAACTCCCGTAGAGCTGAGGATCTCTATCCATTCAGTTCATGAAACCGCACTTAATTACTTTTCTCCCAGCTCGTAGCATGATCGTGGCCGTGAACGTTCAGTATCAACTGAAATTGTACGTCTGATTATTTCTTTAGTAATAAATTGTAATCTCCGTTTAAGTGTTTTAAAACCCGTTTGTTTTGAAAATAAATGAGACTGGCATGAAGCGAGTCTACGTTACCATATCACTATAAATAAGAATTATTCGATATAATTCAACTCACAAGAGACTGGTGGTAGCCTACTAAATAATAATATGATAAAAAAGAGACGAACGTTTGCATGATCAAAAGTAATGAGGACATTGAAAAGTCCCGTCCAACCTTGAAAATCAATAATAGCGATGGGATAATTGCAAGAGGCACCTTACAACAGTAAAACATCGGCGGAACCATCCAAAGAGAGATCATTGCTGTAGCACGGTCTCCGCAGATCGGTCTCACATGAAGCACGTTCTCATTTAAGTACAATAGTAGTACACAAGCAGTGCAAATTAGCAGTTTTCCGACGATTTGCTGTCACCAGTGATACGGCTCTCCATTCAAATGGAAAAATTTATTATCAACTCAGTAGGGTGCAGGCGCTAAAACGTGACCCTCCCGAGAACGCTATACATTTGTGATGCTCCCTTCAAGGGCGAAAAATTTTGTGTGTGGGCAGGATTATGAGGTAACGGTAAAGTGTAGGTCCTGTTTTGTATGGGGGTCATCTTAATTGTGCGCGCTTCATTCATTTCTTACATGAAGAAATCGTCCCACCACTTCAAGAAGCATGCGATCGAAGATGTAGCTCGGTCTGATGGATACATGACAGTGCTCTTTGCCATCGACACATTTTAGTACGCAAATATTCACAAACGGTGTTCCAGAACTGTGTCATCGGCGTTGGGGCATGGCTGCGAGTGGCCGCCCAGGTCTAGAGATCTACCGCTCTTCACGCAACTTCTCTTCATGAGAATATTCAAAATATAAAGCTTGAATAACTCCATCGTTCGTTAAATTTAGATGATTCAACAGAAAAGATTACGACAGAGTTCAATGCTCTTATCTAAAATCCACCGATGATCAGGCGTGCAGTGAAAAGAATGAATGGAAAAATTTGAGAACGCATTGAGAAAAATGGAGTCCAAGTTGGAAGTTGATAAAATAAAAACTTTATGATAATGATTTAGTTAAGTTTTTGTTTTTGAAATTTAGATAATTATTTATCGAATTGGGTCTTCACATTTTTTTTGTATTCATGATACCAAATTAATTCAGCTAATTTATTATAATTTGAAATTATTTGTTCCAAAGAGTGTTTTGGATACCCTCGCACGTTTTAAGTACCTATAATAATCAGAGTTTTGTGTTATTAAAACAATTATCTTGTTATGACTGGAAAGAATTTTCCTCATCTATCCTAAAAAAACATTCAAATCGGATGAATAATTAGCAAATTAATACCAATTAAACAGAGGGTTTGGATTTTTGTGAAGCATCTGTATGTTAGTGTGTCATCTTAATTAAGATCGCGCACCAAAGCAGGTAAGTACAGGCTTAAGGCGATGAACTTTTTGGCGTGGTGAAGAACTGAATAGCAAAGATGAGATGCAAAAGTCACACAGTTTTATTCACAAGAGGTCACGAAGTTATCACAATCATAGCTATACAAGAGGTCACATGTGGCATGTGAAATTTCGGTACGAATTTCGTAAAATTTCTACCATAAAGTTGCAGAGTCAAAATCTGTCCTTGGCGCGCAGCCACGCATAGTGTCAGTGACGCGGGCACCCGATGAAGAACTACAGTCCTAACAGAATTAAGTGAAATCCGTCCAACTTCCCTGGAGACTCGGGTCGAGCCTTGAGTCGTGTGATGTGGAAATTCACCCAGCAAATGTCCACCCAGCCCGGGTCGCGCGAGGGTCCATTCTACATGTGACGCTGGCCGAGGAATATTCGGGCCTCTAGAACTGAAACGCTTCTCGTGTTCAGGCCAGTGCCGGGCGACCCACAGCAATCACTTCGCGCTCCAGGGAAGGAGATCCGTCAGTGTTTGCGTTTCATTCGTTCTGGGTCTCAAGAATGGCTCCAAACCAACGTTTTGTGCTGCTACATGCTCGCTGAGACTCTGGTGCGGGAGATGTTGAGGCTCATGGAACAGATACGAATGAAGTAGCTACTGGAGTTGAAGAAGCTGTTGGTGTTGAAAAAGCTCAAGTGATGGCCACCATCAAGGGTCGCGAGGGTTCATTGGGTCAAAAGGCCTGTTGAAGCGACGAGATCTGCCGAGGCTCGGGCTGTTGAAGCTGTTAAGGTTGCAGGTGTCATTGAATTAAATTTGTTATCACGCTTCCAGCGATGGGTTACACTGATGTTTCACATTCAATTCAAGTCAAAATTCAATTAATGTAAGCAATTTTGAAAATAGCAAACATTATATGGATTGTGCCTTTATTTACCTGTCATTAAAGATGTATAAAAATCGAGTCAGTGACTGCTGGCTGGCTGGTCGGCAGCATTTTGAAAATCCCTTCAGTGACCACCGGTGAGTCCTTTCGCAGGAACCGTGTTAATGGAATTTGCGAGGATTTCATTGCTGGTGCGCGCTATCTCTACAGAATAATTATGTTGAGTATAGATTTATTTTTTCTGAACGCTGGCCGTACTAAGTAACTATGTGCAAAAGGGATGATAAGTGCTTCGCAAGGCAGGTTCGGAAGAGTGTTCAAGAATTCATCAAAATTAATACGAGTTTGTTACAGCAATTGAAAACACAATTTAAAATCAGGAACAAATGCTCATTAAATACTTTGGCGCATCTCATTATGGCGAAGAGTGTACATCACGTATAAAGTAAAGAAAGTGGAATTTACTGCGCGGTATTTCCCATGAATGAGGCCGGACGGCGGCAACACAGTGAGACGCTAAAAGAGAGTGTACTCTCCCTTGAGCTGTAGAGATTAGAGGCCAATGTTGTCAAAATTTCTACGCAGCATAACAGATAGTTTCTACAACCTCAGAACTCATCAATTTGTATATATTTGCCAACATAAACGAGTCTTTGAGGCGAGAAATGTTCGAGTCAACAGTATCTCTATGAAAAAATAATGTAATTTTTGCTGCTGTAAAAATGTATACTAGTATACAATTGTAAAGGTGAGATCTGTATGGTTAGATCAGTGGCATTGAGACGCCAGTTTGAATTTAGCTGCGAATCATTCTCTTTCATGAAATATAAGGACTATTTAATTAATGATAGACTTGTAAATATTCAACAAGACTAATAGCATAATCAATACGTGAGCTCTCAGAAGTTATTCAATATTCTTGGCTATTTCATGTAAATAAATAATACTTCATTAGTACCCATTCCTTTGAAAATTGTGATAAATTTGAGGTGGATTCTCTTGCATGGGCATTGCTTCGTTAACGACTGAGCTTGAAGAATTTTTACAACCAGAGAATTTTTGCGTATAATTAGCTCATTTTGAGATCAGCTATCATCCGTGGGCTTATATTGTACTTTGCTCATGTTTGATACGATAGAGAAATGGAGTATTTTTGTAAGTACAAACTTAACGAAATTCATGTAATAAAACTTTCAGTGTAATGTACACGTATAAAGAATAGGGTAAAATGCCTGCGTTTGGCGAACAAAGATTAAGTCAGGGAAGTTGAGTACTTGGTATTTGAGTCTGTCTTCACGATCAGGATTAAAACAATATATCAGCGTGCATCAGCTGTCAAGAATGCAAAATACGGAGACGTGGAGCTGGTATTCCACTCTTACGTCGGAGAGACAAGCTATATTTTGAGCTGTCTAGGCTGTTTTTTAAGCTAGGCGTTCAACCCAGCCTTGGTGGAGTTGAAGAACATGAGAGTGCATCATGTTAAAAACCGACTAATGCTTTGGATATTCCAAATAAAATTCGCTGCTGGAATCGACAGTGGTTAATTAAGGCAGTAAAGCCCGCTCAGCACAGTCCAGCGCAGTAATATTCGCATGGGGCCAGGCTGCGGCAACGAGGCTGCGGCCTAATAAAATCATGCGTCTCGCATGATATTCCCGCTAAATCTGCTACTAAGGCCATGAGGACTTATTTTGGCCGGTCACTGCGCAGCCCCGCCGCTGCTGGTTAACGTGAATGCGGCGCTGATTGACGCCGGCCAGCCTCAATCACTGCCGAGATTTTTATCAGGTTGAGTTGGTCCAGAATTTGCTACAGTACCGACCTATGGTGTATATTGGCCTGACTACTGCGGGTAGAAAGGGTAGTTATTCTAATCCAGTGGTGTCCAACATGCGGTGCGTAAACACATTCAGGGTCATGAACGAATTTTCGTTAGTTATTTTTTACTTCACAAAAATGTTTACTGCCACATGCCACTCACCTGGTCACAGCGGCCCACCGTTAAATTCAAACAGTACACTTACTTAATGCCCTAATTATTAGCGCATTAAGTAAGATAAAATTTTACTGTTACTACAAATTAACGTGAAATATGAGGTATAAGTTGCATTTTATCGATAATTATCAACAACATTTGTGCCAGACGGCTGACTTGTAAAATAATGAATTAAAGTGATATCTGATCAAATTTAGTTTCTCTGGAACCAGAAGGTACGCAGCGACTGTACGGGACCTCAAGTGGTACTTAATCACAAAAAAGGTTGAGAACCCCTATTCTAAGCACACTGGCAGCAACGAACTGGAAGGAAGATATTGGCGAACAAGTAAGCGCAGATTTGGAACAGTAGGCGCAGATCGGCTTAACGTGCGATTAGGAATTACTGTTCCACGAGGCAATCACGGCGGCGAGAACGGTGTTCGTATTTGCAAAGTGTGCGTTCTCACGACCGTCGCTTTATTTTTCGATTAGATAGGTGGGAATGGTGCAACACAAAATTTCGTATGGCAGCGTAAGCATTTCATTCCGCCAATGTGTACATTGTATCCTAGCAATTGTTAAATTGTAACTCAGGTAGCTGATGACCTAGTTAACGAATGTTTATTTTAGCGTCCATCGTTACTAATACGGTCGCGTTCAGTACAATGAAGGAATCTTTAGCCAAAGATCATGCTTAACACGCTGACTGTAGTGAGTTAAGCTGAATTAAATGTTTTGCCCGTATTTAAAGCCAATTGTGCTTAGCAGTTTTTAAAATAGCAAAGATTTACTGTATCGTGCCTTCATTTTGCTTTGATCTAGCATAGATGAAAACTAAGTTAGCGACTATTGTTCGGTCATCAGCATAATGAAAATCCCATCCGTGGCGGCGACTCACATCTCAGTTAAGGTGCTATGTTGAATTTTTATTGGTGGATTATTGCCTTCCTCAAGTTGATGCCTGTGAGTATTGTTATTTTGTTTCGCAACGATATGTATGTGCCCAGTTTCCTTTAATAAAGACAAACTTGATTTCTACTTTTGTCTTCAGCATCCTAATATGTAATCGCACGCCTCCTTTTTTAAAACAAATTCACGTTTGTTTTAATGTCGTTCTTTACTTCTTCTCGTGGCAGTAGCGAAGCGGATCATTTTTAGCTCATCCTTTCTTTCGCTTCTTTCTCTTGCTTGCAGGAAAAGTTTGGTCCTTCCTCATGGCGAGTTAGGAGGCTAATTTAAGCAAGCAGTCAACATGATTTCGCGTCACAAGGGCCGTTGAAGTGGCAGTCAGTCGGAGTTACCGACACTACAACTGCGCTGTCGGTTGCCATTAAAAGTGCGACTGTCATGGCCGCGAGTTCTATACATTTTCTGGTGTTTATTGTTGAAAATACTTTAGAGGATGCGTAAAATGTTCAGGTTACTTTAAGTCATTAGAATTTCAGAATCTATTGCGATTGTAGTAGCTAATAGTGCACGTAATATCGGTGTTAAGGGTAGTTGAGTGGCTGAGGTCGTTAACACTTTGAACCTTGATTTTATCTCGGCCTATGGGCTCCATAGTCAAATATTCGAAATTGTATTTACCCTAGACATGGTAATCTAATGTGACTTTATTTTCGAGCTCCTATTTTCATATACGGACTATATGAGTAGACACCCTACCCATGTATCGGTATCTCGGAAAAAAAATTTGATGGGCAGCTCCTTAAACACATATCGATATCTCGGGCTCAAAAGGTTAGGGCACGAGCTGTCGCAGCATTCAAAAAAACGCATATTTGAAATATACCTACTTGTAAGGGGAAAGTATCGTGAAGAAGGTTAGGTTATTCCACCATTTATATACTGAAATTATAAAATTGCTGAGAAAAGAATTCGAGGAATTAAATTCGCAGCGCCATTAACTATATTTAAAACTGACATCGACTATATTTTCATATCCAGATGTTTACTCATTATGAATTCAAAAATTGATGTTAACGTTGCTGCGAAAATGTTTCCCATAGCTCTTAAAAAATGTTCTGAAAATATGTTTTGAGGATTTAGTTCAAGTCGTGACTGATCAGCTAATGATTGAAATTATAAGAAGAAAAGAAAATATTCGTTCCATTTTTTGAAAATTTTCTCTCAGTACATTTCATGAGTTGGAAATTAGCGCTGACAGAGTAGAAGCGAATGGTACTTTTCGAGGGACACCAATGTATTGGACCAATCCGCCCGTCCTTGTTCCCACAGTTTACTTTGGGTTTTCAATTGCCTCCACAGAGCCTAATCTGACTTACTCTCAAATTGCCTGTCGAATTAAGCTGTATCAAAATTAAATTAAACAACGCTCATATTACCTAACCTAACTTAAGCTTTCATAAAGTCCAATGAGTATTTTCCTCTTTATATCTCCCTCAGAGCAAAGCAGACATAGTGCAATTCTACCCTTACTGTTACCAACCTAAAGCTGGATAGGAGAAACATCGTATTAGTCAACTGCCGTTCATCTGATATTGGATAGAAAGCTCTCAATATCAAGCGCCTGACCGTGGAGCAAACTTCTCCAGAGTGTCAAAATCCCTTAAACAATGAAGAAAATTAAGTCCAATATAGCACGTCATCTGCGTATCAATAATAATTGTATTCTACAGTACCTACTGAAAAGTAGTAACCAATTTATTTCGCTCATTATCCTACATTTCAATATATTTTACGTCATGACGCTTCATTTTTTCAACATGTGTATGCGATGTGATTGCTCCTATGCTAGTATTTGCGGCCGTATGTGTATACATCAGTTACTGCAAAACTGCTAATTTATTGACTCGCATTTGTACAATAAAATGCAGTTCTTATATTATTGCTATTCCTTTTATTCAACTTGTTACGTTACATAACACGTCACTTCCTTTTATTAAAATGCGTTTATTTAAGCACTTTCATAAATTTGAAACACGACTTGAAGTGTGTTTTTGGAAGCAGTTAACTTTTATTTTGTTGTTTTGCAGAAAAATATATTTAATTTCTATCATATTAACCCTTTATTTTCGATTTTAAATTGTCTATAAGCACCTACAACATTATTCCCTGATGTCGCAGAAGCCAAAGCTCGTATGTCAATGCATGTGGAGACTCGACAGCGTTTCTCCCCACCGAGTTCATATGTATGTTTCTTTAATTATATCTATCAAAAACTTTGTCAAACTTAAAATACCTTCCTATGGGTTACATTCATACGTTTTTTTCTCTCAGTCTTTTGTACAAGCATTGACATGAGCGGTCACGGTAGTCCTAAATATTTATTTTATGGACATTTATATTGAGAACATTTTCAAAAGCTATATAATTTCGTCATAGGTATTAACTTAATAGGGTATTGATGTTTTCTCCTATTATTCACAGTCCTAAAATGTTCTTGTTAACTTTGTGTTCAATTTATTATTTCTTACGCTGATAGTTGTACAGTATTATGACAGCATTATTTAGGGAGTTAGTTTCACGTATTGTTCCAATTATGTTATAAATATTAATCCAATGGTGATGGACAAGTTTTGGTTAGCGTCGTACATAATCTTTTTCATGTGACTGACTCCGGTAGACTCTTTTGTGCCAGTATATTAGCGTTGGAAATATCAGAAATTTATATTTTTGTAAAATATTGCATTTTCTCCGAGCAAATTGGTTGACGTACCAGTTGATACGTAAGAATGAGTAAATAGTTCCGAATGTCGACCTTATAGTCTTAGACGCAGAATCATTTTAATCCACCCATTTTACTTTCAATAATAATTCCTATACCACAAGTTCCTGGGCCCGTACTTAAATGTAAGTGTTCACTAATAAGAGTGTTTTCAACAATGCACTACACTGGTATAATGGTTTTTTCAACTCGTTGTTACATGTATTATCAAACTTAGATTACGCAACAAAGGGAATGCATTTTCCAATTTTTCCCTCAATCACCTGTTTTCAACTATTGACATGGGTATTACGATATCCATGTGTGTATATCGACTAAGAATCCTCACGCTAAAATGTTTTAAAAATCAGTGATGTTGTTTTCATCATATTTTTAGGAAATAAACTGCTTTCTTTTCTTGAACCTTATATGCCCTCCTGATCATAACCTGTACACAATTATTAGAATTCGACCTATTGCATAGTACCCATCATTCCACGCACAATTTTCCGCTCGACAAAATTGCACCTCCCGGGCAGAGGACTAGAAGTATCGACGACCTCAGATTTTATCTGCCGACTTCTTCAGGTCCAAGCGAAGGAAAAGAAGAGTTTCAACCCGCAAAAAAGCAACCTCATCCTAACTTTATAGAAGATATCCGTCATAAATAAACGAATATTGTCCTCCAAGTAACATTGATAGTATTAATTATCATCACATTTAAAGGGTGTCACACAACTGTGAAAGTATGGAATACTTGACAAATCTCCTTGTCATCTTAATTCGCAGTCCTTCATTGATCAGAAGTCTTCTCTATCTGAGCGTGCGTCTGTTTGGACAGAAATTTCTAAGATAAAATTCAAAGATAATTCGGGAGTGAACTTTACAAGGAATAAATTAAGATTTGAATGATCACTGAATCGAACTCAATCGAACTTCATGTCCGCATTGCTCTAATAATATTGATGTTGCATTGTTTGGTTGCACGACCAAACTATCCAGCGTAGAGTACCACTACTGTTGAATTATTGACGACACTCCAGAACTCCCTGCACAGATGTTCTGTCGTGAGCCGAGTTGTGCAACCTGTGCGCAGTGACGCCAATACGCACCTAGCTACAAGTTATGTTTTTTTTGTTTGCAGTTCGTATAGCTTGGTGAAGCGATGAATGAAAGATATTCTGAAGCATAATTAATTCATACATTTTTGCTTCTGAATTAAAACTGACAAGAAAAATTTATGCTCGCACAGTTTTTTGTATTTATTTCGTAAATTTTGACCATGTTCTTAATACTAATTTTCTCCCTCAAAGCCACAATGAGAATGTCCTTCACCCACCAACATTACAGTAGAGTAGAATCTTAAGACCCAATAATATTGATGCAAAGTTCGCTGCACAAATTGTGTGTAGTAATAGTGTGCAATAAAATAAGTACTTCTGTGTTCATATTCATTCATAAACCCACATTGGTGTTTAATCCAAAACACTTTATTCCATGTTTCATATCTTAATATTTATACTACATGTTAAACTTGCCTACCGCTACGCAAACTTGTCAAAATTGTAATGTCACGACCTATTTTGTCATCTCGCATTGTTCCCTGCAATACATAACTGCCTCATTCATAAGTTGCTATCTTACAGTACCCAGCTTAGTTGCCATTTTCTTCGTCACTTTTTCATTCATTCCACAAAAATTTAATGCATACAGAGATATACAGTAGACACAATTTCTAATAAAATGCACCTGACGTCCATGTCGGGACCACTCACTGCATTTGTTGACTTGCCCGACCACATTTCAGTTTTCAACCAGGGCAACTTAGATAAGCATAATGAGAATTAAGCAACCAGTAAAATAAATGAAAAATTTCACAACTGCAGGGACAGTAGTCTGTTGATGCAGAAATATACAAACGTAAATAAACTGATTTATCGCTCGTCCACGTTGATCACCGAAAAGCTTTCACAAGCTTTTGCATGGTGGGAAAGCGTTTTCGTTTTATCTTGCGATAAATACACGTTGCTCAGAACGTAAAAACACTGTTTGCGTTGGCTGAAGTTCAGGTAACTTATTTTTAAAGTTTTTAGATAACTCAATAAATTAGGGTTCGGGGAACCGGTAAACATGTGGGCGAAAACAAATGGGAAAGCACTAGCGCATCCATGCGACGTTTTATCTATATATATAGATGCACTGCAAATAATGTAAATGCTTCACTGAGCTCGGTTTCTTAACAAGCTCTGACAAACCTTTTATAGCATGCGTATTCCAAATTATTACTGTTCCGACTTTCTACGGTTAGGCTAATTACGAAAGCTAAAAATAAATCCTGGGTACAAATCAAAACAGTCCCCGAAAAAAATCCTAATCATGAAAACGAAGCTGAATACATTTTTCTCGTCACCTTCCCTTTTGTTGCGTTTCATGTCATGCTACTTAACTTTCTGTGACGAATGAATAAGAAAGAATTTTTGTATTAACTTCCAAGAGAGAGTGAAAAAACCAGGAGCCAAGTCAAGAACAGGCACATAGTTAGGGAATCCTATTATTTTATATCAAACCAGGAACATTTCATATACATTAAATAAAACAAATTATGAATAATGAACAATCATGCATTTCGTACATACCTCGACCAGCAGACAGGGGTTGGTTAATGCTCTGGCACTAAAAAGAAAGCTTCAAAACCCACTTTCAGGCTTCAGGGTTTCTGTTTCGAAGACTTCTTGAGATTCTTGAGGGTGAAACACAGATTTTGAAGAGAACAAATATTCTTTTCAAACACTCCTACAGTCTTGAGGTCAAACTAATAAGAAATCTAATATAGGAGCGACACTATCATAGTTTGCTTCATATCAAGACTAGAACACTTTGTTTTATGCACAGAAAATATTGACTTCACAATCGCAATATAGCCCAACGTTTTGAAGAGAACTTTTTATTTCCAAGTCCCAATCAAAGGTCTTCACTTGTCTCAATATTGAGTGGAGAAGTTTGAATGCAGTTTTTTTGAGTTTGACAAATAGGCTCGGAATTGCTTTGTTTTCAGTTACTAGCTAAATGTATCTCCTAAAATCAGCAACGCGCTCACTTCTGTTCAGGACGAAACAAAGAACACCTCCTACGCCTCAGCTTAGCTCCTGTACTTCAAGTGATGGCGCGAGAGAGAATGTTGCTGCACCAGTGCATTTATGCGGTGAACCAAGTAATTAATCAGCGATACTTCTCGTCTGTCAGAAAAAACAAACATTTTCTAATGAACTCAACATTTACATAGTCTCTCAAAATAAGTTCTAATTTTGAAAAATACGATAATTTCCTTGATAGAATCATGTATGTACATCGAAATTCACGGAGCAGCACAAAAATGGAGAGCTACTGCATTGAAGATTAAAATGAAGTTCGCTTTGACGCATTGATCCTATTGCAAATGTATGCAAATATGCTTAATTGGATGTTGGCAATCAGTTACGAAAAAATTACATTTGTTAGATTCTTAAAATAATTCAAAACAGCTATGTTGAAAGCAAAGGAAGCATAAGTAAGATATATGAAATAGGACGATTTCTATGAAATCGCACATCTATGATAAAATGGAAAACCAGCGTAGCTAAGAAAATCATGACAAAAACAAACGTTTCGGATCATAAAAATCCAATTCAAAAAATCTGACTAAGCCATCTATCTCGTTTATAAGAGAACGTTGTTTGAATAACGACCATTTCTTTAAAAACACGAATTTCAAAATTTTGGATTCAACCTCAAATTTATCTGATCTCTGCATTTCAGAATCGATGTACATTTTAAAAAACCGTCCGTCAATAAATGAAGGCGACACGGCAGTCAAACATTCTATTGTTGTTAAAATGTTCTTTATTTTTAATTTTACTATTGTCTTTTTTTATGCCAATATTTATCTGTCGGTTTGTTCTGGAAAATTAGAGTTCAGAAATTGTTTTTAATACTATGACATATTGTTTTTCAGAACACTGAGGATGAATTTTTTTATCCGAAACATTTGTTTTCATCATGGTTTTCTTCGCAACGTTGGTTTTCCATTTTATCCTAAAAGCATCAGTAACTTACGTAACATACCTACATAAAGTAGTGAACAAAATTATGTGAACGCATGAAATTTTACTTTTAATAAACTATTAGTGGGCCAACGTGCACGTAACTGCGACAGATTATGGTCCCTATCATATTGAGTAAAAATGTACTAAATATTCTTTGTACACTTCTCAAGTTATCATACTAAGATGATCTAAAAATGTAGAGTGAAAGTAGATTTTTCAAACGTACGCATTCATATACGATAAAAACGTGAACGGTTAACGAAAACATACTCAACCATTTCATCAGAATTATTTTAAAAGAAATATCATTCATTATTTAAGAAGCAATTGAAGGCAAATAAATTCTTTTATACGTAGACGATTATAGAAAAAAATTTGCATGGTTCGGTGAAAAAAAACGAGGCCAGTTACAAGGTGGTCATCATTGTTGAAGATTACCTAAAACAACCCGTGTGTGTTGTTAAAGAGGTTCTAATGACCGGAGATGAATCATTCAACCTCTTTGAGATGGAATGTCGTACGGAAAGATTTCTGCCCATTTAAATGTAACATTTGCTATCGAAAGTTCAGTTATTCGAAAATTTCAGGAAAATATCACAACCATTACCATAGCAAAGTCAGGTGCAACACAGAAGCTTAGCGTTCGTGTGCGTCGAAACATGCTGAGAAAGATCAAAAAATAAAGAATTGATTACTGAATAAATTTGTATATGAAATTTATGCTTCTGGTACAAAAATAAGTTAATCATCCGTAATTAATATAGAAGAAGAAAGCCAAAAATTAAAAAGGTTTTAAAAGTTTCCTAACAAGTAGAAAAATTGTTGCAAGTTGTTTCAAATTTACGAGTGAACATTTAAACAACAGAAATAAGTTGTTCATGACCATCTTTTTGGTCCATGAATTAACGAATAAGAATCCAATAACATGAATCTAAAATTGAATCGTCTGTAAATGATTCTGCTCGTCATGTCAGGAGAAGAGAAAAGACAGCCTATATGTGCGTAAAAATGGCATACCAACTGTGAAGTGCGGAGGTGGTGACATAATTGTTAAGGGGTTGCTTCACCTCACGTAGAACTGGTGCACTCCCATCATAAAATCGAGAATGATGGGGTCATGTATCGTCACAGCTTCCAGAAGAATCAGATCCCGAGGGCAAATCGTTTGTTCAAAATTTGCAAACGGGTTTTCCAGTTTCTCTTTTATTGCAGGGCATTTATTATTTAAGCCGCCCGGTGCCGTGGTTACACTTGAGCGACTAAAATTATATGTGCCATGGCGAGAAAGGCAGACAGGGATTTCAAGAACGCAACGACCCTAAGCACACTGTACAATTTAACCCATAAATGGTTGAATAAATGTATAAAATCAATGTTATTCTACGGCTAACCCAATTGCCTGATCTCAACCCAATTGAAAACTTTTGGGGAACACGGAAGATTCAGGTCAAGCAAAGAATTTTGTATCATCCATAGGAGTTGAAAAAATATGCATTGAAAAATGGTCTAATATGTTACCACAAATTTATGAGCACCTAATTCCATACAATAAAACCGTTTTCAAGTAATGAAAATGAGTAAAAGCTTCGCTCCTAAGTATTCAATTTTAAATTATTTGATTGCATACTTTTGTTATGTGCGGGCCGTGCATGGCTCTGCTGCACTGGTATCCAATATTAGAAAAATTCTAAGTTTCATTTTACACATTTAACTTTAGCATTAAGGAGTATAACCTGACAAAGTTTCGCGTACATCGAAAAGACTAACAATTTATTCAACCTAAAATCTCCAGCGAGCAAATATTTTCGACCAGCTTCGTATCCCCCTTCCTCCTTTCCTTTAGGTTTCATTTCATGTGATCAATATCTCCATTTTAATAATGCGGCTGATAAATTTGAAAATCAATGACTTTGCAATGCTTTTAGACTATGCACGAGATATTTAATGGCTTGTTTTCCCTTAGCTTCGCGGATTAGTTTAGCTGACACCAAATGAAACACACGTACGAGTGTGTTAAGAATCAGTTTCATTCTAACAATGTTACAGTATTTGTAAATCGGATCTTAAAATTTCAGCAGAAGATTCCACTGAGAACTTTTTGCTGTACTACCAAACTTGGTATTTCCATTTCTAGTATCGAAGACAAACGTCGGTTGGCTTCGTGCCTGGACATGAGATCTTTCGCACCGTTGAAAATACAAAACGACTCAAAATGCGTAAGCTATTCATGACATTCGGAAACTCTCTGGATTCGAGAATTTACATACGTTACTGCTGGTAGTTCAGCAACATAAATTAGAGTTCAGTTGCGAGAAATGACACATTCGTACAACTGGCAACTAAATGAGAATGTGATGCCCGAGACTCAAGAAGACAAACGAACAAGGAATTCTTTCTGAGGACTGAGGTCAAGTAAACACTCGTTTTGAATGTCGCAATAATACTTTCACTCCACTGCTGTTGAAATTGACGCAGCATTTTGCGTGGATATCTTTCAGAATTTAGTTATGAACGTCACTGGATGTTCAGATTCAAAAGGACTTTTATGTTACACTGCACAGTATTTATTGACATAATATGGGAACTTAGGTAAACATTCATCTTACATGACAACCTACGAAGTTAATCACTTCAATTAAATTGTAACAGAAAAACCGAACAGATTCAATTCGAAATTTTCTGCGTTAGAGTACCAATTTTAATAGCAAGCTTTGAAATATGACCGTACTGAAATATTTGCAAATCTGGAATGAAATTGCGTGCTTCTGGTTTTGTGAAAGCGTAATACAGCGGAAATGTTTCAAAATCATTGAATTAAATAATGTTTTTCTGGACGATAATGTCATCCCCTCAGACCGTTGCTAAAAGAAAAATAATTACTCATGCATAACATTTAACAGAAAATGTTCGTTGTAATACTTTCACAAAAGAAGGCTGATGCATGACTCTGTTTCGCTCACAAGAAATTCACTTTGCAGCTTTTTTGTAATCGAGATGTTTGCTTTCTTTCGACAATGTCGTAAAATCTTAAAAAATAACCGTAGTTTTTGAATTGTGAAAATTATTGAGGCATTTATCTTAATCCAACCTTTGATCAATAACTCAAGCGCTTACGTTAATGATTTTCAATTTACACAGCAATAACATGATAGTTAATGGTTTAATTCGATTAATAAAATACGATGTAAAGAACTTTTTTGTAGATGAATCGTAAAATTATTTCCGATAATTTGAAAATGCTTCGCTTCTGTTTCTTCATGGAATGAAAGAACTGGCCCTGTCAACAATAAATCGCTGAGAAAGACAGTGTAATTAAAAACCGAAACACTTTCGATATACAAACCTGCATACAGATTGAACTTCTCCCTAGATTTTATGAAATCGTAATCCATTTCCAATCATTTTTAACGTAGTGAAGTGGAAAAATTCATACGCTTTAAGCACAAAACTTTATTCTTGCGTTGGCAGGATTTCTCTGCTCGACTCATGACAGCTCTATTGGCGGCTCTTCACCCTGGAGTATAAAATCAACAACTAACAAAGTCGAAGCCACGAAAACTTTAACAACTTCATAAAAAGAAAGGACCGTCTGCGCATCACACAGCTCAAGTAACAGCGAAAAGGTGAGAGGTTTTAGTAATTATATTCCAACTTAATTGTAACATTTTGAAGGCACATATTGGTTTTCCTTTACGTTGCTCCCAAAATGAGAGTCATGACTAAAATGGCTCTCATAAAAAAGTGAGTGAATAACACGGTTATGCAAGAGAAAAAATCTTGTGAACGTGGTGCGTGCTGTGAGTATTGAGAATGCATTACAGGGACACTGAAATTAGCTCTTCGCATCGACGTGCAGGCGCGCCGCTTCCGTGTCCCCGGCGGAGCTAACATAGAATTCATTTCCTCGCTGCTCATTTCATTCATGTATGGAAGAAAAAATAACTTTCTTTGTCTGGACAATTGTATGCACCATCGTTCGAGAAGTTTTCACCAGATCTGCGATCGTTATGGGAGGAATACGCGAGAGAAGCCTTCATGTAAAATCTATTCATGAATTTCTTGAGAAAAATTCTTTTATGAGAACAAATAAAATTTGGGCGTCACTGCATAAGTTCTCGCGAAACTGTCTTGCTTGAGCCCAGACAATAATGTAACGTGAAGCTCAGCACAGGAAAACGGGAAAACGGACTGCATTATTCGTCTGTTGATTCGCATTGACGTTGAAAATAAATTCTATACGTGGACTGAAATGCTAGACTTGATTTGAATCTACAGCTCACATATGATTATGATGAATCTGACTTGAACTCATGAAAAAATAACATGAATATAGGACGTGTTAACATATAGCTACAAATTTATCAGCCAAAAACCAGTTAGTGATTCTTCACACTGTAATATTCGGAATATTCTCGTCATTCGCGTCATTAATTTCTCCATCGCCAGTTCCTTTAAGACAGACACACACAGAGAACTTCGGACCTTGAGTGACTAATTAGATAACTCTTTTGACCACGAGTTCTGGCCTTGACAGCAAAATTTAAATACTTTGAGGTCAAAGAAACGAATTTCGGTAGCATTTATACGCAATCTTATTGGTCATTGCCAAGCACAAAAAAATGGGGGTAAACTTTCATGCTCGTTCGAACTTTATCAGCATGCTAAATTACTCATTCACTATTGAATTTACAGTTACGTTTTAGGCACCTCTATTTACTCTCCGAACTCATTTGTTACATTTCACTCCATATTTTAATTATTATCAACACAACATTATCACTCGAATCTATTAATCCCATTCAAACTTTTTGTCACGTTGAATCCGTCCATTCACATCCCCATAGCGCCACTGAAACCAGCTGTTTTCCGATGCCTTGCCGGCACTTCAGAAAGAAGTTAATTTCCGGAGATAGCGGGACGGAAGCGAGGTGAGAGCGGCTCCGGCACACCCCTTTCATCGACGAGGGCAAAACTGCAACTGAGGGCAGAAACAGACTGCTGTAGCGGCGTCCCAACTGGTGACCTCAGTTACCTGGGGGTTCAACAGCTGCAACTGGTGGTTCCTACGACATTTTATGCCTCAGGCGAAAGTTGTGCTGTGCGATGCGACGTTTTGATGTTCTCAGGCACTCTTAGTGTACCGTCGAGAGTCATTGTAAATATACAGTATTTTTAACGCGTTAGATACGCTGTGGTAAATACGCGGGCAACTAACCATATTGCTCGAGTAGGTACCGATATACACTCCTCATCGTGAAATAAGGACCGGTCAATAAACCGGAAATATTCTTTGGCGCGGATAAAGTTTAAAAGTTTATCAGCAAAAGTCTGTTCATTGGTCAAGAGAAAGAATGAAAATATAAACAATTTTTATCTAATAAATTATTTTAAAAGTCACATCTCAAATAACTGAGTTACCTGTCAGCTGTCGAAAAAATTAAGGCGAGTAAATCAAACAATAAAAATAAAACTTTTTACATTGAAGGTGAAGCCAACAAAATAAAGACTTAATTATGAGACTGGTCTCCATTCACGTTGGTAGCCTCTAAAATATTTCGAAGCCTATTGGAAACGAAGGTTTTAATAGGGTAGGAATAAAATGTCTCAAAGCAGTGAAGATGAGATCACGAAGACCGTTATCTGTCTCAAATTGCTGTTCACTTCTGTAGCTATTTCTTACCCTCTGTATCCAAGTGTTCCTTATCGGATCCAAATCTGGAGAATAGGCTGTGAGACGGAGAGGTGAATATTAGTATCTTAAAAGAAAGACTTGGTCGAGCGGATATTGTTGAACACTGCATTTTCCTGATGGAAGAACAATATATCACCACCCAAACGAATGTCCTCCGACATAATGAATGTTCTCTGCCACTTGTAAACGTACTTAACCACTGTCTGACATCCCTGTTAAAGTTGAAGATCCATTGAACCACTGGAAGAAAGGCACCCCACACCATGATGGAATTTCCTCCACTGAGAAGACGTAAAAAACGTCTTCAAGGAGTAACTCTTCTTTGAACCACTAATGCTTGAAGTCATTAGGAACATCTAAATTATTTTTTTTTTATCATCATAGAACAAAAAATTTTCCTCTTTTCAACTTCTTATGTTTGGTGCGCTCTGACAAACTCTCGTCGGTGTCCTTTGTGATCTGAAAGTACACGAGGCGCTTATTGGGACTTTTTTCCCAAAACTATTTGTTCCAGGTGTATCGTGGGTACTGGACTGCATTTGACATCCGTGAGGACCTCAGTCTGTCTTGATGATCGTTCTTATCTTGATAGATAAATTTGCGTATTCTCTCACAAAATTAATTTTTTGTCTACTACTATATTTCGCTTTGTTCTATAACTGGAAGGATCTTTGAGAAAGTTGCAAACCCCTATTTTAAGACGTTTAACCTCGACTGTGATTGTACACATCGGCAAACTTTGTTTAGGAAACTCAACGATCTGATCACGTTTAAAATAGAACAGTTTACTGGCCCTGGCCACAGCGACAACCATGCACCGTGAGTGACAACCTCTAACTGAAGTGATATCCTAGGATTTCCAAAAATTTGAAGTCTGATGTGACTTGTTCTCAAATTTCTTACCTGCTTGAGATTAGCTAAATTACTAATAACTAGATTTTCAAATTAAATTTATTAGACAGAACTTGCTTGTCCTCTTCATCCTTACCTTGACCAAAAAGTAAACTTTGATTAAAAAGCTTCAAAAGCGTATGTTCGAAAATACAGGGGGCGAAGGGTATTTGAGAACATATCGTTTTAATTCATTAAACACTCAAGTCTTTTGAAATAATTTTATTTTATTTCATGTAACCCCTTCAGAGTTAGATGTTAATTTTAGAAATGGAAAGATATTCAGTCATAGTTATTTGAACTATGGTACAAAATAGTGATTTAGAAATCAATAACTGTTTACATTTTACCAGATCATTTGTTCATAAGGCTAATTTGTCCATGAGGCTCATTTGTTCATGAGGCTCATTTGTTCAACAGGCTCATTTGTTTGTTCATAAGAGATGTGAGGGCAATGTTTCCCCTGCAGCAAAGAGACAAAACATTTTCCAAGCTCTGATACCATGGAAACACCAGAATTTACACTTAATGTTCACAATATTATCGATGAAGACCCAGGAAGAGGCGAAATAACTCCAGGTATCAGAGTAGATTATCAAAACTGTGCTACATCAGAACAGTCGATACAAGTCATACGTAATGAGGGAAAGCTAATTTGGATCAGCAAAGACGCAAGGAAACCGGTATCATGCATTCAAAATGCTTACTTAATAAAGTCAAAAACCTCCTTGCACATTTCATGCTTTGATTTTTCTTTGACGAAAAAGAACTTCAACCAAGATCAGAAAATTAACTAACGAAATCACAATTGGCTACGTGCAGAGCCTTCTTAAGCACTGGCGCTGATGCACACCAAATTTCCCGCAACTGTGTTAGTTTTTAGGAGTCGTAAACAGTGAAGGTCATGTCATGCCACCTTATATTTTCCCATAGGGTCATAGGGTTGGTGCTGCTGGATGCATTGGTGTTCTAAAAGCCAATGTTAAGCCCTCGATAAATAAAGTATCCAATGGAAGGTCACACGTCCTTTCGCAAGACTCAGCACCTTCTCACAAATTCACAGTAACCCAAGCTGGTTATCGGAGAGTAAATTTAATAAATTTGACAGTTTTATTAGGACGAATAAAAAACACTAGGCATCTATAAATTAAAATTGATTTCAAAGAAATTCAATAGGCAAGAAAATTAGACTATTTTCGGAGAGTTTAACTGAAAATAACCGACATTAGCATGTATTGAAGCTTTAATGCGGGCCCGGAACCTGGAGCATGCTGATTTTACACTATCCCATGGAAGACTCTCAAAAAACACTATAATTTTATCGATTAACTGGTCTCCATTAGTACTGGCACGGCGATTGAAATCTTTCTCGACTCGATACATAAGAATCCTTCGGGTTAAGATCAGGGGAGTTTGGAAGCCAAACATTGGGATTTGTGTATATCACATCACCCTCTGAGGAAACGCATCCGAAACCCATGACAGTTTGGGGAAATTAAGTCTCCTCGCAGCCTCGTAGTCTCCATTGCAACCCTCTAGTTCATGCCGGATTGTTTTTACGATG
This sequence comes from Morinoia aosen, assembly GCA_030386875.1. NCBI lineage: Eukaryota > Metazoa > Arthropoda > Malacostraca > Amphipoda > Talitridae > Morinoia > Morinoia aosen. The sequence continues at coordinate 13,507,267 of CM059567.1, read as the reverse complement.
TTCAGGGAGCGTTGAGCAGCGACCATAATCTCATTTTGATGACCAGCGCTAATCATCATCATGTACAAGTTATTCTCTTCCACGAGTTAGATGGCTCCCAGTCATCCATTCATGCTGTCATCGTGCATTGGAATGAAGAAGGGCCTAAACTTTAAACTTGAGCCTAGTTGGTGTGAATGAATTTTAAAAAATCTGGAAAAATTCAAATGTTATTCTGTCAAATTTATTCCGAACACCCTGCATTTACGATCAAGAGATCTCCATCGCACGGCATCGAACTCGCCAAATATAAATCCTATAAACTACAACATGTGAAATGTCGTTGAGAGGGAGACTAATCCGCATCCTCATGAAACTCTATTCCTGTATTGAGGGCCACTATTATCCAGGTGATGTCCGAAATGAACAAGTACTGCTTAATTTTAGCTTGTGAACGAAATCGGACCCTGAATAGATGCAGTCATTCTGGCCAAAGGTAGCTTCATAGATTAATTAGGTAGGGAAATATCATCAAGGATATTTTTATAGATTTTATTTAATTTGCACATTTTAGCTTAAACAGTTTTTATTTTAACATACTAAAAATATCCCAACATAGCTGTGGAACTCCATAGTATTTTGTCAGTTTTCACTGGTCTTAAGCTGATGATCGAGAGCATATTTGAGTGTTATTTCAATAATTTCCCATCCTTATTCAGAATAGATTCAAGTGAAAGTGGTAGAATATTGTCGAAAATTTGTATTTTTTACACTTGTTATGCAGGATATGAGTTTATTCAAGCAGTCAAATCCGATTCTCATTTTTTCTGCTAACAACCTAGCTACACCAACTGCGGCAACCTTGTGAACATAGTCAGCATGTTGAGAGTGGCATGATTTCTAAGGCTAAAAAATAGATCTAGATAGATCCAGTTTAGAAATAATAAAATGCAAAGAAAGATTTCACAAGAGTCATTAGTAAAATGCAGTTTCATGCGAGAATACGAAGGAAACGAGAAGCCGACCCGTTTCATACAAAGATCTACATCCGTACTTCACCTGAACAGAGTTAGTATGATGGTTGGCTTTCTCATTTGCCAGTTACGAAAAGAACTCGAGCAGTGAGCTTTGCTATACATGGAATCAATTTATGGACTATATGACTGCAAAATTACTGAAATGCTCAGCAATAGCCAACAATGTTTCACTGCATGGCTGGTATCGACTCAAACCGTGAGCTTGGACGCGCAGTCACAAAAAAATGCCTCGAATAATGAGCGCCTTTGCAAATTTTTTAAAGTGACGATAACGTTCATCCCAGAAACATCGTTTGAAAATTAACACAAAAAAATTGAAGATGCTTCAAACCGCACGCTTACTCTGGTTAAAAGTATCAAAAAAGATTGTTTATCCTGGCTCAATCAGTGCACTTGATTATCTTGCAAACTGCCACGGATCGTAAAATGTTAACGAACTATGAAATCGCGACTGAACCGAAATTTCAGAGACATATGAAGAAAAAATTATCAAAATTACCAATTCATATTAAAATATCAAATGCATTTTTTCAACATACATTCAGTAGCCTCTCAAACAACTAAATGGCATCAACATGCCTCAAAAAGAGAAACATGTTACAACACTAATGTGCCGATAATAATATGGAAAAACTCACAGGTCATGGGAGCACACATCTGTGAGACCGCAGCTTCCTCGTATTGAAGCGAATGTAATGGTGATTGTACATAAATGTTGAGTGCGCGTATGTGTGTGTGTAGCGTGTGTGTGTGTGTGTGTGTGTGTGACCGCCACTTCTCCTTCACTTCTACACAAGTGCCAATAGTTGCAATTGGTGGCTGAGAGCATTTGACTTGGTGGTAACCCAAAAAGGGGTCACTCGGTTTGTTGCTGTTGTAATATTCTATTCCCTTCTACCTTATCCAAACAATGCTCTTAGAAATGTTGTTTTCCCCTACCAGTTAGTTTTGGAGTGACATATGCAGTAGACGGCGCCCGTATGACTGACAAGCACCACACATCACCCGCCACGCATCACCCGCCACACATCACCCGCCACGCATCACCCGCCACGCATCGCCCGCCACACATCACCCGCCACACATTACCCGCCACACATCACCCGCCACACACCACCTGTCACACACCACCCACCACAAACCACCCGCCACACATCACCCGCCACACACCACTCGCCACACACCACTCGCCACAAACCACCCGCCACACACCACCCGCCACACACCACTCGCCACACACCACCCGCCACAAACCACCCGCCACACACCACCCGCCACACACCACCCGCCACACACCACCCGCCACACACCACCCGCCACACACTGCCCGCAACACATCACCCGCCACATATTACCCGCCACACATCACCCGCCACACATCACCCGCCACACATTACCCGCCACACACCACCCGCCGCACATCACCCGCCACACACCACTCGCCACACACCACCCGCCACACATCACCCGCCACACACCACTCGCCACACACCACCCGCCACACATCACCCGCCACACACCACCCGCCACACATCACCCGCCACACACCACTCGCCACACACCACCCGCCACAAACCACCCGCCACACACCACCCGCCACACACCACTCGCCACACACCACCCGCCACAAACCACCCGCCACACACCACCCGCCACACACCACCCGCCACACACCACCCGCCACACACCACCCGCCACACACTGCCCGCCACACACCACCCGCCACACACCACTCGCCACACACCACCCGCCACAAACCACCCGCCACACACCACCCGCCACACACCACCCGCCACACACCACCCGCCACACACCACCCGCCACAAACCACCCGCCACACACCACCCGCCACACACCACTCGCCACACACCACCCGCCACAAACCACCCGCCACACACCACCCGCCACACACCACCCGCCACACACTGCCCGCCACACATCACCGGCCACATATTACCCGCAACACATCACCCGCCACATATTACCCGCCACACATCACCCGCCACACATCACCCGCCACGCATTACCCGCCACACACCACCCGCCGCACATCACCCGCCACAGATCACTCGCCACACACCACCCGCCACACATCACCCACCACGCATCACCCGACACGCATCACCCGAAACACACCACCCGCCACACTCAGAAACCAAGTACACTTACTAGCGGAGCCCTCGCCTCAGCGTCTCTTATGAACATGCATCGTGACATGACGCGAGCTTCTTTTCCCTGCTCATGTCGACTTTGTATCTCCCTAGATGATGAAGTTAAAAAATGTTTTTTATAGAGATCCCTTTGTCATGACATGACCATATCTCGTGAGTGACATGCAACGAAATGCCGTTGTTACGTTGGAGGGCTGAAGAGTAGAATAAAAAAGTGTGACTTTGCATAAGAATATATTCAACTTCTCTCCATTGATACTGGTTAATTATTATTTAGGGAAATTAATCGCACTACTTGGGCTTAATAAATTAGACACTCATGCTCAAACACACGAAAAAAATACGGTGATTAAATTTTTAAAAGAAATCGTACATTTCAGCCCCGTTTGGTCATTCATATTGCGTGTGTGCGTGATACAAGACACTGTGACTCAACCAGAAAGCGTCAAGTGCAGTTTTGGCCTGTGATTGTCATCCTCTGCTTAAAATATCTTAGGAAAATTTAATGTTTTCGTACTTCTTCGTCCTATGTATTTATCATTCGATGAGACTGCTCAACCCGTACATGCTCAATGATTTTATGTTTTTTCTTGCTTCTTTTTTCACCTTGGATGGTATAAGTTGTTTCTTTTCGTAGTTTGTTGCGATCAAAGCATGGGTGTCCTTTTTGCGCTTTTCGCTCGCTTGATTTTTATCATTTATCCGTCTGAAGATGAATTCTTAGCTGATACATTTTGTTGCGATACGGAGAAAGGGGTGGGTTTAGGACCCCCTTCCCATACGCTGAGGGACTCTCAACCCCCGGACACATTTTAAAGTATTATCCATCATGCTTGCGTACACCTGCATACCAGACATGGAGAATAAAAGGATTGAAGATTTACATGAATTTATTTTTGGGAAACACGTGGGATAAATCATACAAGGCATTGAAACGAAATGATTTGAAAGGGCACAACTGCATTAATGAAAGGCACACACATTTCTACCGTTTTAAGACTCTAAACATGACATGAAATAATTGTGATGCTTACCGAGAATTCAAGTTACCAATACTCCTTCGTTGACAACAAATTACGCATCCACACAATCGCGGGCTCCACAGCAACACAAGGCACAGAAATTACGAGGTTGACAAATTACAATTTACCCTTGACTCACAACCAGGAATTAAATTATAGGATGCTCAGAACTGCACACAACGTAGTCTAAGCACTCATCTGAAAAGAATCACACTTAAATCACGCGCCAGGTGAAAACACTTTTCTGTGTGTAACACTCCATTTTAAAATTGCACTTAAGCGCCCTCATTTTTCGAATTCACCCTGCCGACAATTATACACTTTCCACTCTGCTGTGATGTGCGGCTGCAGCTGACCTAATTCCATTCCGTTGATGCTGGATTTTCTTTTCAATTCTGAAGCCTGCACGCGGACTCGGTCTGCTCATCTTGCTCGGCGATGCTGCGGTTTTCTGGCTGCGCTTGCGCTCAGGCTGAGAAATGCGAGACAACGTCTGCCCGCCACTTGCAGATCTTTCAGCGCTCGACATCACTGCTGGCTTGAAGATGAACTTGGACAGTTATCTTGCTGGAGAAGGTGGAGTTGTTTGCGAATTTGGAGTTGGTGGAGTTGTTTGCGAATTTGGAGTTGGTGTAGAAGCCAATGGAATGTTTTCTGTAGAGTTATTGACGCTTTGACTATTGTCGATTACCACCGGGCAGCTGAGGTGTTTTGAACGGTTTTGTTGCAAGTTGTCGTTTCGATGCAGTTGAGGTGTTTGAGCGGTCTTTCTTGCAAGTCATCGTTTCGATGTCTGCTGGTGACTTCGCGCAGATGTACATTTCGTTGTTCTTGTGCACCCCCCGGCAAGGGACGGGTGCACTTGCTCACGCAATCAGGTTCTAGCTGCTTCCCTTACGCCGCTCCACACAAAAATCCTCTCTAATGTACTTGTTCGCCGCTTATATACTCTCGCTTGTTTTCTTTTTCAGACTCTTCTCGAACCTTCCCAGCTACAGAGAGAGTCACTCAATTCTCATTCGTTGAACGCTTGCCGGTTGTGAAGTTTCCATCTCTGATTGGATCGCGCTCGACACCCCAAACACGTGATTCCTTAGAGGGCACACCATTGGTGTAGCAGGTGCCGCTCTCTGCTAAGCCTTACTCCTTCTTCTTTCGAATCTGCCCTCGAGCTCCCCAGCTCAGCCACTAACGCCTACGTCTGTGTGTATGTGCGTGAGTGTGTCGATGTGCGTGTATGTGTGTGACTGCGTGTGTTTCGTATCTGCCCCTCGCCTGTGCTGGCTGCTCAGCACCGGCGCTTGTTTTAATGGGCTGAAATTCCAATACCTAAGAAAACACCCGTGTATTTCCCCAACGTTAAATATTTCCCCGAGTAAAGTATTTCCCAAATTTGTTTCCGAAAGTATTTCCCAAAGAACATTTTACGAGCCTGTTTCCCCAAAAATATATTTTACGAGAGTATTTCTCAAAATTTCCCAAAAATGTTTTATGAGAGTAATATTTCTGGACAATTTCCTCAGTGTATGATTTAAATAGTCACTGTAAAAAATTTAACGTTGGTTCGACCAAAGTATGTAGTTCAATTACAGCAAATCTTTCCTCCTAAGCTGAACCGTGACAAACTTTTCGACCAATGTCTAGGGCGCCATCCATAAGAAATCTAGAAACTCAAAATCCGAGGTATGATAACCCGTTATACGAGCCGATGCGCTCTCACAAAACAGAACTGCACGATAGTGAGGCTCAGTGATCCCTTCAGCGAGATGTGAGCTTTCGCTGGTCCTTATTATTGAGCTCAGGTCAGCCCTGATGTCCATCTAATGATGTTTGCCCCCAGTGGGTGTAGCTGGGCAGTAGTTTTATTTGCCTGTCCAAAGACGTCTCGGAAATACGAGTTCGGTAACACGACTAAAAAATAACAAGGCCACAAAATTATCTAGGCATTTTAGTTTTTTTGTGCTCTGATTACTTGGGTAAATTTCCTGCTTTGGTAGCGGACTTTCCGTTGTGAACGGCAGATCACTTGAGTTATCTAAATGGAAAACACTCGTTTTCTACTCTAACACGCTTTGTTTTTTGTGGGATGCAGTTTCCAAAAATGCTTGTGCTTTTTGATAACTTAACAACATTTTAGGAATTACCACTGTCGCGTAGCTCAACTCTCACATGTTGACGTGTTTCTGCCGAAGCAACGTTCCGTGCTCAGATTTACTGTGTGTAATTAACATAACATGAAATTTCAGAATGAATATAGAGGAAAGTACGGAATATATAAAACTGTTTTTATTTCATTCATAAAGATATTTCACAAGCTCAATTTGATCCTCATTATTACCAAAATGAAGTGCCGTCCTGTCAATGATTTAGAGCACACTTAGACTAATCATTCATTTGTGAGTAGCAATAAAATCCCTCAAAAATTCTGGACACCTATCGGAAACATTATTCGACAGTGTGCAACAAAGCAGAGCGTGTTAAATGCTTTATATTATTAGTTACATTGTTGTAAAACATGAGACTAATTTTCAATGATGGTATTATTAGATATTGTAATTTCAGTTTTAGTTGTTATGGTAGCTCACACATGTAATCCTGTTGCATACGTCAGACGTTTACTGTCATTGTATTGGTGTTCAACATCTGCTACGCTCCTGACGTCGCTAAACACGTTTACGCTATAAACATAGACATGCACAATAACCTAACGGTGATTGGAAAGCCCACATTAAGATAGACGCCTTCATTCCCGGTAGCATTCCCAGTCCAGAGATTCCCGGTGCACATAACCAACAGCCCGCATCAGGAATGCAGGCGGAGCGGCCTGCAGCGGTGGTGGCCGGGGTAGATCAGCTAATTCCGGCCGAGTTCCGAGAAACGCACCCTTAATCCCTGGCAATTGAAATTAAACTTTTGCCAGAACTGAGATAAAATTACTCCATTTTATCGAGTCAAAGGAAACAATTTTGAAGTAGGTTTCTTTTTAAAGATGCGAACTTTAATTTGAATACGGCTGTAATTAATTCCCTTCCGTATTTTGAAATAATTAAGCGAGATAGTTCATTACTGATGATAATAATTGCAGTAAATTGATGTTTTAGAAGGATTACATCCTTCATCGTGAACATATACGAGAAAACGCATTGATAAACCTGATAAATTTTGCGTTGCAGTACAAGCTAAATACTCTTCTGAATATCTTCTCGAAAATCCATCGTCAGGTTTTTCTATCGTCATTCAGTTGAACCAACCACCGGTGCGAAATTAAAAGCATCGATAAAGTCCTAACTGAGTAGGGATTTGGAAGCGCTAAATAGCTGCAGATTTCCCAACGCTTTGCGCTCGTGTTAAAGTCTGTCAAAAGGAAGACATGCATGGCTCGTTCTCAGCCGTTGGCTTTCATGCTAAAAGCTGTTTCAACAAAATTTTTGCATCTCAGTGCTTAAAATTTGTGTAACGCAAGGAAATTTGAATGATTTAAACATTGTATTTTGGATATTTTATAAACGGACTATTTCACACCTCTCATTCTCATTACAATACGGTGGAAACTTGTGTTCAAAATAAGGTTACACTGAGACAATGTTTCAATTTCTGTGCTTGTTTTTTTTATTTTTTTCGGTTTTAGAGGGCATTTTGGAATCACGTGCCTAAAAGAGTGCTATTGTGAAGTGTAAATACAATTTTAATGGTACCGACGTTTCAATGATATTTAAGATACTTGAGATAAGTTTGAAAGACCGAAATGAAAATCAATATTACCTCTCCTTGAACACTGTTGCAATCCCATCTAAACACTTTCTGTAAAAAACACCCATGGAGAAATTACTAGATGAATCTACTAAACTAGCCACTGCACTATGTATATTTAATGTTTCTGTTTCATATTTACCAACCGAAGAGCCAACACCTAGACATCAATAGTTTGGAACAAGCTTTTGAAATATTTCTTCCCAAAAGACAATATAACATCATTAATCTATCAAGTTCCTGAACTGCCCAGAAAATGTGAAAAACAAATATTTTTCAGAAATGGCAACAAATTGGAGCGCATTTTTACCGAAGTAAATAATGAAGAATTTAAATTGATGTAATTGTGCAAACCTTACCAACTTTGTGATCTCCTCGCATTTTTTATGCTTTCTAAAATTGGATCAAGGTCCCACTTAGCAAGAGCCAGAGTCCTAACACTGGATTGGCTCATGTTCTCAATTCTTTATGATTGTTCATTTAGACCTCAGTTTTACCCAACCACTTATGATGTAATTCATGCATTAAGCTACTGCCATACTGCAATCCCATAAAATTTAGGACTGCATAGAAGCCATAAAGCAGGCTTTTTCACAAATAAATTAGCCCTTTAACTGAGGCACTGAATACTGTGAGAATTGTTGATTTGTAGTTGATTCATTCTCACTCTGGAATTATGAATTAGTTAGAGAATTGTTACGTAGCTTTGTGCACCAACGCCTGCCGTGTAACGAGGAGTTGTCTCCTCTGTCCCAATAAAATGCACAAGTCATTAAAATAATTGGAAAACATCATTACTCTCACTTGCACACACAAACGCTGCGTAGAACCTGTGAACTAAAATTATTAAAAGCACTCACCGAGTTATTCCATACTCCCTTTACCTACAATCAGAAGGCATTTTTCTTTCTCAATGTCTCCTTCATGTGTGTGTTTCATCTGTGATGATCGTCTTCACATTATGGGATGAACACGTCGCTATTTCTTCCACTGACATGTACTCCAACAATCTCATAATAAAAACTACAAACGCTTATATATATACAGGCTACAGGTGGCGTAAATTCAGAGTGCACTTGCTCTGATCGATCTAAAAATCCTTAATTCAAATGCGGAGTACGAGAAAACTGCTCACTTTTTAACTTGTTCAAATCGAAAAACATTGAATTACCGAATGTTTATTTCCGAAACAATCATGTACAGCAATCGGAAAACTACTCCTAACAAAATATATAAAGAAACCAAAAAAGTTCTATCCGTGTTTGATTAGCCAGTCACTGAAATTGAAATGCATACGTCACGCGTGTAGCAATTGTTTTCAGATTTGGTCAGTCGAAAGTAGGAACTTCAGACGTTATAAAAACACGTGCACCGTGCTTGGCCATCAGTAATAAGCCGGACAGCAGTGGAAAAGGTTGGAAGAGTCAACAAATCTCGATCGGGGCTGTTTGCTTTACCACTTCAAAGTGGGCTTATCAGCAGCTACATCAAGTCGTCGCATAAGTCAAGTGTTTGGGGATAGAGCTGTGAATAAGCGTACTGCAAGGCGTTGGTTTCAAAAGTTCAAGTCGGGAGATTTGTCTTGTGATGAGCCGCGCTGTGGACGACCACAGGTCTTGGATCCCTGGATGCTGTATGCGGCCATTGAACAGGACAGTAGTCTAACGTGTGGGAAACTTGCAAGAAAGTTCAACGTTTACGATGAAACAGTTAGACTTCACCTGCACCGCCTAGGTAAGACGAAAAAACTGAGCAAGTGGGTTCCGTTCGTGCTGTAGGAGGTCTACAAGAGACAACGAGTGGCAGGCTGCTTATCTCTGCTTTCTCGCCCCCGTACATTCGATCGAGTGCATACCAGTGATGTCCTTGTTCCTTACTTATTCGATCGAGTGCATACCAGTGATGAAAAGTGGGTTCTGTACGAAACTCCAAGCGTTTCAGATATTAGTTGTCACCTCAAGATGCTATTGCTCACACCGCAAGACCGCCTATGCACCCACGCAAGATGATTTTGTTTTGAGTCTGGAGGACAGGTCTTCAAGTGGTTCATTATGAGCGGCTACCAATGGGCCAAACGGTCACTGAAGACCTATACTCGCAGCATGGGAACGTGTACAACAGGCATTGCGCCAGAAGGAGACAGCACTCGTGTATCACAAAGGTGTACTTTTCCTCCATGATAACGCCAGGCCGCATGTCGCGCGAGGGGTCAGGGATACCCTACAGCAACTGGGGTGGGAGACTTTGTCCCTTCCACTTTATTCGCCTGACCTTGTGTCATCCGATTACCACCTCTTACACACCCTAAATAATCATCTTCGTGGGAAATCCTTCAATAATGAAGCAGACTTGCGCTAAGTCCTCACGGACTTCTTAGCGTCCAAAACCCCAGGGTTTTACCGAAGAGGATTGAACACGTTGGCAGAAAGTACTGGATGCCGATGGCGATTACTTCGTAGACTAAATATAAGTTACACATACTGTGATCCGTTTTTTTTTCCTTTAAAAATGGACAAACTTTTTTGGCTACCTTGTAGTGAGCAAACAGTTTTTGCAATTGATGTACTTACAACAGTTTTAGTTCGCCTGACGTGCAACATGTGTAAATTTCAGCTAAACACATTATCAACCATGACTTGGCATCACTTTACATACTAACACTTCTAAATTCTCGTTTACTTCAGTTACCACAAGGTTGCCGTTTCATCTTTCGCCATCACATCGAGTGCGCGTGGTGTGTCACCCCATTCTCAATGTAAAGCAAATTCTTTCAATAGTTTAGCTCTCAACTGGGGCTCAAAGCGTTGCTCGGAAAATTTTCAATTCCTTATGCAGTATAGTTTCATCAAGTCGCTCTTCAATCTCTCCGCCTACTCGTGTAAATCCTACGATGTTTAAAATTTCCATATCTGGAATAAGTCCCAAATAATAAGATGCGTTCTAGCTTTTTATTTAAAGTAAAATCAATTACTTTTAGTAATCAATTATATATTAATCAGATATCCACAGGATAATTCCGTTTTTCTTCCCTTCAACTTACTCTTCTCAATGGACTGTTTTGATTGCTCCAAATTCGGCCTTTCTCTTTCTTGCATTGTGCTAATGATGATTGCATAATCAACAAGTTAAAATGACCCGATTAGTGTCATAAAGAATCAAAAAGATTAGCTTCCTCAAATTGATCTTATATTTCCATTAATTTATACCCAACTTACAAGCATGACAATAAAAAATTTCAAATGCTATTCTTCATATCGCAAATTGATTATTCGATTTTGTTAAATTTTTCCAACTTGCTTCCCAAAATTCTGCTTTAGTGGTCCAAGCTCTGTAAACACTTAGCTAGCGGTGTTTAATTGATTCTTTATTGCTACTTTTCCGATCACAATCACAACCTGCGGAGTCACGTACCTGCGAGGGGTGCTTTCTTTGCTCAATTTTTCCGCTCTGGTTTTCTGCTATAACTCCTTGGATTCTTTATCGAATTTCATTCGTTTTTTTTCAAGTACCGCCTCTTACCTGGCGCCTTTCTCTTTCATCTCTCAAATCGAGGTATGAATCTAATTGTGCCGTAGGTAGTTTCCTCAAACACAGCTCGGATTACCCCATTGCAGAGCGTGGAAATTTAGCGCTCACATAATGTGTCTTGTGAATGATAATAAAAGTAGTATCCGTGGTGTTCGTGGTAAGTTCTTGGTTAATCCGAGTAAGAAAAAGCTGCTGTTTCTTTATCTTCTCTTAATGGTTAGGAACTGACGTGCAAGACTTTCGCAGAAAATTTAAAAAGTTCAGAAAACACCGTGTTTTTTATGGTTTACGATCACCTATTAGACACTTAGCATGTTGAATGCTTAGTGATTAGTATTTGAAAAGATAATTATTAATTTTTACACTTCAGCTCTGGTCATTATTTACAATCAATATACGATGATAATATTTTATAATTGAATTAAAAATTATGAAAATATTTATTAATGATTTAACGTTAATAATTTTAACTGCTTCAATATAAGTAACGTCACACTCTTGCTGAAACATTTGGCAAGTTTTATACTACGTACCTTCATTCCAAGAAATACTCATTTTTTTCTGCCACTTGATTTCAGGTTCATACGTTCGGAACATGTTTTCATATCTGTTTACAAACCAGTTTTATTGGAACTTCATTGTAATATTTTTTATACTTGAAGAATGGTTTGTAGATAAATTATAATTTCCTACGACAAAAAATCAGAAATTAGTTCAATGTTTTTCAGATGCACATTGTACGCTAGTCATGGGTCTTTGGTTGGCATATTATTGGCATGGTGTATACATTGATTTTAAAGTTCTTTTTGTGGCAATTTTTCACATATACTATTCTGTACAAAATTTTTAAACTAATTAACAATAGTTTTAACGAAAGTAAAACATTTAACGTACGAACTGTAAAGGCTCTCAGTCCCTGTGCAGAGAATGAGCTGCGAATGTTTCCTTCAGTTGTACTTGACACACGCCCAACTTGTGAGTCCTTGGGTGAAATGTGACATTCAAATTTTACAGCTAGATAGAGCTCATTAAGTCTTACTCTATTACTCTCGTTCGAAAAATTCAATTTGTAATAAACTCCTAAGTGAAATATTTGCTAATTAAACAAAATGATTTAATAGAAGTAGCTAGTGGAAGTATCTACTAGAAGTAAACATCAATTTTATACTGAATTTCACTCCCGTTGGTGATTACGCGTGGCAATTCGGGAAACTCTAAGAGATCAAATGCAATGATGAGCAGCTAAAAAACGTTCAACTGCGGATAGAAATTTGCAAAAAAGATGACTGAGGGAGATGCGGCGACAGAGCTGGCAGTGAGTAATGAAATGCAAAAACGGAAACTCGCATGGACCCGTTGCATGGGAGCTCGGATCATGATGGCAGGTGGATGAGGCCAAAATATGCGAGACTCTGCAAAAAATCCACAACAGATAACCGTGTAATAAATATTCAAGAGATTTTGTGTGATCTTGAAAATTATAGAAGAAAGTTGATTAAGATGCGTCAATTTTTATCACAAAGAGCTCAATAATTATTGAAGATTTATCTCTGCCATCACTCTTCCCCTTCAGATGGTCTGCTTTTACCATAACTTCACCACTACAAGAGTTCTCCCTTCACCACCACTCTACGTTCATTGGAGCTCTACTCCTCCTACCACTGCTGTACTTGCAGGTCTAAAACTATACCACGTCAGGAACTATTTCTATCAACCTACGCACTTTAGTCTGTTTTCAATGCTTCACTCCTGGGCACCCAAAATAATTTAGGATTCAACTTTGTAATTTCTAAACACTCTTCCAGCAACTAGTCTCTAAGCATCAGAGGAAAACAGTATAGTACATGGTCTATTCCCTGTATTCCGCATAGATATAATAACAAAAACACGATAGCATTCAATTCATTCAATAAATTTACACGTACATAACGAAATTATGAAGATAATTTAAAAGTCCTGTCCTACAAGTCTCAACACAAGACATTATCACTCCCCTCACTTTCTCCAGCAACAAACAAACAACAATTTTCTAAAACTTTCATGTCCTAGCACCCACTTAAAAGTTTTCCTTCTAGTATACCTTACAGAAAATACACAAGAGTTCTTGTAGAGAACCTGGATAGTCGCCGGCAGCAGGATCCAATTCCCAAATCGTTCCTTTGTCCAGTTAATTTCAATCAGCAAATTGCCTTCTGCGAAGATTATTGCAGCGGCCAGAGCATGTGGGAAACACGCAGCATAGATCCCTTGAGCCCACACCGAATATTACCAATCCAGTTATATAATTAGCCTGTCGAATTAGTGAATTCAAGGCCAATGTTCGCTGTGAGCTGTCCATGTTCCCGATTGAGGCTCGATGTTGCAGGCGCCGAAGAGAACAGCTCTTGCGTTCGGACCAGCAATGTGTTGACGGTCCAATATTGCAGCGATAGGTTGTCGTCCGTCAGTCTGCCGCCTGCCTGCGCTCTGGCAGGCTGGCACGACAGAAAATCAGGTAATGTTACTGTAACTACCTAACGTCATTTCCAGTTTCAGGATGCGTCAGGTTCAAGCCCGAAACATATCGCTTCCTGAAATTCATTCCAAGCTTTCAGTTCTCGTGAAACTTTGGTAAATCAAAATTATTGTTGCTAATTGTTTTAACTGTACTTAAACGTACTAAAAGGAACATAATTTACTTCTTTTCTTGTCATTGGCAGTATCCAAAATTACTCCACTATTTTGAAAATTATTATAATCTATCAAGAAATTGTCATTTCCCATGAAAAATTTGCCTTACTACTAGCAGTTCGCTACGTTTCCGTTCAACCGTCATTACGAAACATGACTTATTGTTGCTTTAGAAATAAAATTTGTATCAGTGCTTCAAGTTTTCCAAATGAGTCTTTAAACTCGAGTTCATGTTGAAATCCAACTCTAACTTTGCAAAACTCATCAAAGAACAACTGCAGTAACGATTTTGGGTGATACGGCAGCGGCTTTGCAGGCTGACATTTCAGCGCTTGCCTCAAGCTTTAGTTGGGCTCCCCACTGCAGTAACTCCATCGGTGAACTCCATTAAGCAACACCGAATGATAGTTTCCGGCCAATGGTGTCATCATGCATCCGGTAATAGTGGTGCAGTGTAGAAAACCCCATAGCAACGGCGGTATAGTTTTTACTGCAGTGAGCAGACAGCAACAGCAATCGAATCAATCTAGCTGATTGGTGGTCACTGGAACTAAAGTGATTTTCAAATCTCAGCCTTAATTTCCATAATCAACTTGACGCATGGCATGAATGACCTTTTCACTATACCCCCTTGAGCATCACCAACCTCCATCCCATGAATAATTAACATGCATCACCTACGATCCCAACACCCTTCAACACCATTTCGCCGCATCCTCATCTTTGCCATGCATCACCCTGCGTCACAAGCAGCACCAGCATCATTGCATTACGTGCATCACCGGTAGCATCGTAACACTTCCCCTGTGATGTATTTCCCCTCCCATCACGAGCCTCTCAGTCTTGCCGTAGGATAGACAGCTTGCAAATCTTACACCTGTTAGCGTATTCCCAGCTCCTAAAAACCAAGCTCTATACTTCTACCCAAACTTTTGGTAAGCAAGTTACAAAAATAATGAACTACTTGAACAGGCTCACATCTATATTGTAGTTCATACGAGCGCACTGCACCTAAAGCGGAATAGATGTACTATTGTTTGTGGGTTCAGGGAATTGACGAAAACTAAGCGTAGTGTAAAATATGTAATAGTGAACCACTTATGCGAGAGAGACTATAGTGAAATATGCTCAAAATATTTGTAGGTATATAGGTATAAATACCAGGTTTCAATTCAAATTATTAACTAGTGGACTTGATTTCACACCCTGCATATATGCATATATATACATATATATATATATATACATATATATATATACATATATATATATATGTATATAAATATAAATACACACGTACATGAAATGTATATCACGCTGTAGGGCGCACCCTGGCGGTAATTGAAATATAGTTTTCTTAGTAAACTTGAACATATTTTTCTTGCATAGTTGTTTATTTACAGGGTGCGTGAGATATCTGAGGACACTTATATTTTTGTAATGTAAACTAACCCGATGGTAATTAATGTTTTTTTTCATTTCAAAAGATCCCATGGCAGATCTTTTCCGCATTCCAGGATTGTTAAGCAGGCCCTAGACAATCTAGACTGAAAGTTAATAATTGAGCGGGTATAAAGAGTATAGTGTTTGACATTGTAGAGAGTGACTGTGAGTAGTAGGAAACGTTTTTGTTTCTTTTTTTTGATAACTTGATTTTCAGTAGATTTGGTGAGTGAAGACTCCTTCTGCCTGTGAAATTTGTACTGAGATAGAAGTCTGTGTCTGAGGATGGCAAGAAATAGGACTGGTCGTAGGAAGGGAGGTGCAAGTGGAATGGATGAGGAGATTGAGTGCATGACTTGTAAAGAGTGGGTAGATATAGATGCATGCAAAGGTTTGAGAGAGATGAGTCGGAGGAAGTTGAATGATCTTGTGTTTACGTGCTGGAAATGTTTGAATGACGAGAGAAAGAAGTTGGAAGAGGAGGTTGAGAGATTGACAATTCTGATGGTTGCTTTAGAGGCTGATTTGAAGGATGAAAGGAAGTTGAATGAAGGAAAGAATGAGAATGGTGCAAATGCAGTGAATGAAGAGGTAAATGGTGGTGGTGCAAGGAGTACAAATGAAGTGGATGATGGTGCAAGGAGTGCAAATGAAGTGGATGATGGTGCAAGGAGTGCAAATGAAGTGGATGATGGTGCAAGGAGTGTGAATGCAATAAATGAAGTGAATGGTGGTGCAAATGTGCCAGATGAGAGTAGAAGGATGAATGAGCATGATGAAAGAAGTACGAATGGGAAGAGAGTGAAGGAGCAACCTGTTGATATGCCACATGAGGTGCAGGCGCCTGTAGTGGAAGTGAATGTAAGGAAGATGGATGGAAAGAGTGATGTGAGTGGAAGAGTTGAACGAAAGAGTAGTATGAAAGGGAGAGTGAGACCTACGATTAGAATATGTGGTGACAGCATGGTGAAGAATGTGGATAGGTTTGTGAGTATGACTGACCGTAGTGGATGTACGAGCATGAGAGGAAAGGGAGTGAATGAGATTTGTAGGCATGCTGAGGAAGTGATAGATGGAATGGATGAAGGGATGGTTGTACTGCAAGGAGGTGGCAATGGATTGCTTGAATGTGGGAGAGAGCGTACGGTGAATGCAATTATGAATGTTGTTGAAAGGGCGCGAAAGAAGAATGTAAGAGTGGCTGTGACCAGTCTGCTGAGAAGGCCTGCATGTGGTGAGGAGTATGAAAGGGTGCGAAAGGAGGTGAATAGGGAAGTGCATAAAAGGATCATGAGTATGAAAGCTGAGAGTATGAGAAAGCGTGAAATGGGTTCCAGCTTCCTTGATATGGATAACCTGATCCAGAGTGGGTGTTTTCGTGGAGATGGAGTCCACCTTACTCAAGAAGGTGAGATGAAACTCTCCAGGAGATACATCCAGTGGATTGGGTGTACTCATATTGTAATGGAAGGTGGAACTGGATGAATGGAAAGCTGTCAGAGCAAAAATGAAAAATGTTGTGAATTGTCCAATAGTGTTGTAAGGTTTGGATGTATAAATGTGCGTGGATGGAATGCAGGAAAGTTAAATGACCTTGTAGCAGAATTTGAGAATGGAGATTTGGATTGTGTTGGTGTAGTAGAGACCCAAATGCGTGATAGAGTCAGTTTAAAGTGTAAGGAGAGTAAGTACTACATGATTGGAAAAGGGCGTGTAAGTTGGCAAAAAAGAGGTGGTGGAGTTGGTCTCATTGTAAAAAATGCTCTAAATTGGAAATTAGAAGAAATTCCTGTTGGAAATGAACCTGAGAGTGAAGATCTGTTAGTAATAAAGTGTGAAAGAATGCATGCCAGAGAATGTGTTATTGTGGTTGTATGCTATATGACAACTGATGGTTTTTTAGCTCATCAAGAGAATGTAAAAAAGTATGAAATATTAACAAGAATTGTGCAAGAGCATTGCAGATGCCCTCTGATTTTAATGGGTGATATGAATGGCCATGTTGGTATACTGGGTGAGCCTGTGAATGCAAATGGACAAAAATTGATTGATTTCTGTGATGAGAATGAACTTGAGAACCTAAATGTAACAATAGGAAATGGCTTGCATACATGGCAAAGCAGGGAATGTAAAACTGCAATTGACTATATGATAGTGAATAGTAGAGCAAGAGAGTGTGTCAAAGAAATGTTTGTAGATGAAGATGATTTTGATATTGATAGTGACCATAAAATGCTTGTACTAGAATATAATTGGGGTGGAAAGGAGCCGATGCAGAAGGCCAGCAGAGTAAGAGAAAACTGGCGTATTAAAATGGCAAACTGGGAAGAATTTAGAAATGAATTGAGTAGATGTAACTGGAACAGGTGTGGAAATGTAAATGACCTAAATAAGGAGATTGCAAGAACCTTGTATGATGTGGCAGAGCAAAAGATCGGTAGAATGAAATGCAGGAAAAGTACAGGGAATGCTAGGTGGTTTACGAGTGAGATAAAGGAAGAACGAACGAGAAGGAAGACTTTAAATAAAAAACAACGCAGTATGAGGAAAATGTATGAAAGACGCAGAATTACTGAGGATGAATGGCAGAGTGTATGGAATGAGTACAAGGACCAGCAGAAGAAAGTAAAGAGAATGATCAATGAGGCTAGGGTTAAAGAAGAGAGACACCAAGTTGAAAATCTAAGAAAGAAAGGTCTAGATGGAATAAAAGATTGGTATAGGTTTATACAAGGTAATGATAGAGGTAGTGAAGTTCAAGTTGATGAATTAGTAGTCAATGGTTGCAGTGTACAAGATAGGATGCAAATGGTGAAAGCAGTTGATGAATACTGGGAGGACATTGGTGGAATGAATGAGCAGGTTACAGATGATGAACCAATAAATTTTCTGATAGATGAACATGAACTGCAAATGGAAGACGAAATCACTTGTGAAGAGATTGTAAGTTTTTTGAAGAAAGTGAAAAATGGGAAGGCATGTGGCCCTGATAAGATACCATATGAGTTCTATAAATGTGGAGGAGAGAGTGTAGTCAGTATGTTGAAATGTTTATTTGATGAGATATGGAAGAGTGAAAGAGTACCGGATGACTGGAACAAGTGTAATGTAGTTCTGTTGCATAAGGGTGGACATAAGAGTATGAAAGAACTTAAAAATTACAGACCAATTGCACTGGGTGACACCGTATGTAAGATCTTTTGTGGTATTTTGAATGAGAGAATGAAAAATTTAGTTGAGGAATTAGGAGTCCTGGGAGAAGAACAGAATGGTTTTAGGCAAGATAGACGGGGGGAGGATAATCTGTTTGTAGTGAGTGAAATAATTGAGCGAATGAAGAAGGATAACAAGAAGGTATATTTAGCATTCCTGGATATTGAAAAGGCGTATGACAGAGTGGATCGGGTTAGGCTGTTTGAAATTTTGAGAAAAGTTGGTTTTAGCAGAAAAATAGTGAACATTGTACAGAGTCTGTATGAGAACACAAGTGCTATCTACAGGTTAGGAAATTTGGAAACAGGGCAAGTGAGGAGTGTTAGAGGAGTGAGACAGGGCTGTACTCTGTCCCCCCTGTTGTTTGGATTGTACACAGAAGAATTAGCAGTTCGACTGAGAGGGAGTGGTTTAGGACTGAAAGTTGGTAATGAGAGACTGAGCTGTTTGTTGTATGCTGATGATGTGGTTGTGGTTAGTGAATGTGGTCATGAACTACAAAGGATGCTTGACATTGTGAATGGATATAGTACAGATTTCAAGATGAACTTTGGTGCCGATAAAAGTAAGGTCATGGTTATAAATAGTGATGAGACTGATAGAGACAGACTGTGGAATATTGGAGAAATCAGAATAGGTAGAACAAAAGAATACAAATATCTAGGTTGTATGATGAGTGAAGATGGATGTACTAGAACTAAAGGTGAGAAAGTGGCTAAAGCAATGCAGTGGAGTGGACGGTTAGGTAGTGTGGCCAGATACAGAGCAAACAAGTACGAATGTGTGAGAGGAATGTGGAAGTATGTTGCTGTACCTAGTGTCATGTATGGTATGAGTGCTCTTGCCTGGAATGGAAGTGATCTTGAAAAGCTGGATGTGATACAAAATAAGGTAGGACGTGTAGCATTGGGTGCTCCGAAATGGACAGCTACAGAAGCCATTAGAGGTGACCTAGGGTGGAGCCTATTTTCAGAAAGAATGATGAAAGCTGTGCTGAATTATAAGGTGAGAATTGAAAGAATGCAGAATAGCAGGTGGGTAAGGCGAATCTTTGAATGGAATCTGAGTGTAAGCTATTGGGAGAAAGTATGTTGGGGGCATGCAAGGAAACTCAGTATGCAAAAGATTATTCATGTTAGAATTGGGAGACCTGTGGATGACTGGAGTTTAATAAATGTAGGAGGTGTAGGGCCTGAGTGGGACTGCAAGAGGTGGAAGAAAGAGATTGAGAGACGAACAAAAGAGTATGGATTGAATAAGTGGAAGCTTAGC
This sequence comes from Morinoia aosen, assembly GCA_030386875.1. Taxonomy (NCBI): domain Eukaryota; kingdom Metazoa; phylum Arthropoda; class Malacostraca; order Amphipoda; family Talitridae; genus Morinoia; species Morinoia aosen. The sequence continues at coordinate 13,487,182 of CM059567.1, read as the reverse complement.
ATGATGCGCAAGCCTACACTTAACTGGTATATGAAAAAGAAAGCACCTAAGTTTGAGCTGTTCTATGATGGTAGTTTTGGAAGTCAACTCTTGTTTGCTGTGAGATGTAAGTCATTGAGTGTGAACAGACGTACATGGAGATGGAATGAGAATAATAACAGATTATGTCAGCAGTGTAATAGTGGAGTAGAGGAAACAATTGAGCATTTAGTGCTGGAATGTAGTAAGTATGAGCAAGAGAGAGAGAGTTTTATGAATGTGGTGTCTGAGCAGTATGGAGAGAATGAGTGGAATGCCAGATGTGCTGAAGATGATTGCGGTATGAGCTGTCTTGCTGGATTGGATCAGGAGTGCAATTTGAGTATCATCGAAGCTATGAAATTGTTTCTTGTGCGTGCCTGGAGTAAGAGACAGTGACTGGAATGAGCCAGTCAGGTAGAATGGTCAGTAATGACCCAATATGCCTGGGGATGGTGTTTTGAGGCACTGGCTATCCCAGTGACGCCATCCAATGGCAGCTTGTGACGAGGATTGGTAAATCCTGAGTAGTTTAGTGGACAAGTCTGGTACCAGGCGCTGAACTCTTTGTGTGATAACTGTGGAGGGAATTGTAGGCCGTTACAAAGGCCCCGACGCTGTCGGCCCTCAATTTCAAGTTCAAGTTCAAGTTCAGGCAGATGTTATTCTAACCAATGTATTGAAAAGACACGCTGTAATAATGTCGATAGAAGCGAAACACAGTAATTTAGAAATAGCAAGATTTCTAAAAGTCGCCAGATCTTTCGTTTGCAAAGTTAGAAAGGAGCTGAATGAAAACAGTGGAGATGAATTGGCCACGAGCATGAGAAAACATCATGGTCAAGGCTCTGACTCACTCAGAACGCTAAGTTTCCAGCAACAGTAATGGTTTTCACTGCTATTAGCAATGAAGGGCACATCATGCCCCCTCAATTTTTCTACAGTGCCTTAGAGTCAATGCTGATGCCTATGTCGAGACTCTTGAAACAATTGTTAAGCCTTGGATAAACAGCGTAGCCAATGGAAGAGCCTATATGTCTCTAATAAGATTCGGCTCCATCCCATAAAGCTCTTAAACCCTGGATTGGATCGCCGAGAATTTTCATGATCATGTCACACTAAACGTATGACTTCCTAACTCACATGACCTTAATCCTTTGGATTATTACGTGTAGGGTATCGTTGAAAAGGAAGTTAATAAGCATCCACATAACACCAAATCCTCTCTGATGGAAGCAATAGCACGAACAATGGAGGACATAAATAAAGACCACCTGAGTCACTGAGTTTGCAGTTGCTTTCGGACTCGAATTGAGTCGGTGATGGAAGCCGAAGGAAGATGTACGAAATAAAACGTACGTAATTTTATGTTTGTTTGTTTTGGTACATGAAATTGTAAGTTTCAACGATTAACAGTTGAATTTTCTGTTTTCATAAAAGTGCGTTAGGTGTCCTCAGATCCCTTACACACCCTGTATATAGCCGTGTAATATAGTTTTCTTGGTAAACCTATAAGACAAGAACAGCGCCCACGCTCCCTATTTAGCGATGCATCTATTATAGAGCAATCGAACTGAAATCATACTTACGTGTCATTGCAATCCTAGATATTGGTAATGCTACCGCCCAATATTTTTCTCGTCCCCTCTTCTCCCTTCCTTATCTAGCAGGAGCTTTGCTTTTAGAACATGATGTGGTGCTCAGCGTCGTCTAAATATTTGACGCTCGAGTGAACGCTGTATTTCCCCGAGCTGCAGAAATGGCGGCCCTAATGAGAGAAAATTTAAAACTTCATTTGGGCTGTGAAATGCCAAGTACGTCTTAGTAATTAAGAGCTGTAACTAAGTGGGAGCGGGTGAGTATTGTATCCACAAGGGCCACGTTTCGCCTCTTGTGTAACACTAATGTTGCACTCGGGCAATTTTGTTGTTACAATCACGTCACGCTATTAGTACACTAGTGTCACCTTCACGTTATACTTCTATGTAACGCATGTATTGTACTGTTTTTGTGCTGTAATTGCAGAAGATTGAAACTGGATTTTTTTGCACTGCACTTAGAGTATACAGAAGACGGTGTTGTGTTGTCCTATACCGGGTGTCCCACAAAAAATGTCCCCTATTTTTGTATAAATTATCCCTCTAGTTCAAATTCAGATATCTTGAGTTTTTTCATTCATGCTATTAAAAATTTTGTTTCTTAATCAGGTAAAATAAAATTATTAATATATACAGAATATCTATAGGTAATGCACAGTAGGAATTTGAATGAACAGGGGTGGATTACGCTTTGTAACAAGGAATCATTGAAATAAAATTATCGATATTGAGTGTCATGTTGAAGGTTATGTCGAGTGTAATGTTGAGTGTTTTGCTAGGAGTTATATTAAGTGTTTTGCTGAATGTCATGTTTGGTATTATCTTTAGGCTTCCGTGTCATTTTTCTTCTAGAATTTTCTTTGTTTCTGTTCACAATACTTTCATGTTCATCAAATTTCTTTACAGTTCGATGAACCATTTTCTTATAGGGGGAGTCATTTCATTGCTTTATTCTAAGACATTGAAAATTCTTTCATCTTTGGTCAGCTGCATTTCAGGGGTTTCCAGCTGTTGAAAATAACGAATTAAATTTCTAACTCAAAAATGATTTGAGTACTCTTACATGCGTATCTAGGATACAATTTTTAAATATTTTTAATAACCGTTGAAACTATGCATTAAGTTTGGGCCATATTTATACGATTTTCCTGTCACAAATCATGTTGTATCTGCTCATTCAATTTTCTACTCAGCAGCAAATATTCTGCATATTTTAAAAATTTTATTTTATGTGAATAAAAAATAAAATTTCCAATGATTTGAAACCGACTCAGAATATCTCAATATGCACTGGAGATAAAATTTACACATGAATAGGGGAAATTTTGGGGGGACACCCTGTATACACACTGAGAGGATTACCTTTTGTAAATGGTTACTAGTATTTTAAATATATTTCTTCAATTGTTCTCCAACGTATGAGTAGGAACCATGCTGTTCATACCATCATAGACGTTACTGCCTCACGAGAAGCGTAGATGACCAATGTAAGTTACTATTTTAAATAGAATAGAACGTTTTACCATATTGATATTTTCCTCTCCAATCCCTCGTAACTGATCTCGTCGAATAAAAACCGTTTATGAACGATGCATGAATTCGATGACAGTTTTGTCGCCCAAAAACCGCGAAGACGTCGTCTTCAGTGCATGTAAGAAATTACGCCGTTTGAAACGCTGTCTGGTCTGTCGAGCCGAGCTTGCTTTTGGAGGCAAATAATTTGTGCACAGATTCCTAAAAGAAGTGTTTACTCGTTTTCCACGGCCAGGTAAGTAAATCTGCTGATAAAAAATTCAATCAGCATTACCTTGAACGTAATGCTGTCCCGGAAAGCTTCAATAAAAGACCAAAATACTCTACGGTTTTTGAAACCAGGATTTAAATTACTCTCTGCGTATGCGACATATTGTTTAAATTACTTAATGGTTATTGCAGTACACTGTATGTCCCTTATCTTTCGAAACTAGAACAAAATAAATGATAAATATTTCTTCCCTAACTGGGTGGATGTCAATGAGCATAAAATCGGTTTCAAGTCGGGAATCTTATTTCTACAAACATAAATGGGCCCCTCTCCTACATGCCTTATCGATGCTACACCTTTTCTCTTTTTATAACCGACTCGTCAAAACAATATAGCAACAGTTTGCACAATCATATAACACAGAATAAAAACTAATAACAGCGGCTCAAAATATAGCAACATCCAGTATAAATCCAGTGACGACGCTGAAAAATTGATGACATGTGCAAAATGTAGTGACAGAGACAAATAAATATAATGTTGCTTCAAATTGTATAACACTCTCAGAATGTTGCAACAGACGTTCATTTTCTGTAACAAATAATCTAAACTTGTAACAATGCATCATATGGCCAGTATCACAGGTTTAAAATAATGTAACAGATGCAAAAAATAGTAACGAAAAGTCATAAGATGTAACAACAACTTTTAAACTCCTATTGACGAGAGAAATCATTTTTTTACACTTCCATATTAAAAAAATTGGAAAAAATGGGTTCACCTTGAAATCCCGAATGTCAAAATTCCAGAAGTCAAAATCTCGAATATCTAATTCCTGACCATATTTGGCTGTAAAATACTGTACATGCCAGTTGGTAACCCTGATTAGAACATTCGAGATTTTAATTTTTGGGATTTAGATATACGAAATTTCGACATTCGGGATTTTGACTTTCGGGAGTCTGAATGCCAACCGACGGTAATACATGTAGGACTACATTTCATTACTTCACGGCAGTGGAAGATGCAATATCCGCTGACCGGGAGGTAACGGAATTTTCCAGAACAACTCTGACGTGGCCGGTTCACGTGTGATACATATGATGTTCATTCTTTATTGTAATTATCAATAATTTTCTATGCATAGTTTCAAAATGCATTTTGTACTACACTACATGGCTACTTAACTGTTTATTTTGCTTATAAATAATTGTGTCAGAAATTGTCAATTTGTTACAATAATATTTACGCACGTTACTATTTTTTGTATAATTGTTATCCTTTTTGAACGTTGTTACAATAAACCTACTCTGTCACAACATATTGTTTCCTTGTTTTAAATTATAGCTTCACTGTCATTCATTTTGCTTGGTGTCGCTATAATTTGTCGTTGTTGCTATTTTTGCAACACTGTCTCTATATTTCTATTCCCTGTTATATTCAATGGTTCGTCGTTGTTAAATTTGCAGTTCGTCGGTACATTTTGAAAAAATGTGGTTATAAAACGAGAAAAGGTGTAACAAGCTACCAACAAGATTGAAAGAATTTTATATCTCGTAGCAGAAATATTTTCTACACAGCAGGAAGACTACTATAAAATTTCATTAGAAATAATTTTAATGAACGAAAGAACACATGCTTAGTTATAAAAGGTAAGTCTCTTCATTGAAGGGATGCGGATTACATGCCGGTAAGCTGGCAAAAATAGGTGTGAGAAAATATAAAAATAATTACAATGTTAATCTAATCCAAGGTTAATTTGTCGGCATCATTCAAGAGCTCACGGTGAGTTTTCCAGCAATAAAAAAACGCACCAGGAAAAAGAGAGAATCTTTAAATGTTTTGATGTAGACTGTAGAGGCTTCAAAATGGAAGAAATTACTCTTTAGACAAATTTTGAGAAGGGAGCTGAACTCATTCGTTTTGTGGTTGCAACGGTTCCAGAAGTTTTCAAGTGAAAAATTCCACCAATTTTATGAATTTTGTTAGAATGTACTAGTAAATCGAGCATTATGTCCTTCTGAAATTTTATAGATACCGATGGCTGATAATTTCTAAGTCTCGTCAATTTCTGAGGTTCATAATTTCTATTGGCTCATAAACGTTAGTGTTCCATTACAGAGCAGTGACTCGTTACCTCCACTGGTTCATAAATTTGATTGCTTTCTCAGCGGCAAAGGCTCATAAACTTATCTGTTCTTTAATTAGTAAGGCTTTTAAGTTTGACCAGCTCAGAAATTTATTTGGGTTGTAATAAGCAGTAAATAACGGATTCTATAAATCATTCACATCAAAATGACTCATTAGTCCCATACCACCTCCAGCAACTCATTAAGCCCATCAACCTCTTCGTGCCTGCTTCTCAAAACTTCTTGAAATCTATTAATCATAGTCATCTACATAATCAAATCACTCATAATGTAGAGTAATTCATTAATTCCAGTAACTTAAGCAAACCAGTCACTCATGACTTCCAAGGACTCTTGTATCCATTTATTCATTAATTTCACTCATTCAAATATTCCAACATCTCAAAAATCAATGTCACTCACACCCTCTAGCAAATCATTAAGACCTGCCGCCAATCGCCGGAAACTCTTCATAACCCTTTATTCTGTTATTCCAGATTCTCACAAGTTCCATAGGCTCTATAATTCCAATGGCTCATAACTGCAATGTTTTGATGTCCGTGCGATGGAATGGTCCAATCTAGATCTGAAAGAACCCGTCACGAGCTGCTCCTGACGAGACTGCCTATTGAGACAGCGTGATTGATCTTCCTGAGACGCCACGAGAGCGAGCAGGTGCCGCAGACAGCAGACGCATAGGGTACGCATAGGGTAAAAATAATTCGTCTACCTAAATGTTCATATACTCAAATTCAGCCGCTAAAAAGTGTCTAAACATGGTGGAAACTGAATTAATGTACATCACTTAAATTAACAGTTCATCTATAATTTATTGCTATTATATTTCATAAAGTTAAGCAATGAACATTGCTCACATTTTTTGCCACATAGTAAGGAAAAAATTACAGAAGTTTTTCTTTTGTTGAAACTCATTCTGCCATAAAATGAATTATATGTTTTATTACTATGAATTACATGCAATAATTATGTGTATGAAACTTTTACTCCTACCTTCGTAAGCGAAATTTCTACTCACATGGTATTTAGAAATATTTGCTGTAGCACAGTGTAGCAGTGTACCTTAATTACAACCAATAAAAAAAATTTCATTTTTAAGTCTCAATTAGAGAAAGATGAATACTCCATAGTACCCATTTATGAAGTTCGACTTCTCTTCTAATTTTAAAAACGAAATAATTAATTTTTGTGAAAATATTGCGAAATTTCACGCTCTAAAAGTTTATGGATTTTAGAAGTTCAAAGTTACTAATGAAGGCATTATTTTATTCCCAGTTTGCTAATGTTTTTTGAAAAAATTAGATTAAACAAAAATTTGTCATCTCGTTCATGAACTCGCTTATGTTGATTAACATAAAATTGTTTCAGTTTATTTTTATTAATCCACTCCGGGGATAATTTTTCGGCATCATTTTATTGCTCAAAGTTGAGGTTTCTAGCAATGAAAAGCAATCAGCACCAGTTGACATGAAAAAAGGAGACGATTTAAACGTTTTCATAAAGAGAATTCAAAATTGAAAAAATTTCTCAAAATTTGACAAATGGAAATGGTGCTTGTTGGCATCCACGAGGTCATTGAAGAGTCGAGAATAACGTTACAGGCAAAGCTTAGGCTGCAGTTCAACAGCGCCACAATCGACTGCGACTATAGTTAAATGTTAATGTTAGGCAGTCAAGACCAATAACTCGAATACTTACCGCGTCATTGAAATTAAATAAGATAACAAAGTTTTCCCATTTTAATCTCCGGATCTTGTATTCATTCTGGGGCAAACTTCTCGAACATTTAACGTCGTCGTCATTGCACAGATGGCAGTAAAAAAAAACATCTGTCAACTTGACTATCTTACATAATTATTCCTAGCCAATAATACAAAGTTTGAGTTTATTCTGGAAAATCTTCATATGACAACCTTGTAAGGATGCTTTATTCATAGCGCCAAAATCACATTGCTCCTTTTGAATTAATCATGAGGGTAAGCCTAAACGTGAGCTAACTCGTATTCTGAAGGGATGTAAAGGGTAGGAAATTCGGTGCTGCTATAGCTTGAGGTCAACCACCCTATAGCATGAGATCTACCTCGAGCTAGTACTGTAGCGCGAGGTTAGGTTAAGTTACTAATGGTTTATTACTCATTTCCGTACATATAATTTTGCGTTAAACACTAAATTTGTACATCTCAAACTGCACCAGGGTGGGCGAAATATGACGGAAGACCTCACGCTTTAGTAGCACCGAAAATTCTCTAGAAATATCAGGAAGCCACCAAGCTATCGACGACACTGCATCAGAAGTAACAAGTACAAAGAACTTCCACGCAGCGAGATGAAAGCCATGAGAGTAGCATGGTTGGCGACAGCGACGTGAGGAGAAAATGTAGTAAACGATGATCAAAACTACAACAAATTTGGGAACAAAGATTAATGGAGCACAGAATTGGATTTAGTTTCTAGCAACATGAAAGAAGCGAGTTATGAAATCGATACAATGATTAACCTCCGCAACGACATTGACAAAGTGAATATTCCAGTGACCATTTACAAAATCAGACAAATTCCGAAACAAAAGGAAAAGGCAAAAAAATGAAAAATAGTTTTTTCCAATTAGGCTTACACAAAACTCAGCGTTGGTTTCAAAATATTTCAACATGAATGTACGAGTAGTAGCAAAACGTTCATATGGCGTGATAGCTCATATAAATGTTTGAACAGAAATGAGAGGTGGTTCAACTCAAATTCTAAGATGAAATGAGCAGTTCAATTACATTTTTCTTTTAAAACCTTCTTGAAAGCAGGAACCACGGAATTTAGAACATTAGAATGATGAATAAACGAGCTCAAATACAGCGATCCCAGTCATGTTTAGGACGCCGAAGCTAAGAGATCGAGACGAGCAGGACGTCTCACCCACGCTGTGAAGTCTAAAGCGCCGCGACAAGAACACAGAGTCCCTCACTCAGACCAAGCCATCTACAGTAAATCAGGACGTCAGAAGCAGGACGTCATGCCTGCGTTAGGAAAGAGAACCGCGGCCAACAGCCGGAGGGAACCTGGCTAATTCCGACCTCCGCTCCAAGTCAGAGAGATGCTAAATGAGTTCGGCCTTGCGAGGCGGCTCACCTTTGATCGTTATCTGTCCCACTATCTTCATAATGCTTCCTGGTCCCTGCATGCTGTCAACGTCATGGTTGGGGTTAGCTTGTCTCCTTAAATACACACAGTGTTCTGCTGATTTTTCAAATATTTTAAGCCAATAATAAACAAAATTCTCCTTATTCTGCAATCATGTATGATTATAATTGGAGGGGAAATATGCAGAGTGTCCTAACCCACAAAACACAGAATTTTAGGACACTCAAGTTAGAGGCGTGATGCTCATCGCAGGGTTGCCAAACTGGCTTTTCCTAGCCAAGTTACTAACTAGGAACTGAACTAGGAACTAGGAACTAGGCCACTCTGCCTGAAAGACATCTACGCCGCTATGAGGTGAAATTATCACTTAATCCACTCTCCAGGTTTGACCTCTGATTTGTGGGATAGGGCATTCTGTATATTTGCCCTCCAATTGGACCATGTGACGAGAAAAGAAATTCAAAAATTCTAAACACACAGGCGAAGTAGTAAAATGGCCACTTTGGTCGTAAAATTCATTGTGAAATAATAATAATGACCGTCAACATTAGCCGTTTAGGTTTGCCGACCACATTTTAGCGCTATTTTTATAAGCACTTCATTTTTTCTACGATGTCCAAACCTTGGATCTATACCACACCTTACGTAACCTGACGTTACCCTGGAATTGGATTTGAAGCTTGAAATTTTATCTGAAGAAGTACTTTAACGTTTGCCTCCTAATAAATTTTTTCATACAAATAAACCATATCAAAGCCCATCCAATCTAGCATCACCCATCTTATTCTAATTTAACTTGACCTAATCTAACATAACCTAAACCCAATAAACTTCGAATGTTTATTTTCCCGTTTAAAAACACATAAACCACAAATCTGCCTACATCTGCCATGAATCACGGCTTGCCATCCTCAAGGTTTCCAGGTTGTCAGCCGCGTCTCATGCGCTGCCGGTGGCCGGGCGGTAATCTTAGACTGCAAATTTTCACATAGCGGAAATCTGAAAAGGAAGATAATGAAAACAATTATAATGAAAATGATGAAGATAATGATGATAAAGATAGTACTGACAAAGATAGTGATGATAAAGATAATGATGATAGAGATAATGATGATAAACTAACCGGCTTACATTGGGTTTTCGTCAGAAATAAAATAATGAAATGCAGTATCCGCAAGAAATTTCATAATAAAGACCAAACTCATCAAAGGTACTATTTAAATTACGGTGACAACTCTTGCAAAAATAAATATAACACAAGATATTCCAAAGACTTGTATCTCATTTGATGCACCACGATAAAACAATCATTAGTTGCACAAAAATTTATTCAGCACCTGGTTTAGAGCTCAGTTCATTGTAACGCAGCTGCATAAATGTTGACTTCGGCACTGGTGATCTTTTGCTGCGCGCAATTTATGTCTCATACCTTGCTCGACGCACAATATTTAAACGTACGCAGCATAACCCCGAAGAAGAAGCCCTACGCGAAAAGGGAGTGATACAAAAACTTCACCTCCATATATTTCTCGCGTCCAAAACGTACTGACGGACGTGACGATGGCAGTCTTCTGCGCTGTGGTTTTGCTGAGCTTGCGAGTCCTGTTTTATATTAATAAACCATGGGACAGGTTGTTCCTTTTGTGAAGAGTTGACAGTTATTAGCATTTGTTTAGCAATGTCTTCTCATTAACAGGACACGAAAACTACAGTAACAAAACGTAATCGGGATTTATAGTGATAACTTCGTAACTGGATCTAAACTAAATAGTTCGTCAGGTTAATCAGTAGCGTTCACGATTATTTATGAATTGTGCAGAGATCTTATGGGACTTAATAGTATTGTGATATCTTTGATGCTAAATTGAGAGCAGTCACTGTAAAAGGAAAGTATATTTCCAGAAAGACGCGATGCCAATATTTGCTCTCGGCTCCAAGTCTCGTGACTGTACCACACAGTACTGCCGCCGCGGCCTCACCTGAGTGTAGAAACTTTGCCATGCAGCTGCTAATGCAGGGTGCCCACTAAAAAAGGAGCCGATTTGAAAATGCTGTAGTTTGTTAAATATTAGTGATAGAAGGGTGAAGTAGGCTTCATTGAAAAGAGCAGGATTTAAAGTTTCATTGTAGATCAATAATTTTACCTATTTGCATACCTTTCAAATAAATGTGGCTTTCATCTCTTAAAATTTATGTTACCTAACAATATTTGATCAGAACTGCTTATACATTTATACTGCTGCAAAATAATGACCTCCGATCTTTATCATGCGGTGAGATTTATTAATGATATTGCATTTTATATTGTTTTAAATATAGTTCTTTTTTGAGAATAAAATAAAAAGTAGTTTTCTTTACCTGTGTCTCAGCAAACAATTTTCTCAATGATTCCATTTTAGCATCATTATAAAAGACCTTATCAAATGAATTCTTGTTTCTGTCCTGGTATGCCAAATAGGCAAAATAATCTAAATATAATTAAACGTTAAATTCTAACCTTTTCTATGAAACTTATTTCAGCTTTCTATCACTAATATTTTACAAACTATAGCAAATTTTTAAACGGGCTACTTTTTTAGCGGGCACCCTTTACGAGAAGCACCAAATGAGACTGTATTTTTAAGCAATTTCTGGTAAATTATTCCCTTGATTACCATTGGAAATTCGGTCTTACATTCATAGCTATATGTATTCATGTTTCTGGATAACCAGTCCACCAGCTCTGCGTATTTGTATCCTCATTTGTGTTAGGCTTTCGGTTCATACATAGTGCGCGCTCAAACCTTAGTATATTTTAAGCAACTTCTTGATGCTGCAATATCTAAGGAAAATTTTATTGGGTTCTCTGTTGTATTCTTCTGCTCGTGGTAATGCTAGTATCTGAAATTATTCTTTTTACCTACCGATCCTCATCACCGATTGACCTGGTAATTCTTCCCACAGTATGGCAATGTCCTTGCCGTTTTCTTGCCATGTATTGTCAGCCCTTCAGTCAAAGGCTAATAGCATCACCGCAGCTTTGCTGTCACATCAATAACTTTGATCCTACCAGCGTACAGTTTGAAACTTATCTTCTGCAAGCTGAAGTGTTCCCAAACAAGCCTCCTTGAGTGGACCCCTGACGAAGATTTTGAGTCTTCCGCTCAGCTCGCAGCTCTGTGCTAAGGAAAGGGTGACTATTGGTAAACCTTCGCTAGCAAATGCATAAATGTGCGTAAAAATGTCTCCACTCATCATTTTCAACGGAAAACATAAGATTTATTTTTTTGTTATACCTTGCACCTGTAAACTCCTGAAACTTCACTGATGAATAATGTCTTGGCCCCGCTAAACATTGCAAGAGACTTTATGGTTCTGGAACTCAAATACGATGTGTTTACTAGCATTTGTCAATGAATATTTGATAGTTCAATGATTGTTTGTTGCCAAAATGTTTTGGAGCTGAAGGAAGTAGGTATTAGTGATAGATTATACATGTAGACCCTAACATAGAACACCGTAGTGTACGTGTTTATTCCGACATGGTGTTTGACATCAGGTACATGACATAAAATTGCGTGTGGTAAACGGTATCTCCTCGCGCACAGTCTACCACCACCTAGAGCACGTAGAACAGTAAACAGAGATGCACGTCTGCCCACGTGGATGTGGTGTACACATGTGGTCTGCAGCTCAAGTTTACATAGGAGGCAGGCCGGCTCTGCTAATCGGTCTCTGGGGCAGAAGTCGAGACTAATCCAACTTATCCATTCGAAAGTTGACCTAAGTTCACGGAGATGCACAAGCTGCTGATCGGGCCAAAAAAGCCTCTGGCTGCAGGAAAGGAAGATTCGGAACGTGATGGGAATAAAGCTTGGCCGTCAGTTCTAGAGTTCAAGTTGGAGTCAAAAGTTGAACGAAGTCCCGACGAGGATGTCCCCATCGGCGTCACGTGTTTCTTGCAGCGAGGAATTTCCAGTGAGTATGAACCCATATCTCAAAAGAACGGAATCCACGACCGCAATAACGCTTAATTTACAAGGGACCTTAATTTGTGCACTACCCTTTGTTGAACGAATCTAACTGTACAGTGAAATAGCCGATGGTTTGTTAGAGTCATATTTTTCCAATTTCAATGCGGTTTTGTGTTTGTTTTGTATCTCTTAACTTCTCGGTTCATCCTTTTAATTTCTAGTTTGTTAGTTTCGTAAAAATGGTCAAATTTAATGAATTTAATTTCGTTTTGACGGCAGAAATGTTTGTGCGTGGCGCAATGTTCAGAGTGATACTCGTCCATCTTCTCAGCCTCACTCATGAATTTCTTATAACTCAATCTACTATGTACATCAAACACATTTGTTGAATGATCATTGCTTGTGGAACAGCGGCTTACTAATCGATTGAGTCTAACACGCCGGTGCTGGAGCGTGGGAGCGTTGCGGGTAGAGAAATTATTGTGACGGCTCTCGGACGAACCAAGTCGTAGTTTAGGCAATTTATGATGTTAATAGGAAACAGAATTGAAATTCATCCGCAAAAAAAAGAGATTAATAATGATGGTTGGTACTGAATAAGTTATACCTAAATATGTAGAACTTAGCTGCTATAGTAACACGTCTCTAGTATATTTCCCTTGCGGCTGCTTATTTTTAAGGAAAATATTGAAGGATCAGTAGGGATAAAAATCAATGTGAAAATAAATGACAATTCAGTTGGACTTATTCAAAAAAATAGATTTAAAGTTCGCAGTTGCAGGTCCTACACTATTAAGATGTAGAGGGAAAAATTATGATCATGTCCAGCAAAATGAGAAGCAAAGGTGAAATGTTCTTAGATCGTGTAAAATTTGCTATCAATGCAACAAAAAAATTCAACTCTGAATACCTGCAGCTGAATGCCTTCCAAGGCCCCTCTGGCTGTTTCTAATAGCCTTCTTTGCCGGCAAATTGGCGAGGAACTCTGCATTCCTTTCACATGTAGGATGACGTTTGCAAACTACTGCAATGCAATGAATAATAGAAGAAGCAAACATCTCATGAGGGCAGGCATGCTGACCTACTTCACAAACAAACAGACAACTTTCATCTAGACAATGATGGCGGAAGTCCCTTGAGCGATGGAGGCAGGCAATAAAGCAGACTCAATAACTTCCGACCGATGCCGGGAGACTGAGTCGGGCAGTAAAAATTATTGATGAAAATAGGATATCAGATCAGTGAAAGCAAATATAAAATTGCATCCGGAATCTAGGTCACTCCTTGCAATGACCTTACCACAAGGGTCAAGTTCGGTAACTGACCGTGATTATAGCGCAACTGAGCCCATTGGCAAATAGTGTAACTAACCACTGACCGTTCGGTAACTGGCCGTGATTATAGCGCAACTGAGCTCATTGCCAAATAGTGTAACTGACCACCAACATTAAATGAGTAGCCCACCACAATTAGCTAGTCAAGTAACTCATCGTAGGTATACACTCGACCAGCTGAGAGCAAGTGCACAACAAGTTTAGTGAATGGCCACAAAGAATAACTCAAAAGTGATTGCAAGCATCGAAAATACTAAAAATGTTGTCTCTGCCTCGCAGGCATTCCCTGGAATTGCGGTGAGCGCTCTGATATACGAGTATTGCAGCGACTGCACAGACCCCCACCAAGCTCGGCAATCATATCAGCAGTGAGAAGCAGCGGCGTTGGCCGGGGGTTTGGTCAGCAAGTTAGAGTGAGCTTCGCATGAGGAATGCAGCAAGAAATTAATTCAGGATTCTTATTCATGGACTTCAAGTGAGACAACAAAGACGGGGAAAACGATTCCGATTCTCAGACTTCAACGTATTTTATAACAACGACATGGAAAAAAATTCCCATTCTTGGACAACAAAAATGACTGCAACAACGAGATATGAATTAAAATCCATCTGTGGAGTTCAGTAGAATGACAATGATGTTTGTCCTTAGGAGAATTGAAAGCATTTATAAACGAGAACGCGTTCACTTTTCGTACGCAAAATGCGGGGGGGGGGGGGGGGGTTAGTGTTGTACAACCTTCCGGTTAGTGGTTCAAAAAAACACAGCTCTCAATAATCGACACGTTTGTTGTCGATGTTAAAGGAGGTTAAAATCATTGTGATACCGATCAAGATACGACAGACTTCAATGAAGAATGTTTATAAACATGCTGGATTATATCACACAATGCCAATGTAGCTCCAATTAATAAAAGGCACCGAAGATTAAAAAACAAGCAACGCAAAACAAGCAGCACGAGCAGAACTAGCAATAAAATAAGGATGAGCATGACTTGATACCTTCAAACCTAGCGCTGCATTACATATCTGCGTGACAGCTAATACTGTTTAGAAAAACCTTTTTGAATACCTTAAGTTTTCAGAACAAAATTCCAAATGATAGTGCGGAGAGATGTCTGACCGGTCCGGTTCAGTTCTGTACTCATCTGCAGCTCGATTGCCTTTAACACGCGTCATCAGAAACAGACTTTCAGCATCAAATTTGCCTACATTAGAGATCACTCCTAACTTCCACCCTGTTATCAGTAGCCACTCTGTCGCACCCATTCTGTTTGTCATACGAGCGTCTTTCCAATGGAGTTACTGCACCTGTCTAGTTTTACCGCCATAGCTCTATAAGGCAGGAGGCTCCTCGGGCTAGAGTAGGCGATAAACACGGCAAAACCATACGGTGCATCGGAGTCTCGCCTCGCTACGTATGACTATAGCTCAGTACCGCGACTCTGCTGATGCTAGCCGCGATTACCAGCTTTAACACTTTGACTGCGATGCGACTCGCAGGCGGTCACTGAGGAGATTTTCATAACGCTGCTGACCGACCAGCAGCTGCAAACTCAACTTTCAAAAATATTTAAAGAAAACTAAATGCAAGTACGATCTATTTATAGTTCGTTTTCTTCAAAATCGATCTCTAAAATTACCTCTAATATGAGTTGAATATTGAAATTCAATTTAACCCATCGCAAACAATGGGTTAAGCACCAGCCCGACGGCAGACCATTGATCACGAGACTCCGAAAGCGATCGTAGCATTGGAAATTTCCAAACCTGCTCGCTAATATATTTTTAATATATTAATTACTAATATTCTCATTTTGTAATAACAGAAATTGCTATTTTTTCTTTTCCATCCTCGTAAACTTCCTTGAGGCCGCGGCGGTCGAATACGTATGTCAGCAGCCCAAGCCAGCCCCACCTTCCAACTCATTGACAAGTCGGGGGTGAGTGCCATCAAGCAGTTAGTTTGGCACCTACTGTGTACGATTCACGAAGAGGAAATTGAGTTTGCAGAGTCTTTCAATATTTTCTTTAATAGCCATCAATTCAAATAATTAACATGAAACGTGTAATTTTTTTCTTCCCTCGTCCAGCATTTTCCACAAATGCTACCTTGGCAACTTAGCGCTACTCGATTTTTTTGCGCCCTCGTTACCCCGTAAAGGAAGGGAGTAACGCCGGCCCACATCTTTAAAGTTTCATCCCCGCTCCATAAAGTTTTGTTTCTGTTATAATTATTAGAATTTCTGGTCACTACTACAAAATTTTTGTCTGGTATACATGTTTCGTGTTAATAAATGCTGACAACAAAACTAGCGTAAATTTATTTTCCATTATAAAGCTCACAATAGATGTGTTTCAAGCTAGCAAAGTAGCTTTATCAGGTTTCGCTTACGGAGCGGAAAAATATAAAGAACGCGACAATGCAACAATAAGAAAGTCAAGATGTCGGAACTCGTTAATATACACTATGACACAACGAAGACAGTAAGATGAGAGTGAGAAAAGATGAGGTCTCGGCTGAGGGTTGTGAACGAGTTGAAACAAACGCAAATACGAAAATGTTCGTTCATATAATTGGCAATTTAGACCTTCAATTGAAGCAATTTATCAGTCTTGTTTCTATATTGTCATGAAATTCTTTAAATCTTCCCAGCCACAAACTATGCGTTATTATATGGGGTATGGTAGAAATTATTTTCGATAGATATTGCTCGTTGCAGTAGAGCTTGTACCTGATTAATTAATATGGAACAAACGTTTACATTGATATAGCATACAACTTCGAGCTCGTACCTGACCAATTAATAAAAAACAAAAGTTTGCCACGCACGTACATTAATCAGCTAACTTACACCGCCAGGTTGCGAGCATGTAATCGATACTGTCAGTCAGTTGCTCTGAAATATTTGAATGAATAATAAAAGGAGCCAAAATCTCGTCAGGGCATGCTGACAAAAAAACAAACAGACTAAATTCCTTTAGACAATTATGGCGGAATTCCCTTGAGCGATAGAGGCAGGCAAAAAAGCAGACTCAACAAAATAATGTTAAAATTTCAAACAACAATTTATAAATACATTGGCATAATAATAACAGCTCAGTGGTAAAGCAAAGCATGTAGACGACAATCTGGAACCATGCTAAGTACTTAGGAGAGGCTTGCCAGCAAAGTAAAATTTACTGAAGAGAACCAAGAAAAGCGCCACAGTGTGTGGTCAGTCGAACGCTCGAGTTCAAATGTTGCCCCCCGCTGTCGTGCTGGCGGTGAGGGAAATGAGGGAGACTGAGAATAGGAGCGTTGTAGTGCAGCCGCCGGATGTGCGTGAGGCGTGTCCAAAGAGTGACACATCTAATATGAGGACGAGGATTCTGGCTACTTAGTAAACTTAAATTGAATTATTAAAATAAGGGAAAGTCGACTTATACGAACCTTTGTGAACTGATTACCTGAAAGGATATGAATACATGTAACGAAATAACTTATAAAACAAAGTTGCGAACTATTAAGGATAATAATTTCAACATCTCGAGAAAAACAGCTCTCCCGTCCTCTCCTTTTTTCAGATAACTTTTCACTAGCCATAGCTTTGTCCTCAGGAACCCAGAGCTCTTTTCGTTACAAGTTGAGGTTCCAAAACTCTTCTCATCTTTTTTGGAACTAAGTATCTCTGAAAAAAGACGTGAGTCGTTGTCCGGTGACTATGAGAGCGCACAGCACCTCCTGCGAGATTGCAACGTTGCACGGCTCCCGCGTGCTGCCTCCGCCAGCTCTGAATTTGGGGGGACTGTGACTGCGACATCTGACGTCATCACCCATGCAAGTAAAAAAACAGAGCAACCAGTGTAAGCGAAAAAACTCAAAAACTTATGTTAAAACAGGCTTTCACAGTGTCCATGAAATAAGAGACGTGAGGAATTCATTATTTTTATTTCTGCCCTCTCAGTCAGTCATGTTGAAACATAATCAGATAGACAGCACATCCGCACGTTAATTAAGTGTAAATATGGCACAGATTCAATCACTCTCTATAAGGATAGTATTGCAAGCTGCGTTATATGTCTATCTGACCAACGCTCAAATCAGCTATCTAAACTACGAATACATAGTACAGTGGATTTGCTTTTCGAATCTACATACATCTCTATTTCATATCTACATTTCATAAATGTCTTTCAGTTTAGATCTTTCCTTCCAATCATCTCGAAGCCTAAACACGTGTCATCAGAATCTGCTGTGCTGCTCGATAATGTCTTCCTGAAAGATCCAACTGATTTTCTGACAGGAATAATTACTTTCGACTTACCAGATCAGTTTCCGATTTTTCTTTTTAAGAAAAGTGTCTTTGCCACTTACACCAAGCCTCTGGCTGAAGCTTTCTCATATCGTTACGTAAATAATTTACTTTGGGAACAATGCACACAGTTCTAGAAGGTCTAATACCAACACTGGACCTCTCTCAACTAAACTTGACTGAAATTATAACGGCTGCATATAATCAAAGTTGTCCGATCATCACTAGTACAATGACGCTGAAAATAGACAAAAGCGCTGCATCACTGAAGAAATCGTTATTAAGATAAAGAAACGTCAGGCGTACATGCTCTACTCGTATACGATTGGCTAATATCTACGAAAATGTGTACCAGAGATTCAAAATTTACGTGCCAAACCAGATATGGACATCGAGAAAAAACTACTTTGCGCTCAAATTCACTCAATTATAACTGATAATAAAAACCTGGCTCATGCCTAATTCTTGCTACAAACCGAATAATATTGCTTCGATAACGGTGGAGTCTAATGTTCAAGATAATGTAAAATAAGATGGAAGATACTGCTAATCTTTTTAACGTAGAAAAAATTGTAGCCGATTGTATTCCTAGAGAACCTAGTGATCACTTAGAATGCATGGATATGTCCGTGAATTAAACTCTTTTTCTTTACGCCTACACACTCTTCCGATGTAATTGCGTGCATAAACTACTTGAAAAATGAATCAAGTAGGTTGCGAACGTTCTAGGCTAAAGTATTCAGTACGTTCCCAGCTTGTTGTGCCTTATGTGTACCAATGAGTAAATTTCGCATTGCACAATTATACGTACCTGTATAAATGAATGGCATTTCATGAGTTTCAAGATCCTTTTAAAAAGTAACTGTTATCATACAGGGTGATATGTTATTGTGCAATTGCATTTTTCATATTTATTTGAATGGATGAAAATGTATTCAAACAGTAAAATCCATTTCTCTATTCTGCTACCAACAACCTAACCAAATCAACCGTTAACAACCGCGGAAACGGGGTGAACGTGTAAATGGTATAGCTGGTATTATAGTACCGTTCATATCCAGTATTACTCGTATTACTAGAGCTGTGCCATTGCATAACTTGCATATATGCATGCCAAGAGATATGCAGAATGTTTTATGCAATGCAAAGAATTATCTTGTGCATATGCAAAATCACATATGAAATTTTGCATGTGCAATGTAACAGATGTAATATGCAAAATGCGTTATGCATATGCAAGATATCATTGCATATATGCTTAATACTAATAGTGTAATTTAATTTTTTTAATGTAAAACTGCAAATTTGTTCCTTGATCCAGAAATTCTGTACATTGATGGGACCTCTCGCATATACACTATCAGTTGCTAAAGTTCTCGCATATACACTATCAGTTTCTAAATCTCAAGTTTTCCCCGGTACGCCATGTTCTGTACCTGATACCCAGGTTTCCTTCTTGCCCTGTTCTTCAGCTAAATTTGGTTCACAAAAAAAAACATTAGAGGTGTCCGAACTGAATTTAATGGAGTTTGAAGTTTTTAAGAATTGCATGGTGTAATATTTTTTGTACACCTAGTGATAGTTTTCTTGTTTTGTTCTGCACATAGGCCTCCCTATACGTACAAAGTGTTAAAGTGGAAATGCAACTGTGAAGTTTGTATCAATTCCCGAAACATAAGCGTTTAGTGAATTAATCATAAATACCGTTGTTGTGCTCTGGTTGTTCATGAAAAATGAAAAGAACCCAATAAGGTAATCCCTCGAATTCCGAATATGCCACAAATTCCCAGAATTTGCATCATTATAGTAATTTAGCTTCTTGGACTTATATAAGGACAATCAAACCTGCTATTGACATTTAGTGATAATATACTGATTTAAATATTCCTGCAACATTTGGTTATTCAAAAACTAATGCAAAAATATTTGGAATTCGTTGGATGTCCGGAATGAAGGGGATTACCTAGAGGAAGATTATGAGAACTTTTTAAAAAAATTATTAATTTTTGTATTGAAGTTTACAGATGTATTGGATAATATGTTGTTGAATGAAAAAATGAACAAACTTCATTTAGTATTCTAATGATTACCATTATTTATTAGTTGCGCCATCCCAGAGTGCAACAAAGTGTAAGGAATGATACTTTCAAGAATGAATTCCCAGAATATGACTTTCGGGACGTAAATCTGTATTGTACTTATTGCCGGAAAACTGTAAGTTTGTCATGCAATACATTATGAGAGTATACACTGTTATTCTCAAAATATCTGCTGCGACTTCATAGATGTGAATAACGAAGATAATCCTTTCGGTTCAGCATAAAGTTAACCGATACTGATCCATTTTCATCTGCGATAAAATCACCGAAAGCTGGTAGTTTAAGCTCCATGTCTCATATAACGTAAAAAACCAACTTTTAGTGCTCGCCGTGGCCGAGTGGTTGAGAACGCACCCTTCCGTGAAAGTGTCAAGGGTTCGAATCCCGGCGCTGTGCGGCGATTTTCCCTGTTGGGTAAAAGGCAAACTCAAACACAATACTCCGTTGGGTAAAAGGAAAACTCAAACACTATACCCCACTCAGCCCAGATATCTGAAATGGGTACCGGCTCGACAGGAGAGTAACCGTCCTGGTGATAGTTATACGGCATTTGAGAAACCAATGTTCAAGATGATATTTATCATGCTTAATTGATTTGAATTAAGATTTTTTCTAGATTTCTAGCACGAGAAGATCTTCCCATGATTATGGATGTCAACTCTACTTTGCATGGCTTTCCTGTTGAGGAACGAAGACCAACCAACCAAATTTGTTGACCAGCGAAGTAGTTGGTCAACTCTTTCCATCTGACATGGAGAATTTTAAATTTGCTCCCCTGGTGTCGTACAATGTGGAAAGAGTGTTTTGGCAACACAAAAGTATTCTTGTCGCTAAGCGAAAAAGTGTCCTTTTTATAAACATTAAAAAGTACATTATTATTAAATATATCCACATACCTATGTGAAACCTTGTTTTACTTTGAAATCTTCTGAAATCCTATTTTCATGTTTTCTTCATTAGTAGTAAATACTCGATATTGGAAATATTGAACACTATTGTAATGGATCATTACCTTAGAGTTCAATATTTTCAATATCGAACAAGTTCCAACTAACTGAAGTCGGTCATTCAGCAGTGCATGTGCAAGACTTGATCGCATATCGCTTGCATATAAATGCGAGTACTGTGCATACGACACTCCGCAATCACATGTATCTAACCTGAAGTGGTATATTTTATGCACTCATGATTTCATATCCTCGAGCACATATGCATGTGCATATTGGCACAGCTCTAATTATTACCCAGTCTCTTTTCCTACGTGTTTTCCCAAAATCTCTCAAAATTTTCAGAGTAACCCCTATCTTTATTATTGGGGAAAAATGTTTCGTTGAAAGTTATTGACCTATCTCTGTACTATCAATTATTAGCAAAATATTTGAGAAAATTTTATGTAAAAAGAAGTGTATTCTTATTTGCAACAAAAATCATTTCTCTATGACAAACAATATGGTTTTCATTCTAAAAAAATCAACAATACGGGCTGTATTAAGTCATTTACAATACTTTTATTCTAATATTGATGAAGGAAAGCCTGTCTTCTTTGTATTTCTTGACTTTTGAAAACATTCGATTGTGTGGATGTTACTCTCGAAACTACACTGTTATGGCATTCGTCGGGTTGCCCATGATTGGTTCCGATCATACCTAATAAATCAGAAGCTATACGTTTATGACAATTAGTCATAAAGTTCCACTAGGATCTGTCTATGGGCCTCTCTAATTTTTAATATTTATCAATGATATTATTATATCTACCTCATTTTTCAAATTTATACTTTCTGCCGATGACAGCACGCTTTCTACAGTCCTTCTTAATCCAAATTTCACTCTAATTGCAGAGAGTAAATATACCGAGCTGAAAAAGGTTTCAGTGTTACTTCAAGCAAAAAACATGAGCCTTAATATCGATAAGAAAAAATTTATAGTATTCCCATAAATAAGAAATGTATCTCTTCACCGCACTAAAATTGGCAGAGGTGAAATAGAAGAAATTTTCTCCTGTAAGTTCCATGGGCATTATTATAGATAAACACTTGACCTTCAAAGAGCACATTGTTCATATCAGTTCAAAGTTATAAAAATCAGTTGGAATCCTCATTAAAATAGAAAATGTATTGCCTGAAGAAGCTTGGAAAATACTTTACCGAACGTTCATTTCACCATATTTACAATCACGGAATAAAAGCATGGCATGGAACTGATAAAAAATAAAACCAACTTGCTCTTTACGCCGCAAAAAAAGAGCCATTAAAGCGGCAAGAAAATAAGAATAAAACGCTCACACGAATGATACATTCTAAAGTTTAAAAATGCATGCATAAAACATTGACTAATTATGGCGACAGAAACTTCAAACAATTATCAACTGCACAAACTGGCCATCATCACTACATAACCCGAAATAGAAGCAACTTCGTACTTCATTTTTATTTAAAAGCTCGGTCACAACTCAGTATCCTCTTCATTGGAACTAAGACTTGGAATTCAACCCCTACTGAGATCCGTGAAAGATGTTCTTACAAAGCTTTTAAAACGAATCTTGAATCCCTTTTCTATTGAAATATTAATTATAAAAGACAATCACGTCAAGTCTTTTCTTCTCTATGACTTATACTGACAGGATAATTTGCCATGGTTATTGACAAAAATCTCAAGTCTGTTCACATGTCGTTTCTAGACTATACCATTAACATTTAGCCCATATAAACTACTACTGTAAGTGAAAGCATTAAATCTCGAGTGAACTAATTCATTGATCAGTCTACGTAGTGCACAACTAGGTTAAGTGAATTAGGTTAAACTTAATTGTACACCTTAGAATAGCGTTGATGATGGTATGCCCTAGAAGTCACTGAACTTATTCGGGCCCACTAGTAGCTATACTCAAAATACATACACTAAAAATTAAATTTATTAAACAAATTAGTACAACTGAACAATTTACTAACTAAATGACAAAAGTGTGCAATCATATTTCAGCAACGTATTTCTGAACTTCCTTAACCAAAGAGACTGGGTGTATTTATTTTAAATTAGATCATGAAGCAGAGCTACTGATTGAATATTTGAAACAGCTTCTTTAATTATTTAAGCTTGTTGTTGCGCTGTTCGAGCCTTTTATTTTTCGACGAAAAATTGCATCATAGCTAAATTTTAGCTCCAGAAATTTAGATCGTATATGAAAGGACAGTTATTCGTTCGCAACCCTTGTAATTTCATTTCCACAAAACTGTTTCTACATGCTCAACGTAATGTATTAATAATAAAAATTTCAATGACTCACCTTCACTGCGTTAGCTACAACAGCGCCATTCAAAAAAAAAATCCTCAAAGTACCCTACCAACAGCAATTTGCTTGTCGGTTACGTGCAAGCAGTAAAATTCTTCCAGTTCTCAATGCCAACATTTTAATAAAAATGACCGTGTTCATGTTGTCTTGACTCCAAAATACGTGACTTATCCGTGTCGTGAGTTGCGTCTTATATTCTCCTCGTGTCTTGAAATGCGAGAAAGGGGTGTAGTTTTCCCGCACGCTTTCTTCACATTTGGAAAAAGGAGAGTAGTAAGAGTCATTTGCATGACTCCTAAAAACACCAGGGGCGATAATTACACGACCCTCGCGGGGGCACTGCTTCAAACGTATGGAAATGGGGAGAAGTTTTGTGGAGGGGCGGTGTGTTTGTGAAGGAGGCAGGGAGACTTAACATCGCCTCAATTTGAAACTTCAAAGTCATGATTCAGAATAAAATTCGTGTTATCCTGTCCAATAACATCATGCGCTCATTATCACAGAGAGCGTTTATTGGAGAAAAGACTAGGTAAGTTTTACCCTCTAGTTTGGACACGATGCATTCTCGGAGTACTCAAACAATGGGCATCTATGGCTACGTTGATCAGCTAACCTTGGGAGAGAAAAATAGTGGCCCTAATTTCAGAGAAATACTTTAACCGTTGTCAGAAGAGATACCACAGCTGCGACACGCAACTGTATCTACATGAGGCTTTAGAACATTCTACACGCAGCCGTAAGTAATTTTCAACAGAATATTTTCACGCATTATCTAGTACTCAAATATTACCTTCAAGTTCTTGCGCTGTGCTCGTGCTAAGTTAGCTGCTTTGAAATATTTAATAAACATCAGACCGCTTTGAGTATGTTCTACTTTAAGTTATTAAACGTGACTTCCTCAGGGCTGATTTAACGCTATGTTCCTCACTGGAAGACAAAATCCTTCCGCATTCTTGATCCTCACAGGATTAAGAATAAACTTCCTGGTTAGAATATTAGTAAGTTAGTACTCATAATACTCTTACACAATATTTTTCATAGAATAATGAACAGCAATGCAACGGTAATTTGAAACTCCAGTGTCTGACGTGAAACGGAAAAGTTTTTGAAAAATCGTTAGCTCATTTTTTCAATTTCCAACAGAATGTTAAACAACTACGAGAAGTACGATTTCAGCCAGATGCCATTAGTGTTTTCGTATCATTTTATATAAATCTTGAAATTCTGTTAGGTTAGAAAAACCTTCCAGTAGCCATTTTGGTGAGTTCTTTACTTAGAACTTTATTCATTGCCCGATCTGGCAAGCACTCGACCGCGGGGCCTTTATTTCTCTACTTCAATGAAGCTTATTTTTCTGCTTCAATGAGGCTTAATTCTCAACTTCAATGAGGCTTATTTCTCTACGTCAATGAAGCTTATTTCTCTACTCCAATGAGGCTTATTTCTCTCCTTTAAAGAAGCTTATTTCTCCACTTCAATGAAGCTTATTACTCTACTTCAATGAAGATTATTTCTCTCTTTTAAAATGAAGCTCATTTCTCTACTTCAATGAAGTTTAGTTCTCTACTTCAATGAATCTTATTTCCCTACTTCAATGAAGCTTATTTCTCTACTTCAATAAAGCTTATTTCTCGACTCCAATGAGGCTTATTTCTCTCCTTTAAAGAAGCTTATTTCTCTACTTCAATGAATCTTATTACTCTACTTCAATGAAGATTATTTCTCTCTTTTAAAATGAAGCTCATTTCTCTACTTCAATGAAGTTTAGTTCTCTACTTCAATGAATCTTATTTCCCTACTTCAATGAAGCTTATTTCTCTACTTCAATAAAGCTTATTTCTCGACTCCAATGAGGCTTATTTCTCTCCTTTAAAGAAGCTTATTTCTCTACTTCAATGAAGCTTATTACTCTACTTCAATGAAGCATATTTCTCTCTTTTAAAATGAAGCTTATTTCTCTACTTCAATGAGGCTTATTTCTCTACGTCAATGAAGCTTATTTCTCTACTCCAATGAGGCTTATTTCTCTCCTTTAAAGAAGCTTATTTCTCTACTTCAATGAAGCTTATTACTCTACTTCAATGAAGCTTATTTCTCTCTTTTAAAATGAAGCTTATTTCTCTACTTCAATGAAGCTTAGTTCTCTACTTCAATGAAGCTTATTTTTTTACTTCAATGAATTTTATTTCCCTACTTCAATGAATCTTATTTCTCTACTTCAACGAAGCTTATTTCTCTACTTCAATGAAGCTTATTTTTCTACTCCAATGAGGCTTATTTCTCTCCTTTAAAGAAGCTTATTTCTCTCCTTTAAAGAAGCTTATTTCTCTACTCCAATGAAGCTTATTACTCTACTTTCTCTCTTTTAAAATGAAGCTTATTTCTCTACTTCAATGAAGCTTAGTTCTCTACTTCAATGAAGCTTATTTCCCTACTTCAATGAATCATATTTCTCTACTTCAATGAAGCTTATTTCTCTACTTCAGTGAAGCTTATTTCTCTACTCCAATGAGGCTTATTTCTCTCCTTTAAAGAAGCTTATTTCTCTACTTCAATGAAGCTTATTTCTCTACTCCAATGAGGCTTATTTCTCTCCTTTAAAGAAGCTTATTTCTCTACTTCAATGAAGCTTATTACTCTACTTCAATGAAGCTTATTTCTCTACTTCAATGAAGCTTATTTCTCTACTTCAATGAAGCTCATTTCTCCAAGATTGTCATTCCAATGGCAATCTTTTGTAGTTGCGTGCATATATGATTTTATGTATGTGATAATGTGGAATTTCACGCATCGATATCTCTATTTGAGAGTAAATAAATACTCGAGACTACTATGTGTATGTGTCACATAAAATTACCTTTGAACATAAATATTTAAATGGATGCATACTGCCATTAATTTAGAATTGTAAAACAACTTTAAAGTGTAGTATAATACGAAGTTTTATAATTGACTTCTATCTGTTACTCCTCTCAAAAATCTGAATCACACTCTGCCTCCTGATGCTGGATACTTACCACATTTTACGACAGCTTGTTTTTATATTGCAGAAATTTTATGTATTTCTTGCTGAAAGGATAAACGTTTTTCTTGCTCATTACATCCAATAGATACATATTTAACACAAAAACTTTAAAATTAGCACGTAATCATATCAATTCTTAACCCAACTTAGGGTTGGATTAATTTGAACTTGACTTGAATTAAATTGAACTTGATTCAGATTAATTTGAACTTGACTTGGATTAATTTGAACTTGACATGGATTTTTAAATTTGTCATTACGCCTCTGTGAGTTGTTAGGAAAACCTATATAAGTAAACAATATTTTTCCAGCGGACCTGGAAGCTGTGGCTCAAGGGAGAAAACGTGAACATCGGTGACGCTTATGGCAAAGTAATCAAAGCGATTACTTTGACACTTTCAAAAGTACTCATTGAAAATGCCAAGTTAATCAAGATCGGTGCACCACGGATGACTGAGCATGTGTTTAACTGAAGCATGAGACGCATGTCTCGAGCAAGTCCGATTGCAGCACACGACGATGAATTCAAACCGTAAAATTGATTGCCAGCAAAACCTGAATCCGCCAGATCGCGCCATTCAAAGACGTCTACATAGTGCAAGCCCGTTCAGAAGTCGACGTGTGCAGAAACTAAGCCATTGCTTTCTGAAAGGTATTGACACTTCCGTGTACAATGGATAAATGAATATGTTTCTTGGACGACTGGAGAATAAAGTTAGGCTGTTCGGATGGATGAATTATAGAATAAATTATGTATTTCTAACAGAATGAAATTCATCGTAAGTCAGACTGGCGAAATTTGATGTCCTAAACCCATGTAGTCAAATACATTTTAAAATGAATTAATATATCGTGGTTTCATGGATACTTCACCTTGAAAAAATTGATGACAAGAAATAAAAAGGTCTGCAGGCATAGTTGTTTATACGCGCTTGGAATCCACAGTGATTTAGAAGTTAATAATTTTTCAAATTTGCTAGATCTTCCCAAGTAATAGTCACAAATGTCCAAAGCCCGTGTGATGTACCCAGAGTGATGCGTGAGGTAAATATTGTCATGAAAACAACATTTATATATTTTATTACCATTGTCCTATGAAGAACTCATTGAAATCTTTTTCATCCTACTTCAACATTTAGCATTGAACTAACATGTAATTACATTTAAAAATCATGAGTTCATTTAATTTTCATTACTGCACACTGAACCTTAGCATATTTTTCTTAAAATTTTCTGATGTTTTGTAATACAATTTAAAGTTAACTCAGTTATACAAATTGTACATTATTTTCCTGCAATGTAAAGCGTTATTCACACAATTCACTTGTGGTACCATAATCTTTATTCATTAATGTATATGTATATATATATATATATATATATATATAAACGTACACCTAAATCAAGTGCTCACAAATATTTAAATAAGTTTTTAGGTAAAGCTAAGCAATTGCCATCATTCATGCCAACTGCAAAATAACGAGCTGACACCAAGCACTTGAACTTAAGCCAACTATATTTGCTCGTACAATAAGAGACTCGGTTCACTTTCTCCAGCACTAAATTTGCGGGTACGACCGCACACTCAGCACCACAATTTCGAGTATCTCCACAACCTACAGTACAGTGGGGCATTGCGCTCAAATCGTAGGAAGTTGGAGGGAGCGAACTGCACCGAGGGAGCCGCCTTATCGGCCTCAAACTGCCTCCAGGCTTTGTATTAAATCTGGATGGTCTCTTCTGATCCGGACATAAAAGTTTTAATCTACGGAGCCCTTCCGCCTGCGGAACGAACCCCGAAGATGAAAGGATATTGAGATTTTTGGTCGGGGAGAAGGCTGCCTCCAAGCCATCAATGCTTCAACGACGGCGTGCACTTTTTCATGGGCGCAGATTCCTCTCACGAAGAAATATTGAACTAAGTTTGACTTGATGAAAACCAAATATGACTCAGTTCTCGAATGTATGTCGACAGAATGGGTTCCTTAGAAGTATATTCATTCGCAGGTCATTGTGATGAATGATCAGTGTTGAATGTAAATTATGAATGTTATTGATGAATGTGTTTAATCTTAAACTGAATATTCGGACTAGAATATTAACAAAAGTACTTCACACATGTATCATAATTCCCTACGTTGCACATCATTTAATTAATAAAAAGTATCGAAATGTACAACATCACGTGTCGTGGATTCAGCCCCTTTTTTCGTGCCAGAATGAAAATTCAATGGGAAGAAATTCTTGCAATTCTAAAGTCGAGGCAACGAGTCAATGAAGCGAACTCAGGGACCACAGAGGGAACTACAAATTGTTGAAGCCTGCTAAAGTAACCAGTCGTGCCATCAATACTCTTTCTATTACGAGGATGCAGGAATTTGTTTTTTACCTTTTGTCTAACACAGACTCGATAAAATGAAAACAGTCAAATGCTGTTTTTTTCTCACATAATGCACAGCAGAAAAATTATTTTAAAGACTATTACAATTATTTCTTATCAAAGAATGCATTTAGAGAAAAACATGAGATGAAGACAGTCGAACAGAAACAACGGATTTAAGGAGAGCAAATAAAATACATTAACTTGGAGTTCACGGTGAAAGCTTATATTGAGTTAAAATTCTTGAAGAATTCGAGAAGAAAACTTATGTAAAAATAGCGTTGTACTACATGATTTATGCTGATCAGACTTTGTTGTCAAGAAGCTCCATGGCAGAGTCTTCACCACCTCTCATGGAAAATCTTTCCACCAATTTTGAGTTTTATATCTCGACTTAAATCGATACGTGGGCATATACACTACAAATATTTATTGCTACATTGATTCCAATCATTTTGTGAAGTGGTTCTTGCGTTTGCTGCGTGCGGGAACGGTTGCAGCACACCGGCCTACGAGCAGCTCCGACGCCTCCCGTACCCCCAGGCCTGCTCCTGGACTGGCAACACAACAGTGATGCCACACTAGTGGTCTCATTATGGCAGCAGATATAAAAAAAATCTAATTACGCTACAAAAGTTTCTCCCAATAATTTCCATCCAAATTCTGTGATATTGTGCGCTCAGAGGTAAAAAATCACGCATACGGTGTGTAAAGATACCTTAATTCCGTGTACTTACGTTTTAGTCTTATAGATACTGTTTTCTGGTTTATTTATGATTAAATGAGAGAATTTCAGTCGTAGTTTATAGCTGTTCAGTGTTTAGGAAAGAAAATCGCAGTCAAAGCAGTTTCCAAGAGTAACATTAACTTTTAAGTGGTCTTCCGTGTGTTGATCGATCGAATTATGGCATATTTTTGTTGAAATTGAATATTTTTAATGATCTTGTATTTTATAAGATCAAGTTGAGAGTGACAATTGTGTGAAGTAATATTCCTAACGTGAATTTTGTGCTCCAATGATAGAATTAACACTCCAGGCCTTCTAAATTGCAAAAAAATGCGTGAGTGCTACAATTCTTTTTTTTAAATTGGTCAACCTGCTGTCACGAGGTAAAGGCCAGCTGAAACAAGCTCGAGAACACTTTAATTTCTTGCTGTAACAGAATACATTATGGGAAATAACGTTTTTTATACGTTTTATATTCTTTTATAGAAATAGCGTTTTATATTTATTGATAGAAAAGCAATCCCTGCATATGCCCTAAAATTTCAAAAACCAACTTAACTCCGTTTGATAGGAAATAAACGGTAAACTGGACCTAGTTTAATTTTACTCAGAGTTTCCACAAATGGCTTAAGATCTAGGACCACTTGTGTGACATCATTTCTTTGAGCCAGCGTACCGATATCGGAGACATGACGAACGCACGCCAGCAACACTGAAGGGCAACTCAAGGCATGAGGCAACGTACCTGTGAGGCTGCCAGACCTGCTCCGACTCGAACGCTCTGATTTGGGCAGCGCATGCAGAGAAATGCATCACATGCATTGTATTCATGCCTGATGCCTCACAGAGACTTCATAATTCGCTTATGCGGTTTATTTGAGTTATCCATCTATAATATTAATTCTCATTGTAAAGAGCACAATGTTTTTTTTTCGGATATATCATGCATTCAACAAGTTTTACATATGACGGATACTTCATAGAGTTTAGGTGCTTCACATGTAGCGGCTGCATTATGCTTTATTTATGTTATAATTTTTTGCAGTCATGTACAGTTTATCACATTGCGCAGACATATTGCATATTACAGATATATTACGCATTTCCACGTCTAAAATATTAGATCCTAAACATTCTACATGAATTTTATGTTTCACATGTGTTTTGTATTTTGTAACCGCTCTGCCGAATGAAAATAAATATATATTTTACTGACTGTTCAAAATTTACAACTGATCCACATCTTACAGACTTTGCATTCCTTAGATACTTCACACTTCACAGACACTACATTGTACAGATACTTCACACATCACAGACACTGCATTGTACCGGGTGTCCCATGAAAATGTCCCGACTTTTTAATTGATTATATCTCTGCTTTAAATAAACATATTTGAAATGTCTTTTTCACAATGTAATAAATTTTGTTTCCTTTCCGAATATTTCAAGGTTTTGAAAATCGTTTAATAACCACATTACGGTGATCGATTTACTGAAAGAGGTAGAAAAACTACTTGTTCAAAGGAAAGTTTTTAAAAACAACATGGCGTTCTTCTTCATTTCTCAATACCTACTGTTGAAAATGATTTCACAATGATGTATCCTACATTCAACCCAGTATTTAAACCCTCGAAGAGGTTATTTACTTCCTACTTTCATCACTTGAAGACACCTAAAATGCAGCTCACTAATGATCAAAGAATTTTCATCGTATTGGAATATGAAGCAACGAAAACCTGTGGAAAAGTTAGAAGAGCATTTAATTTTCGTTCTAATTTTCTAACTGAGTGATACACAGTCTTCTCATCGGGCGAATTCCTTTTCGGAAATTTTTCATTATATGCTTTTCTTACTTTTCACAGTTTTTCGTTGCTTCATATTTCAATACGATGAAAATTCTTTGACCGTTGGTGAGCTGCATTTTAAGCGTCTTCAAATGATGAAATAAGGAAGTAAATAACCTCTCAGAGGGTTAAAATACTTGATGGTATGTAGGATACATCATTCTGAAATTATTTTCAACATTGAGAAATGTTGTATTGAGAAATGAAGAAGAACACCAGTTTTGTTTTTAAAAAATTTTCTTCGAACAACTAGTTTTTCAACCTCTTCCAGTAAATAGATCACTGTATAGTGGTTATTAAACGATTTTCAACAACTTAAATTATTCGAAAAGGAAACAAAATTTACTACAATGTGAAAAAATGAAAATTCAGATATGTTAATTCAAAACCGAGATTTAATCAATTAAAAAGTCGAGGACATTTTTATGGGACCCGCGGTATAGGTACTCTACATCCCATATACTCGTACGCTGTACATTTTGAGGGTACGCTTTGCTTTATCCAATATCATACAGAGTCAATTCAATTAGTCTAAATTTCCCAAAAAGTCACACTTTGCAGACACTCGACATGTATTTATGGATATGTAAGTGTGAATGTATTATGATTTAATGCACGTTTGTATACAGTTAAATATACAAGGTATTTCAGATAAATTCGTACAATATTCCCTTTATTTGCTTAAGGCGATCTACTACCCTGGCCTACCCTTTGACTACCAAATTTTTCAAATGTCTTTTTTCCAATTTCTATCTCATCTAGGAGAACAAAAATGCATACAGATGTGTAAAATTGAATGCCAAACACATTTGCATCTATAAAATTTTTCGATTTTCTCAAAAACTAATAGTTTATTTCGCGATTATTAGAAAAATATAAATCCTTGCGCAAAACCGTACTCACTCTATAATTTTCAACATAGAAGCGTGATTTTGATCTCATTCAACGCAAAAAGACTACAAAGACCGTAACGTAGGATTTTTTTGATTTTCGACCTTGAAAAAAGTTATAGGTACACATATCCAACATTTGAAAAAAAAATAGAATTTTTTTCAGTTTTTTCCCAATAAAAATTTTATTTTGAATTCAAACAGAATTTTGCTTTGCTACGCTGTTCCCACTGTCAAACTGCATCGAATGAAACCAAAATCACGCTTCTAAATTGAAAATTGTAGAAGGGTTGTGGTTTTGCGCAGAAAATACATGGATATATATATATATGTTCGCCCAATCACTTCTTTTCTATCGAGTCCAGGGTAGTAGATCCCCTCAACTCGTCGTGTCTCAAAAAAAATAACGTATTACTGTAAAATTTTGAAGAGTTTATCTCGCAGAGCAGGAGTTCTGAAGTTTTATTCGACTGAACGCCTTAAGTCAAAATGTAGGCTTTTACCTGTTTTGAAAGCAGGACAGAGCACGAATCACTTCTACAGCTTCAAAAGACTCCACAGCTTTTCTCGTGTACTTCTTAAGGCCTGAAGTGTGATGATGTTGCAGGACTTTGCACAATCTTTGACCTCAAATTGGGACCAAAAATAAAAATCCAACGGGTTCAGATCAGGCGAGTGAGAAGGCCAAAAGTATTTCTCCCAGAATCGCACACCGAATCTCTTGAGCAAGTCACAGGTTCTGCTCGCAGTGTGGGAGAGTGAACATAAACTTTTCATTTTAAGCCTTGGCTTTTACACATGAGATCATTCTCATTTGCAAGACGTTGCAGTAAGATTCGGTATTTCCTTTCTGCTGTCGGCGAAGAAGTGGGTAAAGACGTCACCCTCACTCGAAACCACGCAGAGGGTTAAGGCGCTAGTTGTTTTTTCCGCGGTCATCGTGGGCTGAACTTCAGTGCTGGGAGCGGCAATCCACGATCGATAGGTCAGTTTAAAGCTCTATCAACCGTATAAATCTCCTCGTCGTGAAAGAACTTAATGATCGATCCGTTGGTCTTCGACCTGTTTACACTTTTCTTCACCTCGCTGAACAAACTGCTTTCATATTATTAGTTAGAAGATGCTTCCTACGCTGTGCATAAGAAATTAGGCCAAGGTCTTTAATCGCTTTGTGACTTGTGACGCCGGTAAACATCGTTTTCACCACTGTCGAAAATATCGGTTTTATAGGCCATGACGCTAATGAGGTCATCTGAAGAGCGAGTTTTGCGAATTTTAGTTTCTCTTCAGATGTGTGTGGCTCTATAATCTTGGCCACATTCATCAACACTCACAAATAACGCACACTGTCAGCCCAAGATTCTGGAGGAATATCGCAATGAAGTCTGGCTTCTGCCCGCGTGACGGAGTTCACAGATAGCTGAACGTTTCGACTGCTCCTTTGCGCAATGTTTATGCCGCGAACTTTCGTAGATAGCTAAGCATAATTATTGATGCACTTTAGTGTTGCCAATTTTTGGGAAATAAACAACGTTTTTAAATTTGCACTGATTTATTTGAAAGACCTAGTACGCTTGTGCTGGGAAGTAGGTGTGTAAGTGTGCAATTGTGTATGTAGGCATGTATGTTGCTATGCGAGTGGATGTTTTTATACGCGTATGCAACATTCCAAGCTCTATGGAAACCACCCAATTGAAATTCTGAGCCTTTTACAGATCGTTTTCAGGCAGTTATAAGCCAAGAGTTTAGTCGTTTTCGAGCAGTAAATTAGCCTTTTTCGGAGCAAATGTCTACTATTTTTAGCCCATTTAAACGGCTATTTCTGGGCATCGAAACGGCTAATGCAACGGCTATTTTGGGCTTCTCTACTACCTGAACCAGGCTATTCACGACCATTTTTGGCTTGTCCATTGCTTGAACGAGCCTCGTCCTGGCTTTTTTGGGCTTCCTTACTGCTTGATCAAGGCTAATACCGGCCCTTTTGGGCTACCTTACTGCTTGATCAAGGCTAATACCGGCCCTTTTGGGCTTCCTTACTGCTTGATCAAGGCTAATACCGGCCCTTTTGGGCTTCCTTACGCCCGGCCTTAAAAACAAAAAGACATATGGAATCAAAAGTCCCAAATTGAAACATTATACCAATAAAAATTAAAAATTTATTAACGAAATAAATATGAAAATTACTAAGTATTGATTTACAACAGTGGCATAATGGAACAGATCAGATCGCTCCAACATCAGATTTTCAGTACGATATAAAGAATTTGTAAGGCCGGGTCTTGTGGCTGCTTCGCCTAGTGAGTTCCGATTTGAGGCGAGTGAAGCAGCGGCCTTACTTTAACACTTCTCCGGCTGTAGGTATCGATGATAAGCGGCGGAGAAGTGGGAACTTATTCTTTCATAAATTCACATTGGCATATATTAAGATTACTGAACATAGAAGAACTAGAATCGAGGTTTGAGGGGTAACTAGGGTAAAGCACTACAAGTTGAATGCTCAGCGATGAAGTAGTGAGACAGAGAGAATTAAAAGAAAATTATCTAGTATCTAGATACTTTTGGAGAAGTATCTAGTATCTAGATACATTTTGAAGTATCTATGACCAGCTCTGGATATCTACATGAACATAATATTTTTTTAACTACTAAACCGAAATTTATAGTAATAATTAATTGATGAAACTAATCGAAACTAACTTTGGCCACCCTTACCTAATCTAACTTAACAAGTTAGGTTAGTTGAAATTCATTTAGTTCTTTACATTTACTGAAGTAATACGACTTGTACAACATTTACGATTACGAGTCTTTTTACAATCTATTACGCGTCCAAATAGAGGTCGTCGAAAAGGCTTGAAAACGACTTTAAACGACCCGAATGAGCCCGCAAACAGCCATTGACTAGACCTATAAAAGGCCAGTTGAATGAAGAGCCATTTTCAAGCCCTAATAGGCCAAGTATAGGTAGGAGTCGGTTTGAAGTCGTGATTTTTGGCCGTTTTGGGCCGTTTTCGACCTTTTACGACTAATTTACTACCTGAAAAGGGCGATAATTTTCAATTGGGCAATTGGCAAAACAAAATTTTTCTAGGTGAGTTGTTGACGATCGAGAGTAAATTTGAAATTCATTTCGGGAGCTGTCGTAAGAGCTACATTTTAATTTCCACCTCAGTGCAACTGCAAAATTCTGAATGTAAAATACTGAGAAACGATACATCCGTAATTCATCATTCTGACAAATTATATAGACAACTTCCTTACACTAAGCCCTAGATGCCAGAGCGCAGTGGCTGCATTGCGCATATAGGAATTATTTTAAAAAAACAGTGAATAGATCGCAAAATAAATCTATCAGTCCTGGCCAGACGCAATAAACCACTTATCTCGCCATTATAGGTGCAGAAAATCGTCATTCAATGTAAATGGGTGTTTAAATTGAGACTCTCATCCAATCAAGTCATTTTTGCTGCTTACGGTTGAGTGGCTGACTTAGGACATTGTAATGCACTAGAGCGTTGCAAAATTTTATGAATGATCATATCAACACCGTGTTATTATCTGAATTCAAATCTGTTTTAAAGGGTGAAGCGAATCACAAATCGGTTCGATTGACTGATTCTTGTACGAACAATCAAACTCTAACGTGTACTGCGATTGCGAAACAATCACCAAGCTGCGTGATATTAATGTGCATGGCGGCGTAGAGTTATGTAAAATTATTAGAATGTGAAGAGTCCGAAGCCCTGCACGGTTCTAATCAACTTGCCGACCAGCGTTCAGGTGGTCTGGCTGAATGTGAAGTGTCACTAATTTACTACACATTTATTGGAATATGGAATATGGTGAGGTATTTTATTTATTTATTGGAATATGGTGAGGTATTGAACCCAAGCTCAAGCTCACGACGCAAAGACTGAGCTTGTGTTAAAAGGATCATTAATATACACCATCGGCTTTAAGTTTTATGTTTATAACGCTTATTGTTTATTCTAAGCTGATGACAATACCGCTCATTGTTGATTCTAAACTCAAGAAATTAATTTGAAGTTAGTGAGTTATGGAAACAATATCAATGCTTACATAACATTTTGCGGATTAAACGTCCGCCTGACGAACCAAATCGAAGATAATTTCAGCAAATTGTCAATTAAGTTTAGTTGAACGCGTTACAAACAAAGCTCTTGCCCAACTTAAACGTAAATAAATCCATCCCTCGAATTCCGTAGAGCGAGCTTCAGGCTTTATTATTATTTTGTACTTAAGAACTTCTCAATAGTTTTTTGGACAGGGAAGCAAAACTACGCCACTACTTTCCTCAGATCCTGAGGCAATTCAGGAGCCGCCGCATTCTAGGGTAAAGTCGTTGTTGGTCACTGCGTCCCTGTCTTTTGGTATTCAAATTAGCCGACAGGCATAGCAATTCCGCAGTATTTTCCTGTCTCGAGAATAAAAACAGCGAATTGACTGCGCCCCGGCCGGGAGATGGCCCTCATCGCGGTCATGACGCGTCTAGTTAGTTTCTGAGGCTGCGCTCTTGTGCCCCAAATTAACTGCAGATCTCATTGTCTAATTTTGCTTATTCAGGCACGAAGCTGATTTATTGCTTTAAATTAGCTGATTCCATCACAGAATTCTTTTTCAAAGCTTTCGCTCATTTGTTGACGAAGGAGTTTTTACTTTGAGGTTTTCCTGTTCTCGTGCGGAAGCAGTCATCCTCTGCAGTTGATCTTTATTTTGGCCATTGCTAGAGCTATTCTCTTAGAGTGTTTATGCTCTCATCAGCTCACACGCTGTGAGCTTCTTTTAACCAAGTCACTGTCGATACTATCGCCGAAAAACGAAATGCCCTGCAAATCCAGTTCCATCCTTGTAAACCTGGTCTAAATCCTCGGCAGGATTAACGTAAATGCGCGACCATTTCCGAAGTGAGTGCCGTAATGGAAATAAATCACTGTTTATTCGACGAGCGGGCACAGCTGGCTGCAGAATGAGGGCGACGTGTAGTGTAGCTCCTGCTGTAAACAAATCATCGCGGGCATAAAAGAGCGTTGACGAGAGTCGCATTACTGCGCTGTCATTTCAGACTCCTGGTCCTCGAAACGAATTACCAGTAGACAAGGACAGAAAAAGGCGTGTGTCATCCATGCTCCAAAACTGGCGCTGCAGGACGTTCTATATGTAATGCAGAATAAATTTGTATGTGTAATACAGAATGAATTTATTAGCGACGCAAAACACTGAAATTTATCATGAAACTAGAATAATTAAATTGCTTATCAATGTTGTCATTTGAATAGTTGAGAAAGAAATTCTAAAAATAAAATTTATCCAACAACGGAAAGGAATCTCATAGTTGGAACAAATCCCTGCTATACTAATTAGCTTAATTTATGCATACGAGTGCACACGGCCCGTCAATAAATGACAGAATTTCTCATGGCTTTCCCATGATTTCAACAAGGCTTTCCCACGATTTCCCATGCTATTCTATGGCTTTCCAATACTTTCCAAAGTCTCAACCGCTGATATTCTATTCAACCTAATCTAACCTACCAATACACGTGATATTCATTCCGACTCCCAATCTGCTGGGTTAAGGCACCGAAAATTGTAGAGTTGATGAAGCTTGTATCACAGATACGCTCATCTCACACTTTCGGCTGGTGGGTGTGACACACAGACGGACAGACGGACGCAGCTCCTTTTATAATAGTGATATTTATATACCTTCTGTCAGCAACTTTTCATATAATCCATATGTCTTAGAATGATATCATGAATACTAATCAAAAAATATAAAAAACCTAGTGCCTGCTCACTTTTGTTAGCAGCAATAAAAAATGAACCTAATGTTCAAGAAAATACAACTGATCGAGAGGAAAAAGATTTGGTAATTTTTCAAAAACTTTTTGGTTACAATACAAAAATAACACACAGGTGCTGCTTGCTTGGTGTGTTGGTCCGTCTCTCGCGCTTCTATATGGATGCTTAATGACCGTATCTGTGATACAAGAGTCACCTGTGCAAAGGTACAAAAATATTTTAACCAAGGGTACTATTACGATGTTTTCAATTCACATCTGGAAATATTTTTTAACTATACCATTTACTATATAGTTGATTTGATCCTCGCGAAATTAGAACTGCACCAAGTGAATTTTAAATTGCTCCTCGTGAAAATAGAACTGCACCAAGTGAATTTTAATTTGCTCCTCGTGAAAATAGAATTGCTCCAAGTGAAATTTGATTTGCTCTTTTTCAATTTAAAAACATTCGATAAGAATTTTATGGGCTTTAAAATTTTATTTGATAGAATCTTAGTGAAATGTATTTATTCTTTGTGAAATATTTTCATTCCAACAATGCGTACAAAGATAAAGAGTTTTTACAGAGTGTAAATTACAAAAAAAAATACAGAATATAAGTTTCGTTGTATGAACCAATACTCATTATTAAAACATTACACAAAGGAGTCGTATCTCAGACACTTTGATCAAAGAAACATCACAGAGATACCACCACGTTACACATTGCTGCACATCCCGTTTCACCTTGTGTAGACATGCTACTGTCATCAGCAATAAGTATACACCTCACCTCCAAACATCTTCATCTTTCAGAAACTAAAACCTTCAAGATGAAGTATAATAAAACAAGTGCGCGAGACAGACAGAGAATAATAGAAGCCTTCATCAATAAAGAGGACTGGAAAAAAGTTGAAAACGCCCTTGGAGTAAATGCTAAGACTGCATGCAGGTGGCTGAAAAATAAGCAAGTCGTACCAAAGAAGAAAGGAGGAAATAATAAGAAGAAATGTCCCGAAATATTGAGGACACTGACAACAGCCATAGAAGAAAATGTATCGATAACGCTCTCACAACTTCGCCGACAAGTACAACAAGATCATGGCATTGACGTGTGTGTTAATACGATCAAAAATTGGCTCGATTTCTAAATGTTTTCGTCAAATTAGTGAGGCCAAGCATTGATAGAATGAATAATGAAGAGAACAAAGGAAAACGCGCTAGATACATGGAACAATTTTTCAATGTGAGATCAGAAGGGCGGACCACAGTATGGGTTGATGAGACAAATTTCAACCTTTACAGTAAAAGAAACCAAAAAAGATCAAAAATTGGTGCGAGAGCTTCAGTGATTCTTCTGTCCAGCAAAGGTGCAAATCTGCGCATCATTGCAGCAATGATCGACGAGTATCCAATTGCTTCTAACCTCGACTCGCCGCGGCTCGTTTAAAAGCATTTTGGGGCATCTGCAGTCCAAAAGTTGATTCTCCCGATTTTTTTTTTATTGCTTTAAATGAGTTAGAGACATGTCCCCGAATGTCTGTAAAAATATCAGGAACCTACCCCAGAGCTAACGTCCCTCCCGGGGGGGGGGAGGGCATCCCTCTTACGGACCTTTTTTTTCATTTTTGAACCTAAAGCAATGAAATTTGGTATACTGATAGGAAATGCAATTTTGAATCATTTATCATCAATGACAAAATGCGATTTTCTTGAAAAGAAAACGGGAAATCATAGAAAACGACATTTTTGGGGGGGTTTTCGAAATGCTTCTCCTCCTACAGTTTTTGAGCTACAGTAGTGATTTAGGTATCATTGAATGCAGAATAACGTGGACAAAAAAAAAAAAAATCTGAAATTTTCAATTTTTTTCCATTTCATTTTTTTATATATTTTATCATTCATATTCCTCATCCCCATCCGAATATTTTTTTTATTATTGAATTTAGAGCAATGAAATTTGGTATACTGATAGGAAATACAATTTAGAATCATTTATCATTCATGACAAAATGCGATTTTCTTGAAAAGAAAATGGGAAATCATAGAAAACGACATTTGGGGGGGGGGGTTCTAAATGCTTTTTCTCTGATAGTTTTTGAGCTACAGTAATGATTTTGGTATCATTGGATGCAGAATAACGTGGACATTCCAAAAACTTGAATGCTTTTCCTCAAATTTCCAATATAAAAATTTAAAAAATTAAAAAGAAAAAAAATCAAAATATTCTCAAGAAAATTCAAATTTATGACGTCATAACTTTGAAACAAGAATGAATTTTGAAAAACTTCTCAATACATTGTAAAGCCCTTGTTTTTCTGCATCCAATGATACCAAAATCATTACTGTAGCTCAAAAAATGTAGGAGGAGAAGCATTTTGTTTCTTAAAAATAGGTTTTATAAAAGAAGTAACTTATCAAGACGTTTGTCGCTAAGGCTTTTTAATTTACAAAGCTAGAGCAATGCGGTTTGTTGCATTTGAAAGTGAAATGTGTGTTCTACCTATAATACGGGGCGATTTTCCAAATTGTTTCTGTAAAGCTTTCCATAGACTTTTTACCCTAAAATTATAACTTTTGCATTGAAACTCTGACAAAAAAATTCATATAAATTCAGAATGAAATAAATCAAAAATTCCTCCCGTATTATGGATAGAGCGCACGTTTGACTTTCAAATGCAACAAACCGCATTGCTCTAGCTTTGTAAATTAAAAAGCCTTAGCAAATAATATATGTATATATATAATTTTTTTTTTCCAAATAAAAAATTTTCTATGGCCTTATGAAAAATTTTTGTTTAAGATAAGTTGTTACAAATGTGGAGATCTAGTAGTCTGCAAATTTTCATAGACGTACGTCCAATAGAACCAAAGTTGACCATTTTGTCAAAATGGTTCCCTTAAACTAGAGGATTGTCTGCAGTGGTTCCGGGAGCTCATAGATGCATGTCGTCAGAACGGGATTGACCATCCTACTTTCATAATTGACAATGCTCCGGCTCATTCTAATGTTGAGGGGCTAGAGACAGAATATCCCAGTATTCAGATACTTCGTTTAGCTCCTTATTCGTATTTGCTAAATCCGATAGAATTGATTTGGAGCCTAGTGAAGAGTCACGTAAAGAAGCACTTGCGTGAAAGGATGCATGCAATTTTTGAGATAGCACCAGGCGGAGCATTGCCAGTTAAGGGCCGTTTACACTGGTCTACATTTTGCTGCAGGCTCACGTGTAGACGCCTCGTGTGGAGCTCACGTGTAGACGCCTTCACATGAGCCAAGTGCGTTTAGACTAGACATGGAGCGTGCCACGGAGCGCGCGCTGCTCAAAACAGGGTTGCCAGATGTGGCTAATTTTAACCAAAGTGGCTAATTTTCATGAATTGTGGCTAAGGAAAATTTTCGAAAATTAGCCACCTTAATTTTGGCTAATTTACTGATTGGGAATAATATTTATTTCATAAATACGACAGAATTACACTTATTCCTAAATTTAACGTGTTTTTTCCCGGAATGAACGGTAATGAAACGAGTTCAGAGTTTACATCTGCACACATGCAGATGTGTGCAAGTTATAAAGGTCTTAAAACGCTTCATCGCTCGAATAAAAAATTGGTTCAAGATTTCTTGGAGCCAATTTTGAGCTGCTTCTCAGAGAATCTACAATGCATCGGAAAGAGAAGGATGTCATTAAAGAAAAATGTATTACTGCTGTTATCGAGGCAAGCAGACAATTAGAATGTCGCTTTTTGGATGACCGTAACGTGAAGAGTCTTCACCTTTTCAAACCTGAAAGAGTGCTAAGTCAAATGAAATAAAATTTTAGGGATATACCCAAATCTTTTCATGCCCTCAAAGTATTATGACGTCTGCAAATTGAAAACCAGTTCGCAAATTTTCTTCATATTTACTGAAAAGAAGAGATCGAAACAGGAAGCATACCATATGACCCAATCGAATTTCGGGCAATGGTTTTCAAGCCTGAAAATGCACTTTGAGAAAAATATTTTACTGACATTGGTCAAGCGATGCCCAAACTTTTCAATACATTTGTGGAACGCATTTTTCATTTATGACAAATGTGAGGAGTAAACAAATAAACAAATTAGCGAATAAAGCGATAGACTTCGTCTTTAGAATTAATCTCATTTGTTAGCGAATAAAACTTGTTGCAAAGACTTTCATTTAATAGAAAGAATGCTCAGCCTTTTCACAAGCGACATGTATTTAGCACTCCAAGCACAAGATATCAACGAAGTTGACCAACCAGGATGCAGCGAATATAATTCAGAAAAACAATTTTTACCAGAATTTGAAAACACTGCCATGGAATCGATTTAATAAACTCAAAAAGATAAGATATTTTTCAATATCTTTGATTTATAATTATGTTTGAAATAAAAATACAAGTGGCTATTTGTGGCTAATTTTCTCAGAACATTTGGCTATAAGTGGTGCAAATCATCTGGCAACCTTGGGAGAAAATCAGTCAATGTGTGTCCAGCTGCTATGAAAGATGGGTTGCAGTCGACGAGGTTGTCTGAATATTGCTGCTGCATCATAAACTACGTGATCTCTTTTTTATTTGCATGAGTGAAATGATACTATGTTCGTTTATTTTCATTCAAATATAATGGAAAGCAGCCTGCTTATATTCGCAGCTTTTGGACTGCTAAACGCATTGATAGGATTAGTAAATTCCAATTAAAAGCAATGTAGTTTCTCGTGGCAGCGTTATGTCAGCCATAATCGATGAGCAAAGGGCTACACCTGAAATGATAACTGCTAACTACACACTGACCGGAGACTGAGCTGCGAGGCTCACGTGCGGTGCGCCTCACGAATTCAATCAGAGTGAATAGGGAACTTCGGGCTCACACACACAAATATGAGCCTCAGTGCTGAGCCTCGTCTACACGAGTCGCGCCTCACGGCCGAAATGTCCCCTAGTGTAAACACCCCTTTACTGAGTGAAGGATGCGAGAGATGGAGAACATCGCAGTTGAAGCCCTTGGACTTGTCAACCCCGGCATGTTGCTCAACTTTACCAACAGGGTGGAGAAGTACTATGCTGCCGCAACTCGTCAAGAAGACCTTTTAGAAATATGTTATTGAGACAATAATTGTCAAAACTTGTGCAAACGTTGTACATTAATGCATTCTGAATTTTCTTTTTGTCACGCGTAGTTATGACGTTTCAGCATTATTATTCTTTTGATCATATTACTGGACTTTTTCATCAAAATGCATTTGTACACGAGTTATCAACAAAATATATATTTATTATTCTTTTGGATTCTAAAACGCTTTCTATCAATACATAGTCCAATTCCCGCTAGGGACTAATGATGATAATAATGAGGG
This sequence comes from Morinoia aosen, assembly GCA_030386875.1. Taxonomy (NCBI): domain Eukaryota; kingdom Metazoa; phylum Arthropoda; class Malacostraca; order Amphipoda; family Talitridae; genus Morinoia; species Morinoia aosen. The sequence continues at coordinate 13,443,538 of CM059567.1, read as the reverse complement.
TTTATTCGATAGGGTGTCATCTACCGTATGATCGTCGGTAGGAAATAACCCTTGGTTAATGCAGCTACTGGATGATCGTCAGGAGGTTAACGGTTGAACATGTGGTCCCAATACCCTGCATACTATTGAATGTCCCATTGCTCATACGCCTTTTACTGATAGATTAATTAAAGAACTAATTAATTAGTCTATCTACAAAATTTATTGAAAGATAATTAATTATTAATTAACATTAATTAAAATCAATATGGTTTTTTACCAAAAAAAATATATAGTATTATAAATATTTTAAATACGCAAGCTGAAAAATTTCCGTAATTTTGATATTATAACTATAGCAAACTAAAAATCATTTGGATCGATTGCAAATTAAATATATAAAAGCAAATAAAATTTCACTTGGAGCAATTCTATTTTCACGATGATCAAATCAAATTTCACTTGGAGCAATTTTATTTTCACGAGGATCAAATCAAATTTCACTTGGAGCAATTCTATTTTCACGAGGATCAAATCCAATTTCACTTGGAGCAATTCTATTTTCACGAGGATCAAATCAAATTTCACTTGGAGCAATTCTATTTTCACGAGGATCAAATCAAATTTCACTTGGAGCAATTCTATTTTCACGAGGATCAAATCAAATTTCACTTGGAGCAATTCTATTTTCACGAGGATCAAATCAAATTTCACTTGGAGCAATTCTATTTTCACGAGGATCAAATCAAATTTCACTTGGAGCAATTCTATTTTCACGAGGATCAAATCAAATTTCACTTGGAGCAATTCTATTTTCACGAGGAGTAAATTAAAATTCACTTTGAACAATTCTAATTTCGCGAGGATCAAATCACAGTTCGTATGGATCAAATCAACTTGTAAATGGTATAGTGTACACGCACGCCCGTCAAAAATGACCGGATTTTATATTTTCCTTGTAATTTCTTTCCAAATGTCAATGACGAACAAAGATTTGCTTCCTATTAGTACACGCAATAAAATTATTTTTGTACTTGTACTTTGGTGAAACTCGTATCACATGCAGAACCGGTCATCAAGCATCCTCATGAGCGTCACAGAGAGACGGAAGAAGCGGACATCAAACAAATGAACACACAACAGTTATTCTTAGCAATAGATTGTAATACAGTATATATTGTAATATGCAATCCCCCTCCGAACTCAGTACCCACCATACGGACTCCAGTATATAAAGCTCTGGATTTCTCAATTTTTTAGTGACTTATTATAGTGCACTTCTACAGCGAAAATGAGTGGATTAATTTACCAGTGAACTGCAACCAAGAACGCCAGTGCTAATTTCTTCCCATCTATTCTTAAGAGCGTGACACTAAACGTTTCACTATTGTAAAAGGAGCCGCGTCCGTCCGTCCCTCTTGTGTGACCCCCTCTTGTTTATAGTATCCAGAATACGCAATCGGCTTATTTTTACAAATAGAAATTTTCTATTGAGCTTTTTCTGTTGAAATTCATCATGTCGCTTCGGTATTTTTAATTTATAATGCGAAAAGAAATGTTTAAATTAGTTTGACCAGTATCCTGGATACCACTTGGTATAAGCCCTAAGATTTTGGAACTTGAGTTATTTTTTTCGAAATTGTGATTTTCTTGAAAACCTTCGAAGAGATAATAGACGACATTTAAGAATAAAATTCCGGCAAAAGAGGCCACCAAAGATAGAAATGTGTCCAAACTCAAGGGAGAAGTAGCAAGACTTCGACAGCAAGAAAAACACCGAAGACGATCGGATGAACAACGCGAAATGGCAAAACGAAGCTGCGCGCCAACGAGAAGCTAGAGCTAAATTGACCCTTGAACGGCGTTTGGAAATTCTACGGAATAATGCAGAGCAACACCGAGTAGCTAGAGAGAGCTGAACACGTGAAAGAAGCGAGGAAATTCTTCGTCATAGCGCAGGACAACATCGAGTGGCGCGAGAGAATTCAACTCAAGAAAGAAGGGGTGAAATTCTTCAGATTAATGCCGACCAGCACGTGTGCACTAGTAAAATATATAAACACAAGACGGTCATTCTTTTTAGTAGTTTAAAATATCTAATTCAATCATTTTTTACACTCGATATACACTCGCAATGATATGAAATTTAAATCGTCACTTAACTTTTGTATATTAATGCCCTATATATTCGGAACAAACTTCAGAGACTTCTACTCGTTATCAGTATTGTGACACGTCCCGCCGTGTCGGTTTGAGAAAAGAATAACTCATATTTTCCTGCATGGCAAACATGCCAAGACCCAAACATGCTCCATAATCAGGATTTCTCGTCCCCGAACTCTAAAACAAACATAAACATATTTACCCTTATACTCAAATTACGCAGTCCAGAATGGTAAATCAGTCCTGATACCAAAGCACAAGCATATCAGCAACATTTATACGGGAATAACACAATCAAGTACAAGCACACATCCCGGTCTAACGTTTTCCCCGAAGCATGCATGTTTTTCGCTAGCCAAGCGATTAGGCGGCGAAAAACATGCATGCAGGCGGCAAAAAAGTGAGACTGGGACGACTGGACATTCGGGTACGCTGTTTTCAATCTGTCAACTTTTTGTCTTCAGTTATAAATTTAATTTTATGTGAATTCAGCACACCTTTTCACAAGTTCGATATACTGTATACTATTTTGATTCAACACCTCAGTCTCCGGCCACTCGGTCTGATGGGAACGCCAATGTTATCTCATTTGCAGCGAATTTTTTTGGAAAATTTTACAATCGAATTTGTACATTCTTTGTTGGGGTTTTGTCGCTTGATAAAGGCAACGGCTGACCTAATTTTAGAGTTAAGTTCCAGCCACCCCTTAAACTTCCAAACGATATGAGATTTCACACGAGTTCATTATAAGACTTTAATTTACAGACAAGTTTTCACATTTTAACAAATAATAAGTACACTGAATTACTAGCATTAAAGTCACATCCAATTAATTTAGATCCCGTCCCCACAATAAATAGTATTAGTTTATACACTCCATTGGGTAGCACGACCGAAGCCCGAAGATGAAGCAAGTAGGACAAACAGCGATCAGGCATCAGCTACAGAACAGGCTCCTTGAGGTGTCGACCACAGTGCCGCCTACAAAGAATGGACTAATTAAGACGCTAAAGAGTAACTAAGTTGAATACGCGACAACGGGAATTAAACCTTATTTCACAATATTCCAAAGAAATTAGCATGGCAGTGATAACTTTCTATTTACCTGGGTCGGAAGACACCTACGAGAGAGTGAAGGTAACAAGAACCTATACCAAGAGGTCACGTCGCAAGAACAGAAAGAAGTAGGATTCTAGTGTCAGTAATCCGGACTGTTTATTTGTGAATCACTGACATTCTTGTCCAGCCTGCGCAGAATTTCTTAAAATCAATTCCTAATTTTCGATTTCTGTCGCATTTAGCGCTTAACACAGGCCACAGCAGAACATTGGTGTTCTTTAATGGTATTGTTTGCAAATCGAATTTTAATTTTCGCAGACAATTCATTTTGTATTCCGTTCATCATCATCAATTCATTCACAAATTCTAATTTTGACTCGTTAATCAAATGGAATAACACTCTTGCAATTATCATCAAGAGAATGTTTGGCTTCAATTCACACTTCCTCTCCATCATTTCATCGCAACTTTTTTATTTTATCAACGCTGTAAACTGTAATTTGTAACATAAAATGAATAGTTCATGAATATACTACTTATAGACGTTAATAAAACATATTTTGCGTCTGTGTGACCCTCGGATGTTACATTTCTCTACGTTCACTGTCAACTTAATTTTTCATTATTTCTTGGTCAACTTTTGATTAAATATGCTGAATACGAAGCTCTATGTTCACCAATATCTGAAAACTCCGCTCTTGTAAATACCAGTGACCGGGGCAGAAAATTTATCAAGATATTTGTAGTTTAAGTTAACATTTTTGCTCACGGGGAATTTCGCTGAGGCAAATTGAATCCTTCAGATTCCAGACTCTTTCTCCCTCGTTCCCCGAAGACTTCATTTCCATTCTTGAAATTACTTAAATTTCTGGATATCTCCAGCAAATGTTTAGTGTTTTGTTACATTAAATAAAATCACCTGGCTGCAACTAAAACAAAACTCTCATTCTGACCTCCCAGGCTCCTCTTGCTGCCATATTATATCAAGTAATAATTTCTTGAACAGAAAATTGTGTACTGAAATTATGAGGTTTAGTGTAAAATATCCGAACAAAAAGTTATCTTAACCGATAATATTCATCTTTCACTTTTTATATACCATGCTGAAGCGATCAAATCAACCTAAGCCACCGAGAACAGTGCAAATTTTTTGTACAGTATTACTGTGTGAAGATCATGTTGTGTAGAACCGGTCTGTTCTCCCTAATGTAGTCATCCAGCACTGTAACCGCATAATTTTAGCGCATAGCGGGAAACATACCGTAAAGTTCCAGATGATTTTTCATTATAACATCAAATACTGGACACTGAAATTTGCAGACTTCCAATTTTCTTATTTTGCAAAATAAAAAGCTTGGGTGTTATTCCTCTCTTCTTAGTACAATTCTCGTAATTATTTGAAAAATAAGTACCATTCCATTGCACCAGCAAGCTTTTTCTTTCTTTACGAGTTCTTTCTTGCGCACCTAATTTACGATGTCGTATTTCCCCCTCACCAGATCATTATTACGCTGAAAAAGACCTTAAACAATTTTTTCTGATCGTTTAATGCAATAGCATTTGATCTCAACGTTGCCCTCTCTACTTACCAGCAAATATTGATGTTTTTATTCTCTCATGAATCATCTCTCAGAGGTGTAGTGCTATTTATTTTCACATGCACAGCCTCTGCTTATAAACTTAATTGCAGCATTATCAACGCCTTTGATGCTTAATTTTTTTGGGGTATTAAACATCCGTTATGTTCAATTGTTGGCGTCAGAGAGCTGTTTTTTTCAGTGAAATTATTGATTCACTCATAAATACTCGAATAACAGGCCTCCTAATGTTCCTTTTTTGATCCCTCTGCATTTTATTCCTACCAAGCTGCCTTTCATCTGCAAAATGTCTCACACCTCCTCCCAAGTGCATCTGGATCATTACTCGACTCCCTTCATAAAATGTTCATGTCCCTAGCCCCCAGTACCAGCACCTCACCCCGTGTGTAACAACCTCTCCCAGAACAGTAAATTTCCCTCGCATGTTTCTCTCAAATTTTCGCAGGCATATTTGGTGCAGCGCCCCTCCCAGCTCGGTTTCTCATCATGGCACCAGTCGAATGTCTTGATGACACCTTATGCATTTCGACAGCAAAATAAAACCAAAAACTGGGCCTGGAGCCAAAAGAAGCGGCCAACGCTAATTAGATTCGGTGTCGCGTGCGCCAAGACAAACAGAAGATTGGCGTCACTGCCGACTTGGTCTTTAAAATGTTCTGATGAAGGTGTCTTGTTTGACTTGGCGCGCTTGATACAAGACCAAGCAAATAGTGAGCCGGCCTAAATGAGGGAAAGAGGTTTAGCTTTGTCAAATACGCTCAGGCAAATATTATTTGCATTATTTCTCTAATACTCTCGTGGTACATCTCACAGTTAAACGAATCCCGAGTAGATCAGTTATGTGGAAACGAAAATAGAATGTCTGGGTTTCGTCAGGAAGGAATATCATGTCGTGATAACGCAATTCACGACGAATTTTTATTTTGCACTGTTTGGGTGGTGATGATTTTTTTGTTTAGGGTTCAGTTACTTGATAACGAATCAGCAAAATTGTCTGCCACAGAGAATATGGAGGGTAAAATTTTTCATCTGGTCATGAGATATTTTACATAAATAAACGATTGAGAAAATGAACATGAACTGGGGAAAAAGTATACATGACAATAAACAGAAAATGCAATACGTGTAGTTTAAGAACCTGTTTAACAAGCTCTCCCTGCATGTACAATTGTACATTAAAAGACTGACATGTGTGAATAAAATGCGGCCTCAGCCAACAGCAGCTGCAGTACTGACATACATTAAGCCACTGATCGTACAGATGTAAGCGTGCGGAGACTTCAGCCATATACGCACAGCGGGTGTAGAGTGAGTCAGGAGACCACTAAAGCGGCCAGTTTGTCAGGACCAGAACGAAAACAAGCGTAAGAATGAAGATTTATTCCAGAACCTCCACATAACTTTCCTGTTGCTTCTCGCCGCCTCTACCTGCAATAATGCGTCCGTTGAGTCCACTTCATAGCCTCCCACTGCTGAATAAATATGCCACTTCACCGCTTAACTCACGTGATCCTACTTTCTAGCGACAACTTATCACTGCCACTCCGAGTCTGCCCTCAATTGAAGCCCTTATAAAATTGCACAGAACACTTCTCGATAGATGCGTTGCAAAACTGCGCTGAACTGTCCTCTGCTAACACCCCTGTGAAACTACGCGGAACTGTCCCCTACAAAAATAATCACAAAATTACGTGGAGAAATCCTGCTGTTGTAACCATCACGAGCGTCCGGCCACATTCGTGAAGCAAGGCGTGAGGCGAAGCAGAGCTCATATAAGATGAAACCTTTGCATCTCTAAAGCACAACTGCACTCCAATTTAGTCTCCTTTCTACTCCCATTTTGCTCACTAGGCTCGCTTATCACGTTAATTAAAGTATAAATTCTAAATTTGTTCATGTTGAGCTGGCCTCTCATGTTCAGCTTCTCGGGAATTGACCTGCAGAGACAAATATTCGCAGTTCCACCATCATTGCCTTGCTCGTAGTAAAAATCCCAATGCTCTAATGCTAGCATCCTAGCATATCTCCCCAGCCTCGTCCCTTGCTCTATGAAAGTTAGCTTGTCATTTTTACCTTGCCACTCGCAATAAGGTATTATCTACTCATTCAACATTCAGAATACATCTTCGCGCTGCTTTTGCATTAACCGGTAGACGCAGACGTACCTATTGCTAGCTGGGTGACGTCTGATCATACCTCCATCAACCAGTAGTCTCATCTACCAACGGATCATCAAGTGAACTCAGGCCTGCCCATTTATCTATGTAGACTGATTTACTCACTCATCTTCCAGTGAACCCTGATCTACCCATTTACCATCCATATGACCGTGATCTACCATCTCAGCGAATAGTAGACTTCGATTTACCTTCACATCCACCAGTAAACTCAGATCTACTATCTCAGTGCACAAATCGGCCTTTCTTGTTTCAGTAAACATTTTAATTAATATTTTCACTAAAAAATAACGTTTTCAAAAGATTAATATTTCAATGAACTGTAGGAGAGTGAGATAAGAAATATTGCGGCAACAATTGGCTTCGAACATCCAGGTGACTCGCTACGTTGGGAATTCCTACGGGCAGCATGAGTTACGCAGTCTTTCAACTTCCAAACTTGAGTTTTTTTGCTGATTTATGTAGTACATGCAATATAGGGAAATTTCTGTTTCGTATCTTTTATTCAACATAAACATTATGTTCCTCATTTTTTAGTATTTATAAAACTCTGTTAATCGTATTAGTTTGGATGCATGACCATAACGTTCACGCTCTGCTTTCAGTAAAAACAATGGACAAAACTTTGCATTCTGCTGTCATTACTAACGTAGAGATATACTTTAAATTTCCCACGATGTATTACAGATACGGTTCGTTACTAGAACCCAGCTTAGAAAGAATATTCTCCAAAATTATTCATGCAGGGTGATTGACAAATATCTGAACAATCTCATTTTTCAATGAAAATAATACTGATGACGTATGGATTTTCAAACAAGTTCTATGATCTTAAAGACGTGAAAATCAGTCAAAAGAAGCGTAGCGAGACGCCTAAAAGATGAAGAATAGATCAACCAGAACCTGGAACATCAAAAAAAACTCAAGGCAAACGTTACAGATCACGTCTCTGCAGACGGAACTGAAAATTACCCACCAATCACATATATCCTGCAGAAAGGATACCTCTGAATATGCAGTATACTGCAAATGAATTTTTTCTTATAAATTTCATTTCAACTCTAAAGTTATTCCTCCTACTTTGTTGACCAATGAAAAGGGTTTATTGCTTAAAATCACTTTAATCTGACTCAACTTGTCAAGAGCAGTCTAGCACATCTAACCTAATATAATACCCGTTGTGTGCTCATTTATATATTTATTTATATATCTGTTTGGCATCCGCTTTTAAAGACACATAGGATGTCTGAGATTGCGGTATCGCGGATACCGAATTCCTCAGTATAACATTAAAAGATAGCCTTTACATGCATTGATAAGTTTGAATTGTATCAGGATGTGTTCGTTTAAGATAGGTTTGGTTAGATTAGGATAGGTTAGCATAGGTTAGGTTATAATGACAGAATTTTTACACTGGTCTACCCAGGAATTTCCACGGGTCCGAGTAATTTCCACGGGTACTGCTACTACATAACAATACCCATGGTTTATTTTTTTTAGTCTGCTTCTATCATTTCTCTGTCATGCTCATAAAGTAAGCCATAATTACCGTATCTGTGACACAAGTTTCACCAGTGAGCAAGCACAATAATATTTTTTACCAAGGGCACTGTTAGGATAGATATTTTGGTTAAACATCCACGTCTGGAAAGTTTGTTCAAGAAAGTTAATGAATCCCGTCATTTTTGGCGGGCCGTGCACACCAGTATGATAATAATACATTATTTTGTTTGCTGCTTACTTGCTTGGTTTGTCTGTCCCTACTCCTAGCTTGTAAACTGGACACTTGATGTCTTCAAAATTTTGTTTTTATCATAATTTTTTTCAAGTAATGAAATTCATTCCGGTGTTTTTCTGCCTCAAAAGCAAAAGAGGAACACTAACATTTTTTGATTTTAAATAGTTTTCACAAATGAATTATAGTTCTGATTTAATTAAATATGTTATATGCCTGCATGCTACTCCAGAAATCCACAAAAATCAATCAAGCCAATCATACCACTATCAAATATGTAACCAGTTTCATGGTTCAAGCTTCACAGAGACCTCTTCTGCATTATGTTATTTCACACAAATTGCTACCAACGCTTCCAGCTCATATGTGCTTACAGTGAAAAACGTTAATTGTAACCATATACTCCGTAAGCGAGAGTTTCGAACAGCAGAACAAGAGATAGCAATGGTATACACTCATTAATTCCTTCTCGATGTGGCGTCTGGAAATCTGAGCAGAGCTGGGCTCACAATGCGAGTCTGTGTAGCACAGCTGGCCCGTGACTCCTTCCAGTTTATTAGGAAACTTCCTCCTCACGAGTTGCCTTCCAGTTGTCCTCCAGTTGATGGACAGCTGCTCCCGAGCAGGACTCGTCCTAGTGCTGTTCTTCCGGGCATCGCGACGTTGAGACTCATCGTGCGGGATAGTCGGATCTTGAAGAAGGATTACGAGCTCTAAGTTAGCCTAATCTCAGTTTGTGTCGGTAGGTTGGGATAGTGGAAGACCGCAGCACTAGCACTCGTTGTCCGCTTATTATTTTTGTTGCAGATCGGGGCGGGCCATCTGTCGTTCGTAGGATTCGCTTACTCGTGCGTAAGAAACTCGTGGTGAATTGTTTCCAGAAATATGCTAGTGAATTAATGCTTGCTAACTTGCAATCAATCGGAGACTGAACGCTTGTCAGAACGTTTGACACACTCGTAGATGCTCGCTGAACTCGTGCCGGAGACCACAGGACGACCACAGCGAAGCTGTCTTAAAGTTGATCAGCTGGGTTCAGCCAACCTCGATCTCCAGCGTCGTTCTTCCAGATAAAGCGTTTCTGAACGCTCGTTGGACTGATGAGATGACCCTAAATTATGAGCAGACTTTTTGTGACCCGAAAACTCTCTTGGGCAACGACTGAATGGCGTCGTATCTCGCCTGTGACTTCTTCAATCATCAATGTGATAAAAACTCTAACAAGTCAACTCATTTAGTTTGTGAGAAGTAGTTAAGTTTTCTAGAAATTGAATTTTAGAAACCCTAATACAATTTTTTTTTAATTTTTGCATGAACGTCGTGACGTATTTTATCTGTTCGTTCGTTACGTACGAGACGTTACGTTTCACTGACAGCCCGCCGAAATGACGGGAGGGAACTATAAAAAACTAAACCCATTCCGGGCAAAGTTTTACAATACTTTCATCAGTATTAGAGGGAAAAATGTCCGTCGAGATTAATAATACAGTCGTGAATTACACTTTCTCTATCAGAGATCTGGATTCAAAAGTTCTCATTTGACGAGGTTTACTTTAAAAATGATGGCCACACATAAGAACTTGAATTGCGTTTCTTCCAGCGACTTTCAAAGAAACTTCCATTACCATCAAAGCCAAAAGCTGTCCCCAGTAAATTAATTCTGGCTTAATTATTCTGAGCTTCATATTCACCTGGAAAAAGGCGTTCATTTTATTCTGTTAAGCAGAATTAATTTGAGGGTGAAAGAACTTTGAAAAGTTGGGCAAAAAATGAGCATGATGAACCATAGCTGATTTCCAGTTGTGAAAAGACTTCAAGATGATGAGAAGCTGTTAATAAAATGTTGAGATGTTGATAGGAAAACTTATCTAGATGATGAAATTAAAATATAATTTAGATGCTGTTATTAAGATATTATTAAGATCTTAATGTTGAGATATTAATAAGATATTGACGTTAAAATATTATTAAGAAGTTGATATTAAGATTTTGATATTAAAATATTATTAAAATGTTGATAAGAAAACTTATCAACAAACACTGTGGAATTAGAGAGCGACTTTCCGAGTTGCTGAGTGTCGCGCCGTTCTGATGTTTAGTTCCATCGATCGATGCGCGACCAGGACACGTACGAATAAATCGCTTATTCCTGCTAACTTATAACTGGCTGCAACGCTACTCGCATAAATGTGTACTTCAATTTTGGTGGACGATCATTGTTTGCTTATGTTCTTTACCAGCTGTTGGCTGTAACGAGATGCAAAGTTTTCATCACCTTTTTGCGTCCAAATCGCCCGGGAAGAAAGACAACTAACGCAAGCTAGGAAATTTTTCTTGCAGAGGAAATACCTGATAATAACGTTTGCATGCGATGGACAATAATATTATTGCAATTGTTCTGTTGGGCTCACGCATCTAAATTTGGTTACTGACTTTACAGCTGCAATTGCCGCAACTCACCTAGCTTTTCACCATCAGGCAAAATTTTGAGTTTGTGAGATTGGAGTAAAATACGAGTGTCAAGAGGAAAAACTGCTTCTCAACTTTCTCGACCCTCCACGATATTTTCATTATTTGCTCAAATCGCCAGACGGTTGCGTTGGCTTACTCACTCATTCTAAATGCCAGAATAATATAATATCACCGAATGGTGCTGTAAGCGTTCTTTAATCTTCTTCTTGACAAGAAAGCGTATCACAATCTTTAATATTACGCTTCGATGCCACTTAATTCCTCTTCTTTCATTGTCATTCGGTTTAAGACTATAAATAACCAAGAATTGCACTCTGCGTAATGAATTTACTTGTAATTGTATACCAAGATCCTACGTTACTACGCTGTGTGTCGGGTAAAGCTCGTGCTCACCCCGCACTGTGTGTGGAACTCGTGCTCACCCCGCACTGTGTGTGGAACTCGTGCTCACCCCGCACTGTGTGTGGAACTCGTGCTCACCCCGCACTGTGTGTGGAACTCGTGCTCACGCCGTACTGTGTGTGGAACTCGTGCTCACCCCGCACTGTGTGTGGAACTCGTGCTCACCCCGCACTGTGTGTGGAGCTCGTGCTCACACCGTACAGTGTGTGGAACTCGTGCTCACCCCGCACTGTGTGTGGAACTCGTGCTCACCCCGCACTGTGTGTGGAACTCGTGCTCACCCCGCACTGTGTGTGGAACTCGTGCTCACCCCGCACTGTGTGGGGAACTCGGGCTCACCCCGTACTGTGTGGGGAACGCAGGGAGTGTAGAACTCGTTCTGAGCGCGCATTGAGTGTGGACGGCGAGCTGAGCTCGTATGGGTGTGTGGAACTCGTACTGACCTCGTATTATAGAGTGTGAGAAGCTTGCTACGTACGTGAACTAGACGCTGTCACAGCGTTGTGTTGAGCTTTACAATACCAGATCACCTCACCGTCGTTATTCTATTTTTGAAAGCAATGGCATCAAATTCAAACAGCAGACCACGACCTTGCTAGCAAATCGAAAAGGTACAGGAGTTTTACCCATCCATCCTCGGAGTTTCGTCACAGAATGTAATCTTCCATAGAAATTGGAGAACAATAACACTCGTGTTTATTCTTGTTCCTCAAAGACAGCTCATCTCTCGTTTCAGATTGCATCAGGGGAACTAACACACGCGCCCTAGCAAAGACTTCAATTTTCTGTTTTTGAATCAGGATCCAATAGTCATCGTATCCCGAAGGCATCTATTATATATATATATGTGTACAACTGTACATATATATGTGAGTGTATATATGTACATGCATACATTACATACAAACATATATAAGTTCAAAAAACTCTCCGTTGATGAGATATAATGTTTACAAACTTTTAAAACCCATTTTTTGCAGCACGACGGCGAATTCGCCAAAGACAGGAACAGAGCAATAAGGAGAATTAGGATTGACAAATTTAGGCAGGATTGACGCCATACCCATTTATTGTTATTTGTAAAATGTCTAAATACTTACTATTCACAATTTTAAACAAATGCCCAGATTAAAGAAGTTTCTAGAACTTCCCAGTAAACGTTAGTCTCCTCTAGTTTGAACCGTAATCATTTGTAAGTTAGCATAGGGACACTGTACTGGTAAGATGAACCGCCGAGCAGAAATGGCTCATATGCATTTCGTCTATGGTTCTACTGATGGCAATGCAAGGCGTGTCGCAAGAATGTACCAAGAACGTTTCCTTAATAGACAGGTCCCTGTTCTTCGATTATTCACTGCTTTGCACCGAAGATTGTGAGAGAGCAGAAGTTTCAGTGCAAACAGACTGAATGCTGGTCGCCCAAGACAGCGTGATCTGGATCATGAGGAAGGTGTGTTGGAACATTTCCTTCAAAACCCACGTACGAGCACTCGTGCTGAAGCAGCATCTATGGGAATTCAAGATCACACTGCAAATTAAGTTGCGGATGTTGAATCTGAATAATAATCAGTCGCATCACTACCAAAGAGTCCACGGACTATTTCCTGCTGATTACGCCCCTCGCAAACGATTCGCGCATGCAGTGGTTTTTGAATCAGAAGTTAGAAGATGTCCATTTCGCAGAACACTGTTGTTCCCGAATGAAGCTACGTGCAACCGTGATAGAGCGCTCAATTTCCATAATTTTTACGAATGGCAAACGAACAATCCTCACGTCATCCATGAACATGGATACCAACATCGCTTCACTGTCAATGTTTGGGCAGGTATCGTTCATAACCAAATCATTGGGATACACATTTTGCCAAAGGGTCTCACTAGGAATGTTTACAAAATATTCCTTGAAGATGTCCTTCTGGATTTATTAGCTGATGTTCCATTGAATATTCGTAGAAGACTGGGGCTTCAGCATAATGGAGCTCTGGCACATTTTGCTGTGAAAGAGAGACGTTTTCTTGACCTTCAATTTCCAAATAGATGGATTGGTCGTGATGGATCTGTGTCCTGGCCGCAAAGATCTCCTGATCTGACTCCGTTGGATTTTTTTGTGTAGGCCCATGAAAAGTCTTGTTTAAGAAACACTTGTCGAGTCGGAAGAAGATCTAGTCGCCAGAATTGCGGTCGCTGCTGGAGATATTGTTGAGATGCCTGGAGTTTTTGGCAACGAACGCAACTCCCTCCGACGGAGGTGTCGCACTTGTATCGATGCTCATGGTAGACATTTTCAACAACTACTGTAATGAGGTCCTCACTACTAATAAATTACCTTTTGTTACTGGGTTTTTAATTACCCTCATGCGTATTAATAAACAGAGTGTAGCTAATAATCAGAGTTCTTATTTTACAGATCAAGTTATCTCAAAACTGAAGCGTTTTTTAACTTTTTACATTGATGAAATAGTGCTTATGTCAGTATTTTCTTTCAGTAGCTGAAGTTTGAGCCAACAATTTTGCAACACCCTGTATACGTCCCTCACTGGCCGCACTATTAATTCCATCAAGGTGATGCATATCATCTTGCTCATTGTGTTTGTACCAAATACTTTATAGCTAACGCCCAGCGCAACGACGGTTACCTTTGGTCAAACATGCACCCATCTCGACCAAAAAGTAGAAACTATCGTTTACGTCTTCCCGGAAGGAAGAACCACTGGGCTGGACGTTTCGAACCCTCGAACTCTGCACAAGAAAAGCGAGTGGTCTTAACCCCGCAGTTGTCGCTACGTCCGCTGTTTGTTCACTTCATTTACCTGACGGTCGCAGCGTCGTCTGTCTGGCCTTCTGTGTTGTTTCTTTATTTCCAGGTATGAAAATTTCAGTACCATCTATTCTATTTTTCTATGTTGCAGTGTCTTTTTTCTTATATTTTTTCTGCATGCCTGTCGTTCAGACCGAAAAAGCTCCAAATTTTGCGAATGATTTTGGTTAGTAAAAACTTTACTTAAAAGAAATAAACAGCTTTTTTCGGTTCCGAATTTTAATTTAAGACTGAACACGAGATGCAGCGTTCCAGGATGACTTCGTGCCAGAAATTTTTAGGTAACATCATGACAAAGTTTTCATAAGCGTTCCGTTACACAGGACTCAGTAAAAAAGTTTCTTCATTCCCCTCATCGAAATCAAAATCAGCATAGATTACATACAAAGGACCACAAAAACTTTGACTGAAGCATGCTAATGTGATGAAAATACAGCGCAATGTATGTGCGAGACGCATCCAGAAAGCAAGTTTCCCTCAGAGCTGACAGAAAACAGTCCGTATTTCTGAAAAGGTTGAAGCGCGCTGAGCGTGCGTGAGAGAGTAATGTAGCAATCACATTCTCCAGCAAAGTGCTTCCTCATTTCTCATATTAGCGCGAGTATGGCAGATGAAGATATATCTTTCTTCAATTCTTTCCTTGATCGCCTGCGATGTTCGGTCTGTAATGAAGCTAATCAGCGCAGAGGATAAGACACCCACCGAAAGCCACCACAAACTGCGTCAAGTGTACAGACCGGGCATCATGAGCGAGCTGATGGTGCGTCACTGGTGTGCGGAATTATCAGATGGTCGACAAACTGAGCGTGAAACGGAGCGCGGTGAACTGCCATCCCTCATCATTTCTGCAGCTAAACATGCTCGTGTTTTCTAGCATACAACAAACACATATTTTCAGGGAAAATTATGTTTTGACATCATAGTTTTTTTCGTTAAAGCAAGGGCTTCAATTGCATTAGATTCATTTTCTGAGGAGCTAGGGGGACCCAGCGGCATTTCAATGAGTGAGAAAAACTTTTTTTTACTATACATGCCATTCATTTTCATGCCTAAAATCTATTTGTCAAACTTGGTCCTTTCACAGTTAAAAAAAACACATTTGTCCCTTCCCTTCATCTGAGTTGTGAATACATTGTAGCCTCCAGCCTTATTTCTTTTGTCGACAGCCATCGGTTTTAACAGTCGGCGTAACCTTCGGAAATTCCTTTCACTCAAGTTCTAAAAGACTGCAAGCCGCATTAACCTAAAATGCAATGTGTTGAAAAAATTAGAAATTTCAATGATGAATGTATATGTTACGATTTTATTTTTTAAAATATATAAAACCAAAGAAGATATGCTTCAAACTAATCTGATTTACTCTCATGTAATATAAGGTATTGCAGAAATCTATTCAAAGCTGTCAAGATATAGGAAAGCGCTAAATGTTGTCTACTTATTCAGTCGGCAATGATATAATGAAATGACGAAAAGACCACGAATTATAGCAACGGAGAAGAGAGTTCCATGATTGGAAACAATCACCTGCATCAGAGAAAAACGAAAATTGCTCTAGCGGAAAAAATTTGTTCCTAACGAAACAAGCGCTGCGAACGACCTCGAGCTGTGAAAACATGTCCTTTCACGACTACTTTTCCATTTACTCTTCGAACAATTTTTTCTTTTGACATCCACAGCGTCGATTTTTGTTGCATTGTGCATGTACGGAAATGCGAAGTGCCCATCTGCGATGCAGGGCCTGCAAAGAACAGCTCTTCATAAAGCAATATTGGATCCGGTCAGCAGACGACGAAAAACTGGAGCTGCGAGCAGAAATGATGACTGGCATTTATGCCAAAAAATTGAATACAACCAAGCCCGGCGCTATGCATCAATGACAAAAAAATCTTTGTGCGTGAGCTGTACCACAGACATTACCGACATTAGACCCTGCTGCAATAGTATATATCACTTATTTTAAATTCACTTCTCAAGATATGTTCATACAAATCAGTGTAAAATAGGTATCACTTCTAAAAAATATATTTTTGAAGCAGTTAGGAGTTTTGTACAGCAATCAATTTTTTTTCGCCCAATGTACATAACAACCAAAAATAGCGCCAAGAATTTGAAAACGTTACGAACCAATTTTATACGTCTCCGCGCAAGTGGTGTAATAAGTTATATAAAAACTGATCACTTAGAGCACCACTCTGTTTTGAAGTTTACGGAGAAATAAAAGAGCGACATGTAATTTTCATGCCATGAAACATGAAAGGGAAAGTAGCAAAGCAATAATTGTTATTTCTCAAGTGTGGCCTCCACGCTTGAAAATTAATTGATCAACTTTGTCGTCCAATGAACGGTCAGTTTTTAAAATTTCGTTTTATTTAATTTTTACCGATGTATCTTCATTTCCATTTCACACCTACTGCATACTCAAACATTCTACATCATTAATATGAACTATTTTGTTGACCATAGACTAATTAATATGTTTAAATTTGTGGGAGACCCAACCCTTAGCCACTCTTTTTAAACTCTCTTTCACCTCGCTCTAGGACTGAGGGCACATTTATCAGCCACAGCTTTTTAATGTTGAAAAGCTCGGTTTTTCCTCATTGATTGAGCTTTCTCATCTGACAATGCTAACAGATGTTCCTTAAAAAGTTGATAATAAGAATCCGGGTAAAATTTTTAACCCTTGGTCCTCAATTAAATCCAATTGCATTAATTTTTTTCAGTCCTGGTCAAAACACCACTCCTCCGCCTGTTAGTTAATGGCGGAGCCACTTTTGTTGCCCACTGATTACGTCTGGCCTTTTCAAAGTATTGTAGATCGGCACTCATAAGTGAATGTCACATTCATATAGCTCAATTTCAAACACTTTTCTTCATTTAACCTATCTTCATTGCGTAATTGAACCTTAACATCCTGTTTTCGAGGAAAAACAACTTGCGTCATAGCTTTTAACATCTTACATCGAGCACTTAAAATATGAAACATTTGGGCTTAGAAAATTTTTTGCATGAGAATGTTTAGCGATTTCATATTCCATCTTAGGATTTACTCGCGCAGAACGTAGATGAGACCATAGTTTTTCATCTTCCTTTGTTTGCTCCATCTATAATAGTTTTGAACGCATGTTTACTAACATAAAGACTGGAAAATTTTGCATGCATTTATGTTTCTTCTTTAAGATTTTTGTCATTTACAAGCTTTCATCCGTCACTGATTGCTCAATTTTTCAACAGAATGCATAATTTAGTTTCCCAGGAGACGTTAAACCGAGAACGAAAGTTACCGTAAATGACTTGCAGCTTTAGCGAATTAATTTTCTCAGCTCGAGGGCAGTTCCTTAATTGTATCGTTTCGCTGTTCGCTGTATCGTTTCGTTCAGCCATAAGTATGAAATTTAATTTTCGCACTTTTTATAAAACATTTATTATTCTATAATGAACACGAAGAATAAAGCGAGGAGGAAAGTTTCAGTGTCCTCTGAGACTCCATATGGTGAGGATGTGCGTTGCGCTCGCTCCGCTCGCTCCGAAACAAAGTGCCTATTGTTAGAAAGAATGTACTTCTAGCCTGAATGGGTACCCTCTCTCGCCATGAGGATTCAAATGTGATATTAACATATAAATCATCAAACTAAGAATATAATATTCCCTCATAAAGTGTGAAGGTATTCAACCCTCGTTTATACAAGGAAGCCAACTCTCTCAACATACAAGATGGTTCCCAAGAAGCAACGCAACAACATCAGCAGCTGCAATAACAGCTGCGAGTATCAACCAAAGTTTGGTCAATATCCTGATGTGTCTAGCCTAACGCAAGACTGCAAAGAAGTGGTATCTGTTCTAATAAAATATTTCGACTCAGTGATGACAAAATTTAATAGTGATATTGACGAAATGAAAAGTGAAATAAGCGACCTTAAAACACTATCTGAAACAATAGCAGGAAAAGAAGCAGAACACAAACAAATTATTGAAGAGCAGAATGAAAAAATACAAAGCTTGGAGTCACGTCTCGATCGCTTGGAAAAAAATGATCAGCGCCGAGACCTGGAAGATAGAAAATGTACTCTCGTCATTTCCGGGGGGGAACTACCTCATTCACACAACAACGAAAATTGCAAAGAAATAGTCTGCAAGATTCTGAAGGACATCAACATCGACCTCAGTGATGCTGACATCACGTCAGCTAACAGAATGGGAAGAAAACCACTAAGTGGAAACGAGAATCGAAGAAACATCGCTTTTGAACTGAAACATTACAACAAAAAACGTGAAATTCTCTCTGCCTGCCGAGTAAATAAACCAACGTTCTATATAAATGAATATCTAATACCTTCACGAGCCAAGATCATGTACACC
This sequence comes from Morinoia aosen, assembly GCA_030386875.1. Lineage (NCBI taxonomy): Eukaryota > Metazoa > Arthropoda > Malacostraca > Amphipoda > Talitridae > Morinoia > Morinoia aosen. Next base: position 13,424,776 of record CM059567.1, on the reverse strand, counting down.
TTGAGAGTAGCCAAGAGAAATTTCCCGGAAAAAATCGGAACCCCGAGGACCCAGGATGGAAACATCTTCGCATTCATCCCTGGACAACCGGACTCGAGACGTCAGATTAACACGCCAGAAGAGCTCGACCAATACCTGATGCAGCAACTGGATAAATCATCGAATCAGGTCTTGGGTGTTCACCTCAATTAGGTATCAAAACATGTACCTATGTCAAATTATATACTCGTATGCCAATAACGCCTAGAATTCTATAACTTTACACTAGATCTTTAAACTGCATAACTTCATGTCATGAATCAGTTCCAACCTCTAAAGATATATACGGCAGTTTTACCTCAATTTTGACAATCTTATGACAGATATATATGAACATTTATGACAACTGTATTGGAAATTGCAACAACACCATCAGCAATTTGTACCTACCAATGTTATGATGGAATATTGATATCCACCTTGTTCGCCTTTCCTCGTAAATTGTATGTAATTTTTAACTAACAAATTATTATTATGTGTAAAACATATTAGCTGATTAGATTATCATCGTCGCTAAATTTTTTCTATTTATTTTTATTTTTTTTTAACTTATTACCTGTTGTATGTGAACTTTGTAACAACGCCTTCAGAAATTTGTAGGCATCAATTTTGTATATTGAACTCCAATATTAATCGCTCTTGGCTGAGTATTGAGTGTACTCACGAAATCACGCTAGATTTCTTACTCTTTTCTATTCTTTCTAAGCTAGTTTTTAGATAGAAATATCCTTTTAATCTTGACTCTGTATTTCGTTTTAAGTTATACAATAGTACTTACTGCCTACTGTTTACTAATTTTGAATGACTGATCACGCTGATATATTAGATGAAATCGACCCGGATCTCAATCATTTGAACAGAATATTTCCAAACCTAAACGACTCTGAAAACTGCAGATATACTAATATATCAAAATTCAACGAATCTATACGAATAACCCGGCAGGATTTTTCGCTACTGTGTTGGAACTGTAGGTCACTCTATCCAAAATTGGAAGAGATACAATGCACTATTACTGAACTTAAGTATACCTTAGATGTGATTAGCTTCACCGAAAGCTGGCTAGATGACTCGACCAAAGACATGATTAAATTTGAAAATTATCATAGTTACCATTCGCTACGAAAAAACAAGCGAGGCGGGGGCATCAGTACATACATTTCTAAGCACATGGATTCGAGAATCATAGCAAGTGCAACACTGAATCAGGATCATATAGAATCATTATTCGTAGAACTGTCTAGAGATGGCAAACGAATTGTGCTTGGAACGGTGTATAGGCCGCCTACAGCCTGTCCTATATCCTTCCTTAATGAGCTTAGTCGAATTATTTCTCAGTTCAACAGGTCCTTCTACAATGACATAATAATATGCGGTGACTTCAACTATGATTTGCTGAAACATGAAAGCTATGAACCAATCTCTAATTTCTTAAACGCATTTCATTCTAAATCTTTCCTTCCGATCATCACAAAGCCAACACGAATAACCTCAGAATGTGCTACGCTGCTTGACAATATCTTTATGACACACCCAAGTGATTTTCTTGCTGGAATAATTACTTCTGACTTATCAGATCATTTTCCAGTTTTTCTTATTAAGAAAAATGTCTATCTTGCGTGCACCAAAGCACGGGCTGAAACTTACTCATATCCTAAAATAAACGAATCAAATTTAGAAGAAATGCGCACCGTTCTAGAAGATTTAATGCCAACATTGCACATCACCCAACAAAACAATAATGCAAGGAGCATTGATGAATCAGTAGTAAAGTTGACTGAAACTATAATGCACGCATACAATCAGTGTTGCCCAATTGTAACTCGTACAGTTACCCCGAAAAATAAACAAAAGCCCTGGATTACTAGAGACATCGTGATAAATATAAAGAAACGCCAAGCGTACCTAGCCCTCCTTTGCGAAGGGCGAATATCTAGAGAAACATATAACCGATTCAGAAACTATGTGACAAACCAGATAAGAACATCAAAAAAGAGCTACTTTACCCTCAAGTTTACTCAATTCAAAGCTGACGTTGAAAAGACTTGGCGCCTCCTTAACCCTTTAACGCCCACATTTTTATACTCATATTACCGTTATCACAACCACTATCACTAAACCGACACTGGCATTAGGTAGTCACTGTTATCAAGATGTGGAAGGAACTGCCACTCGGCAGTGAAGTTCAAAGGACACATTAGTGAACAAATTGAATGAGAAATACAATATATTATTGTTATTTTTGAAAGAGGACCGTACAGTCCACTTGGGCGTTAAAGGGTTAACTCTTGTTATAAACCGAATAACGCCGATAAAAAGAAAATTGGATATATCACTCAAGATAATGTAAAATACCATGAGAAGAATGAAATTGCTAATCTCTTCAACAACTTCTTTGTAAACGTAGGGAAAACTATAGCCAATGGTATTCCAAGTGAACCTACTGATCACCTGGAATTTATGGATCATATTCGAGAACACAACTCCTTTTTCTTTACGCCTACAAACTCCTCCGATGTAATTGCGTGCATAAACAACATGAAAAATAAATCGAGTGGGTTACAAACGTTTCCAACTAAAATACTTAAAATAATTGCTGATATTGTGGCCCCGCTGATATCCAATATTATTAACCAGTCTCTCTTACTAGGCACTTTCCCTAACTCCCTCAAAGTTTCTAGAGTAACCCCTATCTTTAAAAATGGTGAAAAAACCTGTGTAAACAATTATCGACCTATCTCCATGTTATCAACTATTAGCAAGGTATTCGAGAAAATTGTGTATAAAAAAGTGTACTCTTATTTTGAACAAAATACGGCTTTCGCTGTAAAAAATCAACAACAGAGGCAATATTAAATCATTTAAAATTCCTTTATTCTAATATAGATAACGGAAAGACTGTCTTCTCTGTATTTCTTGACTTTCGAAAGGCATTCGATTGTGTGGACCATAACATATTACTCTCGAAACTTCATTGTTATGGCATTCGTGGGGTTGCCCATGATTGGTTCAGATCATACCTAACAAATCGGAAGCAATACGTTGTCATTGACGACGCAAAATCGGACCCACAGAAAATTAGCCATGGAGTTCCACAAGGATCTGTTCTTGGGCCTCTCCTTTTTCTGATTTTTATCAATGATATTATTAAATCTACATCATTTTTTAAATTCATACTTTTTGCCGATGACAGTACGCTTTCTGCGGTCCTTCCGAACGAAAATCCCACTACGATTACGGAGAGTATAAATAATGAACTCCATAAGGTTTCACTGTGGCTTAAAGCTAATAAAATAAGCCTCAATAACGATAAAACAAATTATATTACGTTCTCATGCAAGAAAAATATATCTCTACCATCCATTAAAATTGGCGAAGGTGAAATCAAAGAAACCAACTCATGTAAATTTATGGGCATCATAATAGATAAACATCTGACCTTCAAAGAGCACATCACTCATATTAGTTCTAAATTATCAAAATCCATCGGAATCCTGAATAAAGTTAAAAATTTCCTGCCTGAAACAGCCTTACTAATGCTTTATCGAACGCTCATTTCACCATACCTGCAATACGGAATAGAAGCATGGCATGGAACTGATAAAAATAAAACCAATATAATTTTTACTCTGCAAAAAAGAGCCATCAGAGCGGTAAAGAACCTAGAATATAATGCTCACACAAATGATTCATTCAAAAATTTACAAATACTTAAGCTCTCGGATCTCTACAAAATCTCCATCTGCAATTTCATCTACAAAACATTAGCTAATGATGGCGACAATAGCCTTCAACAGTTATTAACTGCGCAAACTGGTCATCACGACCATTTAACACGAAATAAAAGTAAATTCATGCTTCCTTATTATTCAAAGGCCCGCTCGCAACATAGTATACTATTCGTTGGAACTAAAACCTGGAACTCAATACCTGCGGAGATCCGGGATAGTAATTCTCACAAGGTATTTAAAAGAAATCTTGAGTCTCACTTCTTATCAGAATACTAGTCGTGTAAAATCACCAAGTCAAATCCTGCCTCCTACATGTCTGGTCCTAATAATGCAATGTGCCATAGTAATATCGCCGATTTTCAGTCTGCTCCCAAATCGTTATCGAATATACTGTTAAATTTTGTCCATATGACCTATATTGTAAAATTAAACATCAATATCGAGTTCATTATCCTGTTGATCAGTCTAATGCGAAACTAGGCTAAGGGAATTAGGTTAAACATTATTGTACGCCCTAGAATAATGTAATGGTAGGATGCCCTCGAAGTCGCTGAACTTATTCGGGCCCACAGGTAGCTATACTCAACTCCGACCATTGTATTAGACTTAAGAAACATTCTACCTCTGTATCTCCTGTGGTAAATAAATTGTTTAAATTGTTTAAAAAAATTGTTTGAATGAAGAATAATTTTAATAAAAGGTAGATTAATCGTTAATTAAAAGTGAATACTTTGAACCGATCAGTTTTATGAGCAAAGGATCTAAAGAAACGGCAAAAATACACAAGATAAAAAGACAAGAGAACAAAAAATTATAGGTGAATAAAAATATAAAAGGTTTAAAATCATTTGAAATGAGTAATCAGAGAGAGTATCATTCAAATGACGTTTGCGTTGTAGAATATGGAGAGGGAGAGAGATTTCATAATGCAGTAGTCGAAAGTATTGAAAGCTAAAGACAAGGTATACAAATTTTCAATTTTTTTTTAAGATTACAATTTTTGGCATGAGAGCGATCAGCTGACTGCAGGAAGGAGTGGTAAGAAGATCAGTACGAAAGCTCCGATGCTCTGCAACGCGAACACGTAGCGCTCCTGTGGTAGAGCCAACCTATTCAGACGCACACTGTGAGCAAATGCGTAGCTGGATTAGTGATGAGAGCACACCTTTTAGAAGCTGATCTTTATGGTGGAAAAATGAGCGAATACGATTATTATTTACGTAATCGTGAAGAAATTTAATGCGCATGGAAAATTTGGATATAAGAACAAGCAAATGTTTTTTTCATTTTTTCAGTTGGTTTGGACGGTTGGTTCGGACGGAGTTCAGTTCTCAGTAGGTTCGGAGTTAACGGTTAGGATTTAAGCTAAGCGGTGCTGGCCCCCGTGCTTCCTTCCTCATACCGCCCGCACTGTGCAGAGAGTCCCTTCCTAACTCTAGAGGGGGAACTGCAGTGAGCACTTTATTTTATTATTTGAACTTGAACTTCAGAATAATTCTCGAGTCAAAGTGAAAATAGAAAAAATTTAGAACTCACTCCGAAATCTTCGTTCCCCTTCCCCGTCGTTCTTTGAGAGGGGCCCCGGTCTTAGTTTTTGTAGCACACCGCCACCAGCGGCCGGTGGCCGTAGGGGAGCAGAAAAAGAGCCACGCTGCGTGGAGAGGCAACTGGGAAGAAAAGCATCTTTTAGCAACAGGGTTTTTATATATACCTCTACATGTTAGATATGTGATAATGAATAATTCTTTAGTAAGTAAAATTCTTAAGAAATATTGTCAATATGTGACTTAAATACAGAAAAGAATAATAGCTTCAATGTTCACGCGAGAAAACGTTCAGAGCTGTAGTTTTTTCCGAAGAGGAAGGTAAACGAATAACCTTGTTCTGAGATAGCAAGCCTGTTATGTATTATGACTAGCAGGGTATATACAATGACTGGCCTTTTATCTGATGACTTGGAAGGCGATGGCTGCACGAAGAATCTCTAATGTGCACGGGAAAGCAGATTCTTTGAAAAAAACTCTCATTTAAAACTATTCGAGCCATACAACTTTTGTGACAAAAAATATCCCTGCATCAGCAATTTTTAATCACAAATTCTGCTGTCTTTTACGATAAGAAGCATCAAATCAATTTATGTATTCAAAAAATGCGAAGATGATCCGGCCACTTGCTACGCGTGGGATGTGCGCGTTATGTTGCTAGGGTGAGTAATGCTGTGTTACCAATGTGAAATGCGTCGAGAACTTCAAGTAAAAAGATTTTTGCTCTCGTTATGTGGCTGCGTTCAGCAATTATTAAGATGTGATCCACAATCTGTCGATCACATCATACTGGTCACCAACTCTACGCAGATATCACACTCCGAATCATCCAATTCTCCTCTAGCAGCCTAAGCCACAACCCCAAAACTTGCGACACTCAGATGCTGCAGTACAATTTTTTTAAATGCATTATTCCTAGTAAAACGCAGAGTTTCCATTGTCTACGCTTTTATGTGATTCAATTATACCGAGTTTCGAGTTATGTAGAATTGATTTTCATCGTGCCCCAAACAAGAACAACGAACGAAAACAAATTACTTTCGAAAGGAAGACAACTCATACATTTTATGACTATCCTACCTCATAAGGTGAAACCGAGATCAAAAGTTGAACTAATGTCTCTTTTCACTTAACTTTATTTTGCGTAGTTATTCATTCGAGTAATCTAATGTTTCGTAAAAAAAATTATTGGCATATTGAGGAAGTTGTTTTGAGAACGGCGTACTGTATATTGCAGAGTTGACAATGAAAAGTTACGTACTTTTTCAGTTCATTTGTAACATATTTACTAAACACCGTTTTCAAACATGCTCTTTATTCGCTGCTTTTCATTGTTTGGATTCCTTCCCCTTGTGTAGGGAGGAAGTCTAGGAAGGTTTTCATTTACAAAAAATTGTGTTTTCACTAGAGTTATCTATTATGAAAATTATTTTTCAAAAAATGATTACAGACAAAATTTCTACCGACCAGCACCATGTCATTCATCCTCGTACTGAATTTCAGACACAGTTCGGAAAAATTCAGAGAGTACGTTACAGTAATGATCAATAACGAACTCAGCGATGTGAGGAAAAGTCATGCTCATTATTCTTGCCCGTCTAACTCGTGGCATGCACTATACGGGATTTGAGCGACGTTAACCTAAAACACTACTGTTCTTGCACGAATATTCGCCTTTCGTCATGCAATCGATGTCTCAGCCAGACCCTTTTCATGTAATGAAGCCAATGACCGATCGCAGGGAACACGTTTCTCATCAGGTATTCTTACCGCTGATGAATGGAAGAAATCAAGGCGTGTTTTGCCAGAGCGCAGAGGAAGGCTGGAGAAATTGTTTCTCGTACTTCTGGCAGTGAGCTTGTCGAAAGTTTTCAGTTCCCTCCGCAAAAAAGCTCAGCAGTTTCTGCATCGACGGATCAAGGAAAAGCCTGGAGAGATGCGGGAAAGATCAGCGGTTGCCGTGGGCGTCGCTCTTGCGCTGGTCGAGTACATCAACTCAAAATGCAAAGCAGGCCATCAGGGAGCGCTCCTACCTCGCTTCGTGTAGTACGTCGGGGCTGTTTCGCATCGCAGATGAGTAGGAAAAAATAAACCATGACACTTATCGACTATAAAACACATTTCAGCATCGCGTTGAAGATTAATGTGTTTTTTTGCGATTCAAAATACCATAAATTGAAGATATTTATTGTTTCAATGGTATTTGTTCATAACTGTACACTTTGAACAGTGCTTCAAGCACTGTTTTAATTTACGAGTACTTCTGATTTGATTTGACAAGTATGCTGTAGGTAAAATTAAAGTTAACACGAATGGCCAACCGCTGAGACTTAGCGATACGTGGCATAAGTTTGGAGCAATGTTCAGGTAGTTGGTCAGTATTTTTAATTGAATTTGTAGTATATTAACATAAGACTTTTGACAGCAAGATAGCTGAGGAGTGCAAGACCTACTGACAGTGCTGATTAGTAATGAACTATTTTACTTGCTCTACCCTACAGATGTTACTTTCAATCATCATTGAGCATTCGACAGTATGTATTAAAATCGCCATTTGTGGGAAAAAATCCCCACAGGGTGTACGTGAGGTTAACATTTTAAATTGAATTCTTGTTTTTTTTTGTCTCTGCGCGTGTTTCCTCAGAGGTGTTTTTGCCTGGTTAGAGGTTGTTCGCTTGCCTTCGTCGAGAACAGACGCTTCCTGGCCTCTGGTCTCCTGCTCGTGCTACCTTTTTCGTCAGACCTTCTCTCTGTAAGGGCGGTCGTATGTGGCGCTGGTGGTTGCTCGTCCTCGTAACGTACGTTCCTTCGCTGTGGCTTTGATTGCGGAGTCGCCGGAGTTTGTTTATATTGTCATTATTTATTGAAGTTTGTTAAGAATTGGTAATTGGGGTATTTGGTGGTGAATTAGGTTACTTTACTTGAGCTTGTCTCTCTATTTCGTTCTCCCAGCGCGCTTGCTTAAGAGTGTTGTTTGCACTTGGTTTTGCTGGGGGACGACTTGACTGACCTCAACCTTGGGACACTTGATCTCGTTGAATTACTTGACATCTTGACTTTTTGACCTCTTGACTAATTGCGTCGTCATCCATCACTTTGTTCTGCAAGTTAACACACTGAGGGCTCCATTTCCTTAGGTGGGTATAATTAACGTAAAGATAACTGAACATAATTGCATTTATTTCGTTGACATTTTACTGCTGGCTCGTCCACTTTCAATATACTTAATCGTTTTTTCTCTTTGCACACATAGTATACGTTTGGGAGCTGTCTCTGCTGGTCAACTGGGTCTACGGTTGCAGCAGCCGCTATTTGAAAGGTACTAATGTCTTATCTTCGAACCTTGCTTATTTTTTATTCGACCAATAATTAAATTCATCATTACTATTATTACCGTCATTACGAGCTATCCTAAACCTTCATAATTTTTTCCAGCTACTCTTGCGATCGCCCAGTTGTTCGCGAGTGGTGCCTCCCTTGGACCGGCTGAGTAATTGTGCCAAGCCGTTTTCCGATCGACTACACCACGGTGAGGACGACGACCGTCCGTTACTGTCGTCACTGTCCGTCCGTTCGTCGCAGGACGAGAGGGGTCATAGCGTCTGCTATTCAGCTAGACGCTAACCGTCCGTGGCTGTCCGTTTTGTACGGACCTGGAGAGGGGCTGGCAGGTGTTCAAGCTACTAGTGTTGAAGGCCGTTGGCAAGCGACCCACCTTTGAATAACTCTTCTATTAGGTTTTAACTTGCTGCGCAGTCGGCACGAAGTGCTACGGGGCCCGCCGTGTGCCGCCGACGTACCGGTTTTGTGTGTTCTTCATAAAAATTTAAACTTTTTGATGTTCTGTGAACTATGAAAATAAAGAAACTAAACGAAACCTATTGCCTAAACTTAGTATTTAATTAACGTCGAAAATTGTGTTTTGTGTTGAATGCCTAGATCGCCTTCCTTCGACTTGGCTATTTTAACATTGTTTTAAGCAGCGCTAAATGTAAGCGTGTTTTGTTTCCTGAATAAAATCATTGGCTAATCTTCCTGTTTTGGTATTTGCACCTGATCTCTTCATGGCGACTTATTTAAATGAAACCCTCAGTTTTCGCCATACATTCTGATGTATATTCATGATAAAAACAGTCGAACCAAAATAAGATGAATTCTGTGAAATGAAAATATTGAGAACATTAAAATTCCATCTTCAGTGCTGAAAAAAAAGAGGAAAAAATCTTGAAAGCATGCAACAGAACAAAATTGTCAGAGCATACGAGCGTTTGACCCATTTGCCTATTTTGGGGCCTATATAAATATGGGTGCCGCGTTCTCACGGGCGCATTTAAGCGTCTCACCTCCTTCTGACCGCCCAGCTCTGTCTGCCAAGCCCGTATCTCGATAAAGTCTGTCGTTTCCGACAAGCGTTTGCATCAACCTTTTCTACCCAACCCTCAATCGCCATTTATCGGCGGCACAATACCAATGAACATGCTTCTTTGTGTAAACCCTAGAACTCAATTCGTCTACGCAAGTAAAAGCACACATGTGATCACACAAACACACATAAGCACATACTTCCACAGATACACGCATAGAAACATACACACGCATACACAAACACACGCATACACAAACACACTGACACATGCACGCACGCACGTAGAATTGACAGTAGGATGAAGTAATGTGCAGCTTTATTGGACTTGAATTCTTAATCCGATTAATTTTACGAGAAAATTCGAATAAGGGCAAAGATCTTGTTCATTATTTGATTCACAGAGGGTTGGCAAATTTATATTTTCCAACAGATGTTTGAAATCCTTAGAGTGATCTCTAATTCCTAATTAAAGAGGAGAAGCGAGAATGATGGTAGTTCAATGGGAAATTCTATAATGTCGGCTGTGTCGTATGAACTTGTGTAGTTAGGACATGGTAATGAGTGTACTTTTCCTTGTGTAAAAATGGGAAGGAGTTGGTGGCTGAGGTTCTATGGACAGATGTATGTGGCGGTGATCACATTTCTCTGCATGTTTTAGGCTTGCCATTTTTCGGTCGTGGTCTAGCTTTGTTCTCAAAATTGTGCAATTTTCCACTGGTTCGTCCATCTATCTTTCGAGTGGAGTTCTCTATAAAGTGACTTATTAGATGTTCACTACTTTTAAGACATAAACAAATTATAAATTTGCTACAAAATTATCATTTTACCTGAGTTCTCACTTGAAAATAGTTCACAAATTTTTAATTTATAATTGAAGCGTATACTAGTCCTTGTGGATTTGCATATTCAAAAACTCCTCACGTAAATTAGTAAAGAATTATCCCGAAAAAAAATTTTCACCAAAGAAACGAGGAAAGAAACATTCTGCAAAGCATGCAAAAACACTTGCAGATCCCTGACGACATTCAACAACATTCATCTCAGGTTTTCCAATTTCATCAATAGTGATGGCCAAATCATTGCCCTAATAGACATTGAAATAGCAATAATAAAGGCGGTGCAAAAAATCATCATCGTCTATATACTGGGATGTTACTATACTGGGCTATTTCTTCTTTTTTATGGAAGATGCTTAATTTTTTATTGATAACAATACCTTAGTACTACATGGACCCTTACATAATCTAACTCTACGTAAAACCGTAGGGTAAAACCTGAATTTTGAGGTTCACTTTTGCATTAACGGTGCTCGTCGTAGCCGAGTGGTCAAGAACGCGCCCATCCGAGAATGTGTCGTGAGCTCGAATCCCGGCACTGCGAGGCGACTTTTCCCGTTGGGTACAAGGGAAAACTCAGGCACAATACCCCCACTCTACCCAGGTGTCGGAAATGGGGACCGGCTTTACGGGTGAAACCGTCATATGGCATCCTGGTGTTTGATATAAGGCATTTGAAAAACCAATAAACAAGATGTGTATAAAAAGACTGATGGTGGAGTTGAAAAAAGTCCGAATTGAGAATTTGAATTGAATTCAACGAAAGATTAGAAACAACAGTAAACAAAAAGTCAAACGAATCAATGGGCGAGGAGTAGCACTGATCGGGCCCGAGTGCAAACCACGCAGCTCCAGCTACACGCCAGCACCCACCGCTTGACCCGAAAGACTTTGACCCAACGGTCTGTAGGGAAAAAAAAAGACTTGAGCCTATAAGGACACGAAATAACCCCGGAACAACTTCAACCCCTACCAAGGTAGCTGATAAGATATAGGCCGCGTAAAAGTGTTCCAATTCTAGTTATCAAGTTATAAGTTATACGTTATAAGGTTTATAGTTACCAAGTTATAAGTTATACGTTATAAGGTTTATAGTTAGCAAGTTATAAGTTATACGTTATAAAGTTTATAGTTATCAAGTTATAAGTTATATTCGAACGCATGTGTGGCGTTTCACCCTAATTAACCAGAGTATGAAATTAATACGTTGACAGCAAATCACAATGGCCAACCAGCCCACGTACCCCTCGGTGCTCTCCAGTGCTTCGACGTCAGACGGAGAGGAGTAAAACGGCCCTCCCATGGTCCGGTCGCGAGAGCGGGCGAAGAGGCGAACTCAATAACTCAGCATCCTCGCGGAGCGACCAATTCGCTCTGCACTTCACCCCTATCTTCCGGCGTCAAACTTCAACAGTACCTACAGGCCCTTCCTCGGTAAACCCAAGCTCCGCGCAATACGCACCCCTCGACGACAGCAACGTTAGGTTTGTAGTGGCGGCTGATCCAGTGGTTCTGTACGAGGCAGAATTTGGTGCGAGACTGAGGAGGGTTGCATGGCGGGTGATTTAACTAGACATGCTTTCTACGTCGTAGTCACCTGACCAGAACAATTCTCTGCCAATGCACAAGTCGTGACTGGTTAACTCTACAAACGAAGTCATTCCTTTGAGCTGTAGCCTTATTAATAAGGTAACCTATCTGGATTTCCGCACAAGATGATATGGATTAGACTTGATTGGAATAAAACATCCTTTAACTATAATTGAAATGAACCTAAACAACTTGAGCTAACCAAACTTATTCTGACCCAACTTAACATCAATTCACCGCCAGAGTTTTAGCTTGAAAGACCATAAGAATTAAGAAATGGTGCTATTTAGCATCCTTCATGGAAAATTCGCGCATAGATCGTTCACGTCGTCCTCTGCGCGGCGGGCGCCAGCATCGGAAGCGAGCAGGCGGTAGTCCGCAGGAAATTTTCATGCCTTAAATGTCTTAAATATCTTTGAATAAAAATGTCCTTGATATCTTAAATAGAATGCGAAGAAAATAAAAGTCACGATCCCCCAACATATCCCTTGGACAAGATGGCACCTGCAAACACAGAGACATTAAAACTCTAAAAATAGCATGCGTGGGAGTTAAATGGCCCAGTTTGACATCCCAGCGGGTACGGAGCCACACAGCACACATTATAGTTCAGCCGTCGCTGTAGCAACGTGTCATATTTTCTCGCGTGACAAGAGCTCATCGTAGAGGCAGCGGACGCAGCACGGTGACAGGCATCCTACAGTTTGTCTCAATTCATTCTATTTCATTTTTTGCGTGGTCACTTAGATGGGACACGGTTTGGACATCCGTTGCTATAAAAAGAAAATATTCAGGATAGTGTTTGATACCAGCTCAATGGTGTGAATCAATGATGCAACGACGATCCTTCGTTGGCGTCATTCTGAAACTGTAATGAATCATGAGTAACGCTGCAATGTGTGCGAGATAGAGCAATGCATTGATGCTTGTACATACAATGGTAAGTAAGAAAATAATTTAGATTACAAAATTTGCCCTCTCCTGCACCCTTGAGCGTGCCAAAGCAGACTTTATCAATCATAGGTTATTTGAATGCAGATCTGAAAAGGGAGGTGGTGTCTTTGATTCTTAGATTTTTCAAAACGATCGACTTCAGCGTATTCTATGAAAATAGTTTCAAGACTGCATCCTTTTTTAGCAGGAAGGAACGATTGGATGAGGGTTTTTTGGAGAGGCTGTGTCTATTTTTATAAGTGTGACTGCTGCATGCAGTCATACGTTAGTAGTACCAAACTCCAACAATTCATCAGACATAGCCAACACGCAGGAATATCTCATAGAAATGGTCGTGCACTGACCCTTCCACCCCAATCAGCAGTTAGAGCTCACTGTAAGAATTCAAACCATTTATTCGAACGTATTAATTTTTCAACTTTATGCAGAGCTGATAGTGAGCTTGACCTCAGAATTTTACAGTCCCTTTTCATATTCACTCATAAACCTAACCTCAACGAAGGCATTAGTACCGTAAAGTTATTAATTGCCCCCACCTACTGCTGTAATTCTGTGTGTGGATGCATAGTGTGTTTTCGCTTGTGTATCTGGATTAGCGTGTACATAAGTGCGTGTATGAATTAGGAGTATGCAATTGTTTGTGTATGAATGAGTAAAAATTAGGGTTCTAAGACATTCAGAGAATTGTGTGGAATGTATACAAGTTTTTTATTGAGTTTTTCATTTTTTTTCATTTTTCGCCTCTTTCAGCTCTGATGATGGAATTTGGTTAATGTTAAAGAGATGCAACTAATCGATTTTTGAAATTTCGTTGCCTAGAACATATCAATTATATCGAAATGAACAACTTTTCATCAATGCAGTTTTTGGGGCAATAGAGTATTTAACGAGTTATAGCGGTAAATTACTGACCGCAACTCTAGTGTCTAAAGGCGGGAAGTAATTCATCGAGCGAGTCGAATGGCAACACTGCAATGGAAGCTCTCTTTCGACCTGCTCGAATGCTCGAGCGCATTGCCGCCACCTAAGACGAAAGTTAACATACCGCTATAATTCATTATTTTTGGACGATAATTTCTATTGTGTTATTAACTAAAAGATCCTAGAAGTGGGTTCAGGCTCCGCAAGCTCCGCGGGGTGAGCTAATAATGAATTACAAAGTATTCAAACGTACTCTTAACAAGTCAATCGCGCAAAAAATAAAACATATCGCTCTAACTCGTGAAATACTCATTTACCGCAAAAAGTGTATGGAAGAAAAGTTGTTTATTTCGATGTTATTTCGATGATTCAAGCAACAAAAATTCGAAAATCGATTAGTACCTGTTTATTCCATCGCGTTCGTAATCAAAGACGAAAAATAAAACACCGCTATAATTCGTTAAATACTCATTTGCCCCAAAAAGATGATAAAAAGTTGCTTATTTTGATGTAATTACCATGATACAGGCAACAAAATTTTGAAAATCGATTAGTTGCATCTCCTCAACAATTAACCTGGAATTTTAATTCCGAAACATTTGCAATAAATATAAATACATTTTTACACTGGTTCTTATTTTTATTCTACGAGAAAGATTCTCAGCGAATCACCCTATAGAAAATATACACACAATTATAACTAAACTTCGACAGAGTGCTTCTACGACGAATCATCTCAAAATCGAAACTGTACCGAATCATCACTGACATAATGTACGGAGACTAGTTTTCAGCGAATTGATGGAATAACGATATCTTCATGATGTCACAGTTATGTAACAGCATTGTTATCGATATTCAATGTTCATCACAATTCAGTCCCTGTCCTGCTCAACAGCTCACTTATCGTAACTCGAAGTCAGTGCCAACGTTTAAACGAAAATGACCCAGTACAATTCCACGCACCTGCTCCGCATTTTTACGTAGGCAAGCAATTTTTTTGGTCGAATAGAAAACAAAGAAAGAGTATTCGAGAGCGTATGGAGAATCTTAAACTCATTGTGCATGCTTTTCAATCCCACCTTCCAATATTAGGCGCCAAAAAAGATTACAAAAATTTTAGACGAACTGCACAGCATAGTGAAGTAAGTTATATAATTAGCTTGAACAATTTTTTTATGCGTCGTCTTCATGGCACTCCTCTTTGCTTTCAATCCTTTACCAATGTCGTACAAAACAAATTTTAGATTTATATTATCCACTACGTAGCAAACGTACGAATGATAAGTTCGCTTGAACTTTGATGGATCCGAACAAAGTTATTTCCTCATCAACTTCCACAAGTGTAACCCTTTCTCTCTTGGATTAATTGCTACTCTTTTCCTTTTGCACAGCTCTGGGAGTGAGATTACAGTGACGCACTTAGGCGATTTATAAAATCTCTCTGGAATTGTTTGAAGTTGCCTAGTTCAACCAAGAAATCTCTCTGCTATTCCTACGAGGGTGTAATTAGTGTCTACAGTATACATAAAACCTTCGTGCTTCCCATCAATTATTGAACGCTTAGAAATATTTTTTAGTTAATTTGCAGTACATAATTGTGACGAGTCAGATCCTAACTGGTTCTTCTTTTATCTTTAACGTATAAATCTCTGATTATTTCGATATAACTTGAAGCTTCACGTATATGTACTTTAAAAAACTTCGAGAGAAAGTTTAGTAGTTCTCTTCTAAAATTCTAATTTATCAGATCTTTAATATCAACGTATTCATTACCTGTGTTGGACGAATATAGGTGACTATGCTAATTGAAACTGTAGGCTTATGTCAGATTTTTTTTACACCAATAATAAATTGGAATCTTATACTAATTAATAGGTTTTGTTTTCACACAAGTCCACACCTTTGGAATAAACTAAGCACCTTAAAGTATTCTCTGCCCCAAAAAATACGGGCACTAGAAATTTTTGGGATTTAGGTGCCGCAATTTGACCACATGTATCTTCGATGTCAGATCCTGTCCTATAACGTCAGTTTCTAGTGACTACGTGTATCTTTTACTTCAGGTTCCAATGACCACATGTATCTTCGATGTCGGATTTCAATGGCCACATTTATCTTTAGCGTCAGATTCTAATGGCAACATTGATCTTTAACGTCAGTTTCTGGTGACCACATGTCTCTTTAACGTTAGACTCCAATGAATTAGAGTACGTTCTTGTAAATTTTTTATCAAAAATTGCAGCTGTCAAATCGATAAAAAATGAGTCTGAGAGGGCGTTTCAAGTATCATTGTTATCTATATCAGTATCGCTCATAGATTTGTTTTAAAATGCATTGCCGAGAATATTTAGAATCTTCAGTAGTCTTTTGCATCCACTCTTACTATCCATATTTTTTAACTATGAAATAATAGTAGATAAGCATTAAATTTTTTCATCGCTGCATTTAAGGGGGACAACCCATGGATTTTCGGGCCCAGATGGCTATTTTTTTTTTCTTTGTTGAAAAAGGATCCTTAAGTGGTGGGCTATTGTGCCTTAAAATTTTATGGGGCTACGGGCACTAGATCCTCCTCAGGGGGGTGTAAGGGGATAAAAACTCATGGATTTTTGCCTCCATAATAAAAAGAAAACAAAAAGAAAAATGAAATATTTGGCTCTTTTAGTTTGTTGGCAATGTTTCAAGGATTCCAAAACTGTCTTTGGTTTTGTTGTAGCATGAAAACTCATGAACATAAACAACAAATATTTCCTATTTTCTGAAAAACTAAGGACAAAATCGAAAAAAATGAATGGAACAAAATGTTTTTCTTTTTAAAAATATATATAATGGCTCATTTCATAAGAATATGTCCAGAAATAAAAAATTTATCGTTCCTCAAGAATTGAAAAATATTTTATATATATATATATATTATTTCTACATTTTATTTACAATTCGCAGTGCTTATATGAAATTATGAATGCATTTCATTGGTAGGTTCATAATACAACATGATAATATGTATTCCACATGATAATACAACATTCCCGGTTGAATTAATGTTTTGCCTCCCACGAAAAAAAATCATTTTCAACATTCAAAACAATAGAAGTCAGAGAGTTTCATGCTAGGAAAAAAAAAGTTTTTGAATTCTTGAAACATTTATGACAAATTAAAGCTCTTTGATTTCCCGTTTTGTACATCTAATATTTTTTATCACAGTTCAAGATAAAAAAATTCGTATATATTACTTAGTAATCAAAAATCGTAATTCAAAAGAAAACGAAAATGAAAATAGAAAATTCAAAAGCTTTAGTTTGTTTGCAATACTTCAAGGATTTCAAAACTGTCTTTAAATTTGTTCTAGCATAAAAACTCATTGACTTCTATTCTTTTTAAAATTTCACTAAGAATGAACTAAAAAACTAATTCTGGATTTTTTTCAAAAGCTGAGGCCTAAATCGAAAAATTCACACAAGTAAAATTCATTTTTTCAAAGAAATACATATACTGGCAAATTTGACAACAATCAGATCAAAATTTAAAAATCGCTGGGTTGTCCCCCTTAAATCTGTAGAAATTGTGCTTAAATTAGAAAAACACACTCGCAGATCTGTATTAATAGCTTCGAAAAAGAGAGATTTTGTGGCTGTGAAAAACGACAGCAGCTGCTTATCAGGCTGGAGCAGCCGCCGTTGTCCGGAGAGAGAAACTTTCCAAACCAAATTATTTGAAAGCGAATGCCTTGATAATTTGCTCTGGAAACACCGTTAACCCCAAAAAATGTAAGAGCAATTTGGCAATTTTGCACTGTGAAGCTATCGCGACTCTTTTCGATCGCAAATTACCTAAGTCTGCGATAACGTTGAACTGCTTGTCCTCAGTGCATATGACAGGAAATGTTAAGGGCATATGACAATTGTGAAAATTTTGTCAATTTTTGGGCACGAAGTTCACACTTCAGTGAAAAAAATTATTGTAATGAATGATTCGGGTCTCGGGAAATGAACAGTTCGTTATTGTGAAGTTGTCTTCCATCACAAGCTGCCCTCGTCAGCCGAACAGAAATACACGCGGGCACCGCGCTAAAATGATTGACTGATTGAGTGGAAAACTGCTAATTGAATGATTGAGCAGAAAACTGTTAAATGAATGATTGAGTGGAAAACTGCTAAATGAATGATTGAGCAGAAAACTGCTAAATGAATGATTGAGCAAAAACTGCTAAATGAATGATTGAGCAGAAAACTGCTAAATGAATGATTGAGCAGAAAACTGCTAAATGAATGATTGAGCAGAAAACTGCTAAATGAATGATTGAGCAGAAACTGCTAAATGAATGATTGAGTGGAAAACTGCTAAATGAATGATAGAGTGGAAAACTGCTAAATGAATGATTGAGTGGAAAACTGCTAAATGAATGATTGAGCAGAAAACTGCTAAATGAATGATTGAGTGGCAAACTGCTAAATGAATGATTGAGCAGAAAACTGTTAAATGAATGATTGAGTGGAAAACTGCTAAATGAATGATTGAGCAGAAAACTGCTAAATGAATGATTGAGTGGAAAACTGCTAAATGAATGATAGAGTGGAAAACTGCTGAATGAATGATTGAGTGGAAAACTGCTAAATGAATGATTGAGCAGAAAACTGCTAAATGAATGATTGAGTGGAAAACTGCTAAATGAATGATAGAGTGGAAAACTGCTAAATGAATGATTGAGCAGGAAACTGCTAAATGAATGATTGAGTGGAAAACTGCTAAATGAATGATTGAGCAGAAAACTGCTAAATGAATGATTGAGTGGAAAACTGCTAAATGAATGATAGAGTGGAAAACTGCTGAATGAATGATTGAGTGGAAAACTGCTAAATGAATGATTGAGCAGAAAACTGCTAAATGAATGATTGAGCAGAAAACTGCTAAATGAATGATAGAGTGGAAAACTGCTAAATGAATGATTGAGTGGAAAACTGATAAATGAATGATAGAGTGGAAAACTGCTAAATGAATGATTGAGTGGAAAACTGCTAAATGAATGATTGTGCTGAAAGCTGTTGAATGAATGACAGAGTGGAAAACTGCTAAATGAATGATAGAGTGGAAAACTGCTAAATGAATGATTGAGCAGAAAACTGCTGAATGAATGATAGAGTGGAAAACTGCTAAATGAATGATTGAGTGGAAAACTGCTAAATGAATGATAGAGTGGAAAACTGCTAAATGAATGATTGAGTGGAAAACTGCTAAATGAATGATTGAGCTGAAAACTGCTAAATGAATGATTGAGTGGAAAACTGCTAAATGAAGGATTGAGTGGAAAACTGCTAAAAGAATGATTGAGTGGAAAACTGCTAAATGAATGATTGAGCAGAAAACTGCTAAATGAATGATTGAGTGGAAAACTGCTAAATGAATGATTGAGTGGAAAACTGCTAAACGAATGATTGAGCAGAAAACTGCTAAATGAATGATTGAGCAGAAAACTGCTAAATGAATGATTGAGCAGAAAACTGCTAAATGAAGGATTGAGTGGAAAACTGCTAAATGAATGATTGAGCTGAAAACTGCTAAATGAATGATTGAGTGGAAAACTGCTAAATGAAGGATTGAGCAGAAAACTGCTAAATGAATGATTGAGCAGAAAACTGCTAAACGAATGATTGAGCAGAAAACTGCTAAACGAATGATTGAGTGGAAAACTGCTAAATGAATGATTGAGCAGAAAACTGCTAAATGAATGATTGAGCAGAAAACTGCTAAATGAAGGATTGAGCAGAAAACTGCTAAATGAATGATTGAGCAGAAAACTGCTAAACGAATGATTGAGCAGAAAACTGCTAAATGAATGATTGAGCAGAAAACTGCTAAATGAAGGATTGAGTGGAAAACTGCTAAAAGAAGGATTGAGTGGAAAACTGCTAAAAGAATGATTGAGTGGAAAACTGCTAAATGAATGATTGAGCAGAAAACTGCTAAACGAATGATTGAGCAGAAAACTGCTAAATGAATGATTGAGCAGAAAACTGCTAAATGAAGGATTGAGTGGAAAACTGCTAAAAGAAGGATTGAGTGGAAAACTGCTAAAAGAAGGATTGAGTGGAAAACTGCTAAAAGAATGATTGAGTGGAAAACTGCTAAATGAATGATTGAGCAGAAAACTGCTAAATGAAGGATTGAGTGGAAAACTGCTAAATGAAGGATTGAGTGGAAAACTGCTAAAAGAATGATTGAGTGGAAAACTGCTAAATGAATGATTGAGCAGAAAACTGCTAAATGAATGATTGAGCAGAAAACTGCTAAATGAAGGATTGAGTGGAAAACTGCTAAAAGAATGATTGAGTGGAAAACTGCTAAATGAATGATTGAGCAGAAAACTGCTACATGAATGATTGAGCAGAAAACTGCTAAATGAATGATTGATTGGAAAACTGCTAAATAAATGATTGAGTGGAAAACTGCTAAATGAATGATAGAGTGAAAAACTGCCAAATGAATGATTGAGTGGAAAACTGCTAAATGAATGATTGAGTGGAAAACTGCTAAATGAATGATTGAGTGGAAAACTGCCAAATGAATGATTGAGTGGAAAACTGCTAAATGAATGATTGAGTGGAAAACTGCTAAATGACTGATTGAGTGGAAAACTGCCAAATGAATGATTGAGTGGAAAACTGCTAAATGAATGATTGAGTGGAAAACTGCTAAATGAATGATAGAGTGGAAAACCGCAAAATGAATGATTGAGTGGAAAACTGCTAAGTGAATGATTGAGTGGAAAACTGCCAAATGAATGTAAGAGTAGAAAACCGCAAAATAAATGATAGAGTGGAAAACTGCTAAGTAAATGATAGAGTGGAAAACTGCTAAATGAATGGTAGAGTGGAAAACTGCTAAATGAATGATTGAGTGGAAAACTGCCAAATGAATGATTGAGTGGAAAACTGCTAAATGAATGATTGAGTGGAAAACTGCTAAATGAATGATACAGTAGAAAACCGCAAAATGAATGATTGAGTGGAAAACTGCTAAATGAATGATTGAGTGGAAAACTGCCAAATGAATGATAGAGTGAAAAACTGCCAAATGAATGATTGAGTGCAAAACTGCTAAATGAATGATTGAGCAGAAAACTGCTAAATGAATGATTGAGCAGGAAACTGCTAAATGAATGATAGAGTGAAAAACTGCTGAATGAATGATTGAGCAGAAAACTGCTAAATGAATTATTGAGTGGAAAACTGCTAAATGACTGATTGAGTGGAAAACTGCTAAATGAATGATAGAGTGGAAAACTGCTAAATGAATGATAGAGTGGAAAACTGCTAAATGAATGATAGAGTGGAAAACTGCTAAATGAATGATAGAGTGGAAAACTGCTAAATGAATGATAGAGTGGAAAACTGCTAGATGAATGATTGAGCAGAAAACTGCTAAACAATTTAAACAATTTAAACAATTTATTTACCACAGGTAATACAGAGGTAGAATTTTACTTAAGTCTAGTACAATGGTCAAATTTGAGTATAGCTACCTGTGGGCCCGAATAAGTTCAGCGACTTCTAGGGCATCCTACCATCACGTTATTCTAGGGTGTACAAAAGTTTAACCTAGTTCAATTAACCTAGTTTCGCATTAGACTGATCATTGAGATAATTAACTCGATATTTTATGCTGTATTTTGCAATATAGGTCAAGTCGGCTATATTTAACAGTATGTTCGAAAAAACGATTCAAGAGCAGAGAGAAGATTGGTTATGGTACACAAGGCAAGTTACATTATGACATTATCATTAGTTACATGTAGGAGGCAAGATTTCGACACGGTGATCTTACACGACTAGTATTCTGATAGGAAGTGAGACTCAAGATGTCTTTTGAATACTGTGTACGAATTACATTCACGGATCTCTGCATGTATAGAGTTCCAAGTTTTGGTTCCAACGAAGAGAATACTGTGTTGCGACCTGGCCTTTGAATAATAAGGAAGCATGAATTTACTTCTATTTCGGGTTAAATGGTCGTGATGACCAGTTTGCGCAGTCAATAATTGTCTTAGGCTATTGTCGCCATCATTTCTTAATGTTTTGTAAATGAAATTACAGATGGAGATTTTGTAGAGATCCGAAAGTTTAAGTATTTGTAAATTTTTGAAAGAATCATTTGTGTGAGCATTATATTCTAGGTTCTTTACCGCTCTGACAGCCCTTTTCTGCAGAGTAAAAATTTTGTTGGTTTTATTTTTATCAGTTCCGTGCCATGCTTCTATTCCGTATTGCAAGTATGGAGAAATGAGCGTTCGGTAGAGCATTTGTAAAGCTGTTTCAGGCAGAAAATTTTTAACTTTATTTAGGATTCCGATGGATTTTGATAATTTAGAACTAATATGAGTGATGTGCTCTTTGAAGGTCAGATGTTTATCTATTATGATGCCCAGAAACTTACATGAGTTGGTTTCTTCGATTTCACCTTCGCCAATTTTAATGCATGGGAGAGATACATCTTTCTTGTATGAGAAAGTAATATAATTTGTTTTATCGATATTTAGGCTTATTTTATTAGCTTTGAGCCACGATGAAACCTTGTGAAGTTCAGTATTTATACTCTCCACAATCATAGCAGGATTTTGGTTCGGAAGGACCGCAGAAAGCGTACTGTCATCGGCAAAAAGTATGAATTTGAAGAATGATGTAGATTTTACAATATCATTGATAAAAATCAGAAACAAGAGAGGCCCGAGAACAGATCCTTGTGGAACTCCATGGCTAATTGTCTGTGGGTCCGATTTTGCGTCGTCAATGACAACGTATTGCTTCCGATTTGTTAGGTATGATCTGAACCAATCATGGGCAATCCCTCGAATGCCATAACAGTGTAGTTTCGATAATAGTATTTTATGGTCCACACAATCAAATGCTTTTCGGAAGTCAAGAAATACAGAGAAGACAGGCTTTCCTTCATCTATATTAGAATAGAGGAATTGTAAATGATTTAATATAGCCTGTGTTGTTGATTTTTTAGAGCGAAAACCGTATTGTTTATCGTAAAGAAATGATTTTTGTTCAAAATAAGAGTACACTTTTTTATACACAATCTTTTCGAATACTTTGCTAATAATTGGTAGAATGGAGATAGGTCGATAATTGTTTACACAGGTTTTTTCACCACTTTTAAAGATAGGGGTTACTCTAGCAACTTTGAGGGAGTTCGGGAAAGTGCCTAGTAAGAGAGACTGGTTAATAATATTTGATATCAGCGGGGCTACAATGTCAGCAATAACTTTAAGTACTTTAGTCGGAAACGTTTGTAACCCACTCGATTTATTTTTCATGTTGTTTATGCACGTAATTACATCGGAGGAGTTTGTAGGCGTAAAGAAAAAGGAGTTGGGTTCTCGAATATGATCCATAAATTCCAGGTGATCAGTAGGTTCACTTGGAATACCATCAGCTATTGTTTTCCCTACGTTTACGAAGAAGTTGTTAAAGAGATTAGCAATTTCTTTCTTCTCATGATATTTTACATTATCTTGAACAACATATTCAATTTTCTTTTTATCGGCATTATTCGGTTTACAGCAGGAGTTAAGGAGATGCCAAGTCTTTTTAACGTCAGTTTTGAATTGAGTAAACTTGAGCGTAAAGTAGTTCTTTTTTGATGTTCTTATCTGGTTTGTTACATAGTTTCTAAATCGGTTATATGTTTCTCTAGATATTCGTCCTTCGCAAAGGAGGGTTAGGTACGCTTGACGTTTCTTTATATTTATCACGATGTCTCTAGTAATCCAGGGCTTATGTTTATTTTTCGGGGTAACTGTACGAGTTACAATTGGGCAACACTGATTGTATGCGGTCATTATAGTTTCAGTCAACTTTACTACTGCTTCATCAATGCTCGTAGTATTATTGTTTTGTTGAGAGATGTGCAATGTAGGCATTGATTCTTCTAGAACGGTGCGCATTTCTTCAAGATTTGATTCGTTTATTTTACGATATGAGTAAGTTTCAGCCCGTGCCTTGGTGCAAGCAATATAGACATTTTTCTTAATAAGAAAAACTGGGAAGTGATCTGATAAGTCAGAAGTAATTATTCCAGCAAGAAAATCACTAGGGTCTGTCATAAAGATATTGTCAAGCAGCGTAGCACACTCTGAGGTTATTCGTGTAGGCTTTGTAATGATCGGAAGGAAGGATTGAGACTGAAAGGTAGTTAGGAAATTAGAGATTGGTTCATGGCTTTCATGTTTCAGTAGATCATAATTGAAGTCACCGCATATTATTATGTCATTGTATAAGGGCCTGTTGAACTGAGAAATAATACGATTCAATTCATTCAGGAAGGATATAGGACAGGCTGTAGGAGGCCTATACACCGTTCCAAGCACAATGCGTTTACCATCTCTAAAAAGTTCTACGAAGAGTGCTTCTATATGATCCTGGTTCATGGTTGCACTTGCTATGGTTCTCGAGTCTATGTGGTTAGATATATATGTGCTGATGCCTCCGCCCCGTTGGTTTTTTCTTAGCTAAATTAATGATAGAGTGGAAAACTGCTAAATGAATGATAGAGTGGAAAACTGCTAAATGAATGATTGAGTGGAAAACTGCCAAATGAATGATTGAGTGGAAAACTGCTAAATGAATGATCGAGTGGAAAACTGCTAAATGAATGAGAGAGTGGAAAACCGCAAAATGAATGATTGAGTGGAAAACTGCTAAATGAATGATTGAGTGGAAAACTGCCAAATGAATTATAGAGTGGAAAACCGTAAAATGAATGATAGAGTGGAAAACTGCTAAATGAATGATAGAGTGGAAAACTGCTATATGAATGATTGAGTGGAAAACTGCCAAATGAATGATAGAGTGGAAAACCGCAAAATGAATGATAGAGTGGAAAACTATTAAATGAATGATAAAGTGGAAAACTGCTAAATGAATGATTGAGTGGAAAACTGCCAAATGAATGAAAGAGTGGATAACCGCAAAATGAATGATAGAGTGGAAAACTGCTAAATGAATGATTGAGTGGAAAACTGCCAAATGAATGATAGAGTGGAAAACTGCCAAATGAATGATTGAGTGGAAAACTGCTAAATGAATGTTTGAGTGGAAAACTGCTAAATGCATGATTGAGCGGAAAACTGTTAATCTCTGCGGTTCAATTAAGGCTCAGTCCAAACAACGCAACCCAAGCAATATTGTGCTTCAAAGTTACTAAGATAAGTCACAACTGAAACCCAAAATTATCGTTCTATGGAAGGCGTACATGAGGGTCTTGTCCGGCCTCGCATCTTCCATTCGAACGCAAGAGCGTTAACTTCTGTGCAGGTGCTAGACGAAAACGCCAACTTATATACTATTATATATACAGTATATACAGGTGTCAGAGTGCGAGGGCTGGAATTAACGACAATACGCAGTTACTGCAGCAGTTACGACGCAGCTCAGCGCAATCTTAGCGACTTATCGCGGTCGTTAACGTCAGAATCCATCGTGGGAGCAGATGGAGGCGCGCCTGTACTGCCTCTCATCACCCGGCAAATAAATTATATGCAATTTTCTCAGTAGCCATTGATTCAATACACTTTATTCAATTTGTTTTTGACATTTACTCAGGAGCTCGACAACTGTTGAATTATTGCGACTATTTCATGGACACATTAAGCTTTTAAAGCAATTGCAAGGGGCGTCTGAAGTTTTGGGTTACGCTTTTAACTCAAAAGTTAGGAAAACAATTAACTCTTAATCAACTTAACGTCTGCATAAGAGTTTAGGTGACCCATTACAATTCCTGAAGGATTTAGTCACACTCCAACCAATGCGTGATGCATTCACTGGATGTTGTGACCCGAACTGCAGTACTGTAGGGATGTGAGCGACAGTTACGTTTGTAGCGCTCGAAATCAGGCGGCTGACCGATTTGTAGGAAATTGCAAGTGGGCTGACCAATACCTCCTGCCTCGGCACTGATAATACTACATCATACATGAATACGAGCCACAGCACACAATCAATGATGTCCATCTTCGATTCAAGCCGTCAGTACTATTTTCAAATTACAAGCAATTATTTATTGCTCTCCAGTTTCCATATTTTTCGTTTAAATTTTAGATTAATGAAAGTTTAAATAATACCAAAACGTAAGGGACCGTGGTTTGAAATTGTACGGAAATATACGGGCCATTTTTTCTCATTAATACCTCTTGAAGATAAAATATAAACTCTCAGCTTTTTCAGTACTTATGAAGTAAAGCTTGTAATCAGATTGAGTTTATTATTAGTTTGGGCATCTAAACTCGAATTCTTCCGTATAGAAGCAGCAAACTGTTTTCTTATTATAAGTAAATCTCCGTCAAAAGAAGTTCTAGAAGATTTTACTGATATCAAGTTTCCAAATGATTGATGCGTGGAGAAAAGGTTAATTAAACTGTCCGTAAAAGAATTAGTCGCACGTTTTTTTAGCTCAAATTATTGAATATGTTTCTCAATCAAAGATCAAAGCTGTGATCGAAGTTTAGGTTTCGTGGAAGTATTAACAGGCATCAGTCCTCATTCACAGCAACGGGTGACGCACCGTACTCTAAAATAGTAACGTCTTCATTTAGAGCTGGCAGTGTAAAGACTTGTTTCTTAGTCGCTTTACAAAGATGGAAGGAAAGCAATGCGTCTCAAAAGGGCAAAAAAGGGATGTTGCATTTGGTCGGGCAGAGGATAATAATAATAATAATAATGATAGTTGTTGATAAAATCAATATTGAAGCTCGGATGCGGGTCCCTTACTGCTCCTCTACGCATGTCGTCTGGGACCGAAAGATTAATTCAACAGTTTATCTGTAAAGGTAAGTCAAACGTCTGACAAAGTTACTGAAACATTTAAATTAGGTCGTAAGCATCAATCACACGAAGATAGTTCATCAATTCCTTAACGTCTAATTGTCGTCCCAAACCGTCTCGACGGTAGGCCGTTGTAGCGTTCGGTAAGCCTTAAAACAATTCCTACTATTTATGAGGCTTTCACATTCTGTGATTAGTTTTTCGACAGTTAGTGTTGAGTTATTGCAAAACTCGCATATTAGTGCGATATCTGGTATTTCATTGTTCATTAGGTAGCCACGTGTTCGGCGTAGTACTGGGTGATGTGTCTCGTGATTTAGGCGATTAACGACACTCAAGGAGTCGCAGTAAATTACAAACTTGTTATCTATTTTGTCTTTAATGATATTAAGGGCCAAGTGGATGGCGTGTATTTCGGCTGAATATATCGAGGTCTCTTTCGGAAGTGTTGCAGTGCAAACAATAGAGCTGAGGAACACCTAGTGTAGGGTATAGCCGAATTCCCTGATGTACCATGCCACACAATCATGTGAGCTTACCAACAATGCAAAAAAATTGGTAAAAATTCAAGGCAGGATTGACGTAACCAGAAAATTCTGACCGATAGGAAGTGCTGCCTTGTGACCCAAATTGTTGACTAGATCATTTTGCATCAAAGATAGAACTACTACAACACATCAATGAGGCCCTTAGCATGCTGTTTCTGGACTAACTCTTCGTAGGATACTCTATGCTATGGACACATGGAGCGAAGTGGCTGATTTGAATTTCTGCCCCCAAGAGCTTTCGTTTAAACTGTGCCAAACACATGCTCACTGGAATGTAGAAGGTGAGAAATGTTACTTGGTCAGATGAATCACGATTCTGTTTCTGTAGCATTGATGCATGCTCATCGAAGGTCTCTTGAAGCCTTCAAGAAAACTGATACAAGGATGGGGAAGATCTGCCGTGTTCTGTAAGAATTTCAACTAAGCAGAAAGGATTTCTACAGTTAATTTCCGAACAATTCTATAAGGTTGAGAAACCGGAAAAGTTAATTTTATAGTTGAGATATCAGTCAAACTGAATCAACATGGCTTCACTGATCTGCTAAATAACCAAGTTTGGCTATTTGCACAATATCTGCATGGAAAATGTCATATTGCTTTGCTAACGTTCATGATGCCAACTACATGGTGAGTCGTGATCCCCACTTCTATGACATCTTTTTTCCCGTTATTTGGAATTGATTATGACAGGCAGTTTTGACGAATTATTTTCTTCCCAATACTGAGGAATGAACGGGAGAGTTTTTTGTGAAATCATTTCAAGAATGCATGCATCATGCTTATCTGTGTTCACAATTTGCATTGACATATTTTTACCAGCGCCATCGCGGCCTTTTCTCGCCAACCCATTCCTCTATAAATTAACTCCAAGACTGCACGTCCTTTGATGATGTTTCAAAGTATTCGGTAAAGTTTGAGGTCACGTAGGGTAGCACTTTCAATATCAATGTTCATTAGCATCAGTAACAGCTGGCAAATCTATCACCAGCGAAGTAAGACAACCTGAATCACATTATGAATTTACCACCCGGAAGGAAAAAGTTCTAAATTGCCTTGCGTATCAAAGATATGCCTACCGCATCAAAGGTATGCCTACCGCATCAAAGATATACCTACCGCATCAAAGGTATGCCTACCGCATCAAAATATCATTCTGTATATAATCTTACACGTGAATGAGAGGCATGAAGAAGGTTGTTGTGAATACAGGTGAAAAATTGTATTTAACTTTCTCGTAGGTTCCTGATTGAGGAGCTTAGATGCAGAACATACAGACACGTCATTGAATCACTCCACTATAGACAATTTGGAAAAACTCAGTCGTAATTTGAGGTTACTTCCAAATACTGATATTAAAAAGCTTTAAATATTGAATTCCCTCGCTGTGCACAAAAGGCAAAGGGGAATGCCGGCAACAACTCACTCTTCTGAAAGAACCCATTCTCACTGGTGAGACCGTGAAGAGACAGTTACCATCGAACCTCTTGAGCAAGCCACTTCGTTTGACGATTTAATATTATAGTCCTACTCTTAATGGAAACATTGATAACTATTGAAAAGAGTTGCTAATAACAATTTATATAATTTTCCCAAAAAATAGAATAAAATAATGACTGGAAAGAATATAAAAAATTAGAATTTCTCTTGACGTCAAAACCTAGCACCTTCTGCGAGCGTCGAGTTGTCATTGTTCAAAATTGTTTGGACCATCATTGGTATTCCATGCTTGTGTTATGGCGCTTATTTTTCGATGCCACCAACATCACACTAGATGCTATGTTGATATTCTTTGGAGCGTGAACACGATTATATCATTCGTCGTCGTGACGTTTTTCTTTTGTTATACATCAAGGTCAGATGGAAGTTTTCAGTGTTTATATTTATGCTGCCACAATTCTCACGTAAGAAATTGAACAATTATTTTTTACTGTAAATAGCTACGTAAGCTCATTTGAGTGGACATAGGTAATTCATATAAAATATCATTTTGTAGCGTTTGCCCCATCAACTTCGTTAATCTCTCCATTCTTACGTTAAGTCTGTGCCAAATCGTTAATTTATTGCCTACAAATACAAGTCACACAATCACTTTAACGTAACAGAGAGCAGTCTAATACATAAAATCAATCTAACGCACCTGAAATGATCATAAGGCTAGCCTACGCATAAAGATAATGCTACACACGCTTAAGGCGAGCATCAATCAATCCTACGCGTGAATCAATTGATGGTAATAGTGCTCAAGTGAAGCATACAACAGTAAACACTCATCTTGTTCTTGGGTTCCAGGATGTTGATTCGACAGGGCTTTATGTGATTTTAACGTCAACACGTCACTTAGATAGTATATGATAATCAAGGGGGTTCCTCGCCTAAGCACATATGGGCAGGCGGAGGAGGACTTCCTCGATCCCTCAGTTAATGTTGTACCCAGAATGCTCCGAGCTCCCAAAGGATGGTCGCACCTTCAAGCATCAGACCTTTCGAGACGGTTACGTGACAGTCAAAAGACGAGTTCCATGACCAAGCGGTTTCGTTTGAATTTCATGCATTGAAATCCTATTTGCGATAGAAATATCGACCCTAATTAGCCAAATTGATTTTACAACATTAGCTAATTGATACTAAACAATTGAATAACGACACAAGTAATCATTATAAAAGGACCTTTTCTCGGCGTCAGCGTCTGGCATCTCCTCGACTAGGCGTCGCCGCTCGTTTATCGTTGCGGAGTCGTTGGCTTTGGAATTCGACGTATTCAGACTTCAAACCGTATACGATCGGTTCAAACAAGCAGAGCATCCTCCATTATATAAGTTTCTCATTTTTTATGAATTTGATCATAACACAGTGTACGATAGATCCCGCACCGGTGCAGAGTGTCAACAGTTCGGTTAGCCAGTTAGAGCGTCCTCCACTGCTTCCGATCAAAATCCTTTCTGGATGGTAATGTAAGTAGTGCGTTGTGAGATGACTCATAACAGATGTATCAGGCAAGAACTGCCATTAATTAGCCTGACTGTCATTCAGAATATATCAGGCATTTAGATTGGTCAGCAAAGTCGCCAGACATGAACCCAATGTATAATTCAACGTAGGTCCCCCTAGAACGGTAAGTTAGACGTCGAGAAGACCGTGCACGTGCGTAGGCTCACTACGAGATCACTGACGCAAGAGTGGCTCAAAAAAGACCAATCACTTGCAAAATCAATACAAACAGAATTTCCGCTGTTGTTAGTGCTCGTAGAGGTCCTATACCGTATTAGAAGCTGGTGACTATTTTTTCCTTGCTTACTCATTAACTAGAAGTGTAAATAACAAAGATTACATATTTTTTCTTCAAACATGTTTCTGAACTTTCACTGGGAATTAATTCAATTCTTATGATTCGTTACTTATCTCATTGATCTGGTTAGTATTTGTACTTCTATTATCTATTTGACTTCAATCAATTGGGGTGATAAACATCGCACATTTATATGAGTCATAGTTTAAGTGAAAAAAGGTTATAATTGCTAATAGTTCCATCTGTGGTTTATAATGGAGGAATGTCGTTTTTGTATTTAGAGTAATTCTTCGCTATCAGCAGTCTACATCTTGTGTAAACTTTTTTCAACCAATTCAAATATTATTTTACTGCCAGTGTTTGATCAAAGCAGCCTGTCTTTACGCATGTCTCGAGCGGAAAAATGTGTGGTGGATAGATAAAAATGCTTTTGTAACGAGTGTCGCATAATTTTAGGCCTAAAGCCATGTAGTTGCTGCAGCGTGCTAAGGTGATACTGTTGCTGCAGTTAGCTTAAACTATGAAGTTATTACTGTACACTTAGACCCTAAACGCAAAGATAGATAAGCGATATTCAACCATTGCATCCATCAACAATTCTAAATTCGAGTTTCTAGCATTACTTGTATACAGTGTACGGTTTCCCAACAAATTATCCCCGTCAACAACGTTTGAAATTGCCGGTGTTATAGAGTGTATTTATGGCGTTACTAAGTTAATATAAATAGGAACAATATTCCGATACTCTACACTCAGGAACCGAAACACAAACGCTTCTAATTTCAATTTTTACATTCGTAAATTTCTTTCACAGTAAACCGATTTCGATTTATGTAATTAATTTTAGTAGAAATGTGATTTACGATGATCATTTAAAGCGAAATTCATTTTAAAAATGACAATTTCATATTATCTAAAATTTCATATAGAAAAATTCCTACCATAACACCCTCCACGATCGTTCAGTAGCCAGTGTGTGGGGTTGAGGGTGCTTCATTTCAACGTGGGTCCGAGCGAGGGGAGAGTACTGCCTTTATGTTCCACAATAACATTACCAGATCAGCCAATTAAATGGCCGAAAAAAACGTTGCCTTCCATTCTAAGATTTAGCATATTCGAAAATTTTAGACAGAAGCATGTCTGGCATCCCCGCCCCTATGCAGAAGGATGGGAGGTGTTTTTTGCTTTGTTCAAGCAAATGAAGCATCAGGGAGACCATGACTGCATAGCGCTCGAATATTTGCTCTTACGGGGGTTTATGGTGGGGTGAAGTTTTCTCCCTCACACATTTTTGCTATTGGTGCTGTTAAAAATATTCCTAATCTGTGATATACTTCTATCGTAATAAACATTGTTTATTTGTCTAAAAAACAGATGTTTCAGGTCTTCAAGTATTTTAAGTCAAGGATGAAACGAAGGCATTGTAATCCTTTTATTTATGTAATGAAACAATACAGATTTTTCACTCGATGGCTTACGATAAAAATGCAAATAATAAGTGATAAAAAGTAACACTAAATACAAGACAAAGTTCACTCAGCTCGTGTTAAGATGACGCCAGCAAAACAACTGAGAAGAAACTTCCGAAATAAAAAGAAAAGTACATTTTTTCCATGCAGATATGTAAGCTCTTAAAGTTTTTAGTCGCATTCTAGTGGGTACAATTCTAAAGAGAACATGAAGTGATGAAAACCTGACTCCACTAAGAAAATTGAAAGAAACAATAAACAAGAAAAATATCAGATTTAATTGAATTCAATATCTACCAGTCAACATGGGAGAGTGTATACGGGGTTATTCAACCATTGGCCTCACTTCATTAAGTTCTAATTAACTCTGCTTAGTTTACTTCCATCAGTTAACAACTTTACGACGGTTATTAATTTATCTTTGAACAATACAGTCACTATTTATTCTTCAAAGAACGTGACTAAATTGTTTCCCATGAAAGATGAGTGCAAAGTATTTCAATTTATGAAGCACATGTACCTATTGAACACAACATATGTCATGGAATTAATCCATTCTTCCTCCTCCACAGAGATTTTCTGTACC
Source organism: Morinoia aosen (assembly GCA_030386875.1). Classification (NCBI taxonomy): domain Eukaryota; kingdom Metazoa; phylum Arthropoda; class Malacostraca; order Amphipoda; family Talitridae; genus Morinoia; species Morinoia aosen. Next base: position 13,392,082 of record CM059567.1, on the reverse strand, counting down.
AGAACAACTCAAAAAATCTTATATAAAGTGTGGTTGAATGAACAAGCTTTAGAAACTCCGACCAATACAAAAAATAGAATACATAAATAGACTCCACAAAAGACCCTTACAACCACTGCGACTGAGTCAGCAAAATGCGTAAGCCACGCCTAGCGAATGCCTACTTGTTTTGACGACGATGGCTGCAACACAAAACCTGGTTCCAAATTTTCGAACGTTTCACGCCGTTCCTGCGGCACAACCGACAGCGTGAATTCTTATGACGGCTTGGCTGTGCTAAGAGATGTTTATTCGAGGCATGGGCCTCAATCCTGTATTTTTTTCAATTTTTTTTCGACACACAGAGTCTCGAAAGCATGTTATATTGAAAAACTTGAAGATTTTGGCGACTGAAAGCAATTTGTTTCATAACCAAGTCGGTAGTGGAACTCACATATCCTGCTCTACCACTGCCACGCAGTCAATTGACTGAAAATAATGCAGTGTAAAGTCCTTTGCTTTAGAACTTCAGTGCCACAGTCCTCTACGACTGTCCCCATGCAGTATAGTCACTGCATACAGGATGAGGTCCCGTAGATGCACTGGACAGCCAGTATACTGTGAGTCGCAGTCACCAGTATACCGGCCTCTACGCTCCGCTGCGCTGTACGGCGACAGGGCAGATCTCGTGGCGTTGTCTGCATTGTGGGACGGCCTGCGGGCAGTGGCGTGAGTGAGTCGTGTGGTTGGTGGCGTGGTGTGTGAGGGGTGTAGTTTGTTGGTGGAGTTAAGCTGGCCACACACTAGCATATCTGATCGGTCATGACCAACAGATATGGAATGCTACAGATGAAATCTGTCGCTCTAATCGCCACTAACTGCAGCGACTATAACTGCAACTCCAGTGCGTGTTCAGCAGTGGTAGCAGGCGGATGTGAGATAGATAAAATTAGATTATTAGTTAGGTTAAGCCTCCCTATCCTCAACAAATGAGATCCAAAGAGAGGAAGGAAGCAAGCACCATTTATTATGGAGTTGAGGGAACGCAGAATCTATGCACAAGGTGCATAGAAACAGAAAGCTAAGAAAGAAGATCATGAAACAAGAAAAAGTTGAAGAAGAAAGCAGGAGGTTCTGAAAAACAGGACAGCAGTGAACGGAAAAAAGAGGGTCCGTAACAAAGCAAAAACCTCTGTTATTTTAACGAAAAGAAAGCCCACCTAACCTTATGCTCAGGCCCTCACATTGTACCCCTGGGAGCGCTAATTCCCATAGATACAATAGTTGTATCCCCCTGAGGGGGGCGGATGTGAGATAACCAGTCATGGACGATAAGAAAAAAAGTTTTAGCAAGCTTAGTGCTGTTAAGTGTTATGAAGAAGCCCGGAAAGCGGAAACGGTCGCGTTGGTCAAAGGAATGGCTTAAAAAAATAATTTTCTCATATGACACTTCTAAAAGAATCAAAAGAAAATAACCCATACGATTTTAGAAATTATTTGCGAATGTCCAATGAGGTATTCCAAGAAATACATGCCACCATTGCCCCATTCATACAAAAGCAAAATACGTTGCTCAGAAAGGCAATAAGTTCTGTGGTGGAGGGAATGAACCGTCACATTTGCCCGTACACTGGGCGATAAAATCTGGAGGCGGGTAAGGAATTCCAACATGATGGAAGATCAAAATGAGCGATTTGATATGCCAGACTTTATCTGTATCACCCCACACACTGGCAGATATTTGAGCGATTTGGTCTGTACAGATCAAATCGGCAGAAACTGACCGATCAGATATGCTAGTGTGTGGCCAGCTTTAGTGGCATAGCATGGGAGTGGTACAATTTGTTGGTAGCATAGTCAGTGGCACAGTATGTGAGTGGTGCGTGCAATGTGTTGGTAACATAGTTAGTGGCATAGTACGAGTGGTATAGTTTGTTGGTTGCAGATTTATTGGCCCAGTAGTTGAGAGGAATAATTCGCTAGTAGCATATTTGATCATATAGCATGTGAGTGGCCTAGTTTGTTGGTAGCATATTTGAGGGTTGAATATGTGAGTTAAGTAGTTTGATTGTAGCATAGTTTGTGGCGCAGTATGCGAGAGACATTGTTTGTTGGTAGCGTATTAGATTAGATGTTAGTTCGAGTTTCCCTAACCGCTAAAAAACCGTTCAGAAGACAGGAAAGAGGAATGCTCCATTTAGTATTGAGATATAAAAATGCGGAAACTATGCAGAATGAGCATACAAACAGTAAGTTGAGAAAGAAGTTTATGAAACAAAATAAGATTTGAAAAAGAAAGTAGTAGGGGCTGAAAAACAGGACAGCAGTGAGCCCAAAAAAAGTGATGCTTAACAAAACAAAAACATTTTATTTGAACAAAAAAAGGCCTACCTAACTCTCAGCTCGGTCGACACATATTCCCCCTGGGAGTGCTAATTCCCATAGATTCAACATTTGTAACCCGCTGAAGGGTGTTGGTAGCACACTTAGTGGCATGGTATGAGTAGTATAGTTTGATGGTAACGTAATTAGTGGCAAATAGTGGGCTATTTTGTGGCACAGTGTATGTCACTAACTAGTGAGGTCTCTTAGCCTGTTATTAGGACAGTTTGTGTACCGCTTAGTAGGACAATATTTAAGTTAATCGGGAATTAAAATAACAGGTCAAAAAATAACTCAGCTATTGTTCAATTAGGAACACAGTTTGCGTGTCAGCCAGTAAATTGTTTATTTAAAGGCCTGTTTAGTTATAGTTAGCTAATTATTTTCGCCATTATGTATTAATTTGCTCATCAACCGGTGCAGCAGTTTGTGGTCTAATTAGTACGTTGTCAGCTCATCAGTTTCCATTCCAGCTCGGCACCAGTTAGTGCACTAGTCAGATTAACAGTCCTACTATTCTTCCTTTCTAAATAATGAACTTTGAATACTACGCTGCATCACCATAACTGTTTGTCCTAGCTACTGAATTACACAAAATCACTATTACTGTTTCTTCTGAATACTTTATCATTACATTAATATAACTGTTCGACTAAATATTTCACTGCCAATCCTAAATCACCATAAATGTGATTTATAGTGATTTAGGTAAAATCACCATAAACTCACGTGTTAAATAATGCAATGCCATATCACCATAATCAACGTCTCCTATATCTCCATGCGCGCTCATAACAAAAATGACGTCACAAAAATGGCCAGAGAATTTTCGCTATCTAGGATGGATTGAAGATGCATAAATAAGTTAGCTCCAATCTATCGTCCATTTCCATAGAACGGGGATGACCAGACTTTTTAAAATCTTGGGAGATGCGCAGATGACACTTTTTCTGTCGAATGATTGAATGAATTGAATTCAACTTCCTATATTTACATCTCATACGACGGAAAAGGAAAGAGTAGTCGAACTTATTCGAACCAGGCAATATATACCTCTATTTTAATCAAACCCGGCATTTGTTTATTAAATTTCAAGTACGGGTATATTGCACTTATATATATTTTTATATATTTTCTTGCAGTAGGGTTAAGGCTTGTATTTTATCACAACAGAAAATGAATTGGATAAGGTAAAGCATCCCCACAAACTTTCACTCGGCAAATTGACCCTGTACACCACGAAGTCGTCAAAAATCGTGTTATAATTAAAGTCTGGCTTAGTTCAACACATACACAGAAAAACTCAAAATTGAACTCTATCTCTGTAATCTATTTTGGTAACAGCCCAGTTAGTTTAAACGCTGTATCGCTCAAATGGTGATTATTTCAGCAAAATATATTTAAGCCAGAAAATACACTATAAACAAACCCAGCCAGCATATATTGGGACTCTATATATCTTTACACACTACACACTTTATTTTCGAACACGTACACAATCATAAAATTGTTTATTACAATTATCCAAAGCTACTCATTCACTTGCATTTGATGTTTCTAAAAGTGGCATGATTGTTAGCACCTGTTGTGTGACGTCCTTGTCATGTTACCAAATTTAGAAATGGGCCTTGAAATAAAGAAGGCATTCTATAATTTTCTTTCCGAAATATTTCACCGCCTCATCTCGAAAATTGTGTGTTTTAAATACTACACCGACACGTCATCATTTACTGCTTGCCATACGTACTACGAGTATGTATATATGACTAATAAAATTACAGTCCAGAATGGAAAAATCCTTCTTACATTTTCAGGTCTGCTCCTAGATTTTGCAAAATAGCAATGACGTCACAGGCGTAGTCAGAATATGGTGGTAGGTTTAGAAAAATCAAATGAGAACAAATGCGTTGTCGTGCATGATTTATTGCTGAATTTCGCTAGAGTTGCAAAAAAAGTTCAAAAATTACATGAGTAATCAAAAGTTACAGACTTAACGTGTAAAAAGACATAAATCCCTAATATGTAATTTTGGGCTTCTATATTTTTTATTTCCTAATTTATATAGTTGTTAAATGACGAAATTAAAATCGTTGCAACATTTTAGAAGAACAAAATTGTTCCTCATGCAAATTTCAAATAAATGTGTCCAATATTTAGCGTTTTTTCCTGTGTAGTTTGAAATGTGCCAAACTTTGTTAAAATTGACATTTTTAGCGACCGCGTGTAATAGAGAACCGATATGAAGAATAAAAGTGTGTCAAGAGAGCTCAGTTTATGTAACTCATTTTCTGCAGTGATGAAATGAGGGCCCCAGCTCTATTGATATTCAAAAAAGATGCGTGTGTACAGCATACAACAGGATTAAATTTTGTGATCTTATAGCGAGGGCTGAAGCCTGGCCGGAACAATATCGACTGCACTTACTTTTTCCGTCAGATCCGAAAGAACCAGAGGAAACTTTAATTGGTTATTTAAACATTAGACAGAAAAAGAATCCCAGTATATTACTTAATATTTTTTCAACGCCTGATTAACCCCGTTACATATAAAATCAACGATTGATTGCAGCAAACTTAATTTCGTTTATATTTGTCGTCATTATTTTTTGCGTGGGCCCGAAGATGTAGGAGACATTGGTACTAGCAGGGAGCCATCATTGGGTGCTCAAATCCACTCATGGTAGAAAAACTTTGTCTTTAATTTTTCGTGTTCATAAAGAAACAAGCTGTTGACCTCGTAATCGCAGTTGTATTTTATTTTGCTGTTTTTATTGTTCGTATGGTGGTTTTAGTATTCCTTCAGTTGAATTGTAGACTTCTCAGTGAGTATTTCCGATAGCGTGACGAATGGTACTGAACTGTTTTCGTCTATAAATTTTAAAACATAAAAAATACTTTCACGTTTCTTGTGAACTTTTCTTAGTGTTATATTGTATTTATTGTTTCTGTTTCAAAAATAATTCTAAAAATGTGAAGAAAACTTCATATTAGGCCATCAAAAGACTTAATATCGACCAAACTTTTAGTTTTTTCATGAGGGTTCTTTACACAAGGTATAACACAGCACCCAAAATAATCATCATTATTAATTTTTACTATCCATAAAACTAACGTTAAAATTTTCACTGAAACAGAAAAGCAGCAACAAATATCAGTAGTGTGAAGGAAAGAAATTATATTCTCCAGCCCTCACCCTAGTATAGTAGAGGACTTTGCTGAGAAAGTGCATAAACGTTTTTTAATTCCATATCACTGAATCAGGCCACTACCACCAAGAGGATCTACTGCATTGAATTAACGGTAGCGAAGGTGCGACCATCTTGCCTACAATGTCACCCTCGTGACGTACAATACTACATAGCTTAACTAAATCTCCTTATTAAATGAAAAGATGACAAGTACATTCATGTGAAACTTTACACAAACGCAAAAGCAAAGGACGAGGGAACATTGCATGCTTCATGGAAGCACCTCCTGCAAGACCAATCCTTGGACTCTGTGGAGACATACGATCAAATATTGTGTGTTTCACCTCACAGCGAATGGCAGCAACTCACGCGAGTAGCATGGTGGTGACCTCCCCCAGCAGGCCGTAGCTCTCGGGCAGCCCCTCGTGCGCCACCTCGCACACCGCACCGAGCAGGCAGTCCCTGCCTCTCAGGCCCAGGCTGAGGAGAGTGGAGGGTGTTGGGTGCTGTGTGCTGTGCTGCATATAGCTTGCCGCAATGCACAGCGCGCCGCAGTTCACAGCGTGCCAGAATGTACAGTGTGCCACAGTGCACAACGTGCCACAGTGCACAGCGTGCCACAGTGCACAGCGTGCCACAGTGCACAGCGTGCCACAGTGCACAGCGGCCACAGTGCACAGCGTGCCACAGTGCACAGCGGCCACAGTGCACAGCGTGCCACAGAGCAAAGCGTGTCACAGTGCACAGTGTGCCACAGTGCACAGCGTCTTACAGTGCACAGCGTGACACGGTGCACAGCGTGTCACAGTGCACAGTGTCACAGTGCACAGCATGCCACAGTGCACAGCGTGCCACAGTGCACAGCGTGCCATAAAGTACAGCATGCCACAGTGCACAGCGTGCCACAGTGCACAGCGTGCCACAGTGCACAGCATGCCACAGTGCACAGCGTGCCACAGTGCACAGCGTGCCCCAGTGCACAGCGTGCCATAAAGTACAGCATCCCACAGTGCACAGCGTGCCACAGTGCACAGCGTGCCCAGTGCACAGCGTGCCATAAAGTACAGCATGCCACAGTGCACAGCATGCCACAGTGCACAGCGTGCCACAGTGCACAGCGTGCCACAGTGCACAGCGTGCCACAGTGCACAGCGTGCCCCAGTGCACAGCGTGCCATAAAGTACAGCATCCCACAGTGCACAACGTGCCACAGTGCACAGCGTGCCACAGTGCACAGCGTGCCACAGTGCACAGCGTGCCACAGTGCACAGCGTGCCACAGTGCACAGCGTGCCACAGTGCACAGCGTGCCACAGTGCACCGAGTTCAATACACGTCTGACACCGTGGGAAATTCTAAACCAACAGCACCGCGTTTCAAAATCATTCGTAGATGTGGTCAGCAAATAACTGTCTCTCTTCGTATCGGCAAAAACTATCTTTTTCCCAAATGGTCAACTGCGAACGCTGTAATAACAAATAAATTCTAAAAGCACAAATTTGCATTCTGGATTCAAGCCGTCATACTGGTATCCTTGTGTTTTAGAACGCATACGAACTTTATAATCCGCCAATTATTAAGCGAGTATAACTCGGAGGTTAATCTCTAAATAATTGATTATCAGAATTCTCTGTGTTTATCGTTATCGCTTTGTTTTTCATTCTAGATGTTTCAAACATTCCGAAACTGCAATCCACTTTAATATTTTAGCACATAATTCGGTTTTCCAAAAGAGTAAACATAGTTTTTCGTTACGTATACTGCTTGCCTTTTACCTGATCCCTACGTCACTTTGGTTTGTTATTTTTATCCTCCGAATATCCGATTACGAACTGGCGCGAGCCCTGCGTAGCTAAATGTCGGTGAAGTTTCGTTAAAAAAATAGAAATCCATGAAAAATTCGCATGCCAATTTAACGAAAACGAATTCCGAACACTCCAGAATGGTTGCTACACACGAGTTAACTAGGAATTTATTCAGGGAGACAAGCTCATCAATAACGTCGCTGTGCACAATTTATCAGGAACACAAGGCTTTGCTAACGTAACGTGGACACAAAAATGAGTGAAAAAGAGCTGTAATACAGGCACTATGAACACACAGGGGGAGTTATAAAAACACCTATTCATTGAATAGTAATCAATGTACCACTGGCACATCATTTCATAAAATAATAGAAGTCGCTCGACATCAACTTGATCAATTTTACTGATTTATAGCTATTTTATGCCAACTTTTTGGGTTTTGAACCACTCTGCGTAGGAAATAGTTTGAAAAATTAAGCATCCACCAACAAATTTTAGAGATTTGAATTATGTAACGCAAGGCAACAGTTTAATTAATATCTGAATACGGTTGAATTAGTTCCCACAGTAAGGCTTGATGGGAGACGCAATGTAACAGTTTGATTGGTGTTGTAACCAGTGTTACGAAGTTGGAACTCTTTTGATGTAACGCGAAATGAAATGGCCAAAATGTATCAAAGATCCTAAAGCACAAGTCCGTGAAAGCCTTGCATGCTCACGGCACTCCGACTGATTAAGAATCATTCAACCAAGACTGAAATGCGATATTGCAAATCACATTTTTTCCTTTTCAGGATCAACATTTCCTTAGATGCGCTGTGAAAAACTTCTCAATTTGATCAAGGATTTTTAGTTTTTCGAATATGTTAACGCACTAAAAGTGAGTACTGACATTGAAGTGACTCGAGGTATTGCCTCCAAACGCATACGTAGAAGGTACGATTTAGAATTTGCCGTGACAGTTTAATTAAAAGAACAGTTGGGAAAATAAATAATGTTGATGTTTTCAGTGGGAGGTTCAAAAGTCGACTCCCCAGAGTTATAACTCCGAAATCAATTTGGACTCGGAACAGGCATACAAATAGTGTTGCAACAGCTGCTCCATAGCCGAGTGGATGACTGGAGAGAAGTCCACTTCTCTGCTGTTTGTACTGTGGCTGCTCAGCTACCGGGTATCATCAGCTGTGTTTTGAATGCTTTTCCTCTCTACTCCAAAATATAAATAATTTTGATTGTTAGGGATATAAGTTCTTCAGAACTTAGCATACGATTTCATGAAACTAGACCTCCTGAGTTTTGTGATGCTAGGTCGCATGATAGCAGTGAACGACGAAAAATTTCTGCTGACTTAAAAATTATTTTTCAGTGTTTATACTTATTTATCAGAATTCAATTGTCGTACAATGCTCAGCTTCTTACGTGTTACCAAGTATTCAGAAAGAAGCATAAAACTTAATTTTCAAAAGCTTGTTGAAAATATCTCTTGTATCTCATGGAAATTGAACATAAGGCGATTTAAGGGAATCATTCGCTTAATGAAGGAAATTAAACATTGTCACAGATTCAATGACAATAGCTTTGGATCTCATCTGAAAATTATTATTACAGTATATTAGTGTACACGACCCGTCAAAAATGACGGGACTCGATATTTTTCTTAAACAAACTTTCCAGATGTGGATGGCAAAGCAATGCGGGTTAGAACCCGCGATTAAAATATTCTTGTACTCGTGCACTGGCGAGACTGGAATCACAGATACGGTCACTAAGCTTTCTTAAAAAGCGTGACAGAGAGACGGACCAACTTATAAGCAAGCAGCAACAAGAACGTTTTATTATATAGGGGATATTATAGCAAATCTTATGAAGTCATGCAGCTTCTCAGTCAGAACTGTGTTTGCAGTCGTTGCCTCGCTGGATGATAACTTGGAAGTCTATGTAAATGTTGTCTGCCAATAACTTTAAGTTCTAACTCACGATGTTAATGTAGATTTCATAATGCCTTATTCGCCTCATCGTAATGGATTCACCAGTTGTGCTCAACTTTTATTTTAGCTTGAGCACAACTGGTGAATCCATTACGATAATCGCAGAAACGCCTTCACAAATGCTGTTTGCAGTGAGTTGTTCTCCACCATAACAGAAAACGTTCAACTTCTTGCGCTAAATCATCTCTATTTGATAATGATCACAGAAATCAATTTTTCACTTTATTACTGTGTAACACTCGTTCGCGGAAGGAACTTTCATTCTAGTAGGAATTTTGGCCATTTTAAGTAAATCGCAAGATGACAACTGTGATAAATACGCCTCAGCCAGGGCGATTTATCACATATGTCATCTATTTCTGTCCGAACGAAGCTGCTTGTGTGCGGGGTTACGCAGGCAGCCAACCGATAACAACCCTTCGTACAATGAAATCGTTAGTTCATAATAACCTCTCACCTCAAATATCGAGTGATTATATCTAATTTTTAAGTTCAGTTTAACGCTCGTGTAGGTTTCCACCCTAATTTTTTACACTTCTTCATAAGACCAATATTGCATCGAAGGATAGCTAAGCGCTTAGAGCTAGTGCCGTAACCGAGTCCCGGCATCTGCTCACCAAAACTCTGCCTCTGAGCCCCGAGCTCCCTTGAAGTTGAGCATCGGACGTCCGGGCTCTGTATAGTTATTAACACAGGCCCTTTGTCTTAATCGCTGCGCCATGAACGCGAACATTTGAACGCCGGAAAATTTTTCGCACAAGGCAATATTCTCTGATGTAATATTTAAGAATATACATACTACTGACTAGATATTCTTAAATACTGCGTGCACAAATTTTGAATGTAACTGCCTAATTTAAAAAAAAACGTATAAACATTTGAATAATTTGACAGCCTATTTTTTGGACAATTTCCTAGCTGTGCATTTGAAAGTTAAAGTGTCCTTCTAAAATGAATTTCATGTTGATTTATATTTCTTATTACGAATAAAAAGGAAGAAATCTCGCAAGCGTATAATTTTCGATAAAGAATGAGATGTTTCATTTTGAAGGGAGTGATTCTAAGTGGTTGAATGCCAATGCTAACAAGGGGCAAGCATGCCAGCTCATGAGATCAGTGCGGCCGAGTATCCACACTACGGTGCAATCTGACTTGAGCGAATATTCTTGAGTCTCCAGGATGACTTCCCACAAAACTCTCGAGTTCATAAGAACCAATTTTTTCGAAAAAAATTCCTATTTCAAACCAGGTAGAGTGTTTAAAAAAACATTCAGGTAAGAATTTAAACAAACAATTTCTCGTGAATGTATTGAATATGAGCTTGAATAAAGTAACTGTCCTACTTACTCCTCAGCACTCGAAATGTAAGCCGATTTAATGTAGATACTTACATGTTGACGAAAGAACTCTATTGTATATAGAAAAAAATGTCTGCTAAAGTAAATACTCCTTGATAAAAATTATTTTGAGTATCTAGGAGACAAGCTCCATTGATGCCCCTACAACTACGCTTGACTCCTTCACACAACTCCAGTCACGAACCTGATGGGAAGTGGCGCGTTTTTCCCACGGCATGGAGCCTTCCGTTTAATTTTTCCCAGCCGAGAAGCCTAATTAAAAGCCTAAAATAATTGCACTGAAGAAGGCAAGGCATGGTGTGCTCGCAAATTTGTAAGAAAAAATGCCCAAAAGTCTGAAATGCATCAAAGTTACGCTAAAAATTTCCTTAAAGGCCTTAAGTTTTCCTCGCTTCGTAATTCCCTCGCCTGGCCTCAGGGTAATTTCCCAACAGAAATGTCATGAACAAGCGCTTTTACGTAGACTCGTTAAAAAATGTTGGCGAGTTAATTATTTCAGTTTCTAGCATGCTGCTCAGTTGACTCTTTGTCTTCTTCCTATCCGTCACTAAAAACTTGCATAATGCATGCATACTCCTGTTGAAACACAATCACTTCCTTTAATATTGAACTGCCCAACTCGTTTAGCGTTCAAAAACAGATTCTGCTTTATGTGAACAGACACTGTTTAACTCGCACTATAGCAACAATTGCAATACTTTATCAACGACATGCAATTCGTCCTCCCACTTGCGGGCCGACTGATGCACTGACCCTTGCAATGACGCAGCTTGCAACCAAAAGGAGACGGTGTTTTTGTTGCCATGCTGCGCCTCTGTCTCGTCCCACGGCGGAGATCTCACCTAGCTTTGGTATCGCAGACTTCTCAAATCGCTCCCATGCGTACCGCTAACACGGGGCTCACAAGCACATGGAATTACAGCTGGACGAGGATCTATTCCCCCTTCACACGCGCGTATAATTCAATACTGGCAGAACTGAAGAGCGTTGTCAAGCGACGCGAATGAGCTTGCGTGCTTGCTTGCATGCTCGCCAGCATGCCTGCTTACTTGCGTGCTCGCTAGCTTCCCTGCTAACTTGCGTGCTCGCTAGCTTGCCTGCTTACTTGCGTGCTCGCTAGCTTGCCTGCTAACTTGCGTGCTCGCTAGCTTGCCTGCTAACTTGCGTGCTCGCTAGCTTGCCTGCTTACTTGCGTGCTCGCTAGCTTGCTTGCTTACTTGCGTGCTCGCTAGCTTGCCTGCTTACTAGCATGCTCGCTAGCTTGCCTGCTTACTTGCGTGCTCGCTAGCTTGCCTGCTTACTTGCGTGCTCGGTAGCTTGCCTGCTTACTTGCGTGCTCGCTAGCTTGCCTGCATACTTGCGTGCTCGCTAGCTTGCCGGCTTACTTGCATGCTCGCCAGCTTGCCTGCTTACTTGCGTGCTCGCTAGCTTGCCTGCTTACTTGCATGCTCGCTAGCTTGCCTGCTTACTTGCGTGCTCGCTAGCTTGCCTGCTTACTTGCATGCTCGCTAGCTTGCCTGCATACTTGCGTGCTCGCTAGCTTGCCTGCTTACTTGCGTGCTCGCTAGCTTGCCTGCTTACTTGCGTGCTCGCTAGCTTGCCTGCATACTTGCGTACTCGCCAGATTGCCTGCTTACTTGCGTGCTCGCTAGCTTGCCTGCTTACTTGCATGCTCGCTAGCTTGCCTGCTTACTTGCGTGCTCGCTAGCTTGCCTGCTTACTGGCGTGCTCGCTAGCTTGTCTGCTTACTTGCGTGCTCGCTAGCTTGCCTGCTTACTTGCGTGCTCACTAGCTTGCCTGCATACTTGCGTGCTCGCTAGCTTGCCTGCTAACTTGCGTGCTCGCTAGCTTGCCTGCTTACTTGCGTGCTCGCCAGCTTGCCTGCTAACTTGCGTGCTCGCTAGCTTGCCTGCTTACTTGCGTGCTCGCCAGCTTGCCTGCTAACTTGCGTGCTCGCTAGCTTGCCTGCTTACTTGCGTGCTCGCTAGCTTGCCTGCTTACTTGCGTGCTCGCTAGCTTGCCTGCTTACTTGCGTGCTCGCTAGCTTGCCTGCTTACTTGCGTGCTCGCTAGCTTGCCTGCTCACTTGCGTGCTCGCTAGCTTGCCTGCTCACTTGCGTGCTCGCTAGCTTGCCTGCTTACTTGCGTGCTCGCTAGCTTGCCTGCTTACTTGCGTGCTCGCTAGCTTGCCTGCTTACTTGCGTGCTCGCTAGCTTGCCTGCTTACTTGCGTGCTCGCCAGCTTGCCTGCTTACTTGCGTGCTCGCTAGCTTGCCTGCTTACTTGCGTGCTCGCTAGCTTGCGTGCCTGCTTACTTGCGTGCTCGCTAGCTTGCCTGCTAACTTGCGTGCTCGCTAGCTTGCCTGCTTACTTGCGTGCTCGCTAGCTTGCCTGCTTACTTGCGTGCTCGCTAGCTTGCCTGCTTACTTGCGTGCTCGCTAGCTTGCCTGCTTACTTGCGTGCTCGCTAGCTTGCGTGCCTGCTTACTTGCGTGCTCGCTAGCTTGCCTGCTTACTTGCGTGCTCGCTAGCTTGCGTGCCTGCTTACTTGCAGCTTGCCAGCTTGCCTGCTTACTTGCGTGCTCGCTATCTTGCGTGCCTGATAGCTTGAAAGTTTACTTGCTTGCTTGCCTACTCGCTTGGTCTCTCCATTCAACTTACGCGTATTTCAAATCATGGAATGAAACGAACGAAGTAAAAACGAATAAAGAATTATACACGATGAAGAATGTCTTACCTGTCTGTAGGCGTACCTGAACTCTACAAAATGCCTATAAAATTAATTCTTTTTAATTGTATTTCGTTGGCATATCCCAATGAGAATAATCAGCGTAGGGAAATCGGAGAGGTTTTGAGACCATGATTTGCTCATAACACACATTCATTCGTTCAAATGATCAGAAAGTATTTAATGCTATTGCCTGTACGACAAAAAATATAACTACACGGACTTTGAAAAGAAGCATTAAAATATTTATTTGTCATATGAAGTTTATTTTTTAGCGGATAAGGTTCAATTTTTGAACAAGGTAAAGTTTAATTCCTGGTTTACTCTCGGGTTTTTGCCAAACTGCATGTTCCAAAAGTGTGATAAAATCTTCAAACATGTTAGCTTTAGCAGTGATCTGTATTTTTGGGGACGAGTCACAACTGATTTCATACTTCAAATCGGAATATCCGAAGAGATTGCTGCGCTCACCACTTGACTCACCCTCACGCCTCTACAGTCTTTGAACCACATCAACATTAGTGGAATTCCAGTACCACTTCCAAATCTGTTTTCGCTCTTAAAGGCTCAAACATACATCCGACATTTTTCGCTGCTCGGCCGACGAGTATGCGGAATATTGAAAAAACACAACGTCATATTATGCGAAAATTCAATCGTGAAAATGAGAAAATACGTTTTCTGAGTCAGCAACAGAGTGCATACATTTTTTGAAGGACCAAAACAACATGGGACACCGTGCTGCGAGAGAGTAATGTTTTGGTGGTGGTTTGAATATTTAATGTAACCATCGGACCATTTAGTTTGATAAAGAAGTATAATTATTTGTCAAATTTAATTCTACCTTTACTTTTGTTAAGAAACAAACCCTGTAAGTTAAAAAATAAATCATCCACGACCGTTCAAAGCGAAAATACATTTTTTATTTCCTTGAATCCATGTGTTACAGAACTATACAAATCCCAACTAGACATGCTAATGAATTATTATTAGAAATTTATTTGAAATGTGTGCATGATACATACAGTAGGTAACCATAAAAGTCGCGCACTACATTTTTATCCGCTCTTTATATTTTATTCCAGAGTTCATTTGTTTCGGTACAAATGTGTTAGGCCACATTCTAACAGCGTTCACCAAATAATGAGACCTGATTTCAGCGTGCATTGGATTACAAATTTTTATCTGCATCGGAGAAATGCAGACCTGTAGAGAGGACCTGTAGAGAGGACCTGTGAACGTCCGATAATGGTCTCATCATTGGGTTCCATCAGAGTGGAAAATCAGCTCGAGACAGCTGTACGGCGAGCAGAATAATTATCAGAACGATACAATGGACTGTAAACGTATCGTTCAAACGTATCGCACGCTGGAAAAAAAATGGCGAACCCAGTTCATCTAATGGAAATTAATTAAGGAAAGCTTAACATTCTAGATGGCTAAGTTGAACGCTCTTTGAAAAGTTTGATGAAGGAAAATTAGCGTTCAACAACGCATATCAGAACTAACGAGTTTGATGAAGGTCCATAAGCAATTTCTCAAAGGACCGGGCGTTGAAAGGTGAAAAAAATAAATAAGGCAGCTGCAAACCTACCAGGAATTAATTAGGGTCACATGTAAATGGGGAAAAACGGATGTTATTTGCTCAAGGACACCGACATTGGACTATTGAAGATTGGAAGCCTGCAATTTAGCCCAGTGAGTCCAGATTCAGAGCGCTGGACTAGTCAGGGTCTGGCGATGACCACATGAAGCTATGGGTTCATCGTGCGTCGTCCCAACTCTTCAGGTATCAAGAAGCAGTGTAATACTTTGACATTGATCAATGATTTAAAGTTATTTTGATGCTACAAAAGACACATTTTTAGCATATAGTCTATACTGATCACTCGCTCTCACAATATCAGGAAATTCAGGTTCTAATGCAAGAAAATTCAAATTACGATATTTAGAAATCCACATTTAATGGAACAGAGTAGGTATAGAGAGCTAGAAGTTTACGGTTAGCTGGTACATAGAAAGTATCGTTCATTCGTCATTTGTGATGTATAAAAGGTGATAGAGCACAGGGACTCGAGGGCTAGCGAATCAAACTGAGCAGCGTACGCGCAGAGTTGCCCAAGTACTTTAGCTTGGGTGTTCCACAGCAACCTTCGAAGAAACTAATGGCTGGTCAGCTAGATGAGCCAAGCTCTACGTGAAAGTACGACAGGAGGTTTAATGTGGGAGCTGCGCAGGGATTTAACAATTAGAAAAAGAAATTTCAAAACGAATGATTAAATAGCCAAAACATGGCTGTCTTTCTGAACAGACCAGCAAGCTGCAGCCTACAGCGTTAGGGTAGCTGCACACCAAAAGACGGCAAGCGACAAAGCAAGCGAGAGAGAAAGATGTTTGGCGAGATCTATCACACACCAAAAGATAGCCAGTTTGCTCCTGAATGTCATGGGGAGAGGTCTATAACAAAAATAAACGGAACAAGCATGTGTTTGTAACGTTGAGTATCATTCATACTTCATCCCATTGCTTTGAAACATGTAATCTGTCACCGTGCTTTGGATCTTTTGACTTCCAAAGGCACATTACAGCATAAACTTTGGATATAAGGAGTTCAGTCTATGCTAGAAGAATTGAGCAGCACACCTTCCTTGTCGACATCTCACCACGCACTGACAGACGTTTCCCGCTGCAGCTTTCAAGCGTGAAACCATCTTCGAGTCGCTTTCTCGCTTCAGCCAATCTTCAATCTTTCTCACTCGCTCGCCAGCTTGCTTGCGGTGTGCGCACTCCCATAGGAATACATGTAGATCGATTCAAGCTTGCTCGCTTTCTCGCCTCAAATCTTTTGGTGTGCAGGTACCCTTATGTATGTAGTTTTCCGAACCGAGGTATGAGCGTCCTGAACTTTTGAACACACGAGAGTAAGATAAACAGAACATCGCGGAATTAAGGGTTTAGGAAGAGAAGAAAGAAGAATTTACAGCGCGCTCATCACCAGCATTCAAACACAAAGTGAGCTGGCGAAACAAAGCGCTGCAGGGGCCCTGCACACTCCGCATCTCGACTGCCCACACCTTCATGGTGTTGCAGGCGGTGTGTACAGTGCTGCCAGTGCATTGGCGTGAGGTAGAGTAGAGCAAGTGAAACATCGTGCAATATTCGGTAATTGAAATTTAGTCAAAGTTAGTTAAATAATGAAGAAAGCAAATGGTGCTTCACCTGAAAATCATCCCGTGAATACGAAATTATTGAAACTGCTTGCTTGCGCACTAGAAAAATTGCGCTCACACTGAAGATTTCACTATTGCGCGCTGTTGGTCTTATAAATTGAACTGTACTAAACATGGTGCCCACGAAAAATAGTATCCAAAATCAAAATAATTTAATTCAAAACTATCTGCTGAGTTTTCATTCTGCTTCAACAATGGTCTTCGTAGAACGCTTTTCAACAAATGCAAAGCTTTTTTAATAAAATATCTTCAAAACATTTACCTATTATTACTTTAGTGAAAGCTGTCAGAAACATGTTTACGCAGGAAAGTCAAGGAATGATATGTATACGCTATAATTTGACTTTACTTCAAGTTTTAGAAAAATTAGTGACATCAACTGTTCACTGAACCTTAGCAGGTATCTGTGATGGCAAAATCTGTCATTATAAACGATCATTTTTCAGTTTAATTCGTTAATGATTTTTTCTTTAAATTTTTCAGTGTATTGAGGGAGACTAGAATATTCGTCTTTCAGTGTTCCTGTGAAAAATAATTACATGTGTTAGATCTGGGGATTTTGAAGGCAACTGAATGTCTTGATTTGAGGCAGCTACGCGATTATTAAAATTTCCCTCAGCCGTGCTCTTACAGCTGTTAGTCTACCGATTGCTGTAAGGCGAAGTAGTTGTAAGGAATACTTTTTTAAAAACTAAAATGAAGTTAAATTGAGGCGTGAACATTTTATAGTTTTACTTTCCTGCGCAAACATGCTTCTGAGAACCTTCAGTGGAGCACCCCCAAAGGGTAAATATTTTTGTTGATATATTATCAAAACGTATCGCTTTTATTGAAAAACGTTCAACGAAGGATAAAGTTCAACCAACAAAAACACAACAAAAAATTTTAGAATTTTATTATTTTCATTTTGGCCCCCGTTTTTTTCGAGGGACATCCTGTATATCATTCCGTAAGCACAAAATCCTGTATGTCGAGTTGATCTGTTGAACGACGTCACTACGTTACGTTATAGTTAATTGAAAGTTTTAAATGTCTGTAATGCGCCACTCAGATTCTTCAAGTTTTTAAGGACATCGCTCTCTACGGTGCGCTAAATTATAGTACTTCCCTCACTCCCAGAGGATGTACGTGCGTATGGTGTCCGAGACAGTTAATAATGTGGCGCATTTCTTTCACTTAACGTTAACATTTGCACTTCGTAATTTTAACCTAAACTTTAACGTCACTTTTTATGATTTCATATACTGCCGATTTTTGATGTCCTGTTCTATGAATAAAGAATTTTAATCTTTGTTACGTTGTCGTTATTTACAGATATGGGTCATACCTATTGCTTTTCCCATTGGCGTTTCTCTACGTACCCTTTACATTTCCCCTTTGCACTTTCTCTATCCTTTCTTTCTGCGGCTTAAATCTTTTCTTCTTGGTCGGTCTCTCTTATTCTGGAAGGAGAAGCCGCACAGTCCCGTGACATCGCCCCATTATTACTTTTGGATGGTAGAAATCGTTTTTCAGCTTAACATAAGGGGAGGGAGTGGAGACCAAGCTCACTGAGGAGAAGAGTTCCCACTCTGACATTTTCTATTCGTTTTCTTCTTTTATTAATACCTCAAGAGAGTTTGCGATCTGGTGAAAATATCACGAGTACATTACTGGGATCAAACTACGGTGCGCAAGTCCAAACTCTGTACAAGTCCAAACTCTGATGCGACAAAATATAAGATCCATGGCAATCGGTCCTCAGAAGAAGAAATTAATACTTTTTTGTACTATCAGTACAATTTTCCCGTCATGTCGACGAAAAAACTGTATTTAAAGCAACTCCGTCACTAAAAAGAAACGACAAAAAGTTGGCGTCGAGAATACTACCAACGTATTCCGCCTAATGACCGTCGATTGAGTCCGAAGAAAAACTCTTCAGGATAAATGCCTACTCGTCTTCTGAGCGAGAATTTATGGAGATCTGATTTCGGACGAGATGTATAGACGATCGATCTAGAGCGAGATAAGATCTTGCGCGAGGCAGCGTATCGGCATAATGAACGCTTTCTTGCTGAGTTTCACAGGACCGGGGAACAATGGAATGCAATCGTGCTGCGGCTGGCAGGGGAACATCCTTTAAACCTGACTCCGTGTTACGCGCACGATGTGCGTAAAGCTGTTTAATCCCTGAACGTGCAACGAAGAATATTTATTTGTGTATTGATGATTGTGACGTATTGCCTTAAAGGACCATTCATCAGTTCCTATTCAGCTCGGGATGAAAATTTTTTACAGTGTGAGTAGGGCTTGTGCACGTTCCATAAGAAATTGAACATAAGAAATAGACTGGGGTTGTCACACTATACTCCTCGATAATGATGTATCTATTCCCGCAATGAAATTATTTACACTTAATTAACAATCACTGCTGGCTTATACTCGTAGAGACAGAAAAATGTTCAGTGATTTTCTTTGTAGTTACACGCGTAGCTAAGCAGTGAGTGATGAGAACATGAAGAGCTTCGGGCAATACTCCATTCAGATCAAATCTAAGAGAAACTGGATGAGTTCCAACAAAGTCTTGACTCACACATTGCGTAACAGCGTAGAACATTTTGTGACCCGTGTCTCGTCAGACAGTTCGGAACAAGTCGAGATGGAGTTCGCTCTCTTATTTCAATCATCTCATGATCGTTTGTGATCTACATGTAGTGAGCCAGTTTTTTACACCGGTCAATTTTCCGTCCAGTCACAAAAACACTAGACGCTCTCTCGTTATATTAGACAGCCGCACTCAAATTTAAAGTCTGCAGTACTAACGAAAATGGCGAGAGAATAAAAGAGCATAAATTGGCTGGGAAATCCGTTGGCATCATAAGTTTTACGAGCAACTTCTCTCGATGTTCAAAAGAAATAAACTGAGATTCATTTCACAAAAAATGTACTAGTTTTTCTTCAAATCTGTTGCCAATATTTTAAGCGGTATTATGTTCTATAAAATTTCATTACCGCTGAAGGCATTGACAGAAATGTTTGGACATTGTTCGTGGCTCTGATCAGAGGATGAGTTACATGTTCCATTGATCAGGAAAACTAACCCTGAGTTGGAGGAAAATAATCTTTTTTTAAACCTCATGACCGCCAAAGCTTTTTCTGTAAATTACGACAACTTTCAAAGGAAAAGTTTCCTGCGAGCGCTTCCCTTCGTGAATTAATTGGCAAACTCTACTTAGACTTCATTTCATCTTTAATGAAAATTCTTCCAGCTTTTTGCCTACATCCCGGCATGAAATTTTGCTCGAGTTGTTAAGGGAAACTCATTTGGCTCATGTCGATACTTTGAAATGGGAGAACAAAATAATTCAGCAATTGATCTTTGAACATTTCATGCTGGATTTCGTAGTGTTACTCTCTTTAAGTTACACTGCCTTAACAAATCGATAGAATTTCGCTCGGGCCAGACGTAAACATAAGCTACGAAGCTGAGACTGATTTATTACGACGATTTTCTCGCATCTTTAATGTGTTACATGTCACGATTGCTTAAATCCTAGCAATAAAACTACACCCTTCAACATCAGTGCACCTCCCAACACCACCACGCCCCTCACCAACGAAGCACAACCCCAACACCACCACCATCCCACCAGACACGGTGGCCCAACATGAGGGTAGAAGAAACAAGGTAGGGGCAAACAAATCTTGTTTTGTCGACCGTGTGTCAATGCTGACGTCATGGCAATGAACCAACGGCAACGATCAAATTGCATATGAAAACACTGCTGGCCCAAATCTGGCACCACTATTGGCCTAACGACATGCCGCAATGGTGACGACATGAAGTTTGTTTGAAATAAAGCTGTTCTATTGGCTAGCCGAACACAAGGAGGTGTATTTCCGCCCATAGAAATGACGTCCTTGTTTCCTCTACCGTGCCCAACAAGCACACCCCAGCCTTGCCTCTCGAAGGCGCCCTCTATGGCAGCGTAGGCCTGCAGTCTGCCCTCTGCCACGCTGCTGCCCTCGTGCGATCCGTCAATGTCACGCCCAGACGAGCCAGAGAACGACTTGCCAATCGTTACGAAGTTCGTGGGCAGGTTGTATGACAACGTCGTGAAGCCTTTGAACGATCCCTCTGCTCGGTAAACGTTTTGTTCATTATCTAAGTCATGCTGTGTTAACTTCAATTTCGAGAATCTTAAATGTAAATTTGGATGCTAATGGAAGAGATTACTACCGCGTGAATTGCAAGAATGATGTTACTTAAATTGAAATCTATACTTACTCAATATTATACTCACTATTATGAAAACTATTATACTCACTTTCGTTTCAATAGACAAACGAGTCGAGTTCGTTGATGTAAGAGTCTTACTCACCTAGGTAAGAGACACACTCACCGACGTAAGAGTCGTACTTGTCAAAGAGAGGAATGGTAAGTTTGGTCTGGAGGGAGGCGGTCGATCTCGGCGGGAAGCTGAGGAAGCGTTTGGACCTGCGATGGGCCACATCTGACTTGTCCTGGCAAGATAGCGGTATAATCTCATATTTTGGTTGGTTATGTCAGCTACAAAAAACTCACTCCTGGAAATGACCTAATTTTAGTCGCAGTGTGCTGGACTTAATGTCAGTATTTTAGATTTTCAGCAACGGCGTGTTATCGTAGTGTTAGCATTACCCAACATATCCCTCACTTCGATAATGCTTTAAAATGCTACACTAAGATAGCCAGCTGTTTTGCAAAAAAGTTCAAGCTAAAAATACTGAAAATAATTATTATTACCCCGCCACACACGTTTAAAGAAGTCAATGTACGTTGCTGCTATACCTAAAGTCCTCTAGATAGACATAGCTGGCAGGTACAATGGGTACTGGCAAAGGCTGCCAAACAAACTACCCCACCTACCTACCGCAGCAATGAGTACAGCACGAGCACCCACAAGTGTTCGCGTCATTGACGCCTTTAGGTAACAACCCCTTTCTCCTGAAAATATTCTCATTAGTTCTTTCTAGAAATCAACTCACTCTAAAGGCTCCAAATGGCTTCGAACTTCCCAGCAGTTAATACTAGTTCAACAAGACCTCGGGCATAAGGAGTTCATTTATACTTGAATGTTATTCGGTAACCACGCCCAGGCACTTACTCTTATTATATCTGTTGTTAAAATTACTACTAATGTAAAATCATGATTTCGATGAAGAGTATTTTTTCATTGATGGTAGTTTTGCGTGATATATAGTAGACATAGAAAACACACGCGTAAAGTTCCAGTTTTTATCAATTTTAAACAATGAACAAATGATGGACTCTTCCAAGCACCTTCGCCTAAATGGCACCAAATTTGTTTTGTGGAAAAAATAGTATATGTTATTTTTTATTTATTCAAACAGAGTGCAAAACTATCCAATAACTATAAACACCATTGATGTAACCGCTAACCATTCAACAGATATTCACTTTTAGGTTCAGTATTCTAAAATTTTTACTTGAGCTGATATTTGTGACGTATCACCCTCGTCACCCTGTGTGTTGCAGGTAGCATTTGCTTCACACCTGATCCGATCAACGTGAGATTATTTAATTTTCAATAAATTTCATCCGTTTTAAAATTATTTGTTTCATAATCACTGTTACACCAAGTTATGTTAAACTATTATGAATTTAGTGAAAATTTTACAAATAGCTTTTTGCAGAAACTGCCTAAAAAAATACTTAAAATAAAAATGATAGCTAAGATAGCTGATTTAAAAATCATTTTAATTAGTGAACGTTTCGTTCACTAATTAGTGAACGTTGATTAGTGAACTTAAGCTTGACGCCAAAACGTTACCTAATTAAAATGATTTTTAAATCAGCTATCTTAGCTATCATTTTTATTTTAAAACTTGCAAGAGTGCTCCAACCTAATTTAAAAACAACTAGTTACCGGTACAACCCGAGTATCGGGTTGTCCGACTTGTCTAAAAATAAAAAATAAAATAAAGAAAAAAAATAAAAAATGAAAAAAAATAAAAATAAATGAAAAAAAAATAAAATAAATAAATAAATAGTTTTCTGCAAATATAGACACCAGTGGCTTCAATTTAATACCTCACTTGACCATATACACTCAGCCAATTTTCTAAACGGACTCGGACAAATTTCGAGTTACTGAATTAAGTATATAGATACTTTATCTGTAAATACGTACGACTTTGAGAAGCCCTTCGTATGACTTGAGGTCGAGCCCGACGTCCGTGAGCGAACCTGGGTCTCCAATGAATCCTTGCTTGCTTTCAGTTTCTAAAATGACTACAAAAATTGTACATAAAAATAGCACATTTGAAAACTTGGAGAAATTGTTGAAACTCCGCCGAGTTTGCAAAGAAGATTTTGTAAAAATAGAGCATTGCTCTGACTTCATGCGCATCGACCTGAGATTTAGTTTTAGCCCGCAGAGGTTCTTTTTCGTTGATTTCGAAGTAGATTCCATGAGCATTTTACTTAGCGATAGTTTTCTGTAAATCAAGATAAAGTGAGTACGTAAACAAACGATGCCTCAGGATTGAAAACTTTGTTGACCCAAGGATCTGAAAAGAAGAAAGCTCAATTGGTTGTCATGTTACGTGTATAAACGTAAATACATTGAAAAAATGTTGAGAGCCGAAAAGAACATTGAAGTGAAGTAATGTTACCTCTGGTGTTGAATATTTGTGGGGTGGTAACCATGGCAATAATGATTGAAATGAGTAAAATCATCGATTTTCACTGTGCATTAAATCTCAAATGTTATCATTACTATTCAGAACGCAGCACTCAACTCAAAAAGCTTCTGAAAGAAGGATGTTAAAAGTTTGCAAGCTTTTATTTCAATTTGCTGGTCTAATTTTTAAGTACAGCAGTGAAAGGGCTCCAATATACCTGTCGATTGAGGTACCTCTGCTGAAAGAAATTACGACTATAAAATACATACTCTTGCCACTGCTCGAAGGAAGCGCACGGAGTGATGCAAAGTGCACACAGCACGCTGTTGATACAAAGTGCACACAGCACGCTGTTGATACAAAGTGCACACAGCACGCTGTTGATACAAAGTGCACACGGTACGCTGTTGATACAAAGTGCACACGGTACGCTATTGATACAAAGTGCACACGGTACGCTGTTGATACAAAGTGCACACAGCACGCTGTTGATACAAAGTGCACACAGTACGCTGTTGATACAAAGTGCACACGGTACGCTATTGATACAAAGTGCACACGGTACGCTGTTGATACAAAGTGCACACAGCACGCTGTTGATACAAAGTGCACACAGTACGCTGTTGATACAAAGTGCACACGGTACGCTATTGATACAAAGTGCACACGGTACGCTGCTGATACAAAGTGCACACGGTACGCTGTTGATACAAAAGGCACACGGTACGCTATTGATACAAAGTGCACACGTTACGCTGCTGATACAAAGTGCACACGGTATGCTGTTGATACAAAGTGCACACGGTACGCTGCTGATACAAAGTGCACACGGTACGCTGTTGATACAAAGTGCACACGGTACGCTATTGATACAAAGTGCACACGTTACGCTGCTGATACAAAGTGCACACGGTACGCTATTGATACAAAGTGCACACGTTACGCTGCTGATACAAAGTGCACACGGTACGCTATTGATACAAAGTGCACACGTTACGCTGCTGATACAAAGTGCACACGTTACGCTGCTGATACAAAGTGCACACGTTACGCTGCTGATACAAAGTGCACACGTTACGCTGCTGATACAAAGTGCACACGTTACGCTGCTGATACAAAGTGCACACGGTACGCTATTGATACAAAGTGCACACGTTACGCTGCTGATACAAAGTGCACACGTTACGCTGCTGATACAAAGTGCACACGTTACGCTGCTGATACAAAGTGCACACGGTACGCTATTGATACAAAGTGCACACGTTACGCTGCTGATACAAAGTGCACACGTTACGCTGCTGATACAAAGTGCACACGTTACGCTGCTGATACAAAGTGCACACGTTACGCTGCTGATACAAAGTGCACACGTTACGCTGCTGATACAAAGTGCACACGGTACGCTGTTGATACAAAGTGCACACGTTACGCTGCTGATACAAAGTGCACACGTTACGCTGCTGATACAAAGTGCACACGTTACGCTGCTGATACAAAGTGCACACGTTACGCTGCTGATACAAAGTGCACACGTTACGCTGCTGATACAAAGTGCACACGGTACGCTGCTGATACAAAGTGCACACGTTACGCTGCTGATACAAAGTGCACACGGTACGCTGCTGATACAAAGTGCACACGTTACGCTGCTGATACAAAGTGCACACGTTACGCTGCTGATACAAAGTGCACACGTTACGCTGCTGATACAAAGTGCACACGTTACGCTGCTGATACAAAGTGCACACGGTACGCTGTTGATACAAAGTGCACACAGCACGCTGTTGATACAAACTGTACACTGTACGTTGCAGGCATAAGTAATCTAAAGTACACAAAAAACTGAGTGTGAATAGTACTAATAGGAGGACCCGTACGAAATCACAGTGTTGAAATAAAAAGAAGAACCTATGTAGTAATAAAGACATCGGAATTCGTAGATTCCACCAACAGTGCTAGATAAGCAAAAGTAAAATGCGTACACCGTAACGTATGAAATATTGAAGACAGAAGTAAAAATGCTCTGAAGTCAGTTCTGAAAGAAACGTAAGTGAATAAATGTATTAAACTGATTAACTGCCATTGATTTAGATTTTTTACGTTTGGACTGGAAATGAAAGCTTTCGTATAAACATTATTAACGTATGCTAAAATCGTACTCGATGCAAATACGTTTTGTGAAATAGAGTCTGCAGCCACCCACGCTTTTTCATCGCGCTCCCGTGAAGTAGAAGCTCAGGTCCAGCAAAACACGAGCCAGGGACCGAGCAGCAGCAACGCTCTCCTCGTACCTTTTTTCTCCGAGAAAAAGTTTCAGGCCAAACTACAGAGCAGAAGTGGGATCTGGGAGAAGAGAGAAACTTTTTTCCTTAGTGAAGCCAGCAAAAAAGCTTTTCATTAATAAATTGAAGTAAACAAGTTTAAAGCAAAAAAATGGCTCCTGTATTTTCTTCTATCTTCAATAAATCGTAGATACATCACTTTACAACCTGCTTGTTTTTCAATTAGAAGATCTTATCAAAAGGAGGGGATAACAATCAAATGCAAAAGCGTGTTCTTATTTCATTAAATAATCTTTGCAGCTTGAAAGGTTTCAAATAAATCCTCTACTTTGAAACATTTATAAATCCCCTACTTACTTTAATTTAAATACCTCCCGCCTGGATTGCATTTAACAGGTCCTTACCATTAATACTATATGTAATATTTTCTTAAAGCCTTCACGTCAACTTCTATGGAAGTGATCCAGACGAATTTATTCATTATCATTTTCATTCTTAACGTCCAATAACAGAGGCAACCCTGTCTGAAGAAGAGGTAACCCTGCCTGAAGAAGAGGTAACCCTGCCTGAAGAAGAGGTAACCCTGCCTGAAGAAGAGGTAACCCTGCCTGAAGAAGAGGTAACCCTGCCTGAAGAAGAGGTAACCCTACCTGAAGAAGAGGTAACCCTGCCTGAAGAAGAGGTAACCCTACCTGAAGAAGAGGTAGCCCTGCCTGAAGAAGAGGTAACCCTGCCTGAAGAAGAGGTAACCCTGTCTGAAGAAGAGGTAACCCTGTCTGAAGAAGAGGTAACCCTGTCTGAAGAAGAGGTAGCCCTGCCTGAAGAAGAGGTAACCCTGTCTGAAGAAGAGGTAACCCTGTCTGAAGAAGAGGTAACCCTGTCTGAAGAAGAGGTAACCCTGTCTGAAGAAGAGGTAACCCTGCCTGAAGAAGAGGTAACCCTGCCTGAAGAAGAGGTTACCCTGCCTGAAGAAGAGGTAACCCTGCCTGAAGAAGAGGTAACCTTGCCTAAAGAAGAGGTAACCTTACCTGAAGAAGAGGTAACCTTGCCTGAAGAAGAGGTAACCTTGCCTGAAGAGGTAACCTTGCCTGAAGAAGAGGTAACCTTGCCTGAAGAAGAGGTAACCTTGCCTGAAGAAGAGGTAACCTTGCCTGAAGAAGAGGTAACCTCGCCTGAAGAAGAGGTAACCTCGCCTGAAGAAGAGGTAACCTCGCCTGAAGAAGAGGTAACCCTGAAGAAGAGGTAACCCTGCCTGAAGAAGAGGTAGCCCTGCCTGAAGAAGAGGTAACCTTGCCTGAAGAAGATGTAACCTTGCCTGAAGAAGAGGTAACCTTGCCTGAAGAAGAGGTAGCCCTGCCTGAAGAAGAGGTAACCTTGCCTGAAGAAAAGGTAACCTTGCCTGAAGAAGAGGTAACCTTGCCTGAAGAAGAGGTAACCTTGCCTAAAGAAGAGGTAACCTTGCCTGAAGAAGAGTTAACCTTGCCTGAAGAAGAGGTAACCTTGCCTGAAGAAGAGGTAACCTTGCCTGAAGAAGAGCTAACCTCGCCTGAAGAAGAAGTAACCTTGCCTGAAGAAGAGGTAACCTTGCCTGAAGAAGAGGTAACCTTGCCTGAAAAAGAGGTAACCTTGCCTGAAGAAGAGGTAACCTCGCCTGAAGAAGAAGTAACCTTGCCTGAAGAAGAGGTAACCTTGCCTGAAGAAGAGGTAACCTTGCCTGAAGAAGAGCTAACCTCGCCTGAAGAAGAAGTAACCTTGCCTGAAGAAGAGGTAACCTTGCCTGAAGAAGAGGTAACCTTGCCTGAAGAA
This sequence comes from Morinoia aosen, assembly GCA_030386875.1. Lineage (NCBI taxonomy): Eukaryota > Metazoa > Arthropoda > Malacostraca > Amphipoda > Talitridae > Morinoia > Morinoia aosen. The sequence continues at coordinate 13,364,675 of CM059567.1, read as the reverse complement.
GAAGTAACCTTGCCTGAAGAAGAGGTAACCTTGCCTGAAGAAGAGGTAACCTCGCCTGAAGAAGAAGTAACCTTGCCTGAAGAAGAGGTAACCTTGCCTGAAGAAGAAGTAACCTTGCCTGAAGAAGAGGTAACCTTGCCTGAAGAAGAGGTAACCTTGCCTGAAGAAGAAGTAACCTTGCCTAAAGAAGAGGTATCCTCGCCTGAAGAAGAAGTAACCTTGCCTAAAGAAGAGGTAACCTTGCCTAAGCAAGTATGCGATCCGTCCTAGACTGACAAACTTGCGTGAGTTATAAGTATCTTGTAATTTATTTAATATATTTTTCCTTGTTGTGCCATCGATAAAGTGTGTATTAACCCAGCAAGTAAGGCTTGAAGCAAATGTCAGTCGAAACACGCTGCCTAACTTTATCGATTGGCATATACGGCATTGAATTCTCCTCTCAGGACGAACTCAGCCAACTGTCTGGGTGTGGGTCAGGGCCTCACTTGGAGCTGGACGCCGCTCTTTGTGCGCCGGTAGTGTAGAGATGAGAGCTACGATGGCCTTAGACTGAGAACTTGTAATCCGGGCCGGGACGCTCGGGCTGGCAAGTTTCGAAGAAAATCTTTAATAGACAGTGAAGAAACTTTCCCATTTGACGGTTCCTCCTAAAGAAAGTCTGTGAACGGAGCGGTAGAAAAGAGACTCGTTTATTACAGTCCTGGAAATTAAAGGTGATATGACAATCAACGCGTTGAGTGTGTATTAGTATATATGTGCACAAGTAAGTTAGTTGTTCACTTACGTACCAGAATTAATGAATGGCTTTCAATTATTTCACTACCTTTATTTAAATTAAGCTGTGGCATACAAATTAAAGTACTTTCGTGCAATTATATTAAGCCCGCTTATTAAAAAGGATAAAAATGTAATCGAGCAGTAGAAAAAACTTTTCATGTCCGTTACCTCCAACCTAATCAAACCGAGCGTAGCAGCGGCGCAAACGCAGTTAACGTGTTAAAAATGTCAAGAAGTTGGACAGCTTCTCTCAATTTACAATGCGGAGTGGATCAAATAACCAACCCATTTGTAATGTTACTGGTTGAGTCAAGAGAATATTTGCTGACAAAACATGCTAAGCCTTCGCAAAAAAAATACAGACGACGTCACCAACCCAGTAAAAAATCGGCATAGTGTTTTTATTTCGCAGTTCGGCTCAGTGTGGCTCTTCAAGGGCGATTTAAAACAGTGCATTGCGTCAACAGTTCTGGTTGCAGCAAAGATTTATTGCAGCAGATTGATACATGTTCATTTCCGTGAAAACTATCGCTGCTTACGTCAGTACATAACACCAGAATTGGCAATAAGTCAATAATAAGTACAACTGTACGCCAAGGTGAAAGGAAAATAGTTGTATTAACAAATTTGATGCTTGTATCACTGCATCCTTATTACTGCGTCGATCTGCTATAGTACTGTTTTGATTTTCAATTGAAATGAGAGCTGCAAAAAATGTTCTATTCCACTGAAAGATTGAGGTAGTTTACTAATGCAGGTAACAAATCTTTTCAAAAGAACAGAGCTCTACAAGTCTATTGTACGTCGTGGTAGTTGTCTAGTTCTTTCAGGTGGGATGCCCGCAGTCGCCTCAACCTGCTTGCCAAGCCTCTATCAACTGAACGATGAGTAACATTCTTAAATGACTCGAATCAGCATTAACTACACTGAATTAACTTGTAATAATCTCAAGAAAATTAGAACGAAATCATACTGCCTTGTATAACCTTGAATGCCTTTAAACATTATTAAACAACCTCAAATAGATTTACACTGCCTTTAAAGAAAACTGGAACAACTTAAAATAGCCTTCAACCCAATTGAACGACATTTTATACCTTCGAGGAAATTGACATTTTCATTACAGTAAAAATATGCTACCCTGAGCGACCTCAGATCAGATTTAATTACATTAAAGAACAGTATTCAGCAGTAGGACACTGACTGATTACGAAATACCTCCCGCCTCATTGAATGATATTTGTCCCTTACCGTGCCATATTATCATTGCTTGTATGATTCCTCAAATTTCACATTCATTTTATAATAGCATTCTGCAGATCTTTGTTCGCAATTTTAAATGATTCTGGATACACACTGCCCGGCCAAAAAATTTGTTGCACCTTGGTAGAGCGTAGATATATTTCAATAAATTTTAAGAAATTTCATCACAACAATTTTAATGGAAAAATACAGTAACCATAGTTGCGTTTAGCGTTGCCGATAGTCGGATCAGCACCTGCATGCCTCTGCTCTACAATACGCATGAATAATAATTATCCCGCTGGGAAAAACTTACAAAACAAGCTTACGTCGTTGACGAAGGACAGGTTGTTGATGTAAATCGCGCTACGAAATCCACTAGAGAAGTGTCTCAAATGATGGCCATAAGACTCAAGACTTCGCAAAGAACAAGTGCTCAGTGGAAAAAAAATTGTGAAGTGCTGTCATTCAATAGTAATAGCGGCAGAGCTAAAATTTTGAATACTCGCGACAGAAGTTTTATGAAGCGAAAGGTGAAAGTATACCGACGAAAAAGTGTTCATCACTGAATAGGATATTCAACGAAGGTCATACGAAAATTTTTGTTCCTATCATGCGCAGAAAACTGAAGGAAATGGATTTCAAAAGTTACGCCGTAACCTGGAAGCCATTGGTCAAGTCAGTTATTCGAACAAAACGGATGCAAATTACTAAAATTGAACTGTAGAGAAACAGAAACATGTCCTATGGGTGTAAAAATCGAGGTTTACCTTTTTCCAGAAAACTGATAGAATACGAGTAAGACGATGACCTCTTGAAGCTTTGCAGCCTTCATGCATCGCTCCGACAGTTCAGGATTCTGAGGTAGTGTTATGATCTGAGGGTGCCCACGGTCAGGATAAGGTTCAGGAACCTTGCGCAGGAACAGTATGAAATTTTACGGTTATTTGAATCTCCTTGATGACTGAGTACACAAATCTAAAAAATTTTATTTTCCCGACAGGCTTCAGTGGTTTTCAAGACGACGACGCTTGCATTCACCGGCCTCAAGTAGTGGAAGATCGGTTCAGAGCTCCCGAGGAATTACCTTCTCATTTGAAGTGGCCCTGATTTAAACCCTATCAGAAATTTGTGGGACCAATTGGAGACGGAGCTGCAATCCTCAACGCCTTTTGATTCTTCGTTGGAAGATTTTTCTCAAAGTGTGCTCGTACTTAGGACAAATGTTCGTTTAAATTGGACGCAAAATTTTGTAGAATTTTTTTCTCACGAAATGAATCCTGTCGTCAATTCAAATGGTGGTCAAATGTGATATTAAGCTTAATTGTTTTTATTACATCCTTATTTCCTCCCAGGCGTGCCACACTTTTTGGCCGAGTAAAGTACTTCTCAACTTATTATTGAGGAAACCAGACCTCAGTTCGTGATTTTGTCACGTGAAGTCTCGTGGACCCATTGAATGCACTGTACGACTATCAGGCATCGCATTCACAGCTAGAAATAAAATGTACGTGACGAAAGCTGGAGAAATAGCCTCTTGAACAAGGCTACCTAAAGCTACTGAAGGAGGCATATGGAAAAGAAAGCCAAGACTTCCTGATTGTCTAATAGAATCCTGCAAAGAAACGAGTTATGAAGGCTCTTGAAAAAAGTAGAAAAAAAGAAGTCGGCTAATGAGCAATATCGAAGAAAGCTACTTAAGAACGCTTGTGAGAGTAGGCTCCGAAAAAAGGCGACGGCTCGCGAAGCGTTGCGTACGAACTCGTTCGGCGGAAGCTAAAACGACAAAAAAAAGCTGGTCGCAAAAATTGGACCAAGTTTACAGCGTTGTCTGCAGATTGGAGGACCTATGGCTGGAGCTAGTTAGCTTTTTTCCGAGGATGTTAAGTGTACAAGTTACGGAGGCTCATCAGAGTTTACAGGGACTTTCTAGAGCCTGAACTGATCCAATTTCAGCGTCTGGAATACAATGGAAAAACTTGACGGAAACTTGTTTGTATTTTGAACGTGAGTTTCATCCATCATAAAACATGACGTGACCAGAAAATTTGAATTGTGAAGCTGTTGAATTTCAAGGCTTGGTAATTCACGAATTAAAAACTATAGTCATAGAAAACATTGAGAAAAGGCTATCATGGTGAATAATATGGTAATAAACATATACTTGAATGATTGGTGGAACTGAATATGTATAGATAGAGGAAGATCGACAGTATGAACCATACAAATTTAGTGCTCATGCTCTAAAATTGCCCCTAGTCAGCTACACCCTATGAAGTTCTTCATCTTGAATGCAACCGGAAGAACTCGAACAGCTGAAGACGCCTAGTCAACCAGGCTTAAAGTTAGTAACAAGCAGCTCTTCTAAAGTGTAGGATATGTTCAAAACTTAATGAATACCATACATTGCGAATCTCTCATTCTTTGTGACGTTCTACCTAGAAAACTCCCGAACTCAACTCTGATCGATACGAGTAAGGGTGCAAGCTAATCAACTGCATATATTTGGGTAAATGTTGAATGTTTGCTGTTAATCGATTTTCGAGTTTTCGGTGCCTAAACATAGTTAATTAGATCGAAATAAACAAGTTTTCTTCTACCCACTTTCCGTCGGAAATGACTATTTTATGAGTTATAGCGGTATGTTAATTTTCGTCTTTGATGACGAATGCGATCGAATAAACAGCTACTAATCGATTTTTGAACTTTTTTGTTTGAATTATGGTAATAACATCAAAATAAACTACTTTTCTTTTTCTTCTATGCACTTTTTGTGGCAAATGAGTATTTTACGAGTTAGAGCGGTAGGTTTTATTTTTTGCGCGATTGAACTGTTAGAGTGCGTTTCAATACTTTGTAATTTATTATTAGCTCACCCCGCGGAGCCTGAACCCACTTCTAGGATCTTTTAGTTAATAACACAATAGAAATTATTACCCAAAAATAACGAGTTAGAGCGCTATGTTAACTTTCGTCTTAGATTGCGGGAATGCGATAGATCATTCGAGCGCGTCGGAAGGGAGAGTCCATTGTAGGGTTACCATACGATGCCTTCGATCAATTTCTTTCCGCTTCAAACACTAGAGTTGCGGTAGGTTATTTACCGCTATAACTCGTAAAATACTCATTTCCGATGGACAGTCCATAGAAGAAAATTTGTTTATTTCGATCTAATTAACTAAGTTCAGGCAGCGAAAATTGGAAAATCGATAATCGTCCTCTCCTTCACAAATACCCCAACTTCAATCACTATCGCAACTGTAAAAAAGTACGGTCAAAGATCGGGATTAGAGCGTCAATTTTCGGTAAATCTGAAGGATATGACAGTAATCGATTTCCCACTTTTCGGTGCCTAAACATAATTAAAAAAATCAAAATAGACAAGTTTTCTTCTATGCACTTTCCGTCTGAAATGATTATATTACGAGTTATAGCGGTAGGTGTAGTTTCGTCTTTGATGACAAATACATACATATACCGGGCTTATCCTCCCCATGGGAGGGTAGCCGACAGCAGGCCAATATCACCACACTTAGTCACTAGGAGGCGAGAGAGGCAGCACTGGCCGCACCTGAACTGCCAGGATCAGCAGCAGCCCAGCACAACCACGTCCACAGTCAGGCCCGACAGCAACAGCTGGTTTACCCCGACCGCTTCATTGAGTGCAGCCCCTCCCCCGCACATGACAGGTCAACCCCATCACACGCGGGCAGCTTCCAGTAACGCGTCAAAAATAAAATTACCTCCTTATACACTGCCCCCACTCACTTCTGTCCGCAGCCATCCCTCTCGCCACGTCCACAGTCAGACCCCTCTCATACAAAGCACGTCGCACCCCATCCATCCAACTCATCCGTGGTCTACCTCGCGCTCGAAGACCACTCACTTCCGACATATATATCTTTTTCACCAGCCGCTCAACATTCATTCTTTCTACATGCCCAAACCATCCAAGCACTCTTTCATCCACTCGCCTGCTCAACTTTTTGATAACACCCGTCTGCTCCCTAACCAACTCAATCCTGATCCTATCTCTTCTAGTTACTCCATACATGCTCCTCAAACACTTCATCTCAAACACATCCAACTTCCTCCTCTCAGCTGCTCTCAACCCCCAGGACTCTGCTCCATACAACAAAACTGGCACAATCAAACTTTCATACAGTCCCCTCTTAGCATTCATACTCAAACTCCTGCATTCAAAAACTTTCCTCATTGCACCCAATGTCTTACAACCTTCACTCACTCGATGCCTCACTTCTACTTCCATACTATCCTCAACAGTCACATCCGACCCGAGGTACCTAAAATGCTCTACCTCCTCTAAAACTTCCCCATTCAACCTCACATCCAAAGTTCCAAACACTCCACCTCTTGAACATCTCATCACCTTACTTTTATTCACATTTACCCTCAATTTCCGCCTTTCGCACACTCTACCAAACTCTGTAACCAGTCTCCTCAGTTTTTCCTCTGAATCAGCCACAAGCGCTGTATCATCTGCAAACAACAGCTGACACACTTCCCAATACATACCATTTCGTCCCACCAACTGCGCACCTTTTCCCAACACTCTGGCATTCACTTCTCTCACCACACCATCCATAAACAAATTAAACAACCACGGCGACATCACATATCCCTGTCTCACACCTGTCACAACTGGGAACCATTCACTCACCTCATTCCCTACTCTCACACATGCTCTGCTATCAATGCAGAAACTCTTGATCGCATTCAACAGTCTCCCACCCACTCCATACAAACTTACCACTTGCCATAAAGCCTCGCGATCCACTCTGTTATACGCCTTCTCTAGATCCATAAATGCCAAATATACATCCTTTCCCTTTAATAAGTATTTTTCATTCACCTGCCTCACAGCAAACATTTGATCCACACAACCTCTACCACACCTAAAACCACACTGTTCTTCAGCAAGCACACGATCCGTCAACACTCTCACTCTTCCAATTAACACTCTTCCACACAGCTTCCCAACGACACTCAGTAGACTTATACCCCTAGAATTACTGCACTCATACATGTCACCTTTCCCCTTGTACAACGGAACTACGCACGCGCTACTCCAATCAACCGGCACTTTACTAGCCTCGAAACACACATTTAATAAACGCACCAACCATTCTATAACCACATTTCCTCCTTTCTTTAGACAATCAACCGTGCAGCCATCCAAACCTGGAGCTTTCCCATTTTTCATTTCATCCAACGCACATCTCACCTCTGCACTTCTTATTCGATTTCTATTCACTTCACCAAACACAGGCATTCTAACATCACTTCCGCAGTTCCTCAAAATACTCCGCCCATCTCTTTCTCACATCACAACTCTCTACTAGCAGCCTACCATTTGTATCCTTCACTCTTGCCTCATTCTCCACCTGACCCTTCCTAATTCTCTTCACTTCCTTCCAGAAAATCTTCCTTCTCTCCATGAAATCCCCTCCCAACTTCCTCCCCCATTCCTCATCCGCCACCCTCTTCGCTCTCCTTACCATTCTTTGTACCTCTTTCTTCCTCTCCTTATACTCTTCAAAATTTTGCTGGTTGCCTCGTTTCAACCACCTTTCGAACGCCCCCCGCTTTCTTTTCACAGCCGCTCCTACTTCTCCGTTCCACCATTCACTCCCCTTTCTAATCCCCCCTCCAGCCTTCCTTACCCCACACACTTCCCTTGCACATTTTTCCACCGCATCTTTAAACAACTTCCACTCCCCTTCCACTCCACCCACCTCACTTTCCTTCACCCTCCCATACTCCACTTTCATCTTCTCCTGATACTCACACTCACGCTCAGAATCATGTAACTTGCTTACATTTAACACCTCCCTTCCACTCCTCCTTTTTACACCTCCCCATATTCCACTAACTCTCAGCTTTCTTTCCACCAAATAATGATCCGAAATCCCATTCATCTCACCACGGAACACATGCACATCGAGCAAACGACCCATCACTCCCCTGCTAACCAAAATATAATCCATCAATGCTCTCTCCTCTATCACACCTCCATTCGTCCTCACATATGTATACTTGTTAATACTTTTTTCCTGAAACAAACTATTCCCAACCACTAACTCATTCTCCACACATAACCCCACCAAGAAATCCCCACTCTCATTCACCCCAGCTACTCCGTACTTACCAACAACACCATCCACCACCTCATCACCCACTCTTGCATTCAGGTCCCCCATCACCACAACTCTACAACCACTCCCCACTCTAGCCACACACTCGGACAATTTCTCCCAAAACTCCTCTCTCTCTTCCCCACTCCTCTCCGATCCCGGTCCGTACGCGCTCACAAACACCCATGACTCTTCCCCCCATTTCACTCGCACCCACATTATTCTTGATCACACCTCACCCCATTCAACTACTTTCTCTCTTATTCTTACACTCAATAATATAGCCACACCCTCTCTTGCATGACCCCCACGTATTCCAGACACTCTCCCTCCCACACTCCCAAACATCAACTCACCACTACCCTTCAATTTCGTCTCACTCAAGGCCAATACATCCATCTTCCGGTTTAACATCATTCTTCCGATCTCCTCCTTCTTACTCTCAGTTGCTCTACTTCCACACCCCCTTACATTCAAAGATCCTAGTACTAGGGTTTGAGTGGTCTTTCGACCTCTCTCACCCCCTTCATTGGCCTGCTGCCTCTCGGGAAAATTATTACAGAGAAGGGGATCCCCAGTCTCCTCGCTCCGTCCACTATAGTCGCCTCTTACGACACGCAGCGGACCACGGTGGGAGAATTCTAACCCCCCCCCCCCCCCACAGGGGGACCAATGACAAATGCGCTCGAATAAACAGCTACTCATCGATTTTCGAATTTTTGTTGCTTGAATCATGGTAATAACATCGAAATGGACAACTTTTCTTCTATACATTTTTTTCGTCAAATGAGTATTTAACGAGGTATAGCGGTAGGTTTGGTTTCGTCTTTGATGACGAGCGTGTCGAAAGCGAGACTCTGCCATTTCGCGCGATCGATGAATTTCTTTCCGCTTCAAACACTGGAGTTGCGGCAAGTCATTTACCGCTTTAACTAATAAAATACTCATTTCAGACGGAAAGTGCATAGAAGAAAACTTGTTTGATTTGATTAAATTAACTATGTTTAGGCGTTAAAATTTACAAAACCGATTACTGTCATACTTCAGATTTACCCAATTTCCAACAATCAAGTAAAAGAGCGAATTTACCCTGCAGTTGTTACATGCCAATAGTGTTGTGTGTTCCACAACACATCAAAGTGCATACAAAGCCTGAGAAAGTAACGTAAGGCTCAAAAAGTTCAAGCGTGTAATCAGCAAGGTATTGAAAATCACACTTTCATCACTGATGACACCAGCTCGTAGCAGATTGGAAAATCTTCAGCAACATCCGCTCATCCAGATTCTTAGACTAGCACTATATTCTTATTTACTGAACTTAATTGAATTGGCTTGGAGCGTTCTCAGAAGTCACGTCAAACACACGCTATAATAGGAAATGGAAAATATATTCAACAAAGAATGAGAACCAACGTTGTCACAAACGTGCAGTGGATGAGCAACTTGGAATTACTTGCTCAAGAAGCTTTTGCTATGTAAATCAGTTTTTCAAAGGAATTGAAAAATAAAACTACAGCTTTTTAACTTTAATTTAAAAAAGCTCAAGTTCGATTTAAAAAAGCTCAAGTTCAATTTAAAAAAGCTCAAGTTTAATTTAAAAAAGGTCAAGTTCAATTTAAAAAAGGTCAAGTTTAATTTTAAAAAGTTCAAGTTTAATTTAAAAAAGTTCAAGTTTAATTTAAAAAAGTTCAAGTTTAATTTAAAAACGTTCAAGGCCAATTTAAAAAAGATCAAGTTTGATTTAAAAAAGATCAAGTTGAATTAAAAAAGTCTCAAGTAGACTATATGTAAAAAGATCAAGTTCAATTATGAAAAGCTTATGTTTCTAAAATTGCATACCTATGTAATAATAATATAAGTAAAGTTTATTTGAAAGAATGCATATTTATTTGTAAGTACTGGCACTGAAAATAGAGTAAATCGAATATCAGACAAAGCAAGCTGCTTTGATTTTGGACTCAATTTGACATTCAAGTTTTACCTATGAATCATTTGCGAACCAGATCATCGAAATTTATATCTATTGATAAAAATGATGCGAATAAACTTTATGTAATAAGTAACTGTGGGACAATTAGCAAACAGCACTGACTGAAAAGTTGAAACTCGGTAATATTCAATTTTTCAGTCAGTGCTGTTTGCTAATTGTAACACAGATAATTATTACATAAAGTTTATTCGCACCATTTTTGTCAACAGATATGAGTACCGATGATCTGTTAAGCAAATGATTTAGCAAATGATTCATAGGTAAAACTTAAAGAATGTCAAATTTAAATACAAAATCACAGCAGCTTTGTTTGTCTGATATTCGATTTACTCTATTTTTAGGGCCAGTACTTTTAAAAAAATATGCCTTCTCACAAATAACCTTTACTTATATTAATACATATGTATGAAATTTTAGAAACATAAGCTTTTCAAAATTGAAATTCATCTTTTTTTAAACATAGCCTGCTTGAGACTTTTTAAATTAAACTTGATCTTTTTTAAATTAAACTTGAGCTTTTTTAAATTGACCTTGAACTTTTTTAAATTAAACTTCAGTTTTTTTAAATTCAACTTGAGCTTTTTTAAATTGAACTTGAGCTTTTTTAAATTGAACTTGACCTTTTTTAAATTAAACTTGAGCTTTTTTAAATTAAAGTTAAAAAGCTGTAGATAGCAGTCAGACAAGTTGATTTTAACTTAAATACCTCAGTTATTTTTAAATTAAATATATGTATCAAATGCGTAGTACACTGAAGGAAATAAGTTAGGAAAAGATTTTGACTTTTGCATCATTATTCATCTCTAGCAAGGGAGAATAATGGCAGTCGATTTATTTATATAAATTACCCATGGATTTGAAAGTTGCCATGTTTTTCGTTGAACATATTCAAAGCGAATAAAGTAAATCTAGATTGGATGGAGGAACGCTTATAGGAAAATATTGTTAAATTTCTGTCAACTAAACATGTTTATATTCTATTTTTCTTGTTTCATATATCAGCAATTCATTTCTAAAACTTTACTAACAAACGTACATTCCCAGCACAATGGGTTTCTGTTCATGTATTTTTATTCGTATTACTAACTTAACAATGAAACTCTCATGTTTTCAAAAACTCTATGTTTTAGGTAAATTCAGTAGTGAAACATTTAAGAATTTGAACTTGGAATAGTTGAAGCTATGAAGAACTTATTGTTCTCTTTGAGGAACGTGAGATGCTTTTGAAGGAACCTGGTTCTAGTGTTGAGATTATTGATTCTTACTTTGGGGATCTTGATTTTCAGTCGGAGAAATGGACTTTGGTTTGAGTTACTTGAATTTCCCTTGGAGACAATAGCCTTGAAAATTATTTTGTCTATTTTTGCTTCTGAACAACCCTGCCTCTGGTCTACTCTTACTGTCCCCTTATCTTAATTTTGTTCTACTTCAACTTCTATTCCTACCTTTTGCCTAATACTACTTCTTGTCTTTTCGTCTACGATGAACGCGAAAATATCGCTGGCAAATTTATTCGTTTTGTATAAATAAGCGCCAGCGGAATACAAGAGAAGTGACAATATTGTAAATAAGGCACGCATGCAAAAAAAAATATATAAATTATGTAGCTTACCATATACTTTTGCTCAGGATTCAATCAGGGAAACTTATCATTTTTGAAAATTTCTCTTAGAATAAGATACTTGTATTCCCAGATACCTCCACCTATTCCTGTGCGTTTACCATGTACGTTACTTTACGTACGTTTACTTCACTACACATGCACCTCACCCCGACAGTTGCACCTCACTACGACACCTGCACCTCACCACGACACCTGCACCTCACCACGACAGTTGCACCTCACCACGACACCATCTCTCCCTCACCTTCTGACAACTTTACGCCTAGGTACACAAAAGTACAAGGTTCAGCCTTTATGTATTTATTGAACCATGCGGCACTTGAACTTTGCCATGGAGGAGAGTATGTAAAAATCCCTCACCAAAGTAACAGTATACTCGTAGATATCAACTCAAGGGGTAAACGCTAGGAAATAATTAAACATTTTTACTGCTGATTCTTTCGTGAAGACTTAGTAAAAGATCGCACTTCATTCTAACACAGAGTACGAAGTAGTGACCGAAGAGAATCTTTGCACATCACATATCTGCATGGGATGCAGGACTTCTCCGCAAAACTTTCATGTTGACGATTTCGTAACGAAGTTATGATGATTTTTTCTCGCTTGGGTAATTTTCGGGAAAATTTCCTAGACTTGAGTGGGAAAAGAAGGGGATACATGGAAGTGACGGGCAGGAAGTTGGTTTTCCGTTTCGAGTGCATTTCCTTATCACAGAATGTCAGGAGAAAATTGTCACGAATCCCAGAACATAAAATTATGTACGTGGACTACGAGGTGAGGCTGCTCGTTGTAATCTTAAAACTTGAAAAGAGTCCTTCTACGTAGAGCATAAGTGTCGGTAATGATGAAGTAAATGCAACACACATAACAATCTAAATAACAAACTTGGAACATATACACTAATTCTGCGTTTCTTTGTGTGAGCAAAACTTAATGAAATTCATGACCTAAATAGTGTTTATTTTGGTTTACCCTCTGGCTAGGCAGCACAAGCTACCAGATTAGATTATAAGTTAGTTTAAGCCTCCCTAACCGCTGCAAAAACAGAGCGTATCGAAGAGAGGAAGGAGGAAGGCACCATTTAGTATGGATATAAGAAAATGAGGAATCTATGCAGAAAGGGCATAGAAACAGTAAGATGGGAAAGAAGTTCATGAAATAAGATAAAAGATGAAGAAAAAAGTCAGAGGTGCTGAAAAACAGGACAGTAGTGAACCGAAAAAAGGTGGTCCTTAACATAACAGAAAACATTTTATTTCAACAAAAAGAAGGCCTACCTAACTCTCAGCTCGGGCCCTCACATTTTTCCCCTGGGAGCGCTAATTCCCATAGATACAATAGTTGTATCCCCCTGAGGGGGCACAAGCTACCAATTTGTGTAACATTGAAAAATCGCACTAAAGTTTTCCATGTGTGTTACACGAGGGCTGATTGTGTTACAAGTACTGAAATATTTTTCTTCTAAAGATCATAGCATTTTTTGCTCCAACGAATACTTTTCGGAACGCTATACTAGCTTACTTCTAGGTAAACTCTAAACTGAACAGATATCGCATGTGCTACGATAAACTCAGCATTATTGGCGAAGTAAAATCAATTACTGAAGAAGTATAGTCATTGGACGTTGAAGCCTTTCAATTGACATTGGAGCAGTACACTGGAGAGAAGACACTAGCAAACGTGCATGAACAGACGAACAAACACTCTCCAGCAAGTTTGGCCAGCACACAGCTACAAGTACGCACAACAGAGCGGAGCACAAGTCTCACCATGACGGGGCACAAGTTTCATCAGGACGGAACACAAGTATCATTAGGACGGGGCACAAGTCTCATCAAAGCGGGGCATAAGTCTCACCATGACGGGGCACAAGTCTCACCATGACGGGGCACAAGTCTCACCAGGACGGGGCACAAGTCTCACCAGGACGAGGCTCAAGTCTCACCAGGACGTCGCGTTAGCGCCTGACAATTTCGGTCATCGGACTACACGGACACAGCAACGTCTCAGGATACGCACCTTAAATTTCCTCTTAAGTGCCACTGAATTCTAATTTGGGACGTCTCCAATTCAGGTTGCCAAGAATTATGGGTGAAAATAATGGCATGTACAGTTTATAAGAAACAATCTGAAAACTTTGCCATCGAGAATCCATTCAAACAACCCCTATGTAGCGCATAAATCTTTGAATATATTTCTCGGAATTTCTTGTGATTGGTAAAAAGTCCTTAGAAAAGTGAGGAACTGGCGAGAGAACCCGAGACGGAAACCTTGGTAGGAAGACCAGAAATGAAAGATTTTTATTACAGGGTTGAAGATTACATTGCAAGAAGGAGCAGGTCAAGGTTAGTGTAAGTAGAGTAAAGAGGTGTGAGGAAGTGGGGAGTAATGCATAAGTTGATATAGTACATGGGTGGATTGAGACGAAGTACAGGAAAATAGGTACTGTTGACAGAGGTACTATAGGCACCGTAACTTAGTGACGTGGCAGGGGTGAGGCATAAGTTGATGTAGTGCAAGGGTGGATTGCGACGAGGCGTAAGCAAGCAAAGGAAGCGTGGTACAGCAGATGAGCGACCAGACACGGTGGGACGAGGGTGAGGGTCAGCACACAATACAGATATATGGAAGATATCTTTGTTGTGAACGGCAGACCTTAATGTTACCTGCAGGTACGAGCTAAAATGGTGCGGTGTAACTCCTGCCCTTCTGCTGAGTGGTGCATTGAACTAAGCTGCATCTCACCACGTCAGCTGCACCTCTCCACGACACCTGCACCTCACCCCGACACCTGCACCTCACCACGACACCCGCACCTCACCACGACACCCGCACCTCACCACGACACCTGCACCTCACCACGACACCTGCACCTCACCACGACACCCTCACCTCACCACGACACCTGCACCTCACCACGACACCCGCACCTCACCACGATACCCGCACCTCACCACGACACCTGCACCTCACCACGACACCTGCACCTCACCACGACACCTGCACCTCACCACAACACCTGCACCTCACCACGACAGTTGCACCTCACCACGACACCTGCACCTCACCACGACACCTGCACCTCACCACAACACCTGCACCTCACCACGACAGTTGCACCTCACCACGACACCTGCACCTCACCACAACAGTTGTACCTCACCACAACACCTGCACCTCACCACGAGAGTTGCACCTCACCACGAAACCTGTATCTCACCACGACAGTTGCACCTCACCACGACAGTAGCACCTCAACACGACATCTGCACCTCACCACGACACCTGCACCTCACCACGACACCTGCACCTCACCACGACACCTGCACCTCACCACAACACCTGCACCTCACCACAACACCTGCACCTCACCACGACAGTTGCACCTCACCACGACACCTGCACCTCACCACGACACCTGCACCTCACCACAACACCTGCACCTCACCACGACAGTTGCACCTCACCACGACACCTGCACCTCACCACAACAGTTGTACCTCACCACAACACCTGCACCTCACCACGAGAGTTGCACCTCACCACGAAACCTGCATCTCACCACGACAGTTGCACCTCACCACGACAGTAGCACCTCAACACGACATCTGCACCTCACCACATCAGTTGCACCTCACCACGACACCTGCACCCCACCACCACACCTGCACCTCATCACCACACCTGCACCTCGCCACCACGGCCGCACTACCACCACACCACCTCACCACCACGGCCGCACCACCACTGCACCCGCCCGACAGCCACAGCCGCACACCGCGCGACCGTCACGACGCTCCCGCTGGCGCGACGCTGCCGACTGTCCCCACAGCCGCCGCGGCTCCTCGCAAACTTTCTCAATTTGCGCGATTTCTGAAGTCTCCGCGCCAGATAATGGCGCTCTGACACAGATAATGTTGCTCGTTGTAAATTCCGAGTGAAACAAGTCCTGGACACTTCCTCACTTGTTCAGAACTCGCTGGTTTTGGCACGTGATTTTTGGAAATTTTCTGTGCGAGTTTGTATAATTTTAACGACGTTTATTTTCCTCGATTTATTAGGACAATTATTTATAGTGCACGTACGTGATGGGAAAAATCGTGCCGAATGTAGAACCAAGTTAAAAATTTACCTTTAAGTATAGAAATAGAATCAATACGTACCTTAGCAAATTGTTATAGGCTGACTTAAAATTACGACACAATTCCTTTGCAATAAATCTGTTTATTACTAAGATCAATTATTGAGTTTGTAACCGAACAAACGGCTTTGAAATTGCCGTCTGCCAATTAGATGAAAACAATTAGATGAAAGAGTAAAGAAGAGTTCACGAGTTAATGATTGAAACGGATAGGTCAGTTAGAGTGTCGACTACTAAACGAATCTGTCTTGCTCTAGAGTCCATTTTTTAGAGTTTTGTTCGCAGTGGAGCCGCAGGAGACAAAAACAAGCTTCCGCGCCAGTACTTCCTTCCTTACCAAATCTTTCTTGCGAGCATCAGAAAATTTAGCGATTTGTAATTCTTTTTGAAGACACGAAGGAAAATTTCTACTCGAGGACAATTAAAAGGAAATTAATCATATTAAATAGGAAAAATTTTTGAAACCCTGCTCTATCATCAGTTCAAGAAGGTACAAATCATTATTTCTGAAATAAAAGATAAAAAAATGTTGAAAGGAGTCAATGAAAGATATCACGAAAACAAAAAACGTCAATGAAAAATAAAATTGAGTCATGAAAAGATATCACGAAAACAAAAATATGTCAAAGAGAAATAAAATTGAAAATATTGCTATCTACTGTTAGTTACTATTTTCAACAGGTATGACATGTCGGTATTGTTGAGGGCCGGTTTTTGTTTCGTTAAAATTCTAAGGTCATAAGGAGTTAGGGCAGAGTCTAAAATTTTGAAGTCGGTAGAGGATATCGGCACATTGCATTTTTCGTCGTGATTGCGTACTGCGGAGTGAGAGGGGTGTGCTAATTGGGTTCCAGTATGGAAGCTTCTGCCGCGATGCTCTGCCATTCTGATATAAATATTCCGTGACGTCATACCGACGTACGATGATGTGCACTGCACACAACTGTAAGAATAAACCAGAAAAGCTCGCAGAGGACGTCACGAAATTTTTTGGTTTATACGGGCGTCTCATTTGTATTGTCCTCGTTGGAGTGGGACAACGAGTTAGCAATCATTATGAACGGAAGAGCTTTTGCACCAACGGCAATAGTATTTTTATTACTGTATTTTGAAGGAACAACTCGAGTATCGCCACGATTTTTGGAAAATTATGACAGAAGCAAAGTTTTTTTTTCAGGTCTCCTTCTGTGTAGTGAGCCCAGTATTTTTTCTGCGCATCAAACACGCTCAGAGATGCCTCCTTTCGATTTTTTGTGTGTACCTTAGCCGCATCAGCTATTGAATTTGCCTCGAGAGATAATGGATTCAGTGATCAATCATCATATTAGGGCGCGTTGTCAAAGGATTACAACAAAACAATCGTCCAATTCTCCTCAAATCGTCGGCGGCACACCAGGCCCTACTCCCCCGTTATTTAATTAACGTAAATACTTCCAATTGCTCACGATAACAGTTTCTTATCAATGGAATCTAAAAATGATATTGAACTTGTTCTGTTCTAGCTAAAATTGTGAGCAATCTCACTAAATATTTCCGTGAAAACCCGTAAGTTTGTAAAAACAGAATTTGAGCGGCAGCTTCAGGTAACTCAGCGTCATACCGCTGTCAGTGAAGCGTATGGTTATTCAAAACTTATTGATCTGACATCCTAACTTGGCATCCTATTGCTTGGCAACGTTTGTAGCGAATGTATTTATTCTCAGATTCCATAATTACTTGTATCGATAAAAATATTCTCAGTACAGCCCACACGACTCAAATACGAGGGAAGAAAATTGCTTCCTGGATATAACTCAACTCTCTTTTTTTTCTTAGAACAGCTTTCTTTCGGTGAGACACTATTTAATATCGATCTCATATTCGCTTGTTGAGATAACAACATGCAATTTCAGCGCACGTAGATTGGTGTCATATAGGCGAAGGTGAGAGAGTGTGACTCAGAGATGATAATGTGAGATTGAGGGTTCACACGCTGGTTCCAGGACACGCTAATGGGCGTGAAAAGTCTCCAGCTACACGCTCTGGTGTGTGTGCAAACTACTCTCGCCTGCTCGCCTCACACGCTGAACTGCAGGCGTGTGACCGGGGCTCCTCCTTCCCAGGCCGAGGGCTGCCGGCATTCCCACGCAGGGGAACAGGGCCCGCTGTCTGGGGCCAGCTGAACTATTCGGGGCTAGGAAAACTATCCGGTGCCGGCAAACTATCCGGGGCCAGGCCAACTATCCGAGGCAAGGAAAACTATCCGGTACCAGGTTAATTATCCGGAGCCGGCAAACCATCTGGGGCCAGGCTAATTATCCGGTGCCCGCAAACTTTCCGTAGCCAACTATCCGGGATGAGCCAAACTCCCTCGGACTCAGGAGAAGAAGTATCACGGACCGGACCACTTATGTGGGACCAGTAGTGGTATCAGGGACCAGGCATCCGCACCTGGCGCAGTACCAGGGAGGACACCCGACATTCACGTCGCCTGCAATGCGCGCACTGCCCGCCATGCCTCTAGCGTACAGCACCAGAGCGCTGAGCGAACACTCGGCTGCAGCACAGCGCGCATATTGCGGGGGCAGATCCCCTTCTTTGATGTGAGGGCTGAGGTAACTGTTGGTGTGGCGCGGTGGTGTGGTGGAGTGGTATGGTGTGTTTGTGTGGTGTGATGGTGTGATGGTGAGACGGGCTGAGGCGTAATACTGTACGTATAATTGACCCTTCAGACGCTAATAAAGTTTCTAGCAGATGTGGAAGAAACCTTCAAACTTACTTAGGCGGTTCAGAATTACTTTTTTATGCAGTGTGTAATTTGCAAATCATTCCAATGGTATTGACTCATCTGATGATAGCGTCAACAAAACGGGAAAAACTCGCAACTTCCTCAACGCTACTGACAATGCACAAAAAAAAAACTGCCAAATCATGGAACCACTCCTCTGTGCACCGGTCTTGTATTGAAATACTATGTCAGAATGAATGTGTTGGTGCTTGTGTGTGAAAATTAGTGACTGCATTTGTGATTCTC
Source organism: Morinoia aosen (assembly GCA_030386875.1). Lineage (NCBI taxonomy): Eukaryota > Metazoa > Arthropoda > Malacostraca > Amphipoda > Talitridae > Morinoia > Morinoia aosen. Next base: position 13,345,730 of record CM059567.1, on the reverse strand, counting down.
TGGCGCCTGTGCATGATTGGTGTTCCACTGGAAGGGATTTGTGGAAGAACTCGAGAATGAAACACTCGGCTCATTTCTGTTGCCTTATTCTTTCCCATTTAATTCTTTCTCGCCAGCAGACGCTCATTTTGCTCGTATTTCTTAAAGCTCATTGCTACCGATAGTACACTGTATTTTGTTGCACACTTCATGTCACGCATAAAATTTCAATAAATGCGCTAAAAATATCAACAGGCACTACGGCAGGGAACCAAACGTCAGAAAAATGTTGAAAGGAAGTTAATTTTCCGAAACCTGACTTTTTCAACTTGAAAACTTCTTCTATTGGTTCTCCCTAACGAAATTTTGGAAATGTGAATTGAGTAAGGCTAAAAATAAAAACGTAAATTCATTTTCATGTACAGACTTTGAGTTGGAGGTAATCACACCATATCGATATATCGGAGTCTCGGGAGAAGCAGTTCACGTAGTCCAGTGCTCTGATATATCGGAGTCGCCGGTTGCAAGAGTTCATTAAACATAAAAACGGGAGGCCAACATAAGATTGATAACAGAGGGCAAGGCTGTGACAAGGCAAATGAAGAAATATGAGAGATTGTATATAGTGCAGCCTGAAGTTAGCGTTGCAGACCTGTCACTGCTATGAAGTCCTCGTGACTGTCACGGCATAGAAGTACTCGTAATTGCCCCTGACAAGTGTTCCTCGCCGTGCGCATGGTGTGCAGTACCTCCGACTTGCGCAGCACATATAATAACTATGAGTGGACATTTGGAGCACGCTGTACACAGTGTTATCAAGCACAATCAAGTAAATAAGTGTAAAGTGTATTATCTCACCCATTACACAGCATGTGTTTACATTCTACCCTGCACACACACACACTGTCTAGTTCGGTCGGTCGTGCAAACGTATTCATAAGAAGACTTGTCTGCTGCGTGGCGGCGTGGTGATGTGTGTTGACAGCGGCACGAGATATGGAGGATCTGATGCCGTCTGGCACCGCTAGGCTCCTCAAAATTGCGGCTGCGAGACGAGAGCAGATCTCGCGTTTCCTTGTTATCAGCAGCGAGCAAAACAAAGTTTTGAAGTGGAAACCTCCAAATCGGGTACTTTCCTGCTGCGTTTGATTATGAAATTCTCTCATTCGCTCCACACCATCACACCACACCACCACACCTCACCTTCACACCACACATCACAGCCCACCACCACACTATACCATCATACCACACTATCACACCACACCATCACACCATCAACTCCGATGTGGTGTAGTGTGGTACAATTTCAACTCCACACTACAAATGGCTGTACAACCAGGGTTGCATAGCCAGGGTTGTACAGCCAGGGTTGTACACCCATCGTTGCACAGCCAGGGTTGTACAGCCAGGGTTGTACAGCCAGGATTGTACAGCCAGAGTTGTACAACCAGGGTTGTTCAGCCAGGGTTGCACAGCCAGGGCTGTACAGCCAGGGTTGCACAGCCAGGGTTGTACAGCCAGGGTTTTACAGCCAGGGTTGCACAGCCAGGGTTGCACAGCCAGGGTTGCACAGCCAGGGTTGCACAGTCAGGGTTGCACAGCCAGGGTTGCACAGCCAGAGTTACACAGCAAGAGTTACACAGCCAGAGTTACACAGCCATGGCTGCACAGCCAGGGTTGTACAGCCAGGGCTGCACAGCCAGGGTTGCACAGCCTGGGTTGTACAGCCAGGGTTGCACAGCCAGGGTTGCACAGCCAGGGTTGCACAGCCAGGGCTGCACAGCCAGGGTTGTACAGCCAGGGCTGCACAGCCAGGGTTACAGAGCTATCGCTGAACTGTTAGTCTTATAAAAAAAATTCCACTGCTCTGCCACTGATCCAACTTTGCCCCCAGTGCGATGGTTGACTTCCTTTTAAGAGATGTCCTGAATAACGAAATTTATTGTGTTGGTTTTTGCTGCAGTCCTGTGCAAGCGTAATTGCTTCCGTGCTGGCTCAGTGTATTGTTCTACCTCAATACTCCTAAAGACACTAAAAACTTGAAATGAGCTACTGCCAATCAGAGACACAGGCGTCGTGTGTCTTTAAATATTCTTTAACGGTGTGAAACTGCAGAATAGGGAGCTCTACGTGAAATTGAAAATCAGTAGAACTCATCATTATGGAAAATAGAATTTTTTTATTTTAGACGGGCTTGGTGCGGCAACGAGAAAAAAGGATAAAATTGCAATTTTAGAGCTGCTCCTGCATGCGCTCCTGTGCAATATGAAGCAGCAAAAAATACCAGGAAAGGTTTCAAAATTTTGCAGGAATTTTAAATTTCGTCCGCCAAAAATAAAAATTAGAGCTGGGCGAGAAGCTTGGGGAAATGCCACGTGAGGGTGAGTGTGGAAGTCAGGGAGAGTGTGGAAGTGCATGAGAGTGAGGGTGGAATTGAGGGTGAATGGGGAAATGAGGGTGAGTGTGGACGTGAGGGTTAGTGCGGAAATGAGGGTGAGTGTGGACATGAAGGTGAGTGTGGAAATGAGGGTGAGTGTGGAAGTGAGAGTGAGTGTGGAAATGAGGGTATGTGGGGAAATGAGGGTGCGTGTGGACGTGAAGGTGAGTGTGGAAATGAGGGTGAGTGTGGAAGTGAGAGTGAGTGTGGAAATGAGGGTATGTGGGGAAATGAGGGTGAGGGTGGAAGTGAGGGTGAGTGTGGAAGTGAGAGTGAGTGTGGAATTGAGGGTGAGTGGGGAAATGAGAGTGAGTGTGGACGTGACGGTGTGTGGAAATGAGGGTCAGTGTGGAAATGAGGGGGAATGTGTACGTGAGGGTGAGTGTGGAAGTGAGGGTGAGTGTGGAGTGAGGGTGAGTGTGGAAGTAAGAGTGAGTGTGGAAATGAGGGTGAGTGGGGAAATGAGGGTGAGGGTGGAAGTGAGGATGAATGTGGAAGTGAGGGTGAGTGTGGAAGTGAGGGTGAGTGTGGAAGTGAGGGTGAGTGTGGAAGTGAGGGTGAGTGTGGAAGTGAGGGTGAGTGTGGAAGTGAGGGTGAGTGTGGAAGTGAGAGTGAGTGGGGAAATGAGAGTGATTTGGGAAATGCGGGTGAGTGGGGAAATGAGGGTGAGTGTGAACGTGAGGGTGAGTGTGGAAGTGAGAGTGAGTGTGGAAATGAGGGTGAGTGGGGAAATGAGGGCGAGGGTGGAAGTGAGGATGAATGTGGAAGTGAGGGTGAGTGTGGAAGTGAGGGTGAGTGTGGAAGTGAGGGTGAGTGTGGAAGTGAGAGTGAGTGGGGAAATGAGAGTGAGTTGGGAAATGCGGGTGAGTGGGGAAATGAGGGTGAGTGTGAACGTGAGGGTGAGTGTGGAAGTGAGAGTGAGTGGGGAAATGAGGGTGAGTGTGGACGTGAGGGTGAGTGTGGAAATGAGGGTGAGTGTGGAAGTGAGAGTGAGTGTGGAAGTGAGGGTGAGTGTGGAAGTGAGAGTGAGTGGGGAAATGAGAGTGAGTTGGGAAATGCGGGTGAGTGGGGAAATGAGGGTGAGTGTGAACGTGAGGGTGAGTGTGGAAGTGAGAGTGAGTGGGGAAATGAGGGTGAGTGTGGACGTGAGGGTGAGTGTGGAAATGAGGGTGAGTGTGGAAGTGAGAGTGAGTGTGGTAATGAGGGTATGTGGGGAAATGAGGGTAGGTGTGGAAATGAGGGTATGTGGGGAAATGAGGGTAAGTGTGGAAGTGAGGATGAGTGTGGACGTGAGGGTGAGGGTGGAAGTAATGGTGAGTGTGGAAGTGAAGGTGAGTGTGGAAGTGAGGGTGAGTGTGGAAGTGAGGTGAGCGTGGAAGTGAGAGTGAGTGTGGAAATGAGAGTGAGTGTGGACGTTAGGGTGAGTGTGGAAATGAGGGTGAGTGTGGAAGTGAGAGTGAGTGTGGGAATAAGGGTATGTGGGGAAATGAGGGTATGTGGGGAAATGAGGGTGAGTGTGGAAGTGAGGGTGAGGGTGGACGTGAGGGTGAGTGTGGAAGTGAGGGTGAGTGTGGATGAGAGGGAAAGTGGGGATTCAAAAAGGCTCTGCAGTATTTGCTCATAGTGTACATTTATTAGACATTTTACGTAGTTTACATGTACCTCTCACAAGTACTCCCACATCACACACTGTTCACACTCAGCTAACATCGCCCACATGTTGAGGCCACTACGCCTATCGCCGACAAAATACATGCAACATTCAATCGATAACTTCCACGCACCACAATGGTTCGCTGCTATGGTAGGTCTCTATATATCCCACCTTTATTGTTATGATACCACCTCCATCAGATGTATGTGATGAGTGTATGGCATAATCTTTCGTCGTCGTGACTTCATCTTGTCACATTCTTTTATTTTGTTAATCAAAGTCGGCTGGTCCAAGTCCCGAATTCTCGAATAATTAAATTGGATTAGATTCCACAGTTAATCTACATAGAATGAATAAGATCCTAGGTGCTTAAGATAAGAGAGACATTGAAATATATTCCTAAGGGAAAAAGGAGTGTCTAGCAGTACGGCTCCTAGGAACGCTCGGCGACGTGGTGTTTGCAGGTGCGAAGAGATCGAGGATATAATGGCAAACGAAGCTTCCTAACAGTGCTCGTTGGCGTTGTAATGACCGATTGTGAGGAGATCGGGCGAGGTTCGCAGAATTACGCATATGCCGTGCTTATTGACGAGAACATATTTCTCATGCGATGACGGTTCTTTTGAGACATTAGAATGCAAGTCGTTGACAAGACGTACTTTCCTCGTAGCGTTTTACGTCGCAGATACAATGTAGTGTAGTTATACGGGGTTATAATACGCATCACAAAGATTTTCAGTACATTACATCGACTTTTGACAAATGAAAAAGGAAATTAGCATTTACCCGATGACATCACCAAGCTGAGCTCGGCCTGCAGCGCCGGTGTCAAGAGGCACCAATCAGGCAGATCAGCGCGGCGGCTTGCGTCAATTAGAAATAATCCCCCTCAGCGCCGGCGTGTGTGTGTGGTCTTTATGAGCTCAACCTTTCATTCCACTACTTCACTGACGCGGCAAATAGAGCGAATTTTGCCGACATCTCGAGGGAAGAAGTTAATAAAATGACAGGAATGAGGTACATAGAAACACTTTAACGAAACGTACCAGGGATGAAGTAATAGAAAGACTTTTACGAAACGTACCAGGGATGAAGTAAATACAAAGAATTTTACGAAACGTACCAGAGATGAAGTAAATAGAAAAACTTTTACGAAACGTACCAGAGATGAAGTAAATAGAAAGACTTTTAAGAAACGCACCAGGAATGAAGTAAATAGAAAGACTTTTACGAAACGTACCAGGGATGAAGTAAATACAAAGACTTTTACGAAACGTACCAGAGATGAAGTAAATAGAAAGACTTTTACGAAACGTACCAGAGATGAAGTAAATAGAAAGACTTTTACGAAACGCACCAGGGATGAAGTAAATAGAAAGACTTTTACGAAACGCACCAGGGATGACGCATAAAGAAAAACTTTTCTGAAAGCTCTTATGACGAAGTTAATATAGTAATTTTTAGAGCGCTCCTAGGACGATGTGAGGTCCTATACAAGCTAAACTTAACTGTGGCAAAACGTATTTTTAATATTATCGTAAAGGTCAATCAAGCGAATGAAACATTTTTAATCAATCAAAGTAAAGCGACGAATGCAAACGAATTTTCCAGTTTCGTATTTCATAAATTTGTGCGTGCGGGGTAAGTCAGGCCTGCACGCAACGTGATGAGTTCTTGCGTTCCTCTGAATTTGGCAAGTGAACGCAATTGACGAGTGTCGCAGTTTCTCTCGGTGTAATAAAAATTTCGTATGCTTCCAAGTTGCAATACCGTACACATGAAATATTATTCATCACTGCCCTCCCTTTAGATCATTTACAACGAGCCTCCTGAATAAAAAACAATAAAATAAAATAAACAACTGTAATATAGCAATATTAGTATACTGTAATAATTACAGTATCGTCGCACTATTGCAACTGTATCGGAGTATTATTACTGCAGTGTCGATGCAGTATGTATTACTGGAGTGTGAGCAAAATACTGAAACAGTTATGAAGCAGCATTACTGTGAAATCAGTGCAGTATTTCTGAAGTAATGCAGTAGTATTACTGGAGTATCTCAAAGGATTCTTACAATAATAGTGCAAAATTACTGCATTAAGAGGAATGTATTCTTGCGTTAATGACGCAGTACTGATGCAATACCAACAGCATGACGAAACAGAAGGGACCTGACGACACAGGCGTAATGTTATCGCTTATAGTAGTTGTCATGCACCGAGCTGCAGCAGCACGTCATTCCGCTTCAATTCATTGCTAAAGGATTACCCTACAGCAAGAAAACGCGCAAAATACACGGGACACAGTGCTATAGATGCATGCTAGTCAAGTGATAACACACTGGCTTTCATTCAGAAGTGCCCAGATTCGAATTCCACCCTCGGTAACGTCTTGGGTAATATTGAGAGAGTCATGGTGTTTTGCCTTTGGGGTGGGAGGTCTACTCCAAAATTCTCACTTATCCCAGCTCTATAAATGGTTCATCCGTCATTGGGTGATGGCATTAATTATAATTTAGAAATCTAATGCTCCGTAGGTAAAAAATTTATTTCACTGAAATAAGCATTGTTTGTGTCATCCTTAAGCTCAGTCCCTTTCACCGTGCTCTCTAAATTTTGTTCCATCTGAATATTATCCTTTTCGCCATTTAACTCAAACAAGTATGAGTATCTTAGGGCGATGCCTCGATGAACTGAGCAGAAATATTTTCCTGAGGTCATGAAACCCATAAATCCATCATAAAGATGTTAAGAATGATGGGATCGTTTCATTGAAATGATCTACACATTTTAGAAACTTATTTTAAGCTACGTATCTGGCCGTTTTACACGATCCGACATCATGAAGAGACGCTTCGGCAGTCCATCACTTCATTTATTATTACTTCAGATTCGATACCACCGGGGGATTTTCTCTCTAATGTACTAGACAGTGTAAGTTAGTTGAATTCTGGTGAGTCTGTTTTAATTTCATGAAATATGGATCATCATTAAGTATCATAAGTCGGTGAGTTCAGCTATAGATAGACCTCAGCTATAGACCTCAGCTATAGATAGGCCTTCGGAGTTGCCCTCTTTCGCCCCCATTTCGCTTTTTTCAGTTTTCATGCCCTTTCTTTGTATTTTCTTCCTCTTTCTTCCCAACATGTTTCTGTGCGCAGGGTCTCATATGTGGAAAAACATCTTGTACATAGACTACAGTCCATATTAAATAGTTCCTTCATTTAGCTCTCACTCATGCATACCTTTTTTGTGGCTAGGGAGTCTTCATCTGGCATAATAATGGTAATAATAGCAATAATAATAATAATAATTATCCCGATTATTACTTATTTTGTTCATTTGTTTCGAACAGCAACGCTTAAGATTTAATTCAGAGTTATATCTTTTGGTTGAATTTATGGTGTTAGTGGAAATGTGTTTCTTGTTGGATTGGAAATTAAAGGACGTAAGCTGAGTTCCATTATGAATCGCTGAGAGTTTGTTTCCTGCGTTGCTTAGTATTTTTGTCGACTTTTAGGTACAACACCTAGAGAGCAGCCAAATAAATTAGTAACTAAACGGTATTTCAATCTCCCCATGTCGCTGTTAGCGTCCTCTAAATAAATCGACGAGTTCACTCAAATCTTGTGGAATCGTTACTGTTTTCTAGTTAATAAATAATGTGTAGAGCAATTTTCAGCTGATTGCATGTTTAAATTAACTCTAACACTGAATTGTATACAGTGAACCTCACCATATTTTTCACAAGATCAATTTTAGTTTTACTCAACTATCCAGTGCACATCATTTCGTGTACCAAGTGTGCCGTTAGACTTCTGCACAATAGAAAACTATCGGGACCTATAGATTTTAGTTAAATTATGTAGTACTACGCAATCAAAATTACTGAGCAGTAATTTTTTATATAACAGTAATAAACTTGTATCTCATTTTGCCGTCCTATTTAAATTAAGATGCTATTTCATTTCGCAATATAAGTGTCATGTTCCAAGTTCTCTTTTGCATATGGGGAGCAGAACTACCAGTAACAAAGACACCGAGGTTACTAGTAACAGAGGACCTACAGTTACCAGTGCACGGGAACTTATGACATCCCAGGAAAAATAGCGAAACTAATTTCGGAAATACCAAGGATATCATACGAGTGTAAAAGATTCTAAGATTACCAGTATCAGTGATACCAGGAAATACCAGAGACACCGATCTCCGAGCAGCTCAGAGCCACGAGCTGCAATATTTAAACAATTTAAACAATTTAAACAATTTATTTACCACAGGTGGTACGGGGTAGAATGTTTCTTGAGTCTATTACAATGGTCAAATTTGAGTATAGCTACCTGTGGGCCCGAATAAGTTCAGAGACTTCTAGGGCATCCTACTATCAACGTTATCCTAAGGTGTATATTGAAGTCGTCTCTCTGACTGATCTCATGCCTCTATTTCTGCTCTTAGTGAAGCGTGTCAGAAGCAGCCTTCCTTATCCGAACATTTGTTTGGTAACAGCAAAGCTCCTGCACACAAGTGCAAAATGTTAGTGACAAAGCACGTGCATTTTTAAAACGTACTACGAACCTCCTTCTATTCTGCATGTTCATTGAAAAACGTGCGGGCGCGGTCGAAATGCGAGGAACAGAAAATCAAACGTCACTCTAGAGATATAGCGTATAGAAGATATAAATTAATCAACAATCGAATTACCATAGCAAGTAATTCTAGGACCATAACAAACACTGAATCAAATCAAAAAATGGCGAATTTGCGCAGCTGTCCATTTAATAAAGATGGCAACGTATATAAATTTTCTCTCCTACTCCTAAAGCTATTTTTGGAACACAGGAAACAGATAAAACGTTCACTTACGAATTTACCTCTAACGATTTCACTTCCGCGAATAAATATAAAAATAAGCACAACTTTCCCTCGATTAACATCTGTTATTATAAAATACCGTAACAATGGCTATTAGTTTGTCATTCGGTATAGTATTTATTCGAGGACACGCGATGCAGTGAGGTAAGGCCAGCGAAGCCTCTGGGGCGCAGCGGCGTCCTGCCTGCCGGCGATAAGGCAGCGCGGCCCCACACACCGCACTCTGCGGGCCTCCTCACGGCCTCGGGATTTGTGCCTAATCTGGGAAGGAATGCTCGGGGCAGGTTGTGGGGGAGGAGGTAGTGTAGGCAAGGAGGTAGTGTAGGCAAGGAGGTAGTGTAGGCAAGGAGGTAGTGTAGGCAAGGAGGAAGTGTAGGCAAGGAGGTAATGTAGGCAAGGAGGTAGTGTAGGCAAGGAGGTAGTGTAGGCAAGGAGGAAGTGTGGGCAAGGAGGTAGTGTTGGCAAGGAGGTAGTGTAGGCAAGGAGGAAGTGTAGGTGTAACGGCATGGCTTAGCGCGTGCGTCCTGTCTCCTAATAAAGTGACCCCGGAGAGAAAGCCAGTGCTTGGCCATGCTCAGTATTATAATTGAATACCCGATAGCCGTGTTGTTAACTCGTCACGCCATCGTGTATGGCCGGTACGTAGAAGCCAGGCTGTATGTAAGTCTTTCTTTTGTGCGTGATTCAGATATCTTGAAGCTATATTGTCAGTTGAGCTTCTGTAATATTTACATAGATACTTATCCATGTTTACGCCCTTCAGGCTGGGGAGGATATAGCGAGTCTTCCGAAGTGTCATGCGTCCTGTCGACCGCTCACTGTGCCGTGCTATTCATCCTTTCGTGTGCCGGCTTCCTCGTATGACCCTGTTGGTCAGGAACGCCCAGGCCCCCAGACCTCCAGTGGCCTTGGAGTAGAGTTGCTGTCCGTGCTTCTCCAGTTAACTTCGTGTAGCTTCGTCTCGAGTGCCCTCTTGAGGAAGGAGTTACAACTCAAGCCACCTTGTGATTGGGTGTGCTTGGCTGACGTCTAGAATTGAGACGTAGGACCTCGGTCCGGATTATATTTTGTATGTTGTGAATGTTTTAGGATTAAGAGGGTAGCTTAAGGATCAGCGCCAACTTCGGCTTCCGTGTTCGTTCCGAGTTGGACGCCACTTCGAGTACTAATACATAAGTTAAGTGTTAATTTGATCCTGCCTTTTTCTGACCCTCTGTTAATCCGCTCCTCTAATATTCGCACCCTTCGATAACGTTTCCGCGGGGACTCGTCTCGTGCCTCTCCCCTGGGTAGGACGAGGTTCCCCTATCTATTTACGTGGGGAGGGTACCTTACGAGGCCGGGGGCTGACCTTCAGTCCCAGGTACTCTTTGATACCAGGCGTAAGCTGCGCCGTTGGCCCGCCTGGCTCATCAAACCCTCACAGTAGGCAAGGAGGTAGTGTAGGCAAGGAGATAGTGTAGGCAAGGAGGAAGTGTAGGCAAGGAGGTAGTGAAGGCAAGGAGGTAGTGTAGGCAAGGAGGAAGTGTGGGCAAGGAGGTAGTGTAGGCAAGGAGGTAGTGTAGACAAGGAGGAAGTGTAGGCAAGGAGGTAGTGTAGGCAAGGAGGTAGTGTAGGCAAGGAGGAAGTTTAGGCAAGGAGGTAGTGTAGGCAAGGAGGTAGTGTGGGCAAGTAGGAAGTGTAGACAAGGAGGAAGTGTAGGCAAGGAGGTAGTGTAGGCAAGGAGGTAGTGTGGGCAAGGAGGTAGTGTAGGCAAGGAGGTAGTGCAGACAAGGAGGAAGTGTGGGCGAAGATTGTGTGGGAGGAGATAGTCAAGGAAGAGGTAGCCTGGGAGGTGGTAAGAATTCTGTGTAATGGTAGGCTATGTGCTCGGGTATCCAAAATACTAGTAATTATTTCCGTTTATGATTTACTCACATTCTGGTCAGTTAGGAAACATTCCTTAGCGATACGCATGTGAGTAAAAATATCCTGCAATCGGGACAAAAAAAAATAAAACTTAAAACTCGATACAGAGCAATGAAGCTTTGACCAGTTCATTTCTTGAAAGTTTACGCGGTACTAAATTTACGACGCATAATTGCTGGAATATAGATGACTCTCTACAAGAACGCTCTCACACCAAGTAGGTCAGCTAACAGCAACACGCGCACACTCGAACGCGTGCACACAATCAGCAAGAAAGCGACACCGGCGTATCCTGACTACGAGATTCACTAAAATGACTGGTCAGCCCCCGTGGGAGAATTCCCACGTAATGACTGGCTGAAAGCTTTTCCCTCCGGCGGGTTCCCATAATTGGCGGCGGAACAAAGTGTCAGTGGGAGAGTATTTTTGAGCGTCTCGATGACCGTTACAGGGAGGAGACAACCGATGCAGCCTCGCAATCGATGGGTCCGCAGCCCGAAAATAGCGGACTATATTTCGGTCCCAACACATAGAGATCGGGACAGGGACTTTTCGGGTTGAAGTTTAGCCAGGTGAAAGTACAGCGATGTTTAGCACGCCATTGATGTGTGTACAGGAAAATAGATGGTCATTGTATAGTATGGAAAGTTTTCGTATGTGTAGGGCTTAAACGTGTACGAAACAGAGTCATATTTCAAAACAAACATTGCACTTTGTGAACTATAGAGTGGATGTTGGTTATTTTGTAAAGTAGATGCGTCGCATGAATGCAAGTTCTTTATTGAAATTGCTGATTATAGTTCTTTAAGTCCATAGAGGGTGGATCATGAAATTCAGAATACTGATATTGAATGGCATCAATGTATTATCGCTGATACACTTTTTTTTAATAAGAAAAACCACTCGAAAATTAATTAGTTTAATAATAATTTATTCTTTCCTAACGTAAGAATGTATATTTTGCAGTCCGTCCTATATTGTATTGCAGAAATCATGTCTGCATATTGTACACATGAGCAAATGATTACTGAGATAATATACATGGATGATAATTGTAATTACAAATAGTACGAGGGCTGTTTTTTTCAAGTTCCGATAGGCTATAAAAAAGACAAATTGTGATAAAAAGATGATTTTATTACTAAAAGATTCACAATGGCCTTGTTAATTTTCTATGTAGCCATCATGAAAGTTATGGCAATTGTCATAACGTGAGACAAGTTTTCCTATACCATCTTCAAAGAGGTCAGCCGCCAGTGATCCCAGGTAGGTCGTCACCGCGTCTTGAACCGCGTCGTTGTTAGTGAAGCGCTGGCTCCCCAACCACGCCTTCATTTCTTGAAACAGATGGTAATCGGTGGGTGCTAGGTCCGGGCTATATGGTGGGTGGTCAAACACTCCCCATTTGAACTGCTGGAGGAGCTGCTTTGTCACATTGGCACTATGCGGTCGTGCGTTGTCGTGAATGAAAATCACGCCGGATGAGAGCATACCTCTTCTTTTGTTTTGGATCGCTCTCCGGAGACTGTCACTCACACAGTTTTCACCATACCATAAACTCATCCTACGATGAATTTCCGCAGCATTACATCCTTCAGCTTGAAGGAAACGTATCACGCTACGCAACTCACAATTGCCGGGAGTACTAATCGTGGCAGCCATGTTTACTTGACCGTAGCTGGGCAACGGCTGACAGGTTGGAGCCAAAAATGGCGTAGGTTGTAGTGGGAGCGCTGCGCTTTCGCGTGACGCGCAGTTCCGTACCCCACCAGTTTGCTGGTTAAATAGAGAAACAAACGAAACTTGAAAAAAACAGCCCTTGTACATAGATACCCTCATGTAAAAAGGATTTGATATCAATTTATATACATATATTAATGCACTAATTATTCATTTCAGACAACGAAATAAAAAATCCATGCGAATTCGAACGGAAATCTTTTAAGTATTATTGTAATTCACTTCCTCACTCGAAAAGATTACACATAGCACGAGCAGCGAGATGTTCTCAAAATCATCTGCGCTACTTTCAAACTTAGAAACACTCTCATTTGCACCTAAGAAAACACACGAACGCTGCATTTTCTACAAAAATTAAAATAGCTTTTAACTTGTCGTCCGAGATAGCAGCGATGATAAGTTAACGCAAACAGTGAGCGATGTTCAACGGAATGACACCCTGTCCGCCAACTAATACAACGTAACTACTGTACTCTCGTCCGACATCCCCATCCCTTCATCCCTCTATCCTGAAGCGGCAACAGCAGCGATAAAAAATTCATTTTTCTTTTTCTTACAGAAATTTTGTACGTCAGAATTTCCCTCTCAGCTCAGCTCCGATGGCAGTCTCCGTGTTGTGCATCAGCTGTGTGATGCTCTTGCTCCGGAGACTTGCTCCACTTGCTCCATTTCCTGAGTTTTGACAATTTCCTAGACTTTCTCCAACTCTTCCACTCTCACCGCTCGTTTCATTTTATTGTTGTTTATCAATTTTCGACCTTCTCCCCAGCTTCTAACCCAGGTATCATATGATCAATGAGTGCCGCGTCATGAGTGTGGTGATGCTTCACCGCCTCGTTAGTATACTGGATACTAAATTTTTATATTGACTTTTTTCCCTTTCTCTGATACAAACACAATAAGGTGGATAAATGAAGGATCCAGCATACACTTTCTATATATCTTTCCACGATTTTATAAACTATTAAGGATGAGCACGTAGGAAAAATTATTGACATGTACCACAGGGTCTAGAAACCTAACAAAATTATTCGTCATCTTGATATCCGGTTATTATATTCCATTGCTCTTCGAGTGTTCGTGATTCATTCTGTAATGGAATAAAAAATTACGTTTGAAAAAAAAACGTTTGATATGTATATATATATATATGTGAAAAAACGTTTGATATGTATATTCTCTTGAGCCTTGTGAAAATACAAAATACGACAGCATGCGCTGAAAATTGATATTGTGTTTCGGTGCGTCCTACGAGAAACAGAATTCAAAATGAGATTGCCTGGACATCTTTTGTTAGCGTACTCAGAGCTTCTCATTATTCCGCTGCGAATCGTTTGAAACAGATACTCTGCTTTAATTATGTAGCACACAAGCTCATTTTGACGCACACGCTTTTCAAAATTTATGGAACAAAAATAATAGAGTACCTTGAGGAAAATTACCCCCACTCGTGTACCACTGCCTGGATTTTCAAACAATTTAAATCAACGCAGAGAAAGTCCTTTTGTCGACCTCACTACTCTACGTGCTATATTTTTCATCAAAATCCTAAAGCTTGAATGTAAACAAATGTGATCACGACTGTACACATAATTGATCACATATCACCTGTGCAAAAGCCTATATTTGAAAAAAAGCTGAAACTTGTAAATTTTACACACAAAAAAAGCAAGGTGGTTAAGTTTGCAGAAGAACTTATGCTGCCAGCTGTACCAGAACGATGACCCAAGCTGTTCGAAAATCCTGCCTAAAGTCCCTCGATCGTTGTTCTGCTCGCAGCACAGCCATCTCTGGCACCGATGGTTGGTCATGGCCCGCTCGTCGACGTTTGTGTGCAGTGTGCTGGGGTGGGACGGTGATGGGAGTTGAACAAATGCTATTTTACCATGCTTTGTAGCTATTTTAACCCACGACCCTATGAAATTTTAAAATTTAGATATAATTTCAGTGTTTTCTGCAGTCTTCGATTCCAAGATTGTGTATTGCAACATTTCTCGCATTAAAAATGATGGTGAAGATTACGGATCGCAAAAAAAATGACCGATAAGCCGACAAAAATGTACGTAAAATAAGCTTTCATCTTAAAAACCTCACAAATATATCATTATTTTGAGTGGGAAGAGAGCATTGCATAAAATTCAGTACAGCTTTCAACTTATTAATATAAAGGGATTCTAGGACATGGAAAACGTCTTCGTTTGAATAAAAACTTAAAATTTGAAGAATCAGATTTGCTTACTATCACATTACTCTGCGTGAATTCTGACAGCTGAAAATGAAGGTTTATTGAAAATTCTCCTTGTTCTGTAACTCCGACTTACATGCTAGAAAAACCTAACTCTTAAGCTGCGTTGCTTGCAGCCAACTTGTCCCTCCCTTCACTGCGGGCAGCGAGACATAAATTATTCGAGAGCGCAGATCATGAGGCAGGCAGTCCTCATATCCCAAACATTTCTGTGCAGAGCACTTTGTTATTTGTATTGAAATGAATGTAATAATAGAATTTTTCCATAACTTTTACAATATCACAGGCTTGCTTCTCCGATTACACGCCATAAAAGAGCAAATCAAAACAGACGTTCTATACAATTGTTTCACACAAGAACGACATTGATTCTTTCTTTATCGATTATTTTATCATTTATGAGATGAAGTTTTTGGCACAGCCTTTATTACAGGCAATATTTGTTTAAAATTTTTTTAGGTGCATACGAATATATACTGTACATAGGAGTAATGAACTGATATTGAATGCGCGTCCCAGTATAGGATTTACGCTGTGGGGTTTCAATCTAAATGAGTAAAGACTGAAAACTATCGCCTAAATTCTTTGGGCCATGGAATTCATACAAAGTTATTACGACTCAACCTGTGAATGAATGATGAGACTTTCAATAAATTATTCATTTTTGGGGAAAAAATTCAAGAACTAATAGAAATATGTACCCGTGTAGTTTTATTCCAACTTCAAGCCATTTAAAATATTCAACAGTAGTTTTATGCTTAAGGATTATAGTCATTTGTGAACTTGGCTAAAAATAAGAATTCAACTGTCATCCTCATTTTATGAAGGTAACGGAGTAGTTTTGTTCAATAGGAAAAATTGTGTCGAAGACTTCATCAAAATAATTTTAAGCCGCGCTAAATTCCCGAAAATGAAGTCATTAAAACACATCCTCACTCATAAAATCAAAGATAAAATCGAAATTTTTTTACGTAAATCGAAACGATCCAGTCTTATTCCCGGAACCCTTCAAAATCATACAAGGAAGAAAAATGTACAAGTTTCTTTTTTTTCTATCCAAAACTTTATCCCTAGAAATTTTGCTTTATATTACGCATCATTGGCAGGAACTGCTAAAAAGGAACATTAGGGAGCTCCCTAAGTGGAAACTGAAGTTTTGAGCTGCAATTTGAATTACTGTAAGTGAATATATGAATGTACGAGTATAGCACTGGATAAAATGTAGGAAAACCCAAAATGAAAACTAACATTTTCCAAAATTACAGACTACGGAGAAACAGATTCGACAAAAATAAATAAATGGCGCAGGTAAACCTGTAACCAAGGTTAAAATACTCAAAAGAACTGAAGTATAGCTGCTGGTGGCAACATTTGCACAATTGAGATCAATTCAGCTATATACTTTTAGATAATTTTAGGTCAGCAGGATAACACCGAGCTGAAATGTTAAAATCGGTTTGACTCACCGGGTGATCACAACTATGGGCACGATCTCTTTTGTTCCTGTGGAGTGGAGTTGCGACCATCTTGTTGTGCTGCACATCGGCGCTCTGCAATGCGAGTGTGAAGAGGGTAGCTCGTCTCTAAACAATAGGTAGCACCACACCACAAGGTTGAGCCTTGTACGTGGTACTTGATCCTTCTCCCAAAACAAACGTCTTTTGTTCAAGTTGTTTGCGGTAAATAACTTTATTTTGTAATTGGAGCAGTATTCGTAACTGATTTGTGGTAGTAGTTATTAGCTTCATCATTTTTAACATCGCAGAATACTTATAGGGAGAATTTTAGCCTTTATAATGAGCTGTACGCTTGGGCATCCTGAAATTCATATTGATTTTTCACAAAATTAGCTCATTATTTGCTAATCATAATTGCTCGACCTTTAAAGTAGAAAATTATTTTGTTTCACTTTTGAATCCATGCTCCACAAACCAGGATACTGCCGTAAGTTCTCATAAGTTTGTAGCTGAAATGCGGAAGCTCGGAATAGAGACTTCTTGTTTTATGGCGCCCTACAATGTAGGAAATCTGTTCACTAACATGCTTCAGCATGAGATAATGCAAGTATGCTTGGATTAGCTGCAGCAGTTTTATCGAGTAGTAGTATGTTTGCTTCGCAATTATCTTTAAACTTTACTTAGAATGCCAGTTGCTATCATTCTGCTTAACTGTTACCGTGGACAAAATAAATTTTATTTTGACAGGATAACTGAAAAGAATCACAAACTTGCTTTTTTAGACAGTTTTATTGAGAACCAAGACCGGCGATTGAGTAGTTACATCTGTTCATAAGAAATCATTTAACAATTTAGGCCTTGTTTTTCCACTTTTTTTCATTTAGATTTATACTCAGGCAATAAAACCTACACCGGATCATTCATTCAGTGTAAGTTTAACCTTTGTATGCATGCATCTGGAATTTGATTTTTTAATATATTTCTTGTTGCGTTGAAAAAATCATTTTCCAATAAACTTGTAAAAAATGATAGGTCAATTTTTAGATAAGAAATCTGTATCGTACAATTGTTAAAAATTATGAATAAGAACTTTTAGTGCAACTAACTTTTTCATGGCACGCAATCGGAGTAACTAGCTTGAAATATTTTAAAAATGATGGAGAAATTTTATTATTTCCTTAATATTCATTGAATAAAAACAAATGAGTGCTCCATAAGTACGTATTTGAAAGATATATAGACTGTTTGCCTCCTGGTCAGTGTTTTCAAAAAAGTTACAAGTACGAATTATTACCCAGCATTGCTTCAGAGCAAGATTTTTGGAGCATGCCTGTCTGAGTTACCAAACGAAGAGAAATTTTACTAAACCTTCATTTCCAGAAGTTAGTGATCAAACACAGGAACGTAATGTCATACGAAGCAAATCTGATTTTCAATTTCTGAGTTTTGATTCAAATCAAAACGATTTCCGTATCGCAGAGCCCTTTATGACAAACACTTGAAACGGGTGCTAAATTTTCTGCTATACTTTTTTTAGTTAGAAATAGTGTGATGTCATTAAGATACTGAAAAGATATCTTTTGGGGATATTTTCTTAGCTTATCCGTAGTGTTCTGCTCAACAATCTACTTCATTCTCTTTTATAGCTGAATGGCTGGAACAAGGTTCAGTATTTTGTACTTTGCGGTAACTGCGGAAAGTTCGCTCTGAAGTTGTACTTCCGAAAACGTGGATTCCTAATTCGCTGCTGACCAGCTCGTCATCGCTACGTAGTATGAAGCTACGGTGTACGATAGGTGTGTACGATTGAAAAATGCGTAATTCTTTCATGCTAAACCGATTTCGATTTGAATGTTTGTTGCTACTTTATTGAATTTACTTTGGTTTTCATGAAATTTTACTGCATTTTCTAATCCAGTTGTAGCGCGAATACTGAACACGGGATGTATTTGCAAGGGCGAAATTCATCTTTTTTTATCTTCGTATGAGTATGCGGAGGCCCTGCGAGCTGGGCTCTGCCTCTCTAGAGATTGTCACACTTCCGGCACTCACCGTGTTGGCCAGCTGCCCTGCAGTGCTGTGGTCCAGGCACGCTTCTCGGCGTCTAGCTCTGCCTAAGCAGTTCATCACTTCTCTTTCAACAAACTAAACGTTGTTTTAAACGCATCCAAATGGATAAAACTGCAGTCCTCGAACTCATATGATAAAGGTTGCATAAAACTTAATTTTTGTATTTAATGTTTGCACTAATTTGTAAATCGTTTTGTGATATGAGAAATAGAAAACTGCCCAAATTCTTTTCCTTTGGCAAAGTGAATCTATTTTGTACGAAGAATTATTTGTCATAAGGTATTACAAAATACCTAGGGAGCCAACTATTGCGATAGACACTTTTTATTACTCAAGATGTAAACTGATTGAAGGAGGTTAAATATCTCTAGATGATTTAAGAAACAAATTTATCACCGTTACTCTTCTTGTTGTATGCTCCTTAACCCCTTGCATCCGACCTACCACCAGCGAATATTTTTGATCAAGCATATTTTTCATCGCGGCTGGAAACAAACACATTAAAGTGCATACTCTTTACTATATGAAATGAAAGCAAATACAAATTTAATAGATTATTTTTATTAACTAGGCTACAACCTGATTGTAACGCACACAGTAAGTAGGATCAACGTAGAAATACTGCATCCACTATTTCCATTCTACTTCCATGGCTCTCAATTCTACTTGTTTTACTGCGTAGCAGTGCTTGGCTTTACGCCTGAAAAATTCAATAACTAGAGTAGCTTAACTCCCTCTACGCTGATATCTACTTGGATTAGCTGTAATACTCTCATCGAGAAGTTTTAGTTTCGAATCGCAATTATGTTAAAACTTAAATTTCGAATGTTCCCCTGCACTGAAGTGTATCCCCTGCACTGCTGCAGTGAGTCTCTCCTGCACTGAAGTGTGTCCCCTGCACTGAAGTGTGTCTCTCCTGCACTGAAGTGTATCCCCTGCACTGCAGTGTGTCCCCTGCACTGAAGTGTGTCCCCTGCACTGCAGTGTGTCCCCTGCACTGCAGTGTGTCTCCTGCACTGCAGTGTGTCCCCTGCACTGCAGTGTGTCCCCTGCACTGAAGTGTGTCTCCTCCACTGCAGTGTGTCCCCTGCACTGAAGTGTGTCCCCTGCACTGCAGTGTGTTCCCTGCACTGAAGTGTGTCTCTCTTGCACTGAAGTGTATCCCCTGCACTACAGTGTGTCTCTCCTGCACTGCAGTGTGTCCCTGCACTGAAGTTTCTCATGTATACCTCCGGAGTGTTACATGGAACTTATGCTCTGTTAATCCCAGTTTAATCCTGTAGAACTGTTCTATCACAGATTGGCCCACTTGACCTGTTCTATCACAGATTGGCCCACTTGACCTGTTCTATCACAGATTGGCCCACTTGACCTGTTCTATCACAGATTGGCCCACTTGACCTGTTCTATCACAGATTGGCCCACTTGACCGGTTCTATCACAGATTGGCCCACTTGACCTGTTCTATCACAGGTTGGCCCACTTGACCTGTTCTATCACAGATTGGCCCACTTGACCTGTTCTATCACAGATTGGCCCAGTTGACCTGTTCTATCACAGATTGGCCCACTTGACCTGTTCTATCACAGATTGGCCCACTTGACCTGTTCTATCACAGATTGGCCCACTTGACCGGTTCTATCACAGATTGGCCCACTTGACCTGTTCTATCACAGGTTGGCCCACTTGACCTGTTCTATCACAGATTGGCCCACATGAACCTGTTCTATCACAGATTGGCCCACTTGACCGGTTCTATCACAGATTGGCCCACTTGACCGGTTCTATCACAGATTGGCCCACTTGACCTGTTCTATCACAGATTGGCCTACTTGACCTGTTCTATCACAGATTGGCCCACTTGACCGGTTCTATCACAGATTGGCCCACTTGACCTGTTCTATCACAGATTGGCCCACTTGACCTGTTCTATCACAGATTGGCCCACTTGACCGGTTCTATCACAGATTGGCCCACTTGACCTGTTCTATCACAGATTTGCCCACTTGATCTGTTCTATCACAGATTGGCCCACTTGACCTGTTCTATCACAGATTGGCCCACTTGACCGGTTCTATCACAGATTGGCCCACTTGACCTGTTCTATCACAGATTGGCCCACTTGACCTGTTCTATCACAGATTGGCCCACTTGACCGGTTATATCACAGATTAGCCCACTTGACCTGTTCTATCACAGATTGGCCCACTTGACCTGTTCTATCACAGATTGGCCCACTTGACCGGTTCTATCACAGATTGGCCCACTTGACCTGTTCTATCACAGATTGGCCCACTTGACCTGTTCTATCACAGATTGGCCCACTTGACCTGTTCTATCACAGATTGACCCACTTGACCTGTTCTATCACAGATTGGCCCACTTGACCTGTTCTATCACAGATTGGCCCACTTGACCTGTTCTATCACAGATTGGCCCACTTGACCGGTTCTATCACAGATTGGCCCACTTGACCGGTTCTATCACAGATTGGCCCACTTGACCTGTTCTATCACAGATTGGCCCACTTGACCGGTTCTATCACAGATTGGCCCACTTGACCTGTTCTTTCACAGATTGGCCCACTTTACCGGTTCTATCACAGATTGGCCCACTTGACCTGTTCTATCACAGATTGGCCCACTTGACCTGTTCTATCACAGATTGGCCCACTTGACCTGTTCTATCACAGATTGGCCCACTTGACCTGTTCTATCACAGATTGGCCCACTTGACCTGTTCTATCACAGATTGGCCCACTTGATCTGTTCAATCACAGATTGGCCCACTTGACCTGTTCTATCACAGATTGGCCCACTAGACCTGTTCTATCACAGATTGGCCCACTTGACCTGTTCTATCACAGATTGGCCCACTTGACCTGTTCTATCACAGATTGGCCCACTTGACCTGTTCTATCACAGATTGGCCCACTTGACCTGTTCTATCACAGATTGGCCCACTTGACCTGTTCTATCACAGATTGGCCCACTTGACCTATTCTATCACAGATTGGCCCACTTGACCTGTTCTATCACAGATTGGCCCACTTGACCGGTTCTATCACAGATTGGCCCACTTGACCGGTTCTATCACAGATTGGCCCACTTGACCTGTTCTATCACAGATTGGCCCACTTGACCGGTTCTATCACAGATTGGCCCACTTGACCTGTTTTATCACAGATTGGCCCACTTTACCGGTTCTATCACAGATTGGCCCACTTGACCTGTTCTATCACAGATTGGCCCACTTGACCTGTTCTATCACAGATTGGCCCATTTGACCTGTTCTATCACAGATTGGCCCACTTGACCGGTTCTATCACAGATTGGCCCACTTGACCTGTTATATCACAGATTGGCCCACTTGACCTGTTCTATCACAGATTGGCCCACTTGACCGGTTCTATCACAGATTGGCCCACTTGACCTGTTCTATCACAGATTGGCCCACTTGACCTGTTCTATCACAGATTGGCCCACTTGACCTGTTCTATCACAGATTGGCCCACTTGACCTGTTCTATCACAGATTGGCCTACTTGACCTGTTCTATCACAGATTGGCCCACTTGACCTGTTCTATCACAGATTGGCCCACTTGACCTGTTCTATCACAGATTGGCCCACTTGACCTGTTCTATCACAGATTGGCCCATTTGACCTGTTCTATCACAGATTGGCCCACTTGACCTGTTCTATCACAGATTGGCCACTTGACCTGTTCTATCACAGATTGGCCCACTTGACCTGTTCTATCACAGATTGGCCCACTTGACCTGTTCTATCACAGATTGGCCCACTTGACCTGTTCTATCACAGATTGGCCCACTTGACCAGTTTTACCACAGTTTACTAGGACGCAGTAGCCCAGTGGCCTCGGTGAAGTGCTTCAATTTAACGCCAGGTTTCACGACGCCGCTGATCGGAGTGAGGGCAGACTTCCCTTCCTCCCAGCGCACTGAATCGCAGCCCGGATTATCTCCGCCGGTAACGCAGCTACAGAAGGCCACCAAACTTTGATATCATCGATCTTTTTTCTGGTACATATCAGGGTTCATGTGCCGAAGTTCTGTGTAGAGTTCTTTGAGCTAACTGTGATGATCTGGATCTTGGGTTGATTGTATCAGCAACGTCATTGTTTTAACTAAGCACATTTATCAAGCTCATGTGTTGAGTTCATTAAGTGTGCTCTTTAGGTTGAATGAATTCACTGTGTTCTTTGTACAGGATGTCCGCTAAAAAAGTAGCCGATTTAAAAATGCTGTGGTTTGTAAAATATTAATTCTAGAAGGCTGAATTAGGTTTCATTGAAAAGAGCAAGATTTAAAGTTTTATTTTATTGCTACAATTTTGTCTTTTTTGCATACCTTTCATTTAAATGTGACATTCATCACTAAAAATTATGTTATCCAACAATATTTAATAAGAACTGCTCATTTTTTTATTCTGCGGCAAAATAATAACCTCCGATTTTCACCCTGCGGTAAGATTTCTCGATGACATTGCAGTTCATAGGATTTTAAACAAAGTTATTTTTTGAGGATAAAATGATCTGTAGTTTTCTTTACTTGTGTCTCACCAGATAATTTTCTTACTTATTTAGTTTATCATTGTTAATTAAAACCACATCAAGTTAATTCTTGTTTATGTCCTTCTGGAATGTCAAAAAGACAGAATTATTGAAATAAAAAATTTCTAAGTCCTGCTCTTTTCAATGAAACCTATTTCAGGCTTCTCGCATTAACATTTTACAATCTACAAATTAATAAATCGGCTGCTTTATTAGCGGACACCAGCTGTTTTATAATTATTTACTCGTATTATTTTCTTCGATTACATTGAGTGCTCTTGAAGTAAATGGATCAGTTGTGTTTTTGTATTAACCGCATTAACTGTGCTCATGCATTCGCTTTCTTTCATCGACTGTATTAAGTGTGCCTTTTATAACTTCTGTACTACAATAACCGCTACCTTGTATTAGCTTGTATTATTATATTGCGCTTAAGGATCGCCTGGATAGGAAACTTTCATCAAACGCAAATTCAAAGACGCTGTACCAGCAATAAATAACCGAAGCAGCGTATGAGTGAAAGCCTCTATTGTAATGGCAACAGTCGTAAAAACATTTTTCCTCTGGATCATCCTGTTGATAATAGAAAAGACTTCAAACGACGTCTGAATACATGCGCCTTCAAGCATACTGCTCGTGGAACTTCCTCTTTCTGATGACACAAAGAGTTTCCTATATCCAAGGATGAAAATAATTAGATTTAGAACCTGCATGGATGTCGCAGTCTGTATCATAGTTACTCAAAGGATATGAAATGATACATTAATTTCAGAGGGGCTCAGGAGAAGGAAATTGAACAAATGTTGCAAGTTTAATTAAGAAATAAAGCTAAAAAATTGGTGTTTGTTCAGTATGCATTGCGCATAAATGTCAAATGCATTACAAATGACACATAAAAAGACTTAAATAAATTAACACAGGTAATAACAATAATCAAGGAGGACAACAAATAAGAGTGAGAAAGCGTAATTTTTAAGTTAGTCTACACTGATATCTTTCACAATCGAAAAATTAATTTCCCACTAATAAGAGACGTACAGTATTCCTTTTACGGCAAAATAATTCCTCTCAGTTCAGAAATGACCGAGCATTTTTTCTCTACAGTAACTTTCTGAAATGAGATCTCCAAAGTCTCCAGTAATTCGATCCTGAGCCAGCAGAGATCCAGCGTAATCTCCACTTCTTCCACTAGGCGGCAGCGGAAGCAAAGCCTCCACCAAGTACCGCAGCTCCACTCGATAGCAGCTCCACCAAATCCACCTTGCAGTCGTGGAAGTGCCTGTCGCACGTTCCGTCCATGTAGCCGATCTCTTCCGCAATCATATACTCCACCAGCGCTGGAGATCCGTCGCCGTAACCAGCTCTGGGGGGAGACCAAAGAAGTATTTGTTTTACTGAACATGTATTTTGTAGATAGGCTGAATTTTCCACACAGGGTTAGAAAATTTCTCCTTACGTGATTTGATTGCAAAATTCGTTGTACAAATTTTTTGTGAAAAACTAAAAATAATGCGATACTTCATGAAATTTGATGCTGAAATTAATACCTGAATTTATTTGCTAGATTCTGAAAGTACAAAATATTTCCGATGGAATAAACAATTATGGAGTTTTTACTTCTGTTAATCCTAATATAAAAGATTAAATTCTAAAATTCCTACATTCCGCATCAGTTGGCCCACACTCACCCAAATCTACAAAGAGCAGCTCGAGCGTTGCACGGCATCTAAATGTTAAACTGAAAATCCGCTTAGCAAAACCCCCACTAAGTTATGAGTTTCACTCACCACTACGTTGCAGATAATGTGTGTGAAACAATCCGTTATTATGGCACCCAATAGCAAAGGCATTCGATCATTAAAGTTCTCAGATTATTTCGCTGCAGCGAAAACGAATGAATAAGCGAGAGGTTCTCGCGCAATTTTATCGCATGCGCAAACAGAGTAAAAACAGTCAGCGTATCGCTAGTGTTCGCAATAAATTTGGACAAAGAACCGGACCAAAGTCCGTAGATTTATCGCGGGGAACCGGAGGAGCGTTTTATTTTTTTTCTAGTCTGAGAAAAATGTCACCTTGTTGACAGCAGAAATAGAGGAAATATTATCTGTTTCGTAAAGCTTCTGTGATAACATCGGAACACAATCTGATTGAATTAGCAAATTAAATAGAGGTTGCGTGTTATGCTGCAAGGGCATGCAATCCTTCTACAATTAGTGAAACATGAGAGGGGCTTTTTCAGTCTTTTCAAAACAAATAGTTTTCAAATAGATACTAAAAAAATATTTTATTCAACTGCGGGGAATTTAACATTTTCATTTTGTATTTACAATAAAAATGGAAGAAAAATAATGAAGGCATGTTTACCTAGAAGAAGTGAATGCTTGTAATTCAGAAATGAGAAGCCGTCACGCTTTTCTGTCAGTAAATGGCGTGCGATGAGCACTCACAAATTTCCACTCTATTTTGTGTAGATTTTATGTTAATAAACTAATAGTTACTCTATCGATGAGGTAGTAGTGAATAATTTAACTTATTTTGTAGCTTCCAGTCGGGAAATTGCGTTGTTAATGTAATCGAAACTGGCGTTTTAAATGGCCAGACACCACCCCTCTAAAGTAATTTGACATCGCAACGCGTAGACATCGTTGCCTGTGTTCACTGCTCATTTCGGAACACCACAAAACCCTGAGATAATAATAAGTACTTCGACGTCTCAGTGCAGGACCCGATTTTCCAAAAATTGGCGTCAACTTTGGGGTGCAAAGGTGCCAGTGGTCAAATGGTCAAATATTCTTGAAATAAGCTTGGACATGAGAATTTTTTCCACTAAAATATCACGTTAGATAACGAAATCTACAGAACTTGCGCTACCGGCTGTAACCACAACAACGACAGATATCACATGAAAATCTGTAACCTAGGTTTTATATTTGCAGACTCACGCGAGGAACAAGTTGACCATCTCGCCGAGCAGCCCGAACTCCGTGAGCGGCTCGGCCGCCACCTCACACACCGCCTTCAGCACGCACCAGCGCCCGGGCAACCCCGCGCTGAGGGCATCAAACAATAATTCCAAAATGAACTTGCTGCTTCGTAAAATTTGTGGTAGCAGGTTGATGATGTGTAAATTAACCTTAGTACTGTTCTTCATGAGCAAATTTAATAAATACGAGCAACTTTTTCAACTTGCAAATGATCACATTGGGATAAAATTGACAATTTGTATTCAACACAGAAATGGAAACTCATGTTTTTCTTGATCAAAAATGGGCATAACAGAAAGTGCATATTATGGAACTGAATCCCAATGGCTAAATATGGGAAATTAAACCACCATAATACACGAAATAAGCCCTGAACGTCCAACTAAAAACTCGCCTGTCGAAGGTTTTTTCGATGGCCAGAAAGCCCAGCAGCCTCTGATGGTCCAGGGGCGACATGATGACGTCGACAGCTTGGGGAGGCAACCCCTCGAGAGACTCTTGCCACTCGCTGTGTTCCCCCTCGTATGCCTCTCCCCCCAAAGTGGAATTAGAATCAGAATGCGGGATATTATGATATTGTAATATCCCTATAGATAAGGGATTTTTGTTTCCATCGGGTTGGTGGCCTTCCAAGTCTTTCCGCAGACCGCTGTATGAGCTCCCACCACTGTGCTCCCCACTCGCCACCGGCGCTCCTACTGCCGGGCTGACTTCTGAGTGGGATTGCGGGGGTCCGTAACCGCCAGGAGGAGACTCTGGGGGTCCGTAACTCTGTGGAGGAGACTCTGGGGGTCCGTAACTCTGTGGAGGAGACTCTGGGGGTCCGTAACTCTGTGGCGGAGACTCCGAGGCTCCGTAACTCTGTGGAGGAGACTCTGGGGCTCCGTAACTCTGTGGAGGAGACTCTGGGGCTCCGTAACTCTGTGGAGGAGACTCTGGGGCTCCGTAACTTACAGAGAAGGTCTCTGGGGGTCCGTAACTTATCGAAGGGGCCTGAGGTGGCCCGTAGCTCCCTTGGGGTGACTGAGGAGGGCCAATGTCTTCATGAGTAGACGAACCATAGATCACAGTTTCTGGACGAGGAACTCCATAACCTTTTTTCTTCTCTTTTGGAAACTTAAAAACATCCTTCAGGCCTGTGAAGATCAATTTCTCTGATGGTAGTTGGATGACAAACTTGTACTCGATGTATTTCCCCAGTACTGAAATTGGAAATCATCTGTGTCATTAAAAAATATACGATTTCAATAAAATGTAATGTAACTTATATGTTAAGAATTAATAAGTCAGTATTAGTCGTGATACAAATTAGTCAGGAAATTAGTCAGTATTTTTCGTATTATAGAATTGAGTCGTAGAATTGAGATTATTTAGGTAACCTTAGGGGGAAAAACAGCTGTATCTAATGAAAAATTGAGATTAAGTTGCAAGTGGATACAATATAACATCCTCGCATTAGAGTCTGAACTTGAGGACAAATACAAGTGGTACTTTTCAAGTATGTCAGAAATTCTGATAAAAGAGCCAATTGGACGTGATGCTAGTCCATTCAAAATAAGAATCCTAGCAATTGCTTCCGAATTCACCAGCTGTGTTTCACCCGCAGCTCCAAAAAAATGTTTGTGGATTGACGAAGAAATTACACGCAACTCATCGTACTGCGAACATGAAAATTGACAATTGGTAGATGATGGAAATTGGCTTGTGAGGACTTTCGTAAATTTGAGTTGAACATGCAGCTACTGTAGCAGAAAAATGGATTCATAATTCAGAGGATAAAAAATGATTGAACTAAACTTGTCAGGACTGAATCAATAAACTCATGCATGAGACATGGCAGTTGTGTCTAAGGAGAACTTCTTATACATAAGGAAATAAGAAATATAATTTTTGCAGATTCTCGGAGAAAATGGCTACGTAATATTTTCCGATAAACTTCTTATTATCCACGAAATAAAAACACTACACTGAAATCTTCCTCAAAAACTCATGCTGCTTTGGTCGTTCTTGCGAATGTTGGAGGCAAAAAGCACACAAGCGAGGCCTACGTCTGGAAACGGCCCGTGAACCTGTCACCGAAGAAAAGTTGTGGCGTGAAACAACTCTTCAGTGAAGCGACTCACGTTTGTTGCCCGAGTAGAGACTCCCGACTGGAATATCCAGCGATGTTTCTAAGGTGAGAGTTGACCCGTCTGGAAAAGCCAGATACCTTCTTTGGCGTGACTTCACCTGCAGGTACAAAAGCGAAGCAAGTCTGCTAAGATTTGGAAAATAGCATTGGCTTCACACTTTACCTCCAGACTGAATTCTTGTGCTTTAATGGTTTAATCTATTAGATGATGCATAGGAACAATGACCCGCATATATAATTAGCATCCTAGCAAAAAATTTTCAAGACGAAATGAGTCCCAAATGTGAGGTATTCAGGCTGTATAGAACTTTACATCCAGGTCACCTTACATCCAGGTCACCTTACATCCAGGTCACCTTACATCCAGGACTCCTTACATCCAGGACACCTTACATCCAGGACACCTTACATCCAGGACACCTTACATCCGAGTTAGATCTAGTATACCTTCCATCCGGTAGACTTAATCCCGAAAAAACTTTCATCCGAACCACACGCCCCACACGCGGAACCCCACACAGCCGCACGCCGCGCAAATAACAACACGCGTCACCAACTCGCAGAAGAGCGCCACCTCACCGCCGTGGAAGTTCCAAGTTGCAGGAAGGACAACGTAGCAAGAGAGAAAAATCTCCCATTAACGAGTATAAAACTCCTGTCGTTTACAAAGCAACTAAGGCAATTATAAACTCTGTAGAGGAAGCTCGCATCTGGAATTATGAATAAGGCTTTGTTCATGTCTAGCTCATTGTAAGTTAAATGAGAAGAGCTATCTTTATGCTGTAGTTTGGCTGATTACCATTGAGATTTGAAAATTTACGTGTTTACAGAAGACTAGAACGCGTCATACATGTAATAAACGCCAACGTTATCTCCATTGTTGGTAGTTGTCTTTGAATAAAAAACAAACATCAGTACATCATCATGAGGCACTCGTAAATATTAACTCAACTCATACCGTATGTCTGAAAAAAAAAGATAAAGATCTAGATCTATAAAACTGCCCAAGACGGCCTACTATTATGCAAATCTCTTCACACGAAAAACATATCAATAAAAATCGAGCGTATCGGCTCAAACCAGAAGCAAACTAAACTTTTATTTAAGATTGGTTCGCGGTCTGAATGGGAGACACTCACCGGCTCCAGGGTCTCAGCTCGGAGGGAAGTGAATGGCAGTGCGCTGGTGAGCAGGGCCCCCACGTCCCCCCTGCCGAGGCCACGCAGCTCCCCGCACGGCACGGCCCCCCCAAGGGCCCTTGAGGCCTCGAGAGCTGCGCTGCCGAGGCTCGTGCTTGCGACGACTCCAAGTCGACTCAAGCAAATTATGCCGGCAGCAATGACCCAAGTTCGGGCGCGGACGAGCACACGTGTCTCTGTGCCAGGCTTCAACGCAAAAATTGAAGCGATCGCCATAAAATTAGGAACGTATTGCAATGGCGAGACTCGGCCGGACGGTATTAGAGAGCGCAGAAGTTTCGAGGAGGTTTGATGCGCGGCGTTGGGCGCGTGCGCACGACACAACTTGTCGCCAGGCACAAATTCGCAGGAAACTCTCGTGTTCTTCGGGCTGATCATACCGGAGATTGGCGTGCTTCCTCCTGCACTTGCTCACATCGTTAGTTGAGAGGCTAACGAAGCCTCGTCTAAAAGAAACTGCAAGTCGATCAGAGAAAACAGGTCAACACTCCAATTTTTCCGAAGAGTGCCAATAGCGAGACAGACAGAAGGGATTCAGTTCTATCGGAAGAGGAAGGCTGGAAACTTGGGCTTTTTCGTAATTTTTGTACGTCGCGCAATTATGCAAATGCAGGCTGGCTCAAAATTGCGGCAACGAAGCGCGGATTTGTGCGTTGGAAGCAAAACTGTGCGTCGGATTATACAAATCAGGGCTGAGGACAACCGTACGAGTACGATACTTGGAGCAGAGGCAGACAGCAGCACAGTAATGGCTCCTGGCTTGTAAGGAAGGGTAAGGGAAGGAAGGAAGATTCTATGAGAGTGAAGCAACGAAGCTAGGGAGTAGAGATGAGAGAAAAATGTCTCCGTAAGTTTCATTATTTCTACAGCACGTCAGTGATACGAACAGAGCGATCAGGTATAAATAAGTGCATACATGCGGATTATATAGAATCAAATAATATTTCCATCCCTTTCTGAGTAGCATTAAAATTTTATCACGTAAAATTTTCAAACTGAATGCAGAATCGAACTTACCTGAAAAAACTGATACTCGTGAGTATACTTATCTATAACTACCTGGTCAGTGTTGTTCAGCAACTGCGTAATATTAATGTATTAATGATCGACTCATTGCGTTCGTCATGAATTTAATAAATTAATTCAACCCATTCATTCTAATTCGAGGGCCCTCGTGCAAGACCAGGACGTCAGGGAAGGAACGGCACATAAACTTCAGTTGAAAAAAAAAATTTTAAAGTATTTCTAAAAAACTTGTGTAATGACAAAAATTTCACAATTATTTGTTGTGCGACATCAACTTTGTTCTGACATGGCAATTCGCTGAGAAACAAATGTTTCGTGTCTGTCAAAGTTTTACTTACAACTTAATTTTGTGTGTGAAAGTTATTTTAAAAACAACAGACTTTTGCGCGAGAAGCGCTGGATTGCACGCCTTGCGGCTGCGATGTACAGAACTTTTAGCTTTTTCCTCTGTATCTCTACGGTAGCGCTCGCCACAAGCAGGGTTCTCGTATACTTAAGAGAAGGCGGAAATAGTGTTTCATTTAACATCGTTTCTATCGTTTCTTGTCCTTCACTATCTTTTCTTTGCGACAATCCTTTTCCTCGCTCATGCAAGTTCAATTATTGTAAACAAACCAATTAAGGATGATTGTGTGGTTTTGCATCCTCTATATTAGAAGCGAACTGTTTCTCTTTCTTTTACTATCTGCTCTTTATTCCTTAAGATCGAAGGGGCTCATTGAGGAAACTTGACCCTATCAGCACAAGTGACCAAAAAAACTCAACGTTTCAGTGTATGAGCTTTAGTTTTGCAGTCAGCGTGTAAGCACTTAGATCGAGAAACGCGAGCTCACACAGATCTTTCTTTCGAAGCGAAAGGAGCAAGTAAATGTGGCTCAAGTGAGTCTGGCTTAATGAAACTTTTTAGCAGCGTCATAAGTAAATTATCATTATTTATAATTTTTCATGATAAATTATTGATCATTTTTACTCATCACAAAATTTTCTATGGCCTGGAACAATGCAGGCCTGTGAGAGGAGACAATTCATAGAAGATGAATTGTGACCGCTAGTAGGTCTCAAGGCGGGAAGAAAAACAATATACTACGTCATTATCATCATTGCTTCTGAATTTTTATCTCAATGTCGAGCATTAGGGCAAAATTTTTTAGCACGTGAACGTCATGTTAAGTCCCAAAACTATTGGTTATAACTAAAACACGAAAATTATATTTCTCAACACCACTTTACTAAGGAAAAACGTATCATAGCGTACTCACAGTCACGGATACGCACATATGCAGATTTGCATTCTTTTCTATTTTTGCCAAACCTCGGCGTTTTGTGTCACCTTCAAGCTCAGCAGTTTGCGCTGGTCCGGACTTGCTCTGTCAGAGCACCAATGTTTCCTGCCGGGAAACATAGACTCCGCTACCGCAAAGTAAGATTCGAGGACTAGTCGCATGAAATATATTCAATGATTCAAAGTTCAAGATCGCATCAAAAACATGCTCCCGCTTGTATTTTTTGTCAGTGCCAGTGTTCTGCGACCACACTGCATGTATGCTTAACTACATTCATCCATCAAGAAATCCTTCAAAGCTCTTCCCAATTTTTATTTTACCTCAAGAATCATCCGCATCTTAACACAACTCTATTCATCCAATCTTACTCGAAAACCGGAAATTCTACCCAGCCAAACCCTAGGCCATCAAATGCCATTCAAGACACTTCCAACGCACAGCTCGTTCTGAAAATTCTCAAATCCACAAAGATTTTGAAGCGCGCCTCAGTAAATGAAGATAAAAGGAATAAAAACTTGAAATAAATAAGGGATGAACAGATAAGTAAATAAGTTCACAACATAAATGAATACATAGCTCACGACACACGGCACAATAGGGACCAGAGCACCGCCCTTACAAGAGGCACAACGTACAGGGCAGCAGGGCGTAGAGCTATAGATCACTGTTGAAAAAACAGCCACCTTATTGTGCGATGAGTTGCTCTCCAAGCAGAATATCAAGGAATGAATTTGAAAGTAACTGGGTTCTTCATATTTTAGCAGCACCACATCGCCAAGTCGACAGTTCACACGATTGAACAAGGTAACAAGTAACAAATAACACACAAGTAACATATAGCAGGGCCAACTAAAGCAACATTGTCAAACGCTACTAACGCAACAAATAACACATCCCACCACGCAACAAACACCATAAATCAACACACACCGTCGAGCAGCACACACCACCAAGCAAAACACTCCACCAAGCCACACATCCGTCACTACACCCCACCACACAACACACCCCACCACACCCCACCACACAACACACCCGTCACCACACCCCCCCACACAACACACCCCACCACACAACACACCCCACCACACAACACACCCCACCCCACCACACAACACACGCGTCACCACACCCCACCACACGATACACCCGTAACCACACCCCACCACACCCCACCACACCCCAACACACCCCACCACACAACACACCCGTCACCACACCCTACCAACAACACACCCGTCACCACACCCCTCAACACACCCGTCACCACACCCTACCACACAACACACCCCACCACACCCCACCACACAACACACCCGTCACCACACCCCACCACACAACACACCCCACCACCCCCAAACCCGTCACCACACCCAGCAACACAACACACCCGCCACCCCACCCCGCAACACAACACACCCGCCACCACACCCCGTAACACAACACAACCGCCACCACACCCCGCAACACAACACACCCGCCACCGCACCCAGTAACACAACACACCCGCCACCACACCCCGCAACACAACACACCCGCCACCACACCCCGCAACACAACACACCCGCCACCAAACCCCGCAACACAACACACCCGCCACCACACCCCGTAACACAACACACCCGCCACCACACTCCGCCACACAACACACCCGCCACCACACCCTGCAACACAACACACCCGCCAACCCACCCCGCAACACAAAACACCCGCCACCACACCCCGTAACACAACACAACCGCCACCACACCCCGCAACCACACCCCGGAACAGAACACACCCGACACCACACCCCGCAACACAACACACCCGCCACCACGCCCCGCAACACCACACACCCGCCACCACACCCCGCAACACAACACACCCGCCACCACACCCCGCAACACAACACACCCGCCACCACACAGCGCGACCAGAAGAGAAGCAGCGCGTTATATAGCCGCCGCTGCAGCAGCTGCCGCAGCTCCTTATTGCATCAACTTTCTTCCGCCGCGCGCCTGCATTGCACGGCGAACTGGATCTCTTGTTATCGGGTCATGTTTTGTGGTGTGATTGTGTGAAGAGATTTACTATGTACAGGGCGTATCTGTGGTTTTAATGTAGGTTTGTTCTGTCAATATCCCTTGTAGCAAATCCCTGCTCTCATATCCCCTCACCACATCCCCGTCCTAACATCACTGGCACCCCATCCCCATCCCAAGACCCCAAGCAACGCATCCCCATCCCAACACCCAAGGCACCACATTCCCGTCCCAACACCCAAGGCACCACATTCCCATCCCAACACACAAGGCACCACATTCCCATCCCAACACCCAAGGCACCACATTCCCATCCCAACACACAAGGCACCGCATTCCCATCCCAACACCCAAGGCACCACATTCTCGTCCCAACACCCAAGGCACCACATTCCCATCCCAACACCCAAGGCACCACATTCCCATCCCAACACACAAGGCACCACATTCCCGTCCCAACACCCAAGGCACCACATTCCCATCCCAACACACAAGGCACCACATTCCCATCCAACACCCAAGGCACCACATTCCCATCCCAACACCCAAGGCACCACATCCCCATCCCAACACCCCAAACACCACATCCATCCCTACATCCCACAACACCTCAGAATTCCGCACCATCCTCCCGTCACGGCCGCCGTTTGCACGCGCTGCTGCTCTCGTCTAAATTTATTTACCAGGAAAAATCTCTCTTTTCCACGGGCGCATTTTGCCGTCTCTCCTCGCGTCTCGATTGCGCTTGTGTTCGCCTACCCGGCACCGTCCTGACCCTCCTTCGCAGCCACTCTCCCGGGGCTTTTTAATGTTTCTTGCTGTTGCATTTTCATCTTCTCTGCTACAAAGTTAGGGAAGCCTTCGATCCTGTGGCTGCTGCCTAGGTATCCCTCCCCGAATTGGGGTCTTTATTTTTATTCGGTTCTATCTTCTGCACTTGAAGCCTGCGTGTTCTCGTCGAGTGTTTTCCTTGTTGTTGATTCCTTCACTTCAAATGTGAGTTGAACGTTCCGCTAGATGGCTTGGTTTTAGGATTTTTCTCTACAATAGATTTCTTACTAGCGTCAGTAAATGGGTCAACTGCTCTGAATCTTTGATATCTTTTTTTCCGGTTAGTGATATTTTTATCTGGTTTAAGACCTCTTTGTTCCCATCAAAGATCACCTCACCTGGAAAATGTTAATTGCATCACCGCGGTTAACCATTCATTTCATGTAACTGGCTTTTTGAGCTGGCCCCTTTCTGCTTCTGATAGGGTCTGCTACAGGCGGTGGTTGAGCTCAACATCAGGAAAGTTTCACCATAAACTCAACATTGATTGAGCCCAAAATTGCCTGGTTGCGTGCCTCAACATTTCGACATGCAACATTGTACATATGTATCAGGCAGAGACCCAGTCTAACTTTTTCACCGATGCATTTATTATTCATCCGCCCTGTGCAGAAGCTATACTTGTACTGCGAAGAAAATCATGGATGCTCCTTCAAAAAAATTAGATTAAGGATAGCAGGCGCATTTTGTCCTGCCTCTCATTGTCAATTTCGGAGGCGGCCGGCAGTTGTCAGTATCAGAGACAGACGATTATTGACAGTATATTTAGTGCCAGCGGACGCTAATCATTCTCATATATATAAGCTGCTGGCAACTGTGGATATAAGATACAGGCTGCTGATTGTTATCAGTATCGGTGATACAGGCTACTGAAACTCATCAGTGCCTACATGTGATCAGGCTACTGACGGTTATCAGTATCAAAAAAATAAGCTGCCAACAGTTATCAGTATTAGTGCTATGCCCGTTAATTTCGCTAGTAATAGTAATTAAATATATATTATAAAAGGAGCCGCGTCCGTCCGTCCGTCCGTCTGTGTGTCACACCCACGAGCCGAAAATGTGAGATCACTTTGAAGCTTTTCAAGAAAATCACAGTTCCAAGAACAATAAATCAATTTCTAAAATCTTTGGCCTTATACTAAATGGTAGCCAGGTTACTGGTCATACTAATTTAAGACATTTCTTTTCGCGTCATCAATTAGAAATATCAAAGCATCATGATTAATTTCAACAGAAGGTCCAAAGAAAATTTCTATTTGAACAAATACATGGATTGTGTATTCTGGATACCATAATGCAAATGAAAGAGAATTGAATTGCGACATAAATATAATGCAATAAAATGATTTCTTGTATTTCTTAAGCTTTATCCTTGTTGCTATCAAAGCTATCGACTCGAAGAGTGTGACACACGGACAGACTGACAGACAGACGGACGGTCACGGCTCTTTTTATAGTATACATTAGCGATACAGACTAAAGACATTTATCAGTATCCTTGACTGCCATCACAGCTTTGGATGCTTTTATCAGTGTCTCAATGATTATGATGTCACAGCGAGGGAGGCTGCTGACAGTTATCAGTTTCAAAGTTGCAGGCTGACATACAGGCAGCTGACCGTCGTCAGTTTGGAGCATAAGTTGCTGACAGTTCATGTTAAGACTTTCCATGATCGTACGGGGCAGATTGATCAAGTTTGGTGCGTATATGGATAGGTTTGAAAGTATACACACAAAATCGTTCAAAATTGTATTCTAATAAGCAGCTGGAAGTTCACTTCATCTTTAAACATGCACGTTCATTATTTATCATACAAATCATGCAACTGAACATTTCAACGTATTTTTTTAATGTAAGCTATATCCCAGCATGGACGTTATGAAGCATGTGTAACGCGCTAAAAAGTTCGTGGGTAATTTGTAATTGGTTCTTTATTTTACAGCCAAAATATAAACAATAGTTATGCGATTGCATCCTGTTAATAAGGAATTATTTCAAGAGTTAAAGCAACTGCGTGCATGCAGCAAAAAGTTGCAATCAATGCACTGGGGTTCTAATTCCGTTGTTTCGTTACGAAAATTCTTGTACAGGGGTTTGCGCTGCTCGCACCCTTACTCCTTCAGTGTAACCTCGTTGCAGGAAGGCTTCATTTTATGTACACCTCACATTCCCCCGCTGGCTTGTAGCCTCGACTGCGTGGTGTAAATGTGTTTTGTGACCGGATACTGGACCAACTGTCCATAGTGATTGCGTGTAATTTCGTGTAAACCTTATTGCCTTTTTCAATTCTTCAGATATTCTGAATGCAGCACCGCCAGTGTTCAATAAAAAGAGAAATACATAATTACTCTGTAGCTATTTATAAGTCATTATTTAGGGGCCAGCCGACGTGTGTGGAGATTCACGATCAGAACCTCAACAAACAAATATCTACGGAAAAGCTATCCAGATTACGTTAAATTCCTCTTCATGTGTGAGACATTACGTTTCCAGATAATGTTTTTGATAAAAACTGAATTTCGGGTTGCTTGCCTATCATAAAATATGATATCTTAAGTGAAAAAAGAGATAATTTAATAAAGCTGCCAGGCAAATTCATTGCTGCCTTCTATTAAAACAATACAGTCTTCAAAAAACATTCGATTATCAACAAAAAATTATACCGTCATTAATAAATGTTCCATTAATTCTAAGTACAATGCTATTTTGATAATAAATATTACGTTCAACAGTATATACAAACATCGGTAATATATATTACCTTTTCCACAACTCTCAAGAACAAATACATCGTTCATGAATAAATACTGCAATAAATTCTCTCCATTACCATCAATAAAAAATGCAACTTACAACAACATATAAAGCCTTCAGAAATAACTGTAACCTACAGTAAAAACTCCAACTTTTCGTAACAAATACCACCTTGGGAAACGGATACAACTTTCAGTAACAAATACAGCCACCAATAATAAGCACGTGCATTAATTATAACTACAATCATGAGCGACAAATGCTACCCCTAAAAAATCCCCCATCATTTCATAACACCAAGCACCTCATGTACTCACATGTCTCGAATCTCATTAGTCCCAACCGTAAAACTCTTCATCAGACGTTCACATACTCGTAGTAAAACTCGTAGTCGTCGAGCGAATGTTGGCCAGGCGTGGGGAGGTTGGTGGCGTTGAGCTTCCCCGCATAGAGGGCACTGAGGCCCCGCTCGAAGAGGAGGTTGAGGTCCACAGGACACGCTGGGAAGTGCGCCGTGCAGTCGCCGTCGTACAGCCCCACCTCCTCCGCTGTGATGTACTCCAGCATGTCCTCGCTGCCCTCCCCGTACCCCGGGCTGTCGGGTATAGAAAAGGATTCATAAGCTTTGGCGATGCGCAGAAAGTGTGATGTTGGCACCCTGTTGTTGGTTCACTTCGGCTAATTTGTATTATTGGAATGTGAAATTATTACTTCGAATCATGCGGTGAACATGATCATGGCCACTACTCACGCCATGAACATGTTGATCATGTCCCCCAAGATGCCGAGGTCGCGCAGAGGCTCCGCCGCCACCTCACACACCGCCTTCAGGAGGCACCAGCGGCCGGGCAGCCCCGCGCTGTGGGGGCACGGTAGCGGTACACAAAGGGCACGGTAGTGGTAAACAAGGGGCACGGTAGCGGTACACAAGGGGCACGGTAGTAGTACACGAGGGGCACGGTAGTGGTACACAAAAGGCACGGTAGTGGTACACAAAAGGCACGGTAGTGGTACACGAGGGGCACGATAGTGGTACACAAGAGGCACGGTAGTAGTACACGAAGGGCACGGTAGTGGTACACAAAAGGCACGGTAGTGGTACACAAAGGGCACGGTAGTGGTACACAAGAGGCACGGTAGTAGTACACAAAGAGTACGGTAGTGGTACACAGGGAGCACGCTAGTGGTACACAAGGAGCACGCTAGTGGTACACAAGGAGCACGGTAGTGGTACACAAGGAGCACGGTAGTGGTACACAAGGAGCACGGTAGTGGTACACAAGGAGCACGGTAGTGGTACACAAGGAGCACGGTAGTGGTACACAAGGAGCACGGTAGTGGTACACAAGGAGCACGGTAGTGGTACACAAGGAGCACGCTAGTGGTACACAAGGAGCACGCTAGTGGTACACAAGGAGCACGGTAGTGGTACACAAGGAGCACGGTAGTGGTACACAAGGAGCACGGTAGTGGTACACAAGGAGCACGGTAGTGGTACACAAGGAGCACGGTAGTGGTACACAAGGAGCACGGTAGTGGTACACAAGGAGCACGGTAGTGGTACACAAGGAGCACGCTAGTGGTACACAAGGAGCACGCTAGTGGTACACAAGGAGCACGGTAGTGGTACACAAGGAGCACGGTAGTGGTACACAGGGGGCACGGTAGCGGTACACGGGGGCACGGTAGTGGTACACGGGGGCACGGTAGTGGTACACGGGGGGGCACGGTAGTGGTACACAGGGGCACGGTAGTGGTACACGGGGGGGGCACGGTAGTGGTAAACAAGGGTCACGGTAGCGGTACACAAAAGCACGGTAGTGATACACGGGGGCACGGTTGTGGTACACGGGGGGGCACGGTAGTGGTATACACTGTGGGCACGTTGGTGGTACACGGGGGGGCACGGTAGTGGAACACGGGGGGCAGCGTAGTGCTACACAAGAGACACGGTAGTGGTAAACAAGGGGCACGGTAGTGGTACACAAGGGGCACGGTAGTGGTACACGGGAGGGTACGGTAGTGGTACACAAGAGGCAAGGTAGTGGTACACAAAGGGCACGGTAGTGGTACACAGTGAGCACGGTAGTGGTACACGGGGGGCACGGTAGTGGTACACAAGAGGCACGGTAGTGGTACACAAGGGGCACGGTAGTGGTACACATGGGGCACGGTAGTGGTACACGGGGGGCACGGTAGTGGTACACAAGGGGCACGGTAGTAGTACACAAGGAGCACGGTAGTGGTACACAAAAGGCACGGTAGTGGTACACAAAGAGCACGGTAGTGGTACACAAGAGGCACGGTAGTGGTACACAAAGAGTACGGTAGTGGTACACAAGGAGCACGCTAGTTGTACACAAGGAGCACGGTAGTGGTACACAAGGAGCACGGTAGTGGTACACAGGAAGCACGGTAGTGGTACACGAGGGGCACGGTAGTGGTACACAAGGAGCACGGTAGTGGTACACAAAAGGCACGGTAGTGGTACACAAGGAGCACGGTAGTGGTACACAAGGAGCACGGTAGTGGTACACAAAGAGCACGGTAGTGGTACACAAGGAGCACGGTAGTGGTACACAAGGAGCACGGTAGTGGTACACAAAATGCACGGTAGTGGTACACAAGGAGCACGGTAGTGGTACACAAGAAGCACGGTAGTGGTACACAAGAGGCACGGTAGTGGTACACAATGAGCATGGTAGTGGTACACAAGAGGCACGGTAGTGGTACACAAGAAGCACGGTAGTGGTACACAAAAGGCACGGTAGTGGTACACAAGGAGCATGGTAGTGGTACACAAGAGGCACGGTAGTAGTGCACAAAAGGCACGGTAGTGGTACACAAAAGGCACGGTAGTGGTACACAAGGAGCA
This sequence comes from Morinoia aosen, assembly GCA_030386875.1. Lineage (NCBI taxonomy): Eukaryota > Metazoa > Arthropoda > Malacostraca > Amphipoda > Talitridae > Morinoia > Morinoia aosen. Next base: position 13,305,679 of record CM059567.1, on the reverse strand, counting down.
TGGTAGGGGTACACAAGAGGCACGGTAGTGGTACACAAGGAGCATGGTAGTGGTACACAAGAGGCACGGTAGTGGTACACAAAAGGCACGGTAGTGGTACACAAAAGGCACGGTAGTGGTACACAAGAGGCACGGTAGTGGTACACAAGAGGCACGGTAGTGGTACACAAGGAGCATGGTAGGGGTACACAAGAGGCACGGTAGTGGTACACAAGAGGCACGGTAGTGGTACACAAGAGGCACGGTAGTGGTACACAAGGAGCATGGTAGGGGTACACAAGAGGCACGGTAGTGGTACACAAGGAGCATGGTAGTGGTACACAAGAGGCACGGTAGTGGTACACAAAAGGCACGGTAGTGGTACACAAGAGGCACGGTAGTGGTACACAAGGAGCATGGTAGTGGTACACAAAAGGCACGGTAGTGGTACACAAGAGGCACGGTAGTGGTACACAAGAGGCACGGTAGTGGTACACAAGGAGCATGGTAGTGGTACACAAGAGGCACGGTAGTGGTACACAAAAGGCACGGTAGTGGTACACAAAAGGCACGGTAGTGGTACACAAGAGGCACGGTAGTAGTGCACAAAAGGCACGGTAGTGGTACACAAGAAGCACGGTAGTGGTACACAAGAGGCACGGTAGTAGTGCACAAAAGGCACGGTAGTGGTACACAAGAAGCACGGTAGTGGTACACAAGAGGCACGGTAGTAGTGCACAAAAGGCACGGTAGTGGTACACAAAAGGCACGGTAGTGGTACACACAAGGCACGGTAGTGGTACACACAAGGCACGGTAGTAGTGCACAAAAGGCACGGTAGTGGTACACAATGAGCATGGTAGTGGTACACAAGAGGCACGGTAGTGGTACACAATGAGCATGGTAGAGGTACACAAGAGGCACGGTAGTAGTGCACAAAAGGCACGGTAGTGGTACACACAAGGCACGGTAGTAGTGCACAAAAGGCACGGTAGTGGTACACAATGAGCATGGTAGTGGTACACAAGAGGCACGGTAGTGGTACACAAGAAGCACGGTAGTGGTACACAAGAAGCACGGTAGTGGTACACAAAAGGCACGGTAGTGGTACACAAGGAGCACGGTAGTGGTACACAAGAAGCACGGTAGTGGTACACAAAAGGCACGGTAGTGGTACACAAGAGGCACGGTAGTAGTGCACAAAAGGCACGGTAGTGGTACACAAGAAGCACGGTAGTGGTACACAAGAGGCACGGTAGTGGTACACAAGAGGCACGGTAGTGGTACACAAGGAGCACGGTAGTGGTACACAAGAGGCACGGTAGTGGTACACAAGAGGCACGGTAGTAGTGCACAAAAGGCACGGTAGTGGTACACAAGAAGCACGGTAGTGGTACACAAGAGGCACGGTAGTGGTACACAAGAGGCACGGTAGTAGTGCACAAAAGGCACGGTAGTGGTACACAAAAGGCACGGTAGTGGTACACAAGGAGCATGGTAGGGGTACACAAGAGGCACGGTAGTGGTACACAAGAGGCACGGTAGTAGTGCACAAAAGGCACGGTAGTGGTACACACAAGGCACGGTAGTAGTGCACAAAAGGCACGGTAGTGGTACACACAAGGCACGGTAGTGGTACACAAAAGACACGGTAGTGGTACACAAGGGGCAGGGTAGTGGTACACGGGGGGGCACGGTAGTGGTACACGGGGGGGCACGGTAGTAGTACACGGGGGGGCACGGTAGTGGTACATGGGGGCACGGTAGTGGTACACAAGAGGCACGGTAGTAGTACACGAGGGGCACGGTAGTGGTACACAAGAGGCACGGTAGTAGTACACGAGGGGCACGGTAGTGGTACACAAGGGGCACGGTAGTGGTACACAAGGGGCACGGTAGTGGTACACACGAGGCACAGTAGTGGTACACAAGGGTCACGGTAGCGGCACACGGGGGCACGGTAGTGGTACACGGGGGCACGGTAGTGGTACACGGGGGCACGGTAGTGGTACAAGGAGGGGCACGGTGGTGGTACACACGGGCACGGTAGTAGTACGCGGGGGGGCATGGTAGTGGTACACGGGGGCACGGTAGCGGTACACGGAGGCACGGTAGCGGTACACGGGGGCACGGTAGTGGTACACGGGGGCACGGTAGTGGTACACGGGGGGGGCACGGTAGTGGTACACAGGGGCACGGTAGTGGTACACGAGGGGGCATGGGAGTGGTACACGGGGGCACGGTAGTGGTACACGGGGGGGCACGGTAGTGGTATACACTGTGGGCACGTTGGTGGTACACGGGGGGCACGGTAGTGGTACACGGGGGGCACGGTAGTGGTACACAAGAAGAGACACGGTAGTGGTAAACAAAGGGCACGGTAGTGGTACACAAGGGGCTCGGTAGTGGTACACGGGAGGGTACGGTACTGGTACACAAGAGGCAAGGTAGTGGTACACAAAGGGCACGGTAGTGGTACACAGTCAGCACGGTAGTGGTACACGGGGGACACGGTAGTGGTACACAAGAGGCACGGTAGTGGTAAACAAGGGGCACGGTAGTGGTACACAGGGGGCACGGTAGTGGTACACGGGGGGCACGGTAGTGGTACACGGGGGGCACGGTATTGGTACACAAGAGGCACGGTAGTGGTACACAAGGGGCACGGTAGTGGTACACAAGGAGCACTGTAGTGGTACACAGGGGGCACGGTAGTGGTACACGGGGGGCACGGTAGTGGTACACAAGAGGCACGGTAGTGGTACACAAGGGGCACGGTAGTGGTACACAAGGAGCACGGTAGTGGTACACAAAAGGCACGGTAGTGGTACACAAGGAGCATGGTAGGGGTACACAAGATGCACGGTAGTAGTACACAAGAGGCACGGTAGTGGTACACAAGGAGCATGGTAGGGGTACACAAGATGCACGGTAGTAGTACACAAGAGGCACGGTAGTGGTACACAAGGAGCATGGTAGGGGTACACAAGATGCACGGTAGTAGTACACAAGAGGCACGGTAGTGGTACACAAGGAGCATGGTAGGGGTACACAAGATGCACTGTAGTAGTACACAAGAGGCACGGTAGTGGTACACAAGGAGCATGGTAGGGGTACACAAGATGCACGGTAGTAGTACACAAGAGGCACGGTAGTGGTACACAAGGAGCACTGTAGTGGTACACAGGGGGCACGGTAGTGGTACACGGGGGGCACGGTAGTGGTACACAAGAGGCACGGTAGTGGTACACAAGGAGCACGGTAGTGGTACACAAGGAGCACGGTAGTGGTACACAAAAGGCACGGTAGTGGTACACAAGGAGCATGGTAGGGGTACACAAGATGCACGGTAGTAGTACACAAGATGCACGGTAGTGGTACACAAAAGGCACGGTAGTGGTACACAAGGAGCATGGTAGGGGTACACAAGATGCACGGTAGTAGTACACAAGAGGCACGGTAGTGGTACACACAAGGCACGGTAGTGGTACATTAGGAGCAGGGTAGTGGTACACAAAAGGCACGGTAGTGGTACACTGGGAGAACGGTAGTGGTACACAAGGGGCACGGTAGTGGTACATAGGAGGCACGGTAGTGGTACATGGGGGCACGGTGGTGGTACACAAAAGGCACGGTAGTGGTACGCAAGGGGCACGGTAGTGGTACACAAGAGGCACGGTAGTAGTACGCGAGGGGCATGGTAGTGGTACACAAGAGGCACGGTAGTAGTACGCGAGGGGCATGGTAGTGGTACACAAGAGGCACGGTAGTGGTACACAAGAGGCACGGTAGTAGTACACGAGGGGCATGGTAGTAGTACACAAGAGGCACGGTAGTAGTACGCGAGGGGCATGGTAGTGGTACACAAGAGGCACGGTAGTAGTACACGAGGGGCACGGTAGTGGTACACAAGAGGCACGGTAGTAGTACGCGAGGGGCACGGTAGTGGTACACAAGAGGCACGGTAGTAGTACACGAGGGGCATGGTAGTAGTACACAAGAGGCACGGTAGTGGTACACAAGGGGCACGGTAGTGGTACACGAGGGGCACGGTAGTGGTACACAAGGGGCACGGTAGTAGTACACGAGGGGCACGGTAGTGGTACACAAGAGGCACGGTAGTAGTACACGAGGAGCATGGTAGTGGTACACAAGAGGTACGGTAGTGGTACACAAGAGGCACGGTAGTGGTACACAAGGGGCACGGTAGTAGTACACGAGGGGCACGGTAGTGGTACACAAGAGGCACGGTAGTAGTACACGAGGGGCACGGTAGTGGTACACAAGAGGCACGGTAGTAGTACACGAGGGGCACGGTAGTGGTACACAAGAGGTACGGTAGTAGTACACGAGGGGCACGGTAGTGGTACACTAGAGGCACGGTAGTAGTACACGAGGGGCTCGGTAGTGGAACACAAGTTGCACGGTAGTGGTACACAGGGGGCACGGTAGTGGTACACAGGGGGCACGGTAGTGGTACATGGGGGCACGGTAGTGGTACACAAAAGGCACGGTAGTGGTACACAAGGGGCACGGTAGTGGTCCACAAAGGGCACGGTAGTGGTACACAGGGAGCACGGTAGTGGTACACAGGGGGCACGGTAGTGGTACACGGGGGGGCACGGTAGTGGTACACGGGGGGGCACGGTAGTGGTACACAGGGGGCACGGTAGTGGTACACGGGGGGGCACGGTAGTGGTACACGGGGGCAGGGTAGTGGTACACAAGGGATACAGTAGTGGTACACAGGGGGCACGGTAGTGGTACACGGGGGGCACGGTAGTGGTACACAAGGGGCACGGTAGTGGTACACAGGGGGCACGTTAGTGGTACACGGAGGGCGCGGTAGTGGTACACAAGAGGCACGGCAGTAGTACACGAGGGGCACGGTTGTGGTACACAAGGGGCACGGTAGTGGTACACAAGGGGCACGGTAGTGGTACACGGGGGGCACGGTAGTGGTATACGAAGATCGAGGCCGCGCAGTACACAAGGAACAAGACAAATGTAAGCAATCGCTGTTACATGGAACCAATTTTGGTGCAGGGGCCGGTCTATGAACTTTCTTTCCTGCACCACAGAACCAGCTGTGGGCTGGTTGCAGTCTGTGTGGCAGTCATGGATGCAATGTATGTGCTGCGAGTTAAAAAAGCGTTGAGTGTATTCCGTGACAGTCCTCCTTCACGGAACGTAGATATTTTGACCTTCGCAGCTCCTGAAATATTCTTATCACCTCACCTGAAACTTTACCTCAAGCCTGCGACATATTCACGAGTTATAAGTCATGTAAACGATCATTTCCAAGCGTTTTTTCAAACAATGTTAGCTATTTACGAGCATGAACGTTATGAGGAGAGTTAATTATGCCAGAAACTTTCAGGAAAGAGCAACGAATTTGTGCATAATACTTCATAACTAAAGGATGAGCAAGTAGTGAACCCTTAATAATTTCTAAGTGCTCATCTCAATTTGTTGCAATGAGCTAATTAGGAATAAAATCTTTTGAAATTAGGCTACCCCGACAGTACGCGTCCTCGAGGCAATAAAGCATTTTAGTCAGCCAGGCTCCGCTTGAAGCAGGCACAGTATTCGTCACTTCGCCTTCAGTGAGGTCTGACACTGCCCCTGTGGGAGGCAGATCTCAAGTGATGAATGTGTTCTACATTCTTTTGTGAACCATAAATGTTCCAATTGGTGACCTAGTGTCCTGCAATGAAAGTAATCCTAAAACTATCCTAGAATAAAGCTGCTCTCGCTAGCTTCAGTAGATAATGTGGTGAATGGAATGAGTATCGTTTTTCGTTCTTTCAAGCTAGTAACTGTTCGATCAGCGTAATATACGCTTAAATTAAGACTCAGTTAGAAATCGTTAATTTAGAATAACATTTCCAGAGAAAAATCTATAAGTTAATGACCTTAGTCGAGCCCGCGAGTAGTTGTAACTCAATCTTTCTATTGCTATAGTTCTAAGAAATGACTTTCTGGTGTGTGGCTTATGAAATTGTATCGTTCAATTTTGTTGTTCTTGAAAGGTTTTAATATTAGCGCTTCATCTTTTAAAAACATTCTTAATTACTTATGATGCCTTGACTCTGGACAAAAGACTTGAACTCGAGCAACTCTTGTTTGTTACGCAACACTTGCTCGTATTTTCTTAGTGGCGGCCCTCGTACAATTTCAATGTGACTCAAGACAACGCCAGATAAACTTCATTCTAATTTGGTAATGCAAAGTAGTGCTTGGAAACATGTCTACTTTATTTTAACCAAGCAATGCACAGAGTCACACAAATGCTCATCAGCATCCAGCTTGAAAAATTACGTTCTTCATAACATTAAATTGAAACAAATACACAGAACATCAACACAGAGATGGAAGTTTTAACATGGACGCGAGACGCATCTTGCATCGCTGCTGCGCTAGAAGCTGCGTCGCTGTGAAAGATCATTTCCAACACAATAAATAACTATGGAGAGATCATCGTGTGATGTGTATGAATTTCATGATTTCTGGATCGCACGGAAAGTTGGTGTTTAGAGAAACGCACTATAAATAGATAAATTTAAGTAAAAAATTTTTCTTAAAGAAAACACGAGTTCTGAATAAGCAAAAAATGTAAAGTAATATTTGAAGATGTATTTAAAAATGCAAAAGAAGGAATACAGTATTCTGCAAACTCGCTAACTTTATACATCTCATTAGAAGGCCTAATTCCCTTTAATGTTACCTCATTAAATGGTTTAAAGCCCTCCAAAGTTATCTCATCAAAAGGCTTTCAATCCTTTGATGGGTTTCATCCAGTGATTCATGACGTTCACGCACCTGTCAAACAGTACCATTATTAGAGAAATGATTTTTACATTTTTTTAACATTCGCGTATTGACATTGTACGCAAAAAATCAGTTCTTTGTCAATAAAATGAAACAAATTGATTCCTAGTACAATGCTGTTTCAAAAGATAATAGTATTGAATAGCTTAACAAATTAGCAATTTACCTAAACGGCACACCACGCTTTTAAATTTCCTCAGCAGGTTATGTTCACAAACTTGTTCAATAGAGTGAATACTCCAGCTTGCTGAAAACACATATAATTGACCGTGAGAACACATAACATTCTTTTGATGATATGAAAAGCTTAGCAAACTGTTACAATGACAAGGAATTCGAAACACCTCACTCTATGTCTCTTTCTGAATACAAAATACCGCTCGAATACGCGGCCAATATCTTTCACCCAAATGGGAAGCTCCCGAATACGTGCGTATTTTTTACCCATGTACTACACCACCATGTTTTGTTAACATAGAATGTCATTGTCAATATTTATTGGCTGCTGCAGCTTGCATGAGGCCAGCTATAAGTCATATTTGTCTGAACAAAATAGAGAGCGTCAAAGCTAAATTAATATCGTTAGCGACAAGCAAACACGGCACCGACTTTTAAATTAGATCACTTGCCATATCACACACTCGCTCCCGGGCAGGCAGAAGATAAATTATTTTCAGCCCTTTTTATCGCCCATGAATGAGCAAGTGGGCACTCGCGCAAGTTCAGCATACTTTACTCCGCACAAAGACAAAAAATTAGGAGTGGATATTTGTGGGATTTGACGCTACCTATCGGCGCTGTATGTTATGCAAATCTAAGCAAGTTCCCAGCTGCATGAACTCGAGTCGATTCAGAGTACAGGGGTGATCAGCCTCCACTCCAATATCACCAGCTTCAAAACTCCTAGCGTGCCAGCAGGAAAACAACACCATACAGAGGGACACAAATCTGCGAGTTTTATCATCACAGCGTGATGCTTGGGAGTCGTCGTCTAAAAAGGCAGCTTAAATACGCCCGTTTGAAGACTGTAACATGTTTCAGGGGCCTAAAAATTGCCTGCTGGCCCTGACACAACAGGATTACTACATTCGAGCGCCGTTACGTCGTCTTGAAACGAACGCAACGCCACTTCCTGGCTCGTCTGCCCTCACGACGCACTCGAGTGCTAGGCTCGCGAGCGCATTATGAAGCGCAACACAAGTGTGCTTTTACTGCCCGGAGAATTACAATTACCCTGTGCGTTATTGCCTCTCATCTTTACGTCAGGTCACATGTTCCACCCAGCTAACGTTTCCAATTCAACATGTTAGTGTTCTAGTCAGTCATGAACGCAAGCGTGTTCATGCCTTCAGATTAACGGGCGAGTTCTCAGGAGTTACGGTCAGCGCGTTTATGATGAAGCATTTAGTCGGTACCTCGTTTTTATGTAAGCCCTGGAGATCAAGAGTTCAGATATCACTGAAAACACTCTCTTACGAACGTGGTTTTAGTTAAACGTGATTTTTAACGCCATTTGGTAATATTGTTAAATGTTATTTTGATGCCAAATTTGATTTTGAAATTTTAGTTCTACTGTGAAATTCCGAGCGAGTGTTGTTAACGCGTTCGTGTTAGCGCATTTGCTAACACAAATTTCACTTGTTTATAATGTCTTACTTCATATTACAATTCCTGATTATCTCACACCGTTCCAAACGACAACCCTGATGGTCTAAGCTCTTATTACAGTAGAAACTCAACGCCTTGTCGAACATTTAGATGGTGAAGAGACATTTCAAGTAGTTCTTATAGATGCAAAGAGAAATCCTAGTGACGATCAATATTCCTATCATTACAAGCAGTTACCAACATGACTGACTGTCGCCTGAGCTGAACGCGATGGAAGCATTGCTAACGCAGCGAGCGAAGCCTCGAAGCGTCTTGAAATATTTCACGTCCGAAGGGCTGTTCAAATTTTTCTTTGCTGAGGAACTTCTGGCACGCTTCAACAGTAACTAATGATCTAGCCCCTGCAGTATGATACAACCAGCTGACCTACATCAGCCCACTGAAGAGTCGCATTGCCCTCTTGAGTGAAGAACTTGATAGACTCAAATTATAAATGACGCTCTAAGCTAAGAGTACAATTGAACAGTGAGATGAGAAGTTGTGTGTTCCATGTGAACTCCTGATAATAAACTTAGTACCTGTTAAAAACCTGAAAAAATACTATTATGCATGGATAGACTTGAAAAGTTTTGTAGCTGAAGTTTACTCATGGGTAAAGATATTGGATGAAAAAGACACGCATTTTTTCCAATCAATTCAATTAAAAAATCTCATTTTGAGAAAGTAAGATGTTTGCAAGTTGTCACAAATTTAAGACCGGGTCACAAGACAATACAAATGTAAAGAAATTCATGGATTTCGTCTCGCAATTAGAGGTTTTGACTCACTGTGTCAAGTGTCACAATACCTAAGGCCAGAAAACTATCCCACCTTGAACATGGTAAGACCGTTGAGCTGCAGAAGCAACATTTGTCACAGCATGGAATGGCAACCCAAAATTGAGCGCATTAAAACAGAGGTTTGTAATTTCCTGACAGACCCTCACAGCTATGAAACGGGGAAATCTAGTGGTAGACTAAAAAATTGCCAACATTGATTAAGAGAATCTGAAGGGTTGTTCGTGAAAATAGGGACCGATCTTCGAGACGATTTTACAGCACCCACGAATGCCAATTGAGGTCCAATAGCAATCAGACTTTACCTGGAGTAAAAGGGTTTGAAAAATAAAAGGCGTTTTCATGTCACAAACCGTATAGTTACCCAGGTACGCAAAATATGAGACGTTTGAAAGTGGTGGAATATTGTCATCCGATTAAAAAATTTTAACCTAGACTGTCCTAATGTCCTTGTTAGAAAATTTGGCACGCCTCATGAAGACGTCTCATTATCATGTTTTTTACGCCGGACGAGTTTTTCATCAACAAGAGAGGCTGGCATTGGAGTTTGTATCCCGGGATCCCGGATGATTTGGGGCTGAAATTTCCCGGCCCGGGCAATCCTTTTTTCCCGGGAATTCCCGGGATTCTCAATAGTATATATATTTCAAGATGTGGGTGAGAAAATAACTTAAAATCATGCTGTTTGATATGATTGATCAATTAGAGAGCACAAGACTGGACTTTAGTGCTATGATATTATTTCAATTTAGATCACTACACAGTGTAGTCTACACTATCTCATAATATAGTTCAGCTATTTAATCAGAAAATATTTTGTGGTTTGGTTTTGCAGGCAATAAAGAATAGACTGTAATAGATACGATGGCAGCGGCCGATTATGTAGAAACTAAAGCCTTTGTGTGGCGATACTAAGTTAAAGATACAACTGGAGTAAGTGCGAAGTGTATAAAGTGAGGCAAGAGTTTACTTTGCAAAGGATGGTCTACCAGGGCTTTGTTACATCTCCTAAAAAGTAAACGCAACACAGTGAAGCCTGGAACTGTAGACCCAATTGCGTCAACTAGTAGCTCAGATAACAGAAATTGGATTGAAACAAAGCGCCCTCAAGTAAGGGAGGCAGTAGTGTGAGCACTAAACGCAAACAAACAAAAATAAAAAGTGGTAAATCTGAAGGATTTGTCAGTTATCGATTTTGTAAATTTCGATGCCTAAGCATAGTTAATTAGATCGAAGTAAACAAGTTTTCTTTTATGCACTTTCCGTCTCAAGTGAGTATTTTCTTAGTTATAGCGGTAAATGACTTGCCGCAACTCCAGTGTTTGAAGCGGCAAGTAATTCAAGGAGCACGTCGGACAGCAACACTGCAATGCGCACTCGCTTCCAGCGCGATCGTCATCATAGACGAAACCAAACCTGCCGCTATACCTCGTTAAATACTCATTTGACGAAAAAAGTGTATAGAAGAAAAGTTGTTCATTTCGATGTTATTACCATGATTCAAGCAACAAAAATTCGAAAATCGATGAGTAGCTGTTTATTCGAGCGCATTCGTCATCAAAGACGAAACTAAACTTACCGCTATAAATCGTAAAATACTCATTTGAGACGGAAAGTGCATAGAAGAAAACTTGTTTATTTTGATTCAATTAATTAGGTTCAGGCACCAAAAAGTGGAAAATCGATAACTGACATATCCTTCAGATTTACCTAAAAAGTTTCGTAAAGGTGCATCAAAGTACACCGGAAGAACAAGTGACCAAGCTTTTAGCAGTTAATTAACGCCGTGTCAGTAAATACAGTTACTAAGAGTCAATTCATTAAAGAATCTTTCTCGGATAAAGGTTTTTCGCTCCCTAAATCGCCAAATACTGGGATAGGCATGGGCAACAAATTACAATAGCATAAATTTAAAATATGAAGAAATCCCTGGATCTCGGGAATTCCCGGGATTGTCTGCCTGAAATCCCAGGATTCCGGGATTTTCATTTTGTCCCAGGATTGCAAACCCTAGCTGGCAGAGGTCGGCAGCGACCGCCGTTGTGTGCCTCAGTTATGAAGCCTTTTTCCTATCTTCCCTCTTACATTGTGGTTCAACAGTGCCATTATTTTGATTGTTTATAGTTCTGCATGTTTGAGCTTCTGCCCAGTCCATTTGATAGTTATGAAATTAAATCCTTATTCTGACGCACGGCAAATTGTTTCTTCCAGTTTTGCAGCTCATGATAAAAAACTATTGATAATGCTCGGTAGACAAACTTCAGGGTTTTGCCCTGATTTAATTCTAACCCTTAACGCGTTCACTGCCGTCACCGCCAATTGGCGTCCTCACACCTGTCAGAAAAGAACTGGCTAAAGGAACTCTGATATTTAGGAAGGAAGGGAAGAATTCATTTATTTATCTATTGATTTTACTGAAGGGCTTGTAGCCTATTATTATTTCAGGGCCAAGGGTAACGGCAGTTACTGTAAATTCAAAAGCGGTACGCTATATAGAGGTCGATAAGAATTTAAACTTTCGGTAAATATAAAGTTCTTCGCCCGGTACCGCTTGAGCACATGTGCGTGAAGCGGCAGCGAACGTGTTAAACCTTAACCGTGCCCAAGGGCCAATCAACCTTTAAACCTTAACCGTGCCCAAGGGCCAATCAACCTTTAAACCTTAACCGTACCCAAGGGCCAATTAACTTCTCAAGTAGATTAGGGCATTTAAAAACCATGATGATCGCATGGTATGATCGCATGCCTACACTGGACTGGCACCTCTGACTGATTTCCTCTCGAAACTCTAAAAGCCGTAGGGCTCTTCTTCGACGAATTTTGCCCCATAAACGAAAATAATGAAGTGTGAACTACTCGCTGACTTCCTTAAACTAAAATTGTTTGCTCTCCCTTAGAAAGAATCAATCATCAAATAATACCCCAGCTGCTGCAACTGCGTATGTTACCGGCTCTTTTAAATGTCACCGTCTTCTCAAGAAGCGCGATGAAAATAAAAGTTAAATCTTTCGGTTTTGTTCTCTTTGGAAAGAGTTTCGGGTTGAAATTTAATGTTCATTCTACTGTTATACTTTCAATACTAAATAAAACAAGGTTAATTAGAAGATCGTTCATCAAGTGATAATTTTCTCTTTCAGTTCCGTTGGTGCTGTCGCGCTCGCGAGTTTGTTTGTTCTTATTTCCTATTTTCTTAGAGAAATGTCACACGCCGTATTGATGAAGAATGTTTCTAACAACAAATTCAGATTCTCTGTTCATCATTCTCATCATATTCCAACGACAAGCACGACCGAGAGTAGCCCTGGAAACGTTTTCTAAGCGGCACATGCAGGGGCGAAGATTCCGCCACATGCAGTGTCGAGTGCCGTTTCATGCAGAGGCGCAATGGAACCCACAATTTTGTTGGCATGTTGCAGCGAGCGTCCATTACGACGGAGAGCCCTCATTTGCGCGGCGATGGATGGTTCTACCAACAGGATAGTGCAAAGATTCCCAGTGACCATCTCACCGAGACTTTCTTCCCGAAAATGATGTCGCTCTTTGCCGTTATCCAGCCTATTCTCCAGATTTGAATATGATGAAGAACGGTTTGAATGGAAAGGATTGTTTGAATAAGTGGACGACAATTTGAGATAATAATTAACCTTCATGATGCTATCTTCACCTTTTTGAGTTATCTTCCTCCTAACCTTATCAGAAACCTTCATTTCAATCATGAAGCGTTGAACTTTAGAAGTTATCAGCAAACATGGAGGCAAGACTCGTTACTAAATCTGCATTTTGTTGACTTCAACTTGGTTGTAAAGGGTCTTCTACTTTTTTGATAAGCTGGTCTTAAATTTTTGAACAACCTGTAAACTGCGCATTTACTTAAAATGTGGCTGTCTAACTAAATTGTGAAGTAGATGTTTGCACACAATCATCTTATACTGCGTAAACGTAGCTAAAATACTTTTTAAGTTGATTTTTTCGAAATGGTATTTTTTTAAATTTAACCAGTGCCAAACTTATAACGAGCGGGCAAACTTATAATGTGCACACCAGCACAGCCAACATACTCACTGTAGACTGCAAGGGCAGCTAATGAGCTCGCAGGGCAATCCGCCTCAGCTGAGATGCACGAGAATCTATTTAACTCAACTAAACAAAAATATCATCACAAATGACAAAAAGACTTGCAGCTCGAGAGCGACGTCGTATAGGAACATTCAAGCCAAGCACGCGCGAGCACTAAGCTGCTTTTACTTCGAAAAGCAACATAATTTTGGCAGAAAGCCAGTGTATGATGTGCTGCGCAGCTTCGTAAGAGAAAACCTTTCTAAATAAATAGCAATGAAACAAAATTAATATTAAGAATGATAATTGAATGCCTGACAGGAGTATAAATTCGGACTAAGTAACTTTTTATTGAAATAGTGCACGAAAGGGAACTGATTTTAAATCCCGGCTTGTGATGCCTATAGAAACTAGTAAACCACGATTCACAGTCCTACATCCAGCTATTTTTTCGCTACAGTGTAGAGTATAACTAACGAAAGAGGAAAGGCAAATCCTTTCGTTACAATTCGTTACAAGGCAGTACTAAGGAAAGGATATTTTAAATTAGTAATTGGAAGCAAATGTCGGCTTGTATTTCTACTAAGTTTAACTATGAAAATGGTAGTAAAGAACAAGGCTTTGATACGTAACATATTTAAAAGCTTTACTGGTGAAATTGCAGGTTTCGACTCAATGAGTCATTCTCGACAAATTGCTCTGAAATAAAATTGAAAACATCCAAGTTAAATGTAAAAGTAAGTAAAACTAAATAAAACTAAATAAAATCGCTAAGCGATTTGCAAAGAAAAGGTGGCTTGGGAGGCATTTAAAAATGGCTTTCGTTGTAAAATATAAAGGGATTTCATAATGCGCAGATTAACGCGGTTGTTCTATTTCGGGGTGTTAAGTATTGTTCTATTTGAAGTTTCGATAAACTTTTTATAAACGTAAGTAAAATCATTTCATTTCTCTTGTTCCGGTCCATACGTGAACCGTCCTGCAGGAAATACCGGAAGTGTAAAATCTGAAGAGTTTCGGCCGCTGCTGCCGGCGATAGCTTTATGGTCAGTCAAAATTGAGAGCTGGATCTTAATATCCTCACAAAGAATTTCCTCCCTAAATCCGGTTGAGTTACTTACCTATTCATGGCTCTTCACTTCAAGCGAACCCACACCTCGTCGGGAGAAAGAACTGCGCACCAAATTGCTTAGACCGACGTAAATATAGCGCTTTTCTGCCATGGTTCTCGGAAATGGCCTGCCCAGTATTTTCTCAACAAATTTAATCGTTTCCAATACTTACAAATTATTTGAAGCGCAGGTATAAGTAAATTTGTAAGTTAAATTCGGTCAGAGGCTTATAGAATTCATTCTTACGTTGTCGAAAGAGATTCCATACGTGTTGTGGAGAAGCGGTCTGTTACCCTCTGCGTCTGTGCACTACGTAGGCTACATCCGTACTCAACTTCTGGCATTGATGGCCGTTTTACTTCCGTGGAAAGCAAATACCATGAGTTATGAATGATAAAAGAGCCTTTTATTACCAAAAGTAATTTCCTAAGTCCGTTTTCTAAATACTTTATTGAACTTAAAAACTTTCTGCCTTGAAAAAAATTTAGGAAACATTAAATAGATCAATCCAATCGAAATAATCGAATGCTATTGCGCGAAATCTTTTTTTACAGTAGACTTGGTTGTTTAGCTATAGACTGCGATAACATTCCCAGGATTGATTTTCCAACTGTGACTCATAATAGGTTTAATCGGCTATTATGTTGAAGTCAATATTAAATTTAAAATTCCTTCCCGTTTTTAGAAGGTTTAATTCAAGTGAAAATGAAAAAATTGTAAAATTTAAAGCCGTGCGTAAATATCGAACCATTGTTGAGCATGATTGCTCCGGAATGTCGAGATCCTTTGAAATTAATCAGTTCAATGGGGCGATTTTCACTGTTTGCGACCTGCGAACACATTCAGTGAACTTTTTAAGCTACAACGATCATCCCTGAACTCTGCGCCTGCACTCAATCGAGTCTCATCCACTAAACCAGAAAGAGTGAAAGACTGCACATGAAAGCGTCAGGCATAAATGGTCAAAGCGACAAAAATCAGCGAAAAATCTTGGAGCACCATTGTCAAAACTGATTCAAGTTTCCCTCTTCATGTTAAAAAATGCCTCCAACTCGCAGACCTCTAGAGACAGGAACGAGTGCACAGAGCTCCGCTTCTGAACTTCTGAAGAATAGCTCGCGAGGAGGAAAGAATTATCTCTTCTGATGATAATCTATTCTCAGCAAAGAAAAAGTTTAGTGCTAAAAATGACGGGCTACTCAAAAATTAGCCTGATGAGAGCCTAAATGGTGTAAAGGATGTTTTTGGTTGTCGTCGAAAGCAGGCATGCGTCATTGTTGGTACAGCTGACTCCAAAAAGTGAAAACCTTTTCCCGTTTTCGTCAAGAAACCACTTGCTGAATTCAGATGCATGTATTGGTTCAACTTGACAATGCCCGCAGTAAAATGAAGAAACCCTTCGAAATCATGACTTAGCCCTTTAGCTAGACGTCGTGCCCTCGCACGCATCCTAAGAAAAAACTCAGCAGAGATGTCTAGCGAATTTTCCCGAATTCTGGAGTATGGAAATGTGATCTCCATTTTTCTCCGATTTGAAATCCCTGGACTTCATTGTTCGGTTCATGTTGGACGCTGATGCCTATGCATAGCCTCGTGCTTCTGTCAACGATTTGAAGTTATCCCTGAAGAAGACATGGCAAAATTCGGCAGGAGCAGCAGCGTGCATCAATAGGAAGTTTCAGAGGGAGACTGCGGAGAGTCGTCCAGCCAAAAGACAGTTGCTGGACAATGACCTAAGACAATGTTTTGCGAGACTTTTAGCCACCCTCTATAATTGAAACAAAGTTAGTAACTTGATTGTCAGCGGGCTTGGTTGATCTTTTGTCCCCCTCATCGTTTTTCCAAAGCCAACTATTTGCGTAAAATTTAATTGAATTAAAATAAAGTATAAAATAAATGAAGAGCATTCACGTGATAAAGAGTACCTTAATTATCTTAACAATAATAAAAGCTGTTGAATGAATACCTGAACACAGCGTAATGACTGAAAATTTTAAATTTTGTTATTTATTTTTAAAATTGTAATTAATTGCGTTAAAATATTTGCTGCTCGTCCGCATCCGAAGATATAATACAAGGAAACTCGGAGAGACGTTTAAGCCTGTATCATCAGGTACGCTCATCACACACATCTAGGGCAAGTTATCGAAAGGTAATCACATGATTCAAACTTAGTAGTCCATGGGATTTAAATTGGAAGAAATTGCAGTCGAATTATTAACTTAAAATAAGAATTTCACGATTTACGCCTCATACGATTTATAATTATCGCCTCAAGATTACAGAACTTTATCCGGTATTTTTGACGTGGCGAGGCATTAATATGAGTAATATTCAACCATGTTTCATTATGGTTCTCAATCACTAAATATTTATTAACAATTGCTTACTCCCGCAACTTTATCCTTACTCGGAGAGTAATATCCTTTATCCTTACTCTGTAGGTTTAGTCGTGTTAGAGATGCACAGCTGAAAAGCCTTCCGAAAAATGTAACCCATTTTATGATGCCTCACCGACAGATGATCGAACAGAACAGCCCTTGGTGATTGTATGGCCGCACGAATCCGTTCATACTCTAAAGAGACAAGTCGAAACCTGGTGTACGCCCTTCCGTCACTGAAAAATCGCCAGGTCAGTGTGAACGTGAATATCTACCGAAAATTTCATAATTATTCTGAAAATTATAACTATTATAGAGGATATGGGATAAAGAAGTATCATCTACAACTGATTCATTTCAGTTTGTCAAATGAAATTCCTACATCTTCTAAAGTCGTAAAAGACACTCTTACTCACGCGTCCATCATGGCTTCGAGGGACTGGAAGCCAGCTTTCCTTTGAGCGTCCACGCTCTTAGCGTATGTTGAGGTCGTGGGCGGCGGCGCTGGGGCCGGCTGCGGGACTCGGTATATGGCGAACGAGGGAGCCCTTGTGGTTGTGGTGGCAGGTGCAGGAGGAGCAGCAGCAGGTGCAGGAGAGGCAGGAGCGGGTGCAGGAGGAGCAGCAGCCGCAGGGGCAGGAGCAGGGGTAGAAGCAGGTACAGGAGAGCTGGGATCGTAAGGGATGTGGTGGTGGTAGTGGTGATGCTCACCCTCACGCATGCCGATGTAAGACACAGTTTCATTGGGCAGCCGAATGACGAAACGGTAGTTGACAAACAGAGCCAGCACTGGAATTTGTGAGGGAAAGCAAAGTAAGTTCCAATGAAATGGACTGTCACAAATTTGAATTGAAACCGTGATTTTCAGTTGATCGGATACCTGTTTATTGTTTTTATATTACCATTATTTTAGAATGTTTGTTTATTTACACGCTCGGGCTGCTAGGTAGGGAAAGTTTTGCGTAATACATTCAGTAAACAGAAAGAGCGAAATCGATAGTTTTTTTCTTGTAGAGGAAATAGCAGAAATCCTACTGTCATACTCTAAGTGTAACTCAAGAATGAATTCAGAAACTTTTCATGTTGTGCAAGTCGGAATGAAATAATCTACATTATGAAAACTCAGAGCAAACTACGATCAAAAATAAATTAAGCTACAATTGAGACTAAACCATCTCTACGATTGATGGTTCTTGAATAACTATTTGTTAAAATTAGGTAGCGTTTTTTCAACCCTGTATAAGCTATTGGAGTACTACTGGTCCACCCCCCTTTATTTGAAATAAGAAAGAAGGCGAAATGAAAGAAAGGCCTTAAGAAATAAAAAAAAAATTAAATTTTCAAAAAATTTTGTGATTTTTTGAATTTTTTTTTGTGATACAAGCTCATGTATAAAGTCAGGGTACGAAGTCAGATTCATCCCATCTTTATCGCTGGCATTGCCGAGCGAAAAGAATATATTTAATCATAAGGCTGGATCTCAGATTACACGGGTCATAAAATAACGACCGGCTTTCGTGCTATGGTCTTGGGAAAGATATAAGAGAGACGTTCTCAAACGAGAATTCCTTCCCGTAGTAAATGGGATAATTCGAAGCGCGGGCATATACAGCCACATAGTAATAAAAACACGGGACCCTTAGCCGGAGCTGCATCTAGCGTGCTGTCGCGGTCGACCTTTAATTAATGTGCCGTAGCGGGAGGCGGGCAGGGGCATGAGACCCGACCCCTCTCCCCCAGCCGCACCCCGGTTGGGTGGAGGGAGGCGAAGCTCAGAACCTTCTCGCCCCGTTGCTGCCCGGCTCGTGCAGTGACCCCCCCCCCTCCCTTTTGGGAGGGGGAGCGCTGTCCAAGCGAGAGTTATGTCGGACGAGCAGAGGACACTTCGCGGGTAGCCGTCGTTGAGAACGGTGTAGAGAGCCGTGGTCGTGAACGGACGTTCTAGAGTGCAGTTGAGGATTACGTCGAACAGCCGGTTTTGATACTTAGGAATTTGAGTTGCTAGTAAAAACCCATATTTTCAATAGTTAAATTTCGAGACTATGTTCGAGTATAGCGTGGCACGATCAACAAAAATCCATTGACTTGTTTTGAGGGCGCATGATTTCACGCGTTTGCTATACGCGTAAGGGCTCATCCTTTTCGGTGGTTCGTGTCGGAACGTATGCTAGACGTTCATTTTGGATCGGGTCCCTTGGATCGTGGTTGAGTGTCTGTACACGCTCAGTGGTTTGGAGTAGGGTGTCTGCTAAACACCCGGTGATATCGTGAGTGAATATATGCAAAATACTCCCTGAGCTCAAGTTGTCGATTCTTGTTAGCAGTTGTCAATATTTGTCTCCTGAGTATGTCAGTATGTGTGGTTAACCCTCGGGTATTTATGTGGGACTTTCATAATCGCCGCACTCGTGCCGTCCTTCCAGTCTTGCAAAATAAATGAGAAAAAGCGTCAGGAGTCGTCTCTTACCTCTCATCTCTCTCAAAAGGGCATAAGAAACACGTGCCGGCCATAAGCCATCGCTACCAAATTGACAATCTGAGTTAACGTAACCAATCCTTTAATTTTAGTCGAGGCTATCTCTAAGCCTCGTGGTGGCAGCTAGCTATCGTCATTAATTCTCATCAGATACCTCATGATTGACGCGGATTAAATGAACTTTAAGGCCATAAGGCAAGAAGGAGCGGAAGAAAAACCCGAACCATACACTGGTGCCTATATGCGGTGGAGGAAACTAGTCGCTGAGAGAGAGAGGAGGTAATAGAACTATTAGGTGGTGAAAGATTGAAAATAAAAAGGGAGAGGAAGGAAAGAACCAGAAGCAACCAGTCCAGAGCTGCAAGCGAGCAGCGGCGTCCAAGATCAACAAAAACTGTAAGTAAACACCATTTCATTTCATTCTGTGTATGTCTTCAACTGCAAATTTTACTTATTTATCGTTTTTCTGTTCGGTGTGTGTCGTGTAAGCGTAGCCCTAACAGATATAGCGCATATCGCGGTGCAGCCAGGAAGTGTCATTTTCTGTGAGATTAGAAGCAGGCCAAGCCATAAAACCTTACAGCCAGTCCTTGAGCGCGTGAAAGCCAAAAGAAAGTGAATTTCAATTTGGTAGGGATTGCTGCACCTGAGAAGTAGAAGCATCGAAGATTCTTTAAGAATAGTATATTTCTTTTATGTCTTCGGAAGAAACATTTGATTCTCGTGCTCTTTGTTGTAAATTAGGTACATATTGGGTGAATATTGTGTTGTGAGCAGGATTGCAAATTTAGGGATTGTTCGTGCAAATCTAGTTTGCAAATAGATATTGTTGTGTCATTCTACTCCGTTATTGGGGGTAAATCAACGATTCGTCGGTAGAAACATCCATTCAAATGTTCGTGTGTTCCCTAGGAAAGAAATAATACGTAGCAAGTCCGCATTTTATCGGTCGCTCCTTATCGGTGTTTGGGGAAGAGATCAACACTCCACACAAAAGTTATTCGGTTGTCCAAAGAAAATATATAATATTTTTGTGTGTCGTGGGCTGAACTAGGATCAGTGAGATGATTATGCAAGAATAACATTGCAAATTGAGGGAACGATTAACGTAAATATTTACGCAAAGTTGTGCTGGTATAGGACTCGTTTAATTAACGGTATTTGGTAAGGAGATTCCCTCCTGACTTATGATTTGATGCCCTACGCATGAGAGTCCGCATCTCGGTAAATTTTCCAGTGGGGCCCTCATATTTCCTCTCTTGGATACACCCAAGAAAAAATTTTTTTTTGTGTGTTTATGGCTTGAATACCAGTATTTATCGTAAAAATTAGAGGTTCAGTGTAGTGCGTGTGCGTTGCAACTGCAAATAGATAGATTGAAAAAAAAAAGGAAATTTTGTGCTGATCATCGTGGAGTTCAACCTGCAAAATGGGAAAGAACGAAGATAGTAACTCGGGAAGTGCTGCTGCAAATAAACAGGACGCAGGAACCGATCAAACAGCGGCAAGCGGGCCAGTGCTTGGTAAACTGCCAAAATTCGACGGAAAGTCGAACGTGGTGAAGTTTCTAAATACAGTGAAAAAAAGGGCACTCCTAGAAAACTGGTCAGACGCCCGAAGCGCTGACGTCATCAGATATCTCTGCACCGACACTGCGGAAAACTTCCTGGATTCAAACCCCGAGCTCGAAGAATGCGATCTGACGGAGCTGACCAAACGCCTTGAGGATCGTTTCCTTAAAAGCATTTCGCTGACAGATGCACATATGGAACTGGCTGCAATAAAAATGAACCGGGGCACAATCGAAGAGTTTGCTTCGCGACTGGAGACCGCCTCGGCCGCCTTGGCGCATGTTATCGTGGAGCTGCAAAAAACAGCATCTCGCGACAAGCTCTTGGCGAGCGTGTTTATCAATGGTCTCGACCCGGCATTGAAGAAGACAATGGCAACATACGAACCAGAAAGGCTCGCAGATTGTGTCAAGATGGCACAGAAATGCGAAAGGATGCTGGAGGACGAGAAACCACGCCGGCCGATCTGCACGATAGATGCAGTAGAAGCCGCCCCACCCCGGCCACCACCTAGGTGCTGGTCGTGCAACCAAGTAGGCCATTTTTCTCGAGAGTGTCGCAACCCAGCGGTGATTCCGAGACACAATACATTTGCCCAGAACGTACAGCGAAGAACCATAAACTGCTTCAACTGTGGCCAAGCCGGCCATATGGCCAGACAATGTAGGGCACAGTGGCGGTCACAAAACCCAGCCCAGCCGAACCGACAGTTAGGCGAGACACAAGGCCCGAACCACGCAGCCCATCGGAGTTTCAACGGGGATAACAACACACCGTGGCGATATGCACAAGGCCCGCCTAATATAAAAAACTAGCCCCGCCTGCCGATGCACACGAGACAAAGCCGATCATAAAAATAAAAGTGAATGAACAAGACTGCGAAGCATTCCTGGACACCGGATCGGTGTGCTGTCTAATAAGGCCGGAAACGGCTGAACAAATTGTGTCGGCAGGATCAGGTACAGTAAGAATAAAGACGGCCAAGCTAAAGTTAAGTACAGTAAGTGGCGCAGAAATAGATGTGCGGGGCAGAATCGCGCTGAACATTAAGATAGGAGGTAAAACGTACGTGCACGACACGGTTGTAGCGCAGGTCGGAAATTATCCAGGAGACATACTAGTAGGGCTCGATTTACTCCAGCGCATAGGTAAGGTGACGCTGGACATGACCAGTAGATATGGTAGTAGAGTGATAGTGAACGGTCATTCATATGCATTTAAGGACGGTAAGTATGCCGGAGAGTCGATCAATTTGATCAGACAAAGAAAAAGGGTAAGTATGCGACAGTCTGAGGTCGCGGCGGTGCTACCAACAGTGAGCAGTGACGATGGTGAGTATGGTATAACCGACGAGCTACCCGAGGCGGAAGTACCAAGCCTAGAGCATCTGCACCCGCAGCAGCGGGAGAGTTTGTTAGCGCTCATCGGTAAGTATGCGCCAGCCATTTCTCAGCATGAGCAAGATTTAGGACGATGTGACTTGCTCCCACATCGAATTGACACCAGGAACGCGGCGCCGATTGCTACGAAACAGTGGCCGCTACCCCAAGCAACACGCGCAGCAATCGAAGAACAAGTGCAGAATATGCTAACGATGGACGTAATTGAGCCATCAGCGAGCGCGTGGACATCTCCAGTGCTCCTCATCAAAAAGAAGGACGGCACGCATAGGTTCTGTGTTGATTTTCGACGAATTAATGAAGTCACGCTCGCAGACAAATACCCAATGCCACGGATCGAGCAAATTTTGGAGTCCCTCGGAGGCGCATGCTACTTCTCAGCAATAGACTTGAAGTCAGGCTACTGGCAGATTCCGGTCGCGGAAGCAGACCGCGACAAGACAGCATTTGCTACTGAGTCGGCTCAGTACCGATTCAAGAGGATGCCCTTCGGATTGACTACAGCTCCGGCCACATTCCAGCGCTTGGTCAATCGAGTGTTAGAGCCAGTGATTGGAAAAACGAGCTACGTTTTCATAGACGACGTAGTGGTATTTTCGAAGACGTTTGAGGATCACATCGCTCATTTAGAAGAAGTTCTCGCTCTCCTTCAGAAGTCCGGTTTAAAAATGTCACTGAAAAAGTGCAGCTTTGCAAAACCCTCCATCGAATATTTAGGTCATGTTGTCTCGAAGGACGGAATTCAAGTTGACCAAAGGAAAATCACGGCCATTCGCGAGTTGTTACCACCGAAAAAACCGAAAGATGTACGAAGAATTTTGGGAATGGCAGGCTACTATCGAAGACACATACCAAATTTCTCGGAGCGAGTCGCACTTTTGACGGCATTGACTAAGAAGTGTGCCAAGTTTGTGTGGACGAACGAACATCAGGCCGCATTCGACGCGCTCAAATCGGCTCTAGCTGAAGCGCCGGTGTTGGGTTACCCAGATTTCGAGCGACCGTTCAGGCTGCATACCGACGCCAGTGATGTCGCTCTGGGAGGAGTACTGACGCAAGAAAAGGACGGCCTAGATCACCCGATAGCATACTATTCACGGAAATTTACACCGGCAGAGACCCGGTACTCTACCACCGAACGAGAAGCTTTAGCTATTGTGGAAAACGTCCGCCATTTTGCTCGATACCTCTACGGTCGGAAGTTTCAGATCCTAACAGACCATCAGCCGCTGCGATATTTGTTCCAATACAAAGCTACCGTTCCACGGATCGCCCGCTGGGCAGTGCTACTGTCACAGTTCGAATATGAAATTTCGTATAGACCCGGCAAGGAGAATGTGATTCCAGACACGCTCTCACGCGGAGTGGCAGCCGTCCGCCCGACCGTGACGGAAGCGCTGGACCCGTACGAAGTTTTCTGTGCGGAAAAGGTAAGTATGGAGCAGCGCAAAGCACAGCACTGGGCCAAGGTCATCAACGCATTGGAAGGAAAGGGCGAAATGGTGACAGATCCGAACCAGTATAAGGATTTCGTGCTGGACAAAAATTGCCTTTTCTACCTGGAAGTTAAAGACAGTGGAGACATTTACAAACGTGCAGTGATTCCTGAATCCCTAATAAAGCCCGCGTTAATAATGTCGCACGATACGCGAATTTCCGGACATTTTGGGGCGAAAAAGACCCTCCACCGTGCTAGAGAATTATTCTTTTGGCCAAATATGGCACGACACGTGCAAGAGCACGTGAAAAATTGCACGACGTGTCAGAAACGAAGTCCGCACGGGGGCCTCAAAGCAAAAATAGGCGAATTACCGCCAGTCTCACGACCATTAGAAAGGGTGGGGATTGATCTCATTGGAGAGCTGACACAGTCACACGCCGGACATAGATATATTCTGACGATCGTGTGCCATTTCTCGAGACACGTGCAGGCGTACCCATTGCGCGATAAGAAGAGCGAAACAGTGGCGCGAGCATTCATGGACTATGTATGCAGGTATGGCTGTCCGGAACACATCGTGTCAGATCGAGGTACGGAGTTTACCGCCCAAAATTTCCAAGAAATGAGCCGCATTTTGAAGTCCAAGTTGCATTTCACCACGGCCTTCCATCCAGCCAGTAACGGTATGACGGAAGCCTTCAACAAGTTGATAAAGACAACGTTGGCCGCAACAGTAGAGAAGGATCTCACATCATGGGACGAGCAGCTACCTTTCGCCACGCTCGCCCTAAACTGTTCGTATCATGCCTCGGTAGACAACACACCGTACTTTTTGTTCCACGGACGCGACGCTCCTTTGCCACTGTCGGATATTCTGCAGCCCAGGATACTAAACTATGCTTTGGAGGAGAACTTTCCTCACGCCGCTTTTGCCAGATTGCAAATTGCGTTCGAGAACGCGATGTCAGCAAGCCGACATGCACATGACAAAAATGTGAGATATCAGCGCGGGAGAGATCAAGAACTTAGAGTCGGCGATTGCGTATTCCTACGGAATACAGCAGGAAGGAATAAGGCGATGGGAAAATTCCGACCTAATTGGTTAGGCCCGTACAGGGTTCAGGCCCTACCAACACCGATGAACGTCGTAATACGACAAGTCCACGGCCGCCGGCAGGAGATAACGGTACACAGAAATCGACTGAAGCCCGCGTCATTTAAACCAGAGGAGGCTCTCGTAATACGAGACGAGCGTCCCAGCGGCAAGGGGAGGAGCGTCGAGCACGTCACCAAGGAACTGCACGAAGATAGCGATTCGGAGAGTAGCGATGACGAAATCTACGTAACAAGGCCTGAAGTTCCCTCACCCCTACCCACCCCGGCAGCTAGACGTCCTTACGCTCTAAGATCCGCCGGTCCGGTAGAAGAGTAGAGGAGTAGAAGAGAGGATAACATGAGCAAAACTACTATGTAACAAGTAGAGAGGAGATATGCCTACTAATTTCATGTTCTCTTTCAGATTAACCTAGTAAATAAGTAGGTAGATAGGCTGACTAATCTAATTTTCTTTTCAGATTAAACCTAGCAAAATAAGTAGTAGATAAGCACTAATCAAATCCCTTTACAGAATAGCTTAGCAACAACTAGGTTGGCAGGAAAATTTCTGAGTAGTCGACTGCTAGGCAAGTAACTTGTAGATATGCTACCAGCCAGCACGAGCGACTGTGCTCGGAACAGGCACAGGATGAGAGTCATAAAATCGAGAGGCATAAAGGAACTCAGTCCGGGCCTGGGAAGTACGAGTAGAGTTTCGGCAGACGAATAATTGTAAGAGCGTACTAGGCAAATTAGATGGTGCTGGCTGCGCATTTTTGAATGACGAGAATAAAACTTAGATATAATGACTTCACATCGAAATAGGAATTTGATTGCTGGTCAGTTGTTTGAGATGTATAAGGAATGAAGAGGGATTTCGAAGGAAACTAGCCGTCTAGGCAGAGATATAATTAGACAGTATTAAAATCGAAGTATAAGCACAGTCGCAGCAGATGTTTTTCCTTCACATAATACGACCAGTAGGTGGAACGGCTCGTTAGTCCTCTCATAACTAGTAGGTTACAACAACCAATGAGAGGACGGAATTTTTTTTGAGTAGCCTGAGAAATAACTAGTTATAAGCACTAATAAACCATTGCCTTTCAGGTGTAGATTTGAAAATTCCGCAACTGGGATGGGAAGTAGAGTTATCCTTATTGTGCATTGTGCTGTTTAGGGTGAAAAATTCCTTGTAAAGGAATTTTACTGTATCGTCGGAGGGGAGGAAAAATTTAAAAATTTTATTGCTTCAAATGATGTTTAAGACAAAGACCAATAGGCACAATGCAGTCGCTCAGAAGAGAGACGGCGAGTTGAAATTATCTGGGGATGAGTCTTGCTCCATTTCGAAGAAAGAAACCTGAGCCGGAATTGATTAGAGACCGATAATAACGGCTCGAATAGCAGAACCCCTGAGAGCTGTGCAGAACTTATACCGATACACTATATTTAATCAACTCCCATTACGGACATAGTATAAGTAGCAAATACTGCTCTTTAATAATAACGTAGTTAGTGGGAAGGCAGGCTGGACGAGCACTTGCGAGGCAGAGACTCGAGGCGTGAGCCACGAGACAATACAGCCACAGACGGACCATAAAACTTGAGATGCGTTCCACGCTGGCACACATGTAATATGAGCGGCGACACGCCGGAGATTAGAGAAGGCAGTCTGAGCAGAGAGAAGCGCACAGCGATTCGTGTGCGATGCTAATTACGAGATAGATGAGAGAAAAAAATAAATAGAGATGAGCAAAAAGAATATAGATAACAGAGATGGACGGCTCCTGTGCTGAGAAATCAGAGCGTGAACCGCACCGAACCGACGCTAGAGCTGAAATATTTAATGATAAATGTACTAAGGTTATTTTGAAGATTTTCAGGAAGGCGACAGCGAGCGAGGTGCGGGCGTGTGCGTGTGCTAAACCAGCACCACAGTGGCATCCAACAGAACGGAAGTAGCAGACGACGTAAGAGAGAGGGAGAGGCATTCGGCAATGGTAAGATCGGGAGCACTCCTGCGCGTAGGAAACACGGCGTGAACTGTGGAAAGTGTTATAATATCTGGTCTGCTGACGAGCGTGATAAGGGAGATTACGGGAAGCATGACTGAGATTTTTATGCGGTTCCAGAGGCATGTGCGCAATGCTTGAGGCATCGCAGCTGCACCGATACCATGAGTTATGGAAATGCGAAAATTAAGTATGTGAGACTTGGAGATTTATGCGAACAGACTGGCATACTAAGGGACGCCTGAGTATTGCAAACGATACGAAAATCTAGGCTGCTTTTCACGAGAGATCAGCAAATGCCATTCAATAACAAAAAAAAAACAGTCAGCTGACACGGAAAGAATGGGAATTAGGAAAATTCATCCATCATTTAATCATAAGGACCTGCACCACAAAGAATAAAAGAATGTGCGTGCGTTGTCAGAGTGGGTGCTATGTCGTGTGCAGGAGTATGTGCTGTATCGTGTGCAGGAGTATGTGTTGTGTAGTGTGCAGGAGTGTGGGGACTTAGTCATTCAAGTCTGCTAGGACTTGTCATGTTCATGAATTCCACAATCATATATCATTCATCATGTAACATACGCGCTCATTATGAGGCGAAGAAAGGAAAATTTTGAAAATAGGCTCTATATTGATGTCTAACCCATGTAACAAAATTAATGCCCGACCGTGTGCCGTAGGAAACGGCGACGTACATGCATCGAGGGCGGAGACGGAGGCCGAGCGAAGTGGTGCGCCAGCTCGGGACATACGTCGCAGCGCGCAACTACGAGACGTCGTTGGGGCTACCAGACGGGAGTCTGGCGACCGTCTCGGCCGAGACGGACTGGGGGCGGGCGGCCGCGACCCTGGAGGGTCGAGCGCTCATTGTCCACTTCGTCCCGACGCCGGACAAACGCCTGACCGAGGCGACCCTCAGCAACTTGCTGCAACATTTAGTTGTGCCCCGAAACGACGGAAGAGCTCGCCTCTCCAGTCCCGAAGGGGGCCAATATTATGTGAAAATGGCCGAAGCATAGGCGAGCGAGTTGTGGTCGCCGTCCTAGTTTTTTTTTTGTGATATTGTAATTTGATGTCATGTTGTATTTTGTTGCATTGAAATTTGATGTCAGGTTGTATCAGTGTTCGCCAGTCGGGTAAGAAATGCACTGAGGCCAAGACATAGAAAAAGAAATTATTCCATAATTTCTTTTGCGTAGTGGGGGAAGGGTGTATAAAGTCAGGGTACGAAGTCAGATTCATCCCATCTTTATCGCTGGCATTGCCGAGCGAAAAGAATATATTTAATCATAAGGCTGGATCTCAGATTACACGGGTCATAAAATAACGACCGGCTTTCGTGCTATGGTCTTGGGAAAGATATAAGAGAGACGTTCTCAAACGAGAATTCCTTCCCGTTGTAAATGGGATAATTCGAAGCGCGGGCATATACAGCCACATAGTAATAAAAACACGGGACCCTTAGCCGGAGCTGCATCTAGCGTGCTGTCGCGGTCGACCTTTAATTAATGTGCCGTAGCGGGAGGCGGGCAGGGGCATGAGACCCGACCCCTCTCCCCCAGCCGCACCCCGGTTGGGTGGAGGGAGGCGAAGCTCAGAACCTTCTCGCCCCGTTGCTGCCCGGCTCGTGCAGTGACCCCCCCCCTCCCTTTTGGGAGGGGGAGCGCTGTCCAAGCGAGAGTTATGTCGGACGAGCAGAGGACACTTCGCGGGTAGCCGTCGTTGAGAACGGTGTAGAGAGCCGTGGTCGTGAACGGACGTTCTAGAGTGCAGTTGAGGATTACGTCGAACAGCCGGTTTTGATACTTAGGAATTTGAGTTGCTAGTAAAAACCCATATTTTCAATAGTTAAATTTCGAGACTATGTTCGAGTATAGCGTGGCACGATCAACAAAAATCCATTGACTTGTTTTGAGGGCGCATGATTTCACGCGTTTGCTATACGCGTAAGGGCTCATCCTTTTCGGTGGTTCGTGTCGGAACGTATGCTAGACGTTCATTTTGGATCGGGTCCCTTGGATCGTGGTTGAGTGTCTGTACACGCTCAGTGGTTTGGAGTAGGGTGTCTGCTAAACACCCGGTGATATCGTGAGTGAATATATGCAAAATACTCCCTGAGCTCAAGTTGTCGATTCTTGTTAGCAGTTGTCAATATTTGTCTCCTGAGTATGTCAGTATGTGTGGTTAACCCTCGGGTATTTATGTGGGACTTTCATAATCGCCGCACTCGTGCCGTCCTTCCAGTCTTGCAAAATAAATGAGAAAAAGCGTCAGGAGTCGTCTCTTACCTCTCATCTCTCTCAAAAGGGCATAAAAAACACGTGCCGGCCATAAGCCATCGCTACTAAATTGACAATCTGAGTTAACGTAACCAATCCTTTAATTTTAGTCGAGGCTATCTCTAAGCCTCGTGGTGGCAGCTAGCTATCGTCATTAATTCTCATCAGATACCTCATGATTGACGCGGATTAAATGAACTTTAAGGCCATAAGGCAAGAAGGAGCGGAAGAAAAACCCGAACCATACACTCAAGTAATTTTACACGACCCGTCAAAAATGTATAATAATGTTCGACAAATCACTTGACGCACGTTCCTATTTCCTAAGAATTCACGTGATATTCATTCCTACTCGAATGTGAAGGATTAATACACTGGAAATTGAGGTGTTGACGAAGCATGTATCACAGATACGCTCATCGCACATGTGCACTTTCGGTTGGCTTCGGACAGACATACAGACAGAGAGACCGACACCACTCTTATTATAGTATAGATTGATGGTATGTAATGTTAGTTAATATCTCTGAAATACGCATTTCTAAATAACATTTCAGTTTAGACCATGTTTTTATACGAGTATCACATTCGCTTAACAACATGTTCAAAACAATTAAATGAGAATATAGGAAGATATACATGCACGTGTTAGTAAGCTTGAGATGGTTTACATAGTTAATATATATTAACTGCTTAATGTAGAAATCAAAACCATGGATAAGTGAAATTGTACACGAAAAAATCAATTCATTCTATCATAGGTTTACGTACAGTCTTGTCAGTTATTTTCATAAAATATCTTTCGTTGAGTTGTGTACGTCACTAAATTGTTGAAAAAATGTTCCTTTTACACAAAAATATCCTTCCACTTTATTATCTCATGGGCACGTTAACATGCTTCATCAAATGATGGCTGTCATGATAACTTTTTTAAGTAACTCCCCTGGGTTTGAATTCAAACTTCGATAATTTTACTTGGATTCCAGAGATTTTCATGCGATCCTTCGTGATTTCAGTTTCAATTTCAGCACTTTTATCTACAATTTAATTATATTTGAGTTGATGTCAGCAATTTGTATCATTATTTAATTTACGTCCTCATGATTTGTACAATATCAGGAATTCTGATTTGTGCAAATGAAATTTTAATTTTTACTTTTGGGTTTCAATTTTTTGTGTGATGTTTATTTGAACTTCAGTAAATTTAATTTGACTTTCAGTACTTTCAATTTTAACTTCAGTAATTTGAATTTAAAATTTCGTAACCTAAATTTTAGTTCCACTAATTTTGATTTGAACTTTAGTAATTTTAGTTTAAGGTTCCTTAATCTATCTAACTTGATAATACCCGTTGTGCGTATATTTATATATTTGTTTAGTGTCCGCTTCTTAAGGAACATAGGTTGTCTGAGTTAGAGGTATCATGGATACCGTATTTCTCAGCATAACATCAAAAGATGGCCTTTACATGCATTGATATGTTTGACATATAATTAGGATAGGTTCGTTTAGGATAGGTTTGGTTAGATTAGGATAGGATAGGTAGGGTTAGCATAGGTTAGGTAATATTGACAGAATTTTTTCACGGGTCCACCTTTAGCGACGACATTGTTCGAGGAATTTACACGGGCCCTGCTACTACCTAACATTACCCTTCGTTTATTTGTTTGGAGTCCGTTTCTTCCATTTCTCTGTCATGCTCATAAAAATAGCCAAAATGACCGTATCTGTGATACGAGTTTCACCAGTGCACATGTGCAAAAATATTTTTTATCACGGGTACTGTTAGGATGGATATATTTGTTTGTCATCCACGTCTTGAAAGTTTGTTCAAGGAAGGTGTTGAATCCCGTCATTTTTGATGGGCCGTGCACACTAGTACTATAATAAGAGCCACGTCTGTCTGTCTGTCTGTCTGTCCGCAGCCAGCCAAAAGAGTGTGATGAGCGTATCTGTGATACAAGCTCGGCCTCATCAACTCTCGAGAGGTTGAATTTTTCACCTCTTACGGCCATTTTTACATATTGCCTTCTGTCTCATTTCAAATAAAGGGAGGGGGGGGGGGGGCTGGACTAGTAGCCATATAAACTTGGGATGATTTAGTGAATATTCTGGCCTACATGTTTTACACCCAGTAACGTTTGAGTTATGAAAGTATTTTACATGTCATTCTATCAGAGACACCCTCGTGAGCGATTGTAACCATTATACAATTTTTTACAAACTTCACTTCGAATGCTTGCAAGTTTTCCCTGTAATCTAATTTATGATGTCAAGACAACAACGTCAGCTGAAAATATTGACCACGAATTTTCCAACAATTTCTGACAACGTATATGCCTAGTTTCGGCTCGACGACAGTAGTTGTAAACAGTGAAGAATTTTTGCACTATTACTGTTAATATAAAAGAATTTCAACCAGCTATTTAATTTTCTAGAGAGGCCTATAATTTGTTCTTACTAGATTAGCCGACTTTCTCAAACCGAAGTTCAAGTGTCGATAAAAAAATTCATCACCAGAAGTCTACAATCCGCACTGAAGCGAAACGCTCTGCGCTAAAGCTTTTATTAAGGTAAATTATTACCTATTACTTTAAAATAGTGAAACGTATTAATTTTGCAGTTCTAGGCCTGTTTTGATGAGGAAGAGCTCCATTGTAATTTGTAATGAAGACCTCATTATTTCTTGATTAAGAGATGTTGACGCTCGATTCTGGGAAGTCTCATGGACTAATTTTAATGAAAACTCTTGTAGTATACCAGTCCTTCATCACACTCATGTAGGCTGGCTCACTGTTCTGTCTAATGTGGAATAGAAGTACAAAGAAAGAAATTATCTGTTCATTTTTGTCTACTATAAATTCTCGATCTCACGATCAGTGCATTGTCCCAACACATTTCGGCCATAGGCGCACATTTACCTTCAGTGCATTGTCCGTGTACATCATCCGAAATAATGCTTATCATTTGCGAGTCGTAGAGTATGTGTAAATGAGGCTGGCAAAAGACAAGTAATAATTACATGTACACGCTCTGTGTCACAGCTCATACCAATGGTGACAATAACTTTGTCTGTTGAGGACTAATTCTTCTTAAATTTATAAATGAACTATTTGGGCTACCCCACGACTAAGTAAATGCATGCATAACTTGGGAATGCTACAAAGAAGGACAATGTATGAGCCACGGATCTCCCCGTTTTGTCTCCCTATTATGCCCCGAAATTGACTCATAAGAGCTATGTAGGTCCTCATCAAACGATGCAGAGTCTGCTCAATCTGCTCTACAATCTTTCAGATGATTTCTCACATCATGAATGTCTAATAAAATGAGTCCGGCATCCAGCTTTCCTGCATGGAATAAATTTACCCTCCATTAACGCTCAATCGATCCCCATCTATCGATCCACGTTGATTGACCCCTACTCATACCCTCGACACCCTCGATCCACTCACCTCAACTCCACTCCTCTATCCATCTCCTATAAAAGTTACCGCGTCATTGAGTTGCGACTCCGCTTCAAAAAATATATTTCTATATCTTATCTTTATACTGCTAATTTTAGAGAATTTATTCCATTTACAGAGGCTAGATGTAGACTTTGGTGTCTCTCATTAACTAATCAGGATTGTGGATATTCCTACTAGTTAACTTTCAATATTAGCCCTATAGCCGCTGCTCCTATCATAACACTTTTGTTCCCAATCACAAATATAGAGCTTGGCTATTACGGTTACCCCGGACCAAGGCATTCATTCCAGAAGAGACTTCAACAGAGTCCACGCTCGATGAATTCCTTCTATTGTTCATCAACGCTTTGGTGATGATCCTGTACTCGTTTCGTTGTGAATTTATATCGGTGAAATTGAGCAGGTTCAGCTCAAGCACTACTGTGCTGTCCAATTCTTCATAAAGGTTTCGAGAAAACAAATACCAATGTCACCCTGACTAGAGTTAACTAAAAATATGACAAATACAATCAGCCTCTCCGTTTTTGCATCACCGACGCCTAAATAAGTCAAATTATGCTTCTCTGTCAACAGTTTTGTGATATATAGAGTCAAATGTCAATTGTGAAATAAATTGTTTTGAGTATCTATATTTTTTCGTAAATTTAAAAGAGAATGAGTTTTGAAATTAAAAAAAAAAGAGAGACAATGATCACATAGAAACTTAACGTGTATGAAAGAATCGCTACCTCTAAAATACAACTATATTGACGTACACGACACGCTTACGAAAATAATTATCTGATTACGATTACCATTGAATAAATCCTTTACGTCCTATCGATTAAACAACTTTCTGCATTTATACACGCAAGTGGCAGAAGTAAATTCGTTCCACAATCTGTGATAAAAATAAAACTTTAAAATCTGATGCAACAGCGGTGCTATAATGAAAAGACCTCAAATTAGGAAATGGGGAGAAATGATGCAGGAACTACGAATAAATTATCGATAATAAAAAATGAAGCCTCAACAACTCGTAACAGCTGAGAAAAATAAACCCAAAAAGAGGAACCTTATCACCTACCGAAATGAGAATAATTCGATGATCATGTAAAAGTTGATTACCTCCCCTGCTGAAGTTGTAACAAACCGTGTGCGCCACCAACACCGCCACCACCCACCTTTATTGCCGGAGTTGTATCTGGCGACAGGCACCACCAACACCACCACCCACCTTTATTGCCGGAGTTGTATCTGGCGAGAGGCACCACAAGGATCGTCGCGAGAATGAGGCGCGACCTGTTTGGGAACGCTAGCAGCAGGCGCTTCTGACGCGACAGAACTTCCTGCTCAAAGATCCCGTGGGTGTAAATTAAATGTACGGCCCCCACGGGGCACCTCATGCGAGAATGGTTGAGACAGATGCCTCACTCGCCTTAATTTAAACGCGACTTCTTTGCCTGACACAGAACTACTGGAATCTCACCGGGGTAACTGCACACGTTCTTATTTTAGAAAGCTTGGTGACCGCTCGCAAAAATGCGTATCGATCGAAGGAACAAGATTATTAAATGAGCTAGGGTGAATGTAACTTATTCATAAAATAATAAATCATCATAAAATATCAGTGAGTACTCAGGAAAGTTTGCGTTTGGAAGTTTAGAATTTAGAAAACAATTTGCATGATAGTTTCGTCGATAGTGTTGGTTGATTTTTAGAGAATTTGTGTCAAGTCATAGGTTTTTTTATCTATATCTTGAACTTTAGGTACAAATTAAATCATGAGATTTTTACAAACGAAATCATAAAATAAATAAGGGTTTCAAAATGGCATAAATTTAGAAAACGATGCATGTAAATTAACCCAGCACATGACTTCATTGCTTCGTACTCGCAGGACTTGAAATGAGCTTCCCTTTGAGTAACTTAGTTGTAATTTTGAACATCTGTTATATTTAACTAAATACATTCACTCCCGAAGTTATTCATGCTTCTTTCGATTTTCAGTATAATTTTGATGTTTCACTTCACCCAAGACTTAATTATTCCAACACATACATGGTAAGTTGATAAGTTGTTGAGGTAGTTCAAAAATAGACAACGTTACGATGTTCCTGAATGGAATTAATTTTACAAAATATTTCAACTAAAATGAACAAACGAGTTGTCATTAATGTACACTCTTCTCAACATTTTATAGTAAAACCCTTGTAGGAGTGGATTATGAAATGTTTAAACTACGCATATTTTACGATTGTTAATAAATAGCTAAAATTGGTATAGACAATTTATTTGCTTCTAAATTTAGGAGTAGTTTCAGCTTTCAGTAAGTCAGCATTGACAACAAAACAAATCAGCCTAGATCTATAACTCGAACAACTGTATTACTAAGATTAAAGTAGTTACTTCGATTCCTAGACAAATAATAATACATTTAAACAGTTAAAGCTTTCCATTTCTGAGAGCGTGGGCATTGCAAAGCGTCCCTTATTCGATAATTTATGCAACTATCTAATTTATCTAATTTATGCAACAATCTAATTTATCTAATTTATGCAACTATCTAATTTACCTAATTTATGCAACTGATAATTTATCTAATTTATGCAACTGATAATTTATGCAACGTTCCTTATTATGCAACTATCTATTATTGCGTAACTTTTATTTGTACGCTTGATCGTCAATATTTTGGAGCTCGCCGTAATTTTTTTTCAAGTTTAATCCTCAGTGTTATTCTACTCGTGTGGTATTCTTCCATAATTTTGTATAACTAAATAAATCGTTTTCATTATCAGAGCACGTGGTTGCTTCACATACTGATTTGCTTTCAGTATCTAATTCCCTACGATCAACAAAATCATCTGCATCAAGACGTTTGTCGATACTATCGTCACAGTCCTTTTTATAGATCCTGTACAGCATTTTTGCTCACCGAGAGAAGAAATAAAGTCCTTCCTTTCCCAAATCACTGTACCCAAATCATCACTCACGCGTAACACCATTTCACTGTTTTAATCAAGTGGTTACCGAAAGTTTTCAAACTTCCTCTGAAAGTGCAAAGAAGACAATATTTCTCTACAGCATTTGACATGACCATGCGCGGTGAAAGCTATGGGCATTAACGGCACTTTAAATCTTGATGAATAATTTGAAGACCTCTGACGTAGAAATTTCAAAATAAATAATTCTGATACCATCAAAAAAGAGGGACTCAGAGGTTACAGACGATGAACGGCACTTCGAATACAAAGAAGACATTTCTAAGACGAAGAACACTGTTTCCGCTCATTTTTCTTGTGATGAACTCTTTTGAGATAACTCTGATGTCATTTCTTTGACACAGTGATGTAACTTATTTGTGAAAAAAGTGAAGCTCTCAAACAAAAAAAATGTCCCGTGTACAATACATACATCGTAATGGCAATTTAATGTTTCGTCGCTGATTCTCATATAATAATCATGGAAAACTTATTAAGACTAAGTAAACCATGAAAGAAAATCAATACGCTAAAGTTTTTACCCAGCATATTAAACGATTTCCTGAAACACTTGATATAGGACCTCACTGGATCTTCCACCACAATAATGGTACGAAGCATATGGACAAGTTCATCAGGAACTTGAAAACGAAGAACATAGCACGTAGTGAAATCATTTTAATTTTACTTCTTTCCTAACACACCTAATCTATAAAAGTGAAGAAACTAAAAACTAGTAGTCATATTTTTCTTAAACGTTTCGGTGTGCTGTGTTCTTCGTTTTCAAGTTCCTGATGAATAGAGCTGTGCCAATATGCACGTGCATATATGCAAGCGCATATGAAATTATGCGCGCATAAAATATGCGGCTTGAGGTTACATATATGCGGATGTGGAGTGTCGTATGCACAGTACTTGCATTTATATGCAAACAATATGCGATCAAGTCTTGCCCATCCACTGCTGAATGACCGACTTCAGTTAGCTGGAACTTGTTTGATGTAAATATTGAACTCTACGGTAATGATTCAATACAATAGTGTTCAATATTTAGAATATCGAGCATTTGCTACTAATGAAAAAAACATGAAAATATGATTACATAAGATTTCAAAGTAAAACAATGTTTAATAATTGTGGTTACATTTAATAATAATGTACTTTTTAATGTTTTCAAATAGGACACTTCTTTTTGCTTATCGGCATGAATAATTTTGTATTGCGAAAACACTCTTTCTACACCGTACATCAGCGAGCAAATTTAAAATTCTTCATGTCAGATGGAAAGAGGTAACCAACTACTTCGTTGGTCAACAAATTTGGTTGGTTGGTCTTCGTTCCTCAACAGGATAGCCATGCAAAATTGAGTTGACATCCTTAATCATGGGAAGATCTTCTCGTGCTAGCAATCTAGAAAAAAGTTTTATTCCAATCAATTCAGCATGATGAATATCATCTTGTACATTGGTTTTTCAAATGCCGTATTACTATAGCACCAGGACGGTTACTCCCCTGTCGAGCCGGTATCCATTTCAGATATCTGGGTAGAGTGGGGTATTGTGTTTGAGTTTTCCTTTTACCCGACGGGGAAAATCGCCGCGAAGCGCCGGGGTTCGAACCCTTGACACCTCCACGGATGGGTACGTTCTCAAACACTCGGCCACGGCGAGCACTAAAAGTTAGTTTCGTACATTAAATGAGACATGGGGGCTAAACTACTAGCTTTCGGTGATTTTAGCGAAGAAGAAAATGGGTCAAAATCGGTTAACTTTATGCTGAACCAAAAGGAATATCTTCGTTATTCATGTCTATGAAGTTGCAGCAGATATTTTGATAATAACAGTGTATACTCTTATTAGATTGCACGACAAACTTACAGTTTTCCGGCAATAAGTAAAATACAGATTTCCGTCCCGAAAGTCATATTCTGAGAATTCATTTTCTAAAGTATTATACCTTACACTTTGGGGTACTTTGGAATGGTGTAACTAATAAAGATTGGTAATCATTAGAATACTAAAGAAAATTTGTTAATTTCTTCAATCATCATATTATCCAATACATCTGTAAATTTAAATACAAAAATTAATACAAAATTTTGCGAAAAAGTTCCCATTATCTTCCTCTAGGTAATCTCTCTCATTCCGGGCATCCCACAAATACCGGACATTTGCATTAGGTTTTGAATAACCAAATATTGCAGGAATATTCAAATCAGCATATAATCTCTAAATGTCAATTGCATATTTGATTGTCCCTATGTAACTCCAGAAAGCGAAATCACTGTAATGATGCAAATTTTGGGAATTTGTGGCATATTCGGAATTCGAGAGATTACCTTATTGAGTTATTTCTCATTTTTTATGAGCAAGCAGAGCACAACAAAGGTATTTATTATTAATTCACTAAACACATATGTTTCGGGAATTGATACAAACTTCACAGTTGCATTTCCACTTTATCACTTTGTACGTGTAGGTAGGCCTATGTGTAGAACAAAACAAGAAAACTTTAACTAGGTGTACAAAAACTATTACACCATGCAATTCTTAAAAACTTCAAACTCCAATAAATTCAGTTCGGACACCTCTATTGTATTTTATTTATGAACCAAATTTAACTGAAGAACAGGTCAAGTAGGAAACCTGGGCATCAGGTACTGAACATAGCGCACCGGGTAAAACTTGAGATGTTGCTTCAACAACTGATAGTGTGTATGCGAGAGATCCCATCAATGTACAAAATTTCTGGTTCTAATAACCAATTTGCAGTTTTACATTAAAAAAAATTACAACATTCGTATTACAGCATATATGCAATGATATCGTGCATATGCAATATACATTTTGCATATTACATCTGTTATATTGCATATGCAAAATTGCATATGTGATTTTGCATATGCACAAGATAATTCTTTGCATTGCATAAAGCACTCTGCATATCTCTTGGCGTGCAAGTTATGCAATGGCACAGCTCTACTGATGAACATCCGTCTGAAGAATTATGAATTTCCTGAATATGGACAAGTCTTTTGAGATATAGTTGGCAAATACCAACGTCAACATTTTTCAATAGCCAAGCCAGAGGTGTTTGCAACAAACTATGAAGCAATTCGTACATAAATAAAATTTGTTAATTTCCTATTTTTGATTTTTTCTCATTAATGAATAACGTTCTAGAATATTTTTGTTTTTCTTACATTTGAAATGCCTTTACATTTTCTACGCTGCATTGTGACTAAACCGTCAGAGCATGGGTGAAATACTGAAATTTTACACAAATAACTAAAAGATAACGATGATTTCTGACGGAACAGCATTTAAACGCAGCTGATATCAAATGAGGTTAATCAAGTACTTGGAAAATGAAAAAAATTTGATTGTAATTCCTGAAAAAGTTAGACAGTTAAAATTTCATAATAATCAAAAAAACCTAGGATACTCATCACTGAACATCGAACTAATAATATGTCTTAAAATAACAAATTCAACGAATGAATCATAAAACACGTAGTGGAAAAGTATTTCGACACCTACTAAATAAGTTTTAAGCCTAAGATTTTCGTTGGTTTGGACAGCTAAATATACTAGCAACTTCTGGACAAATACTGAATGGTATGTGACATGAGGCTGTTAGGAGACTTTAGGACCAATTTTCCATTGAAAACCTGTCTAAAATACTTGTCTAAAATCACCAGAAGCACCGGAATTTATATTGAGATGTGAAAAGTAATATTTTCGCGTACACTACTGCAATGGACCATCGAAAAGTTGAAGGCCTAAATGCTCCATTTAGAGCTGTAAATTACATGCAAAGAAATACAAGATGGCGACTGGACCAAGAATAATTTTCCTAGATCTGGTGCACCCACGAAAAATGTCCACATGAAGTTTGCGAAACAAGTTACGTAAGGTTGAAACAAAGCATTTTGTAAGAAAAAAAAGAACTTCAAAAAGACCTTAGCGTTAGTGGACCACAAGTCAGTGAGAGAACAATCAGAAATGAGATTCAAGGGCAAGAACTCAATTCAAAATCACCGCGCAAGAAACTCAATTTAAACTAAAGATTGAAGCTTGCACAAGCATATTTGAATCACGGTGATGATATAATTTAACATATTAAGCGGCTGGATGCAAGCGAGAGGGAACTTTATGATCACTATGATATCACTCATGTTTGGAAATAAATGGGACAACCTCCACGAAAAAGACCCTATTCCAGCGGTGAAACTTGATGACGGGAGCATGATGGTGTGGTGTTGTTGTTTATGGTGCAGGTCATTTGAAAACAATTGAAAGATCATTGAATGCAGCTAAATAGCGTAAGAATATTGGAAGTAAATTGCCAAAATCTGCTTAGGAACATAAGAGAGAAAAGAAAATAAGGGTAAAATCAGTTTTCCTCCATTAAGTTGATACATAAAATATATCACAACTGTTTAAGAAATATCTTGACACACAGGTCCATCGTTACAAACATTAGGTTTCATGAAAGCCGTGCTGCTAGTTGGATAAAATATTGAAAACAAAGCATCAAAATATGTTCCCTTGATAAAGTTATTCTAACTTTGAGAACGCTTATAAATACTTTGAATACTGATGAAGAACACCTTGGAGGTGTTCTTGTGAAGATCTTCTCGTAATTTGCGGCGCACGGAGTAGAGCAATCATTTATTTTGACAGAATGATTGCATTGCTGGCAATGATCTCCAATTGCTGAATGAGAACGAGAAGAAAGTATGCGACCGGTTCTATGGAAAATTCCTAAATGTTTGCTGAGTCTAATAAATTATTGAAGTTTGGTACTGCCAGCATAAGTCTGCAAAATTCACTTGAGAGCTTAGGCTCCTGCGGTTGCCGTTGATAATGCTGAAACAATAATGGGTGGAGGGCAATGATTTTGCGCCTAAACCTAAACAGTCGGAAATTTGAAAGAGACACAGGACCTTGGTTCTAATTCGATGTTTCATCTGGAGAATGATCCCAAGCGTAGGGAGGTAATTCATTAATGATTATAAAGCAGCTACGTGAAGATACTGCCATGGGGCGTTAAATTACTGGACTCAAGTCCGACAAAACATTCATGGAATAAATTCAAAACTAGGATCCACGAAAACGACGTAATAACCTCCATGAAATAAAGGTGTTTGCCAAAGAAAAATTGGCTAAAATGCCTCCAAAGTTTGGAAATATAAACCTACTGAAGCCATCTAAGAGCTGTTTATAGAAAATTAAGGTGCTGCTACTAAATAGTGAACATGTTTTTTTCAAATGTTGAAATACTTTTCACGGTACAGTGGTTTGTTAAACTGCATGTGTACTAATTATACATACGCCCCAAATATTTTGTTTTATAGTTCCTCGGTTATGTTTGTTGGTGTTATACTTTGCAGCTACTTCGCATACTTTGTGCAGCTTTCACAGTTATGTGTCTCCAAATAACGATTTTAAATAGTGTTTTCTGTCCACGTATGTTTAGCCTCAGCGTAGCTGGCTCACAGCCTTACATACACCTACAGCGAGTGACTGAATTATTCGCACGTCCACCATCATTCAACGCAGTAATTTCTTAGAATTAAACGCACAAAATTAACATGTTTTTCCCGTGCAATTATTACGTTTCCTGCGAAGGGACCCACCGGTGGTCACTGAGGGGATTTTTATAATGCTGCTGACATACCTACAGTAACTAACTCAATTTTATAATTACTAAATGAAAGCTAAATGATGGCACGGTCCTGTTAATATTTGCTAATTTCAAAAT
This sequence comes from Morinoia aosen, assembly GCA_030386875.1. Classification (NCBI taxonomy): domain Eukaryota; kingdom Metazoa; phylum Arthropoda; class Malacostraca; order Amphipoda; family Talitridae; genus Morinoia; species Morinoia aosen. The sequence goes on along the minus strand of CM059567.1, from coordinate 13,264,403 downwards.
TGCTCACTACAATTTACTTTAAATTTGAATTGAACGTTGAACTTCAGCTTAACCCATCACAGGAAATGTGCTAATTAAACTATCGAAGCATAAAAAAATATTTTACTGAGCTACAGATGTACGTGAACAAGTTCGACACAAACAATATACGAAATATTCTTGGAATAAATGCATCATTGCAATTAATAGTGAGGAATTTATATTGCTATTTACCTAAGAGAGCTGTATATATTTTATCCTAATCGGAACACTCTACAAAACTCCAGTTACGAATATACATGTACAATGAGCATTCGCTATGTAATTTTTCAATTAAAAGGCAATGTACTTATGATGAAAGAACTCAGATTTTATTTAAGGTGTGGCATTGATGGCTCCTACAAGTCCGACATACGCGTGAGTTACGAAGCGCCTCTCACTGGATTTACCATACGACATGTCGTCAAGGATTTTAAGAAGTTGATTTAACAGCGAGTTTATCTGCGCGTATACGACGGTCAAAAGCCGCACAGACCTTGATGCATTGCCAGGGTAAATGAGTTCGAGAGCGGTGTTTAGATATCCGCTAAAGACTTGGAGATGCTGGGGACCAGCGTGCAATTGAATGATGTACTTGTACAATTGAATGTTGAACTCGTAGAATTGAACGTTGTGCTCTTACATATTGAAGAACATCATGAACTGCATTCTTACGCAAACGAACCTTAAATAAAAACACCAAGGTTGCTACTCTCAAAGTCAACATCGTTCAAATTATTCTTTGCCGTCAGATATTGAAAAATAAGCGTTTCGAGCACCAGGCTCATCATCAGTACAAGTTGTCTGAAATGAACAAAACCCAACATAAACAGTTAAAAATATACGGGAAATAAACAGAAAATAATTATTAAAGAAATACTACTATTAAAATCAAGAGAAAACTTTGTACAAAGGATGGGCACTATTAGTTTCATTGAGAGGCGGCTCAAGTTTAAAAATGTATAAGGACTCTAAAATTCTTAAATCATTCTGATGGCTGGCTGAAGCTAAAATGCTCAAATTGCTGCTCTGCTCACTCTGCATACTCGTACACAACGTTGTACTCGTACAATAGAACATTGTACCAATACAACAGAGCGTTGCTTTTGAGTAAGAACGTCTGACATTGGCGTGAACTACAACAGATGCATCGATGCGAGCACCATCATCTTCTAGTGAACATAAACAAGAACGGAAGAAGCACCACACATGTTGCCGCATTGAACCACCCGTTGGTTATTTATTGAAGTCATGTATGTTAAATATCCTAGTATCAAGCACGATCAGGAAAGAAAATAACTCAAATAATTTAACAATTAGATGCTATAATTGAATTCAGTGATATCATTTTAAGCACAAGCGTTCTCAAGCGTAGAAAAAATTTTGAGACGCTGTTCTATAGAAAAAGTAAGGTTAAAAATTTGAGACCAAGTATGTCAAGTTTACTCCTCAATCGTTCAAAATCTTTCTCTGATTCGTTGAGCACATAACATCTGGTCGAGTAACTCAATGTTTTCACCACGAAATAGAATTATTAAAATCCATATACGATCATGATAAATCTTATTTACATCGCACTGACTGTCTTCTAAATTTTTATCTTGGAAGATGATATAGCTCAACCTGGAAAAAATTAACATTTGCATGTTCTTTTCTTTTTTTTTGGGGGGGGGAAAGATCTTTTTTTCTTAGTTTTTATTATCACAGTCGAGAAAATTTATAGAAATGAAACTTCTTAGCTACTCCATGAGCCGGATTTTAAATTCATGTAAAATTTGTGAAATAAGTTTAATAATAGCTTTTTGTTCCAACAGCACGTTCCCTTTTGGCAAGCGAAGCACTTATACTTTTGCGACCATAGTCCAGAGCTCTGTGCATCATTCTATGTAGGTTTGATCTATTGATCAGTCCATATCGCTGCGGGCATAGGAAAAAATAGCAGACGCGTATCTCTGAGAGGAATTTAGCCACAACTGGGCGGGATTGTGAAAAGAAAATCGCATTTTCGAGTTTCAATTGAGCAAAGATCTTCGATAATTAAAAGTTTAATAACTCCGGAATTAATCAGTCAAATAGTATTTCCCTTTTCGCCCCAAAAAACTTACGATGTTACCAGTAATTTTTCAATTTTTAATATAGCCTTGGTTTGCATAATTTATAACCAGAAATAAATGGTGAAATTTCCATGCAAAATACTGCAGACTTTAACTGAGGGCCTCACATTTGACACACATACACATTCATGAGATCAATTTTACGTGAAACAGAAAATGATTTCATATTTCCAAAAGGTCGATTTTTAGGGAATCTCACGCGTATGACGAAAATGAGAACCCATGTCAAAATGAACACTTTAATGATTTTTATTTTTCATGACAAATATTTCGTAATATTAGAATTCTATCTTCAGTACTGAAACATAAAACCAAAAAAAAGATCAAACTTAGAAAATGCAGATGAGGTCGATAAAATAAGAAAACAAACATCTTTAAAAACTAAGATCTTAATCCTCATTCAAACACGTGTAGAGCTGATACATGCTCTCATTTTTCACACCCATATACTAGCACATACAATCATACATTTACACATGGTAACCTCACATACACAGGACGTGCACAAACACACACACACTCACACACAGAAGTATGTCAGTAGGTTGAAGCAATGTACTGTTTGACTGCACTCAAGTCTTTATTTAGATTAGGCTTATTGGTTGATATGAAGAAAGATTCCAAAATACAAAGATCTTGTTCGTAGTTTGCGGTACACAGAAGAGAAATTATTTATTTTGAAATGATGATTGCATTGCTGACAATGTTTCGAATTGCTGAAGGAGAAGGAGAAGAAAGTATACGACCAGTTCTATGGGAAATTCTGAATGTTAGCTGTGTCTACTAAATTCTTCAAGTACAGTGCTACCAACATAAGTCTGCATGCAGCAGTTACACTTATAGAAATAGACACATCTACTCCATAGGCACTCCAGTATAGTTTTTTGCTCCTAAAAAATGAACCTATTTTAAAACTATTTCTACAAAACATTCTAACGTAAACTGAAATAAAACCTACTGAATAGAGATACAACTTCCTTTTTTGTTCCAAGGTTTATTTTAACATTAGTTTTCTTTTTCATATTACGCGTCAGAGAGTGATATCATAATAAATTCTTAGCACATTTATTTCAATGAATTTTTAGGTAAGTTTGACCCACTATAGGTGTCAAAAATTCGTCCTATATTTCACGGTGTGGTGGAATCATTTTAACTAAACCCTCTTCCGCTTACACCCAAGCTGAGCAGTGCGATCCTTCTCTTGCTATGAAGCATTTAAAAATTTTAGGCTCTGTTAGCAAAAATCCTGATCTCAGAGTTTTAAAGTCTGCTAATACTTGTGATTTCAAAATAAAGCCAGTTTTATGCGATAAATTCTGCACCCATTATTTTGAATGCTGTTTAATATAGCAGCTCAAAAAATTAGACGATTGTGTAAATTAGATTCATTGTTTCATTCCCTACGAAAAGACGACAGATGGTAATGGTGTCAATGCATTCATCTTAAGAGTTAATACCAAATTTTTTTGAAAACGATTAATCTCTACTGCTCTGATGGAAATTCATGTAAATTATAAAATAATAAAAACTTCCTCATTAGAGCATTCTACAGGCCTCTCTTTGCAAATCTCGAGGCTTTTAATAAAGATGCATTTGATTCTCTTAATAAACCTCTTTATAATGTGATAATGTGCGTACATTTCAATCCATACTTGTAGCACATGGCTAACTGAGGAACAATTATAAAATGTTTAATTTTAAAACCACAAAAATAACCCCTCCCCCAAATAAGTAAGCCAACTTCAGTCTCCATTGTCATAATTTCACAGATATATAACATAATGCGACATATAACATAAACATAACTCGAAAATTTTAATCTTTTTACCAATAATTCTAATGGAGAAGAATGCATTACATGATAAAACCCATTCTCAATCGAAATCTAGCCGTACAGCCAGGACAAATATAATACCCTGGATCACCGGAGTAATTATTTTAACTTTTAAAAAACGTCACGCAAGACGTGATCGATTTTGTATCCAAATTAAATGATGTTAGTTGCAAAACCAACGCTTCAAAAATTCGATATATTTCGCCCGAAAGTTCATAAAATTGAAAACGGAGGCCATAAAAAGGTGATGTATTTTAAACTCTATTCATAGAGCGAAAGATAATCCCCTAATTTAACGTAAACTATTGTACAAAGTGTCCGCCAAAAAATAGCAGATTTAGAAATGTTGTGGCTTCTGAAATATCAGTGCTGGAAAGTTGGAATAGGTTTTATTGATAAGAGCAGAATTGAAAGATTTATTTTATTTCAATAACTTCGTCTATTTGACTTACTAGAAGAACTGAAGCGCGAATTAACAAGGTAAGGATTTTTTTACCGATGATAAAAGGAAATCAGTAAGAAAACTTTCTGCTGAGACACATGCAAAGAAAACTGCAGTTCATTTTATTCTGAAAAAGAACCTTTTAAAACCATTTAAAATGCAATGTCATCAAGAAATCTCACCGCACGATAATGATCGGAGGTTATTATCTTCCTGCCGAATAGAAAACATGAGCAGCTCTGATCAAGTATTGTTGGATAACCTAATTTCTGGTGATGAATATCACATTTATTTGAAAGTTAAGCAAAATTGACAAAATTGTTTATATTAGAATAAAACTTTTTTCAGCCTTCTAGTATTAATACTTTACAAACTACAGCATTTTTGAATTGGTGACTTTTTTAGCGGATACTGTACAATGTATTGTTCATATAAAGTCAAAATCCAGAATATATCCCTGAAATTTCAATCACTTTTTTTTAAATAGGGATTAATATCGCTGAAAAAGTAAAACATTATTCGAATAGTGTTATTTATCAGAAATAGCAAGATTTCTAACAAAGTTTTTTTTAAGACACTCGACAGCGAAAAAGGATTTCGAATTCAGCTAAAAACGGCAGGACTCCAAAGAAAGTATCGCTAGGGGCTGTGGAGTGATATCCTTCTTACGCTGTATTGTATTTAGAATACTAATATCAGCTTCAATTTCAGATTTTGCAAAAGTTTTGTAGTTCGTGAGATAAACTTTCTTGTTCAAAACTGCTTGCAAATTGCCAGTTTACTCTCAACATGTTCATTCCAAGCACAATGTTCTTTTCATTGTAACTTTTATTTGAGTAACGCTATTTGCATTCAGAGCTAGCATTTGGTAGGAGAATGTGATAACTATTGTAAAGCGCATATTTGTGCATTCTTTTAATAATCTGCACTACTTGCGGATATGCCGGACTTTGCCCTACTTTTGCGCTGTCTCGGGTCTGAATAAATATATATACACTAGCAGGCAGGCATTTTTAGAAGTTGGATGTTTTGCATACATGTTACAAGAATAAATTTGGATTTAACCTAATGCAGTGAATCGTATGTTTCTGAATTGAAGAAAAATATTACCTGAGTGTTGCGATAATTTGTTTACGAAACGTGAAGTCTAAAACACCAACCTAATTTACTACAGTGGGGGTAGAAAAGTATTTGCAGACATGAGGTTGAAAGCCAATTAAACTCTCAATATGACAACAGTCGTGAAACTCTCAAAAATTATAACCCTCAATGGTATAATTAAAATATGAAAGGAAACATTTGTTTTTTTAAATTATTAAAACAGATTTACGTACAACAGAGAAATGTATGATGCAAAATAAAAATCTGTATCAGAAATATTTCGTATTCAATATTTAGTTGCGAAGCCTTTACCCTCTTTTACAAATCAGAGATGATGTTTTCATTATAAAATTAGGCGTTCTCAATTTTGTGGTGGCACGGCACACTCGCTCATTACCAATGCTCTGCTTCCAACTCTACAAGAACTTTCGGACTCATCTGCTCGATCGCACTGTTCAGTATTCCTCAAAGACATAAATAAGCTAAATTAATTACGATATATTAGAGCAAAAATTGTATCTTCTCTTGATATCGCAGCTCATAACAGCAGAATCGTAGTGTATTTGACTCACGATGGTAATATTGATAACGTTTAGAATAAGTTTACTCATGCGCTTAACTTGTGACCATGTACAATATTGCATGTTATGGCGAATGAATTTTAAAAATCTCTCGAACTCTTCTGCTGAATTTTTTTATTTTTTATTTGAAGAACAGGTTTACGTGTTCCAATGATCAAACATTTTACTTAATGTCAATATTTAAAGTCATACATTATTTACTAATATTTTACATTTGATATTTAATATCAAATAAAATAAAAGCTCTATTGTATTACAACAATCACCTCTATTTTACATAACGTTACGTCGTTACCTCAGATACTTTAATCATTTTTTTAAATTGAGTAATGTAGAATAAATGTTAACAAGCTTAGGAAAGGCGAAGCTTTTCTCCCCTGGAATGCAGCTCCAACAGCTGAACACGGAGATCTTCGTACGATGTATTCAATTTTTTTCAGATTAAAATGGACTAATACCACCCAGTAGTGCATACATGTGAAGCCTACGGAGAGATGCTGAATAAAAACCTCCAGTTCAGAGGTTTTCAGAGCAAAACTCTCGACTAGGCCGGCTGTGTCACTTTCAAAATGCCATCGACCCCAAACCCAAATCTGTTACTGAGTTAGTGGATGCTCGGATAAATAGAACTAGAGCTTTGCCTGCGATGAGTTCTAACTTAACTTCACTGAAAATCTCTAACGAGAATTATAAATTAAAATACTTTACATAGCTCCGGCAAACCTTCAAAAAATGGGACCAGTAGCAAATGTATTGAAAAATGACTTAATTTTCCCCCATAAATCCATTCAAATTTGATTTACAACACATGAAAACATTTAAATGGAAGTAGTCAATACGAAAAATGTTTCTATTTGCTATTGAGATTGTTAACTTTCTTCTTTTTCTTCTCATGAATATTTTTCTCAATTGGCTTTTCAATTCATGTTTTCGTAAAATTAAATCATTTGTGTGAAAAATAGAGTTTTGAATTTTTGTTCATATGCTTAGTAATCTATAAAGAGTTTAAAAATCCCGCTAGCCGTAAATCTATAACAATTAACAGTTCTTACTATCCTACATCGTACCATCCAATTAGATCCATCGCTAACTGCATGAGCATAAATGCAAGTGTACACACCTCATCGCCGTCAGCGGTAGCGTTCGTTTTGCCGTGCAGTGTCAGCCCGAGATCGCCTTTCCTGAACAGCTCGGAGTAGTCCTGCTCCACAGCCCGGCCCGACAGCGGATAAAGCCTCTGTTTTCGAGGGATCGCGCCCGCCCAGCGCTGGCTGAGTGCCGGAAAATCAACGTCCCGCAAACGACGACTTTCGTCGTAAATTTGACTGCCCAGATGGTCTTGGGTCAGTGAAGACGTTGATTGTACGACCAAAGTCAGGATCATAAAGAACTGAAGCGTCTTCAATGATACGCTGATGCCCCGAGCTGGAGTCGGGCTGGCGCAGCCAACGAGCTGTGGACGTCGGACAGGCGGCAGCATCGTGGTGTGCACTCGGCTGCGATGTCGCCACAAGATGCTGCCGTGGGTTTGTATTTTTGCCAAAAAAGCGGTAAAATTGTTTCTGAATTGCAAAATCTCTGTCTGTTCTGACGTTCTGGTAGCACAGTTATCGCTGTTTTCGCGTTCACGTTCGCAAGTCGAGTATTTTAGTAGAGTGGTTTTTCTTGGAATACATCCGAGAGCTTTTGAACTAAAATCTAAATTTCAAATCACTTTTACATGTTTAACAGTAGTTGAATAGGTCACTTTTTTAAATCCTAACCTCTCTGTACGAAAAGTTCAGGAGAAATTAAAATCTGCCCGCAAGAAATTTAAATTTGAATGCGCGTGAAAGTTTACACATTTCAGAAACTTTTTTCAAAAATGTCTTGCAGTCCACAAAAATTGCCACTCATTTTACAAAAGAGTGCAACTAGAGTAGGCTCACAGTTTAATATTTCAAAGGCTGGGCATAAATTCATTTGAAATTGTTTGTTCGTACTTTAGGTTCGACGGATCTTTCCCGATCTGGTCCACATTACAGAAGATAATTTCGCAGCTTACAAAGTAAAAACTACTCGTATTACAAAAGCTGAACAGCTGTCTTGATGTAGCTCAGTGAGGCCTCTAAACATCTCACCGCATATGAGGCTATTTTAGCTTTTTTGGCTGGCCATTATTCATTAGTCTTGCCTTGCTTGACCGCACCTTTCCGGCAATGCCCTGATTGACTTCCTATTTGCTGACATAAACTTTCTTGGATGTATTATTTTTTATTTTATCCTTTCCGACTTTATCTCTTCAAGTAATTTAGAGCTTTCAGTCAATCTAACTTTTACCATTAGAATTTCATAATTTTCTAGGTTATTTCTGCGAAAATGCAATTATTAAATTGAAATATTCGTTCAAAATAATTTTTACTGCCATCTTACACCCGCAAATAACAAAACATTTTCTTAACAGTCTAGGAGAGCGATTCAACAGCATTTAAGCTGGATGAATTTCATCATATCATCATATTCATAAGGCGTTGCTCTACATGCATTTCCCTGATTGCAAAAACATTCAATTCTAGGTTCGTCCTCCAAACATGTTACACAAAAAATGAAATTTTCGGAAGACGATAAAATCTTTTAATATGATCATTAATATATGACACTAACGTAGTATTATATATTTTGCAATATATGTGATTTGAAACAGAATAACAAGGCTCGCTACAGTCTGAACAAGACCCCCGACATTTATGCAGTGTTTCAAAGATGATTCTAAATATAAGTTCGAGCTTGACATGAGGATTTCTTCAGCAGCTCGGAATTTAGAGCCATCTTTCTATCTGAGCCCTCAAGCGTAGAATTGCTAAGCATATATTTGCTGCAGGCGGCATTTTATTCTGAGTTGATACGAGTCGTGACTCGCACACTCGAATACTGTCAAATTGTGCAGCATTCTACAGCCAGGCTTCTCTCTGTATTACCACCACAGTTGCGCTATGATATGAAATGGTATAATACTTCTCAAATTACATTTCCTCTTCTGCTCTCCTATTTAGTGAAACTCAATTTGCAATATCTGAACCATGACAGCAAGTCTCAAAACCTTAGTATTTCATCCAATGACAATGAAATTTTCACTTCAATGAAAAAACTCACGAAATTAGACAACGTATCTACTCTACATCATTCTAATGCCGATACTTAACACGGACAGAACATGTAATAGCCCTAGTGCATCTCAACCCTGGGTGCATCAGTCTTAGGCACATAAAAATAAGAAACATTAATTTTTCTCGCACAAACTTCTTAGGATTCAGTTCTGTTTTCCTCTGTAAATGTTAACACAGTTATCACCTACACCTACGGAAATTTCTGCACGTCATCACACGGCGTTAATAGTGCGTGATGTTAATCAACACACAGTTGAATGGTCTTATGTATTCGAAATGCGATTCATCTCAGGCGCTTTGAACGCTATGACGTAAAGTTACTTTACTCTAATTTGGAGTTCAATGTCAACAATACAGAATGGGGTTTGCATTTCAAGTCACAAATGGGAAAAACAATTTCAGGCGAGTTCCTCTTTTGCAGCAGGTATCTCACTCGGGCACTTTACGTGTGTTTTCTTGTTTTGTTTCAGGGAGAAATACACCAAATGAGGCTCGTTGATGGTCTCAAATGACCGAGATGGGCTCTGTTATTGGCTGCGATCACCAGTGTTGTCGACCATTAGAACTGAGCTAAAATTGCACTCAAACATTCTTATAAAATATTTTTCCTTGGTAAACTGAGCATTTAGGTCCGTGTAACGACTAGGTAGAACTGATTCTCAAAATTGAAACCGCTCGCACTGTAATCCAACACTTCGTGCTTACCTGAACGTCGACCAAACATAAGCATTTTGTTGGGCAAAGTCAATATTTCAATTGAATTTCAATAAAAATTATGTTCTAGGTTTAGTTTAGCTTTTGCTACACCTATTACATTAATCTGAAGTCTACCGGCAGAGACAGAATCACACAGTCCTACCGAACCAACGGTAGTGTCAGTAGAGACACACCTGATGGGACCATACCTTCTGCTGGACTACAAAGGCTTCATCAGACGACCGGAGGATTAGAAATTGAAACAAGACACTCCTGAGAAACTTGAACACCTTCTTCGCTCCTCACCTATACCATTAGCTCACCTGCTGGGGCTGACTCTGACATTATCTTTCCTCCGAACAGGCTCATGGAGTCACTTGGGCTTGATCATAGCCATCAAAACCCCGAACAGTTAATTTTTAGAGCTACGAGTGTGAATTACAATTTCTACACCTACAAATTTCAATGAAGCTCGTTCCGGCAGATCCTCGCTCATAATGGTTTGTAAAATTGATTGTATCTCTCGTGGAACCATCATCCTATCTATTCTTCTTACCTGAAAATTACAAATTATACAAACATACGGTGCTTGGCTAATGGTGTAGGTAAAATATTGATTCGTACTCTTTCATTAAATTCCCCGCTGATGCACGGGCAAAATATGTGCTTCGTTTTTTGGGCGGAAAATGCATAAATTATTTCTCCACGTTCTTATAAAGTTGCAAATGGTTGTGGAAATTATTTTCCCACACAAACGTACATCTTTTCAGCAAGGTCAAATATCTGTAGAGATTGTAGTGATGCTAAATGAAATAAAAATCATTTCATTCTAATTTGTATTAAAAGACGTACAGCTTTAAGATATTAACTCGCTAGGATACTATACTAACAAATGAAATTTTAATCATGTGAGTGAAATTCGGGCCGCGGGATGAAGTTTTAAGCACGGCTTGATCTATGACCTCCATAGACTTAATCTCAAGCAATCCTGAATAATCTCTGGAGCAGCACTCCTTCCATTTAATCCGAAATGGAATCTCAAATCGAAGGCGTCAAGATGGACTTTCTGCACATCATTTCACGTTGTTTTGAGCATTAGATCTTCGTTTCCGCAGCACTGAGAAAATTAAATTCATCTCTAACGGGAATTTGAGTCCCTCGTTTTATCGCTTCATTTGAACATGCGTACTGATGTCTCTAAGATTTGTGGAAATTGGTCGTCTGACTGCAGCAAAGCGCATTTTCCGAACAAACAGGGGCAAGACTACAAAAATAGATGCATCAATGCTCTTTTATGACAGATTTTTTGATATAACGTTGGAGTGGAGGTTTACTGTAAAAGTCGAGCGCTGTTTTTCAATGCACTAGTTCAAGCTTTTTTCTGAAAGTCAATAACGGGTTTACTGCTCCAAAAATGAAAGCATATTTTGCTTCGTAAGCAACTTCAGTAACAGTTAAGGGTAAAAGCCAAAGAACTCTACATGTTCCAATGGTACAGGTGAATACTAAAACAAAGATTTCGGGTCAGCTGTAAATCTGCAAATATAAACAGAGAATTTGATATTCTGGCTCGGTAATTGAAGACATTATTTATAACTAGAGATGTTTAACCACCGATAATTGCGAACAGCCTGCCATACCCTATAAGCTGAACACAGGTAAAGGAGCAAATGAATGAAATGCATACTGGGACGTAATTGAAACGTAAATTCCCGCTTCAATTGCTCCGACTGCTCACAGAAATACGGAATACGAATGAACATTTTAAGTTTATCAGCTGTTAAGGTAGGTAGAGTACATTCATATTTCTAGTTTAAAATATTATCAATCTTGTCATTGATTATCGTGAGAAGAAAGCCATTAGATATAAATAATCAAAAATCAAATTCAGAAAACAGTGATTTAAAAAAAGAGCAAATTCCGTGTGCTCGAAGCAAAAGCGTTCTTACACCATTAAATTTAAACAGAAATGGACAAAAACTAAAAAGCCACATCCCAAACTAGAAAAATAAGTCTTACGATAGACCCATATTTCCAAGTTACCGTTTTGTTTATTTACACAGATTTCAAATTGTGTAAGAAAAAAAGAGTCCAAATACGCAAGTGTGCCATCCTTTCGCATTCTACAGTAAATTTAATGTAAGGGTAACGAGATTTATAGTGCTGAAAAACCCGAGAAGCATGAAAAGGATTTCGAAAAAAATGTATCATCAATTTGCCTGTGATGAAATCCCGCCTATACTCAGATGGACAGTCATCTAATCACTTTTCTCGTGATGGCACATACATATATTGGCAAATGTGGGACCAAGGGGTAATCCCATCCCGAGACTTTCAAGTTGTTTGTACAATTTATCTTAAAATATTAAAAAACAATCTAATACAATAAGTTTTAATGAAGTTTAAAATAAAGATCTTATCTTAATGATATGCCGATTGCGTACACCTTGTTTTTGGTTGGGCAGCTGTAGCTTCAGGGAACGCTCTGTTATTCACTTTTCAAGCAAGTCCCATTGTGCATGTCATTCATTTTCTTATTTATCTGTGTTCAGCTTATAGGGTATGGCAGGCTGTTCGTAATTACCGGTGGTTAAACATCTCTACTTATTAATAATGTGTTCAATTACCTAGTCATAATATCAAATTCTCTGTTTATATTTGCAGATTTACAGCTGATGATGGGTCAAGGCCCAAGCGTTCATTTTAGTATCGACCACGTACAATTTGAATAGTGTGGACTTCTTTGGTTTTCGCAGTTGACTGTTATTGAAATTGTTTACCACGCAAAATTGGAGCTCTTTTTTGTAAATAAATATGGCATGACCATTATAAGGCTTTTAGAAAATATTAGGCACGAAAAAGCCGGAAAAAGGCAAGCTATACCTGGAATTCGTGATAAAATGCAAAGTCTACGACATTTTCCTGAAGTTTCTGAGTTTAGAGTTGTACCGTCGATCCCTTCAATCTTCCCACGCATATCGAGCTTAGCAGGCCAGACTCCTTAGTCGTGAAATTAGCAATAAGAAGTCAGCCACTCGCCTGTCATCCGTCTCCGTGGCAGCTTCTGAAGCGAGGATCCGTGAGATCTTCTCACCATTGATGAGAGAAGCCATTTTCCGATACGTACACCTTGCTATTTGCGATTTCATGGAAGTTATACTATGACAACCCATGAAAGAAAACTGAACAATCTGGGAATTTTCAATCATCAACCCAGTAATCCTGACACGGTAATTTTCAATTTTAGCCCAGTCTAATTACATGCTCATATACAAACTATACGTGCATTTGGCTTAGTTTTGCTTACATGTTTATAATTTAAATTTTTTTTGTGTATTTTTCTGCATTTGAAAAATTAGTCCATGATATGAAGAAATACAGGGAAGTGGCAGATTTCAACTCCGTAGATTTTTTGTGACCGTCTTGAGCTTAATTGCTACCCACAAATACTTTCATAACTCAGAATCATCTAAGACTTTTTCAGGTAGTCTCTCGCCTTACGATATTTCAGAGTTGAAGAAGTTGGGTCAAAATAAAAATTTTGTGATGTACATAATAAACCGAGAGCTCAAAGTCTAGTCACCCCCAGAAACAATTGAAGAATCTGGTACGGGAAGACACTGCTTCCACAAGGTTTTTTTCAAATGAAATAAATGTGCGAGGAGTTCGTGGACTCGAACTCAGGACTAGAGATCACCGCGCCAACACGCTATCGACTGCGCTATCGATCACCCCAAAAAAGGTGACCGAAGCACAACGAAAGCAATGTTTGGCACAGTGAAAGCAGGCGCACTGTCCTGACAGATATTTTTATTCCCATTTTATATCGAGAGCTCAAAGTCTAGTCACCCCCAGAAACAATTGAAGAATCTGGTACGGGAAGACACTGCTTCCACAAGGTTTTTTTTCAAATGAAATAAATGTACGAGGAGTTCGTGGACTCGAACTCAGGACTAGAGATCACCGCGCCAACACGCTATCGACTGCGCTATCGATCACCCCTAAAAAAGGTGACCGAAGCACAACGAAAGCAATGTTTGGCACAGTGAAAGCAGGCGCACTGTCCTGACAGATATTTTTATTCCCATTTTATATCGAGAGCTCAAAGTCTAGTCACCCCCAGAAACAATTGAAGAATCTGGTACGGGAAGACACTGCTTCCACAAGGTTTTTTTCAAATGAAATATATGTACGAGGAGTTCGTGGACTCGAACTCAGGACTAGAGTCGATAGCGTGTTGGCGCGGTGATCTCGAGTCCTGAGTTCGAGTCCACGAACTCCTCGTACATTTATTTCATTTGATAAAAACCTTGTGGAAGCAGTGTCTTCCCGTACCAGATTCTTCAATTGTTTCTGGGGGTGACTAGACTTTGAGCTCTCGATATAAAATGGGAATAAAAATATCTGTCAGGACAGTGCGCCTGCTTTCACTGTGCCAAACATTGCTTTCGTTGTGCTTCGGTCACCTTTTTTAGGGGTGATCGATAGCGCAGTCGATAGCGTGTTGGCGCGGTGATCTCTAGTCCTGAGTTCGAGTCCACGAACTCTTCGTACATTTATTTCATTTGAAAAAAACCTTGTGGAAGCAGTGTCTTCCCGTACCAGATTCTTCAATTGTTTCTGGTGTTACGACCTCGTTTTTCTCGTTCGTATGTGCGTATTTTTCGCTGGCCAATTTCAAGAGGCAATTCTTTCTGTGCATTATTTATCGTCATCTTCTCGTTGCTTATATTTTCATAAGGTCGATAGTCGAGACGGAAGGCCTCAATTATTATATTTTGTTATTTCAATAAAGATCTAATTAAGATCCTGACTTTTCAATGTCATTAGTTGTAAATAATCATGATCTAATAACAAGTTAAGTGGGACATCATGAAGGTAAATGATCAAATGGTCGCAACGTAATTTAATGTTATAACGATGACGTCTTTCAATTAGTAAATGGATGACACAATCGGGAAGTAGAATGACACACGATATATATGCCGTACTCTAAATCTACGTAGCGTATCAAAGAATTTACCGTTAACTAAATGACAATAACACTAACAGATCTCGGTGATTACGTTAATTCTAATCATCAAGTGATACAATTATTGGAATTCGCATCGTTACATCAAATAAGCAGGTGAAGCCTTTAACGTGACTAACAGACGCAACCTAGATTATGAATATATTGATAAGTCTGACAAGAACATCTTATATGAGGTGGAGCCTCGGAACTGAGTTATTCAATTGAAAATCAAAGATCGTCAAACACTTCCAACGATGCTATCCTACACCTAGACATGAAGCTACTAATTAGACATGAGTGAGAGTATGGATAGACACATTGAGAATATACTTAGCTCGGTCTTGAGAAGCACTTAGATAGCCTATGCATGACTTTAACAGCCATTGGAAATCTAGGGCAGAGGGCCCTCTCCCACCTATCCGCGTGGACAGGCGGGAGAATCACACGTCTTACTCTCTTGATAGCGCAGGTCCTAATGCCGTTCCCTGTCGCTTGCACACATCTGCCCAGAAGGGGCTGAGAGACGCCGTTTCGAGTGTGAACAGACACGTTCTCTCGTAACGAAGCTTTACGTCAATGTATCGCAGAAAATAGCAAGTGTTGCGAGATAATTAAAATGGATTAAGCTTTATAATTAATAAACAAGTAATTTATGTAGAATGAACAAGATCTTAAGTCAACAAGGAAGGAGTTGAAATACACGAAGAAATATGGAAGTGTCTTGAAATAATCTGGAGCACAGGCGTCGGCTACGTGGCAGAGAGTCCTAAGTCCAATGGTTGGTTCGTAGAGGGTTGAGGGGTGAGGTTCGCTGGTTGCTTTTCTTGGCGGTTTGGTGAAGCTCGTCTCGAAGTGTAGTTTGCCGAGTTCAGAAATGCTGCGTTCATTGTCGAGAACATATTGTCCAATATCGGGTCTTTTAGAAGATGGTTGCTTGGCCAAAACAACCCTTTCTTAACGTTTATATGAACACGACGAAAGTCTGTCCCAGAAGAACCACGACAAATCCTCGCCGACGTCATTTAAGTTTCGAGCTCCCGCTCGATGTTATCCTTCTTCATAATCTGTGCGCGTGCGACTACTGATCAGAAGAAAAGTAGTTCCGAGAAGACAAATATGGAGTGTGACGGAATGGTTTGCATTCACATGGAAGCGCTGAATCGAGATACCTTGAGATGACATCATTGCAGTCATCCTTGGGCAGAATCTTTTCCTAACAATAGATGTCGGTGATCTCCCACGCCGTCATGACTACCACATGCAGCAGTCGTGAAGTTGAAAAACTTCATGGAATAAATCCTTTTTTGCCCTACAGTCGCGTAGAGACCGAGGGGGCTCCTGTTCTTCATCTCTCTTGCAGGAAGAAACTCCGAGTTATAGAACTCCACGGGATTTTAGATAGAAGTGGACGTGTTCCTTTAAAGGCTGGAACCGTCATCTTTTCTTCACCATAAATAATGATGTAAACGTTGCCGTATCATTGGTCGTCTCTCCATCAATCGCAGCACATCGTCGCTCCGTTTTCTTCATTGTCGTATCCTCCATCGTTGATGCTCGCCGGGATTGCATCACGTCATGCGCCAACCAGCTGTACCTCGCGCGCCAAGCGTGTGTGTGAGAGCAGACGCAAGCGTGCTTGGTCACCTCGCGTTGCTATGGAGACAGGGCAAGCCTCTGAGTGACTCGTCGTTGTATGCGAGTGTTCCAGCCGAGACGCTCGCTGCCGCACCTCTGCATCGCGCCCGTACTGCGTTCCGCACATGTACGTCGCAGAGTGCATCCATGTCGCAGCCGACCGCCGTCACGCCAAAATGTACGTAGTGCACGCACATGGACGCGTATATGAAGCGAGTGTGCGCAGGCGCTGTCGTGTTGCCTCTCGCTGCCTGGCCGAGACGTCCGCTGTCGCCGCCGCTGTTGCTGCTGCTGATCTTCGATGTAGTTCTGGTCGCTCACGCACGCAGACGTACGTACGCGCCGACGCCTCAGTGAGACGCTCGCTGCTGTCGCTGCCTCCGTGTGAATGTGTGATGCTCGCTGCCGCTGCTTGGGCCGTAGTGTACGTCCAGTCACGCACACAGATGTATGCGAAGCCCGCGTTCATGTAGTCGCTCAGCAGGCAGAGGCTCTCTGCGCAGTGCGGCTCTCGTGGAGACTGAAGTCGACTCTCACGTCCACAGCACCGCAAAAGACTGAAAGTTCCATGATGGTTATTTGCTGGCTTCATTAATCCAAAATTTTTTCATTCCTTTTCCCACGCAGGCGTTCGCAACATCCGTCCACACTCATCTCACTCTTTAGTAACTTCATGTTTACAGCAAGGACATACTTCTAGCCTATTTTTAAGCTAGCCTATTTTAAATTTTATTCCGTTCCTATTCGATATGCGATGATGCAACGTTGATGATGATCCTCAGAAGGAGAGAACACAATAGTTTCTGGTAATACATTAATATTAAATTTTAAAATTGAATGGACTGCACGCCATCCGGATTAGGATTGAATTCATTTATATTTATAGTTATTATTATATTCTTCGTTACGAAATATCAATTTGCTCGCATCGAAAGATTAATAATTAATTCATAATTTTCGTGACATTTACTTTACAAAGAAACAATAATCCAGACAGGAATGAATTACACCTCGGCGTCTAATTTGTAGTCGTAACTATTAATTCGTTGACAATGAAGTATAAGTAAGTAGGAATAACAAGTGAAATTCATCATCACGCTATCTCGCAAAATACATTCAAACATCATACTAAAATATCCTAAACATCGAGCATCACATTTGACTACCAAATGCTGCCATGTCGTTACATGTTCTATGAGGCTGGGGAGTGAGTCAGCCATGTGTGGCAGTATTTAAGAGGCAGGAAGTCGATAAGGAGTCGAAGGACTGGGCTGTATTTGTAAACAACGTGCGGACCAGGCAGCTGCTACCACACCTCGCAGCCCCACATCTCCCCAAGGTCACACCTCACACACATTACACTCTCCAAAAACGAACATCCACCCTCAAACTTCTCCTCAACATGTCAAATTACACAAAACATCGCGTCGAAATCCAGAATAAAACATTAGAATAAATTATCAATAGAGCATAATATCTCTATCCACAAAATTTATGTAATATCAATCTTTGAGTGTACGTAATGCATGTAATATCGTCATTCCGTAGAGAAGATTTATAATGGAATGGAATACTCATTTTAGATAAGCTTCCGCTGATGTATGAGTGTACGAAGAAATTTTTAATAAACACCTTAATTGAAAGTTTTTAATAAAAATTTTAAACGTTCAGGAGATTTTTCAATTAAATTTCAATGATGTTAATTTTAGAAGTTTAATTCTTGAACTTTAAGATTCCAAATGGGAAGCTAAGATGACAAAGAATGGATGCTCCACGTAAATTTCAGAATATGACTCAGGCTGCCGCTATAGAGAGTGTGCTCGGAGCTGCGCGGCTTCCAACGCCTTCGTCGAAAAGAAAATGGCGCCGAGAGTTTCACGGTGTATAGGTGAATCTCTACAGCATCCGACAAGAAATTTAGAATAGATTCTTAACTGTGATTAAAATTTTTGATTAGAAACGGTTAATCTGCAGCATGATTATTGAGAGAAAATAATAAATGAAACAGAAAACATGATTATTAGACATATGAATAATTTCACAGTAAACAAACACAATAAATGAAATGTAAATAGGTTCACAATAGTAATAAATCAAAAATAGAAAGCATGATTAGACATATGAACAATTTTATAGTAAACAAATACAATAAAATGAAATGCAAATAGGTTTACAATTGAAATAAAACGGCAGAATATTAGTAAATAGGCACGAAATAGAAACAATTTAAACGTAAGCGGGATACAATGATATAGATTACTAAACACTTTGATACAATATTGAACGCTATGAATGGTCATCCATTACTAGTTGAGTTTGCGTCTGGCCGATCAAATGCAATTTTTATGAAGTATTTGAGGCGGATTTAATTTAATTTGAAATGGTTTTTGGTATTATTTTTGGTAATTTTGGTAACGTGACAATTATTTCGAGTGGTCTCTCACGGGAACGGGATCCAACACCGCTGCCTCCAATGTTACGACCTCGTTTTTCTCGTTCGTATGTGCGTATTTTTCGCTGACCAATTTCAAGAGGCAATTCTTTCTGTGCATTATTTATCGTCATCTTCTCGTTGCTTTTATTTTCATAAGGTCGATAGTCGAGACGGAAGGCCTCAATTATTATATTTTGTTATTTCAATAAAGATCTAATTAAGATCCTGACTTTTCAATGTCATTAGTTGTAAATAATCATGATCTAATAACAAGTTAAGTGGGACATCATGAAGGTAAATGATCAAATGGTCGCAACGTAATTTAATGTTATAACGATGACGTCTTTCAATTAGTAAATGGATGACACAATCGGGAAGTAGAATGACACACGATATATATGCCGTACTCTAAATCTACGTAGCGTATCAAAGAATTTACCGTTAACTAAATGACAATAACACTAACAGATCTCGGTGATTACGTTAATTCTAATCATCAAGTGATACAATTATTGGAATTCGCATCGTTACATCAAATAAGCAGGTGAAGCCTTTAACGTGACTAACAGACGCAACCTAGATTATGAATATATTGATAAGTCTGACAAGAACATCTTATATGAGGTGGAGCCTCGGAACTGAGTTATTCAATTGAAAATCAAAGATCGTCAAACACTTCCAACGATGCTATCCTACACCTAGACATGAAGCTACTAATTAGACATGAGTGAGAGTATGGATAGACACATTGAGAATATACTTAGCTCGGTCTTGAGAAGCACTTAGATAGCCTATGCATGACTTTAACAGCCATTGGAAATCTAGGGCAGAGGGCCCTCTCCCACCTATCCGCGTGGACAGGCGGGAGAATCACACGTCTTACTCTCTTGATAGCGCAGGTCCTAATGCCGTTCCCTGTCGCTTGCACACATCTGCCCAGAAGGGGCTGAGAGACGCCGTTTCGAGTGTGAACAGACACGTTCTCTCGTAACGAAGCTTTACGTCAATGTATCGCAGAAAATAGCAAGTGTTGCGAGATAATTAAAATGGATTAAGCTTTATAATTAATAAACAAGTAATTTATGTAGAATGAACAAGATCTTAAGTCAACAAGGAAGGAGTTGAAATACACGAAGAAATATGGAAGTGTCTTGAAATAATCTGGAGCACAGGCGTCGGCTACGTGGCAGAGAGTCCTAAGTCCAATGGTTGGTTCGTAGAGGGTTGAGGGGTGAGGTTCGCTGGTTGCTTTTCTTGGCGGTTTGGTGAAGCTCGTCTCGAAGTGTAGTTTGCCGAGTTCAGAAATGCTGCGTTCATTGTCGAGAACATATTGTCCAATATCGGGTCTTTTAGAAGATGGTTGCTTGGCCAAAACAACCCTTTCTTAACGTTTATATGAACACGACGAAAGTCTGTCCCAGAAGAACCACGACACTGGGGGTGACTAGACTTTGAGCTCTCGATATAAAATGGGAATAAAAATATCTGTCAGGACAGTGCGCCTGCTTTCACTGTGCCAAACATTGCTTTCGTTGTGCTTCGGTCACCTTTTTTAGGGGTGATCGATAGCGCAGTCGATAGCGTGTTGGCGCGGTGATCTCTAGTCCTGAGTTCGAGTCCACGAACTCCTCGTACATTTATTTCATTTGAAAAAAACCTTGTGGAAGCAGTGTCTTCCCGTACCAGATTCTTCAATTGTTTCTGGGGGTGACTAGACTTTGAGCTCTCGATATAAAATGGGAATAAAAATATCTGTCAGGACAGTGCGCCTGCTTTCACTATGCCAAACATTGCTTTCGTTGTGCTTCGGTCACCTTTTTTAGGGGTGATCGATAGCGCAGTCGATAGCGTGTTGGCGCGGTGATCTCTAGTCCTGAGTTCGAGTCCACGAACTCCTCGTACATTTATTTCATTTGAAAAAAACCTTGTGGAAGCAGTGTCTTTCCGTACCAGATTCTTCAATTGTTTCTGGGGGTGACTAGACTTTGAGCTCTCGATATAAAATGGGAATAAAAATATCTGTCAGGACAGTGCGCCTGCTTTCACTGTGCCAAACATTGCTTTCGTTGTGCTTCGGTCACCTTTTTTAGGGGTGATCGATAGCGCAGTCGAAAGCGTGTTGGCGCGGTGACCTCTAGTCCTGAGTTCGAGTCCACGAACTCCTCGTACATTTATTTACATAATAAACCTGATAAGGGTAGGGGCGTAGTCTCCATTGTCAAGCAGGTGTATAATGGAAAAATTATAAATGTTATTTCTGAGAAAAAAATTCAAATTATTTCCGAACCTATCCATTCTTTTGTCACGAAAACGAAGATAAAATAAATGTCTTTCTACAAAAGCTTAGGAAGTAATTTCTGAAGAGGTTCATAAAACCCTTTGTTTCGGGATCATCACCTTATAAAAGCGTACATCATATTCTCGTCTTGTGTTCATTCTAGCGCGACCTTTTCTGACCCGGTTGTCATGTGACCTCAGGCAGTCCGTGCGCCACTCCATAGGGTCTGGTGCTGCGTCTGGCAGAGGAGAGAGTATTCCGAGATCATATAATCCAACTTCTATTTTCACGTATTATTCCGTGAAATCTATCTATCGTTCCTGTCAAGCGTTATCTATCGTTCCTGTCAAGTGTTATCTATCGTTCCTGTCAAGTATTATCTATCGTGTGCTCTCCGTGGCACAGCGGTTAAGGGATCGAACTTGTATGCTGGAAGTCGCGGGTTCGTTCCCAGCGCTGGCGCGGAGATTTTCCCCGTTGGGTATAAGGGAAAGCTCAAGCACAATACCCCACTCGACCCAGGTGTCGGAAATGGGTACCGGCTTTACGGGGGAACCGTCATGGTGTCCTATATATAGGGTTAGTTATGACATTTGAAAAACCAATGCTAAGATCATATGTATCAGGCTTGATTGGAAATAAAGCATCCCAAAGATGCAGATGTTAACCTAACCTTCCTGTCAAGTGTTATCTATCGTTCCTGTCAAGTGTTCTCCTAATAAAATTTGTAGAACTTGTGCATAGTTATTCCCCTGACCTGAGTCACCCTGAACATTACACACCTGGTGTACTATAAGGACTCCCAGAAGTTCATAAAGCTTGTTTCAGGACTACGCTTCAATTCGGATCAAAATTTGTCGCATATATTACTCCTCGCTTCCAAATTGCAAGGGCATTGTCCCAATCTTAAAATTCTTTACTACTAGCAAGTGAATGGTAGAAGACTCTCATGCTTTTATAAAAAAAATTGTCAAAATTTTATTATTCTGATACGTTTTTCAGGGGCTCGTTTGATATTGAAAGCTTGTTCACTCATATACCTTTAAAATACCATAGTAATTTGCCTGCAGAAACTCTTAGGTGGTTCAGCTTACACGATGTATTGTTTCTCTATATTTCAAGGCAAAATGTAAAAACATCTTGAAGGTCTCGGGATAGGATTACCCCATTGGTCCTACATTTGCCAATATATTTATGTACCATCATGAGAAAGGTGGTTTGATGACTGTCCATCTGTGTTCAGGCGGTGTTTTATCAGAGGTATATTGATGAATGATGATACATTTTTTTCGAAATTAGTTGAATACTTCACGGTTTTTACTGCATTTGAACTCTAGACAGCCTTCCATTAAATTTATTATGGAATGCGAAAGTGATGGCAAACTCGCATTTCTGACCGCTCTTGTAACCAAACAAAACGGCAAATTAAAAACATCGGTTTATCGTAAAGCGTGTTTTCCTGATTTGGGATCCAAATTTTTCAGTTATGTCTTTTTCAGTTTAAAGTTAATGGTTTTATAGAACGCTTTTGTTTCGAGTATACAACATCTACTCTTCTTTTAAATCATCGCATTCCGAATTTGATTTTTTGCGCGATTTCGGTAAATATAATGGCTTTCCTCTTACGATAATCGCTGCCAAGGTTGGTAATTTCTCGAACGAGAAATGTGAATGTACTCTACCTACCCTATCAGCTGAAAACCTTGAAATGTTTATTCGTATTCCGTATTTTGTTGAACAATTGGAGCAATTGAAGCGTGAATTGTTGTCATTGACATCGTCCTTCCTCGCGCGTGAGTCTTTTAGAGTCGTTCTTGTCAACACATTCACCATTGGTTAATGTTTCCGGTATAATCCCTTCGCGTTTCTGTTCTAGTCTTTTCTATAAATACAGCCGTGCATAGTGTGCACCTGTGTACGTATGTCGGCTCAACAACCCACACATTAGGAGTCAGACAGGCGGAACACGTCCGAATAAGTTGTAGAATTGGGGTTCAGCTGTGTCACCCTCACACTCTGTCACAAGATCTCACTCAGAGGAACAGTGTGGTGCTATGATATAACTTCCGATTTTGATTTCTCAATTTTAGGGTCTGTTTGCAATGTAACAAAATTAGAATTATTTGATCTCTTTATACACCTACGAACAAACACAATCTTAATGATTTGCAAAATGCCCATCCCATGCATTCGGTTGGGCAGGGAACGCTATGTTATTTAATTTCCAATTACGTCCCGTTAGGCACTTCGTTCATTTTCTCTTTTACGTGTGTTCAGCTTACAGGGAATGGTAGTCTGTTCGCAATTACCGGTGCATAAACATCTCTGGTTATTAATAATGTTTGCAATTACCTAGTCAGAACATTAAATTTTCGTTATATTTGTAGATTTACCGCAAATGAGTCAAGGCCCGAAAAGTTCGTTTTAGTATTGATCACATATAATATTTTCTCATCTGGTAATTTTGTGGAGAATGTTTTGTATTACATTTGACACAACATAAATATTAGTTTTCCATTTTATCAATGTGACAGTGCTTTTCATGGCAAATTTTTAGTGTTATGATGTTTGTAGCATTGAAATGTTACAGCACTTAGTTAACTGACGTTGATTTGGTAAAATGACTCGCAATTTTTATAAAATTTTATCGGTTGAAGAACTTGAACAGCCCTACTGAGTTGACAGAATAAAAAATATATATTTCAGGGTGTCATCAAAATCTTCATTATGAAACTTTTCACGGTAAGACATTTTCTCAAGCCTACAACTGCAGGTGAACAATCTCCTCTGGCGAAAAAAAGTATTCATCAATTTACTCGGAACGTTTCACTTTGAGTGGAGCTGTTATTAAAATAAAATGTTTCAACAAATTGTGTAAGAAAATATATTGGAGCAAAATTTGATATCCAATCACTTTGAAACCGTTTCATAAATATTTCAAAAATCAACGTCTTTTTCTTTTCGTATTTTTCTTATTTTTTACATTATAGCCTTAAATTGCGATCAGTTGACAAATTGATTTTCCTTCAATTGATGAAAGCACAATATGCATCGACTTAAAATAACATGAGTAAGAAATTCCTCCATAAATACAAATGCACTCACGTTTCTACCTCGAGCATTGCAAGTTAATGCCTCTTGTGAGTAAAGCCGTTTGCATCAAAGGGAAAAAATAAAAATCGTAGAAAATATAAAATCGTAAAATAATCGAACAAAAATTTATATAAATTCATGCGAGGCGTTCTATTTTTATTTTTTATACACATGTCTTGAAACATCTACAAATAGAGATTTACTGCATAAGTTTACTTATTGAATACACTTACCTTTCTTGGCATCTTAGCTTCAAATCGGCTTCGCACGCCGCTAGCTGAGAAGCAAAGCAACTCCAGGGGAAAATTTTCCCATGCTTGGAAAAATATAGGCTTCAAATCTTTGAGAGAATGGAGAACTTTAGAACATGCCCTACTTGCAGCTTCGAAATTGCTTTTCTAAAATTAGAAATAATACCCTTTTTATCCTGGCGTTCGTGTTATTTCTGCAATCTAATTTATACAATTATGATTTTAAGGTAAGTTCACTTTAGACGGAGATTTTTTCGCAGTTTATCTTTGCCTGTAGCTTAGCTCCTCAACATTTCAGAACGTATATCGAAAATTTATCTTTAATTTAATTTCTTATTCAACCATTCTAATTCTTAATACCACCACACAGTGAGTTTGATAACTACGATGGATAGATAGTTGATTATAGTGCGTTCTATAAAATACTTGTTCTGTAGCAGAAGCTGTGGTTGAGGAAACTACTAAGTAATTCGTCTCGTCTTGCTCAGTAAGCGAAGTATTGAACAGATCACTTACAAAGTGATAAAAATTTCCATTATTGTTCATGCTCTTGGCTCAAGCATCGACCAGACTAAGAAGTCTATGGGATTGAAGGAACTTTTTTGAACGAACAGAAAAAGCATTTTCATTTGATCGAAATCGCGGTAAATATTTCTGCGCCGGGCTAGAGTGATATTTACGGTATAAACAGTCGCTCCATCTTGCTAAACTGTCCACATATTACTATTAGCAAAATCCTTAGCAGTAGTATCAGCTAATACAGGCTTCAGCACATCATAACCATACGCTTTCGCAGTGATTTTACGATTTGGTGTTACAAAAACGAGAGGGACCATCTTTAATGAGGTAATGACTGTTCAAACCACCACAAAATCTGACGTCATGGTGTAACGACGCGCTGTAATTCAGGAACAATTGCGGAAGCCTGCTTCCCAACGACGTGATCATTACCCTGGTTGTCAGTCGTTTCAATTGCGCTAGAGTTGTCAGACTGAAAGATTTCACCAGCCATGTCTCTCTCTATTCGCTTCGTTCAACAACACTTATTGTATAAGTGTTCAACACTTACGAGTATATCTATTGTTTTCTGAATTGAATCAGGTTAATAGATTTTTCTTCTGTGAAGTACAGGATCACATTCTTGAATCATTGAGGACAATCCTCCTCATTATTCTGCGTCTGGTTCCACACTCTTTTATCATTTTCCGCACAAACTTTTACAGAGACCGCCTGATCCACTCGCGAACTGCATTCACGAAAGATGTGGTTCGATGTGTTCGAAGTCTCCCTCTGCGAGGCCGGTCCTCGAAGTCTCCTAGCTTCATACCGCTTGACTGCTCCCCACGACTGATCTTCGATCGAAAGGGCATTTGCATTCTCGGAGTTGGAGGCTCCTGAACGGTACATTTCAACGTTCGTTTCGCGTTGTGCACATCTTTTACCCTCAAGCGAATATGTTCTACCAGAAATTACGAAGCGTTTGTCTTATCCGCCCTTGCGCACTTAATTCCTATCAGATCCGCAGCATTTGATTTAGCTACATTCACGTACAGGTGTTACCGCTGTGATTTATAACCTAAAGTTACGCAATTTTTCATTTATTTATAAGAACAAAAGCGCGATCTTTGCTCAAACTGTGCAATCTCTTAGATAATTTGCAAGCACAAGTTAGCTATTAGTACACAGCCTACAGTTGTCTAGTTTTTATAGTCCTATAATTTAACATTAAGATAATAATATTGAAAAATTATACTTTGATACAAAATATACATAATATTTAACCTTGAATGTAAAAGACATAACTTGCATTAGCGCACATTTCTCTTTCTATTAACGAATGTAACGGTAAATTTTTTTGACCTAGTTATTCACTTAACAATTATAAACAAAATCTTTGCGTGCAATAGAAAAGTCACAGTAAAATCATGAATTCACTCTTCACGCAGACGCCAACTCGGCGCGCAAGATAAAACCTCAATTTAAGGTAAGTGTCTGATAAATTACCTCATTTATTACCGGTCAATGAAAATTTTTACGAGACGCCTCGATATCATTGAAAATATACTGGCGCATAAAAAGATATATGGCCATGTGCTTTGTTAATTAGGTATTAAACCAGCTCCACTGAGGTGGTTCGCGCTCGAAAGAGTCTACATAAAATGTGAGATAATTGTGAATGTTGGCCCGCCATGTTGATAACGCTCCTCAGTCGCGTTGCCTACTCCTCACGATCAAGGCCAAAAATTTGTAATAATGTAAAAAAAAAATTCTTTACCGAACTTACACAAGCATTACGTTCAGTAAAGTGGTATTTTTATAGACACCACGCTGTATTTTGCACGCACTGTTTACTCCGACCGTTTTCTAGACCCGTGGTATCGGCTTTTAGCGAATGTCACAAATACCTCCTATATCTCCGAGTCTGCTCGTATAAAGCGTGACGTCACGCTAGTGGTCAGAGATTTGACGTCATTTATGATGCATCAAAGCACCGAAGTCAAGTTAGCTCCAATCTATTTACTATTTTAGTCAGAATGGAGCTAGCCAGGCTTTGGAAAATCCTAGAAGATATGAAGCGATACTTGAGTCAAATGAGTTTACAAAAAATCAGTTTCCTATAATTCTTTTCGGGTACTGCAAAACATAGAAACGTAGTCAAACTTGTTTAGGCTCGACGTTTGCTCGTGCCACGAGGCTAAACAATTTAGATTAAAGAAATATTATCCTCATGCATTTCTCGCAATACCAACTGATTTGGGGTTATCTTTTATCATTGGAGTACAGAAATTATGCATGGACGACTTCACGATTTCGATTAACAGGCCATTAGATGCAGCAGGCATTGATGATGCGTTGATGAAAGAACCTCCTTTCCCTTGACGTACACGTACTTAGCAGTTCATTTACGATACAGTCGTCAGACCACAGCGCTCGTATATATAACCAGCCACTCTGTACAGCGAACCAACTGCAGGATCAAAGAGTGAAGGGCCTGGAATTGCCTGGAATCTAGATAAACGACTCGCTCCAACCGTAAAACATGCAAAACCTTTCCATATTAATGTTATGACTTTGCTGTGTTTTTTATTGAAATACATATACAAAGCAGTAACGCCTTGCGTAGAAATACGTATTGTAGAAGACTATAAATTGCTTTCAGTTTTTAAACATCATTGGAACATTAGTTTTCTATTATTTAAGGTGGTGTTATCTCTGCATTAGAGCCTTGCATACCATTAAAAAAAAACTTCAAATATGCCTAAAGTTTCAGTGCACAAGCGATTAGTGGAGTATGTTGAGGAGTTCATAGACTATGAAACTGCTGAAAACAGACGATATTGTAAATTTTGCGAGAAGACGGTAAGTGACTATATTTCTGAAAACCCTAAGCGATGAATGTGAGTTATAACTGCGACTGATTGAATCCAAATAAAAGCTGTAAAAATTAAAGGGTGAATTAAATAAATTTCAGGCTGGACAAATGAAGTACGAAAAAGTTTTCCTTGTTGTTACTGACGCTGCACCTTTTATGGTAAAAGCTACTGACGGAGTGAGCAGTCTATACCCTAGAATGATACACGTCACACGTTCAGCACATGGGTTGCACCTAGTAGCAGAATATTATTGATAAAAAGTACCTACCCAAAAGTCCATAGACTTAAATCGACAGGAAAAAGTACTTTCGTCGAAGCCTCACATAGAGTTCAACGTTTCGAAAAGATGTGCTCAGAAATCCCACTTCCACCATCACCAGTACTGACCAGGTGAGTACTTGGCTGAATGCCGCAAATTACTATACCAGATATGACAAAGAAATAGCCTCAGCTATTATGTCTTTTGAGTGTGACGAAAGCAGCAGCAGAAAATAATATCGAAATCTTCTAGATA
This sequence comes from Morinoia aosen, assembly GCA_030386875.1. Lineage (NCBI taxonomy): Eukaryota > Metazoa > Arthropoda > Malacostraca > Amphipoda > Talitridae > Morinoia > Morinoia aosen. Next base: position 13,235,878 of record CM059567.1, on the reverse strand, counting down.
ATGATGAATTGAAAACACGAGTTAGTTTCACCAGTTCCACGTTTACAATACAGTCATCTGTAATTATATAACTCGAAATTTGAGGGCTATCTATTTTTGACGTAATTTCAAAATCGAACATAATTAAAGATTTGAAGAACACATACGACCAAAGATCTTATCAGAAATTGTCATTCATTCTGTCTAAGAATATAGGGTATAAAACATGGAAAATTTGAGCTCTATTGCGAAAATTCTACAGATAGCAACAATGGCATGTTACCTCAGTTCTCGCCAAATGACTTCAATTCATGAATATGCCCCTCTCGTGCCATGCGAGGTAGAGAGAGCTCTTACACAGTGCTAGTCTATCTTGGCAGATAAAAGGAGATTCAATTTGAAAATTTGAAATATAACTTGATTGTCAAATGTAATGATTCAAATTAAAAGATTTTTTTTGTTAAATTAGTTACAAAATCTGTTCTAAATTTCTTAGTGTTATGAAATTTACTTTCGTTTTTTTAAAAGCTACTCTAATATACTTCTTGAATAAACATTCAAAGAGTTTTTTAACTTTTTCAGCTATTTTTATATTTTGCTAGTGCACACGGCCCGACAAAAATACCCGTCAAACAATTCCGTAGAACTACCAAACGCCGTTCAAGGGTCTATTTAGCTCTAGCTTTTCGTTAGCGAGCAGCATTGCTTCGTCTTGCCATTTCGCGTTGTTCATCCGATCGTCTTCGACGTTTTTCTTGCTGTCGAAGTCTTGCTGCTTCTCTCTTGCGGTTGGACACATTTCTATCCATGGTGGCCTCTTTTGCCGGAATTTTATTCTGAAATGTCGTCTATTATCTCTTCGGAGCTTTTCAAGAAAATCACAATTTCAAATACAATAACTCAAGTTTCAAAATCTTGGGTCTTACGCTAAGACGTAGCCAGGTAACTGGTCAAACGAATTTAAAACATTTATTTTCGCATTATCAATTGAAAATAATAAAAAAAACAACGGCATATACGGAGGCTTATTTCCAATTTCAAGCCTGATACATATCACCTTGTACAGTGGATTTTCAAATGCCTTATAACTAACGCCAGGACGCCATGACGCAAATTTAATATCAAAGCCCCATGATGAATTTCAACAGTAAAAGCTACAAAAAAAAATTTCTATTTGTAAAAATAAGCCAATTGCGTATCCTGTATACCATAACCCTAGTGAAAGGGAATTGAATCCCACAGAAAAAAATGCAATAGAATGATTTATTGTATTTCTTAAACTTCATCCTTGTTGCTATCAAAGCTATCGATTAGGAGAGGAAGTCACACGGACGGACGGACGCGGCTCTTATATTTATAGTTATTTTGCCACTAATCCCGTAAGGTATGTTTTAGGGTTTGTAAAATATATAATGCACACGTGAACTATTTTTAAATCATGTGTAATTTTCTCTGAGAAAATGCATACACACATGTACTAAAATACATTTGCATTTTCCTAAATGCATATGCTATTACTTGAAATGCATATATTCACTGAATATGCGGTGAAAATATATGTGCATATGCTGCATATTTAAAAAAAAACACTGCCACAACCCTAGTCACAACCAACCTGATTTTATCAGTTCAAGTCGTTACTGTAGTAAAACTTTCATTTTGGAAATTTTCGTAAAATTAAAAATATATTTTATCGATAAAGAAATAATATTCTTTGGGTGCCTTGAACTTAAAACCCCGAATAATTCCTATCAAATTGATGCACGAAATTTAATACAATATTGGTCCATAACATTGTAAAATTATAGAATACCTTAATTCGTAGATATACAGAAGTAAGAAACATAACCGTGTTTGGATTGAATATATCTGAACAAGTCAGTAAAGGTTAAGTTTTCACTTAAAAATATGCAGACTCTAAATACCCGAAGTCATAAGGAGTCAAAACAGGGTTTTAAATTTTGAAATGGTTGGTTGATGTGAGTACATTGCATTTTTCGGCATGAATTCGCTCAGCATACTGAGATGGGCGTGGTGGTTGAATCTCATGACCTAAACTTCTAACCCGCTGCTCTGCCGCTCTGATGTAAAAATTTCGTGACGCCATGCCGTCGTAACGACGATGTGTGCTGCACCCAACTCTTAAGTAAACCAGAGCGGCTCGCATATCAATAGGAAACGGAAAGCGGTTAACGGTAAAGAATATACGTAAAAATTCATATTATGAATTTTACTTAGCTACTTAGCCACGCAGCCAACGGAAATTCTGAAAAATATTGGAAGTTTATCGCAGCAACAGAAAAACTGTTGACGAACCTCGACTTAATAGATAACGGTCAGCCAACCCCACTTTCTCTCCGATTGCTGAATACCAGGAAGATTACAAAGGAATAACCAGCCTCAGGAACTACGGCTTTATCTGTCAGCAAATATGACTTCTCTCCTATCCATGAACATCAGGAAGATTCCAATGGAATAACCAGCCTCAGGGACTACGGCTTTATCTGTCAGTAAATATGGCTTCTCTCCTATCCATGAACATCAGGAAGATTCCAACGGAATAACCAGCCTCAGGAACTACGGCTTTATCTGTCAGCAAGTGTGGCTTCTCTCCTATCCATGAACATCAGGAAGATTCCAATGGAATAACCAGCCTCAGGAACTACGGCTTTATCTGTCAGTAAATATGGCTTCTCTCCTATCCATGAACATCAGGAAGATTCCAACGGAATAACCAGCCTCAGGAACTACGGCTTTATCTGTCAGCAAGTGTGGCTTCTCTCCTATCCATGAACATCAGGAAGATTCCAATGGAATAACCAGCCTCAGGAACTACGGCTTTATCTGTCAGTAAATATGGCTTCTCTCCTATCCATGAACATCAGGAAGATTCTAATGGAGTAACCAGCCTCAGGAACTACGGCTTTATCTGTCAGTAAATGTGGCTTCTCTCCTATCCATGAACATCAGGAAGATTCCAATGGAATAACCAGCCTCAGGAACTACGGCTTTATCTGTCAGTAAATATGGCTTCTCTCCTATCCATGAACATCAGGAAGATTCTAATGGAGTAACCAGCCTCAGGAACTACGGCTTTATCTGTCAGTAAATATGGCTTCTCTCCTATCCATGAACATCAGGAAGATTCCAACGGAATAACCAGCCTCAGGAACTACGGCTTTATCTGTCAGCAAGTGTGGCTTCTCTCCTATCCATGAACATCAGGAAGATTCCAATGGAATAACCAGCCTCAGGGACTACGGCTTTATCTGTCAGTAAATATGGCTTCTCTCCTATCCATGAACATCAGGAAGATTCCAACGGAATAACCAGCCTCAGGAACTACGGCTTTATCTGTCAGCAAGTGTGGCTTCTCTCCTATCCATGAACATCAGGAAGATTCCAATGGAATAACCAGCCTCAGGAACTACGGCTTTATCTGTCAGTAAATATGGCTTCTCTCCTATCCATGAACATCAGGAAGATTCTAATGGAGTAACCAGCCTCAGGAACTACGGCTTTATCTGTCAGTAAATGTGGCTTCTCTCCTATCCATGAACATCAGGAAGATTCCAATGGAATAACCAGCCTCAGGAACTACGGCCTTTTATCGATCAACTGAATACCCTCAAGTACTCCTAAGACAGGGACATTATCAAAAGGGTGGCATCCGAGCAAGGATCAACCCGCACTATCCATCAGTCACAAATGAAGAACAAACTGAAACGATGACAACCCAATTGAAAATCAAGGACGTATCGCCGGTGTATTAAGGACGTGAGGGTTGATTATGCACGATTTATAGGCTAGTCGGCCTGCTCTGCCTTAACACTGCCTCTACGCGCCCCAAACCAAGCGCGGTCGAGCTCGGACGTGAAATTCATAGTTGGCCATGGATGATTCGAAGGCGTAAAATTTCCAGTTGATTAACGGCCGTAATATTTGAAAGCGGCATGACTCGATCTGTCAGTTAATGACAGCGTGTCATCGTGAGCGTACTGGCGGTTACTGCCTTTGAAAAGGTCGCGTTTGGTGTTTCGACTGTGTTCTTCACAATCATTACGTTAGGCAAATTGTGACGTAGTATTGCATCAGATGCCCAAAACATGTTTATTGATATTATATTGATTGTTTTCTGGGATGTTGTGGCGATCAACCGTTATGCTCATCCTCAGATTTTTCTCGTCAGTTCTCGAGCTCAAGCTGAGTTCAATTTTTTAAACAGAGTTATGTGAAGTGTTGTTTGTCCAACTGTTTTGAAACTAGAACAGTGGTATTAATATCAAAGTACTCTGGATAGATTACTGAGCAAGTTTACAGAACAGTTCACATTCACTTGATTCATTTGCAAGTTTTTCACAGAGTGGCTACAAAGACTTTTTCAAATGTGTATTGATGTCACAATAAGTTACTTATTTTCACGATATTAATAATTTCAAATGCTGACATTGAACAACAAATTAACCAATATGCTTTCACAGTGCTTTGTATAAGTGCCAACGAGAATAGAGGAAAACGCTGGTGATAAACCAAAACTGTGAGTTTATAATGAAAAATCGATTGCTCTAAATATGTATCATGGCCAAAAAACAGCACAACGTTGTATGACTCTTGCACTTTTAGGACTTAGCACTCCTACAGGGTGGGTCCGAGAGATGTGCATTTGGGTCATTTCATATTGTAATTATTGTTTTGCCTTCTCATGATTGATATTTTTTATTCATTTTCTTACTGTCCATGTCAGCTCGTCTTTCTATCTTCAACTATTCTCTTGTTTAATTTGTTTTTCAAGATTTGTAATCCTGTGCATTGAGTCCTGCGCAACAGTGCACCCGAAAGTGCATAAAGCTCATCTATCATTTGAGGGTATGGTTTATTGCAAATACTTTTTTGGTAGATAATTGCTCTAGCTAATTGTGCTCTAGTTTTTTCTCTAAAACCGCATTAGTAACGCAAGGAAATTCTTTTGTGCTATTCTCTGACATTATTTTCCATTTGGTTCTCTAATGAAATATTTTAAATATTATTTTTCAGTGTTTGAATTTGTTATAAAAAATGCTGTTCAGCATCCAGCCAATAAACAAGCACATTCAGTCGATTTTAAGTGCCTACCTATGCATTTTATGAATGATGCATTTATTTTGCAAAAAAAAATTCGGTGCTGGTTCATTGGTGAGCCAGCTGAGAAAGGGGTGTTGAAAACTTACATTGTACCTTTAATTTCATTCGTTATTTTCTTTAATGACATTCAAAATGTTCCTGCAGGCCAATCATTTCTATGAAGTCAAAAAATTTGAGAGTGATCTCATGAATGAAATATATATGTTATAAATGAGCGTTGAAAGGGAATTCTGTATACATGAGCTGATATATCTGTATGTTTAGAAAAAATATATTTTCTATTGGTTTATTTCTTGATGTATGAAAAATAATATATACTCGTATATAAACACAAAATAAAAAAATTTTCTCAAGTGAGAAAAAACCCAAAACTCCTTTGTTTTCGAGAAATGGTGGCCTGAAATAATTTTAGATTCCCATACGAATAGGCTTACCATGCAGCCAACGAGTTAAATCTTACTTCTTTGGCAGGCTGTTGGCACGCGTTTCGGGCTATTCCTGTACGGGAATGTATAATTATTTCAGATCATTATTTCTCGAAAACGGAGTTTTGAGGTTTTTGTCACTCGTGAAAATCGTTTTAATTTACGTTTTTCGGTATTTGGTTAAAATATATGCATCGCATTACACAACACCCTGTACATACCGAGTGTTCCACAGAAATGTTTCCAACTTTGTCATTGATTATATCTCCGCTTTAAATTAACATATTTGAAATCTCTTCTTCTCACAATGCAATAAATTTTCTTTTATTTTCTAATAATTCAAGTTTTTTTCAAATCGTTTAACCTTACAGTGATCGATTTACTGAAACAGAAGGAAAATTAATTGTTCAGAGGCAACTAATTGTTCAAAAGAAACAATCATGGTGTTCTTAATTTCTCAATGTGCAGTGAGTGCAGTGAGTGCAGTGAGGCAGTGAGGACGTCTGTGTCTTTGCTCCGAAACAAAGTGCCCAACTGGTTAATGATCATGCATTTCTAACCAAAAAAGAGTGCCCACTCAGACCATGAGAATCCACGAATAAATTTTATCTAACCAAATTAAAAAAATTCGAACAAAAAGTGTGATATTCCATCAGAACAAGCACTCAACCCTTGCTTCTTTTTGATAGTGTCTCCCTTCTCACAAGATGGCGACAAGCCCAACCAAGGACAACAACAGCGAGGGTATGCTGGAGCTTGACTATCCAGACGTACAAGGCCTGCCAAAACAGACTAGGCAAGTAGTTTCCATCCTAATTGATCTCTTCAAATCAGTAATGAAGAAATTTCAAAGCGAAATTAGTGACTTGAAAACGATGATTGAAACACTAACGAAGAAAGAATCAAATCAAAATGCAAGGATTGAAGAACAAGATAAGAAAATAAATACCATAGTCTCTCGTCTAGAGCGACTCGAACGGAAAGAAGAACGTGAAGAATTGGAGAACAAAAAAAGCACTTTGGTTATATCAGGGGAACTGCCGCAATCACGTCCTGAAGAAAATTGCATAGAAACTGTGTGCCAGATCCTGAAGGACCAACTCAAAATCAACCTGAGTAACTCTGACATCACCACAGCGAGTAGATTGGGAAAAAACCTCCACCCGGAAACGTCGCTAGAAGAAACATTTCTTTTGAGCTACGAAAATACGAAAAGAAGCAAGAAGTTCTGACAGCCTGCCGTGTTACCAAACCGGAACAACTCTACGTGAATGAATACTTAGTACCTTCGCGAGCAAGTATAATGTACACTCTGAGATTGGCCAAACGAAAATTTCCGGAACAAATAGGACCCGCAAGAAGTTTGGATGGCAATATCAACGTCTTCTCTCCAAAGATACCTGGCCAAGTAACTCAGAGACCTCTAACCATCAATACACCTGAAGAACTAGACAAGTACTTGCTGTAACATGTCGGAAAGTCCTCAGAGGAAATTATTCGTGATTAGTATTTTTTTAGACTGACGTATTGAGTTTAATATTATTTTGATATCTGTCCACATGTTTTCTTCTTGATTTTTGATTGAATTACCTTTACCTCTTCAAGGCATTCACGTCGACCTTACAGCCTTGTTTTGCTGCTTACTAAATTGTTTTTCAATTTCTTTCTTTCTCCTTTTTATCGAATGCTCATACCGAACTTGCTGCTCAGACTTGACTCGTGTATGTGTTTCTGAATCTGGAAAACAATTTAGATAGTCAAGATTTTTTAAATTCCATAAATAACTTCACTGTCACTTCGTTTTTAAATCCATTTCGTCCTTGCTACATCTTATAAGTGTTATATGCGGAAACCACTGGTACGACAGCCTTGTAACTACATTATTTGCCATTTATGATCCCTAATGTTCCTGCTCATGGACTGAATTTGCGCTCTCCTTATGAAATCATACTAGGTTTTAAACAATTTAGACTAATAATCTGTGTGTTTTTAGTTTCTCTTTTTTTTAGTTTAATTCTAAGTAGGAATTCCCTTATTTTTACCTTGATCCTGTAGTTTTTATCATTTTTATTTTTACGTTACATTTTACTTACTGTCTCTTAATGCTAATGACTGACCCTGTTGACATATTCGACAATATTGATCCAGATCTCAATCATTTGAATAGACTGCACCCAAACCTAAATGAAACTGGAAACTGTAAATACCTAAATATTAAAAAATTCAATGAATCGATGAGGAAGACCTGTAACGATTTTTCTCTATTATGTTGGAACTGTAGATCCATTTATCCGAAAATAGATGAAATATCTTGTACTATCACTGAGCTGAACAGCAATTTTGATGTTCTCAGTTTCACCGAAAGTTGGCTAGACGACTCATCTAAAGACCTGATTCAAATTCAAAACTATTATAGCCATCATTCACTCCGTAGTAACAAACGTGGTGGTGGCATCAGTACTTACATATCTAAACATATATCTTCGAAAGTCATTTTAAGTGCAACTATGAATCGTGAACATATTGAGACCTTATTTATAGAACTAACGAAAAATAGTAAACGGATTATGCTTGGGACAGTATATAGACCCCCAACAGCTTGTAACGTCTCTTTCCTGAACGAGCTTCAAAGCATTATATCTCAGCTCAACAAGTCTCTATACAGGGTGTTTCAAAAATACACGGCATAATTTCAGGTATGTATTTCCCACATGTAGACAATCAAAATAGTTCATTACAACATATGTCCGGAAATGCTTCATTTCCGAGTTATGGCCTTCACAACATTGAAATTCACCGGAACGTTTTTCTTTCCGCAGGTCGTTGCCGTCAAAGGACACATTAAGAGGGCACTCTGACAGATCATTCCTAGGCGAAGGTTAAATTCAGTGTTGTGTTTGGCGTTCGACTGTGTGTCATGTACACAAATCAGGAGCTGGCAGAGATGCACTTGATCTACGGTAAGGCAGACGGCAATGCTGCGCTGGCTCGTCGTTTGTACCAGGAGAGGTACCCACAGCGACAATGTCCAGATCGGAAGACATTTGTAAGTCTCCATCAGCGTCTGTGCGAGTATGGAAAATTTGACTCTCCTGGATTGGGAAGGGGACGACCAAGATCTACAACTCCAGAAGAACAGGAGGAGATTCTGGAGATTGTGAACAGAACTCCTTCTATCAGCACACGAAGGTTAGCGTTGCAAGTGAATGTTCCCCATACGACTGTCTGGAGACTGCTGAAAGAGTATCAATTGTATCCTTACCATTTGCAACGTGTACAGGCGCTGTCACCAGCAGATTACCCTGCACGAGTTAGGTACTGTCAGTGGTTCTTGCAGCAATGTGCTGCAAATCCGAACTTTCCTGCCTTAGTATTATTTACAGATGAAGCACAGTTCACACGAGATGGCATAACAAATCTCCACAATCAGCATGTATGGGCGTATGAAAACCCAAATGCAACTGTTGTATCTCATCACCAGGTGCGGTTCTCCCTCAACATGTGGGCCGGTATCATTGGTGATCGGTTAGTTGGACCCCATGTACTTGTAAACAGACTTACGGGGCAGGCGTACACAAACTTCCTGGAAAACATCATACCTGATGTTTATGACGACACTCCACTGATCGATCGTCAGCACGCTCACTTCTTGCATGACGGCGCTCCTGCACACTTCAGTCGTACGGCTCGCCGGTACTTGGATCGAAGATTTCCTGATCGATGGATAGGTAGAGGTGGCCCAATTGCTTGGCCTCCACGCTCACCTGATCTGAACCCTCTCGATTTCTACTTGTGGGGCCATTTAAAATCATTGGTTTATTCGTCTCCGGTGCCTGATTTGGAATCCCTTCGGAATCGAATTGTGGCACGCTCTGAGGACATACGCCACATTCCTGGAGTGTGGGATCGTGTTCGCAGGTCAATGAGACATCGATGTGAGGTCTGTATTCAAGCAGGAGGTGGTCATTTTGAACATCTTCTGTAATGGCAACGACCTGCGGAAAGAAAAACGTTCCGGTGAATTTCAATGTTGTGAAGGCCATAACTCGGAAATGAAGCATTTCCGGACATATGTTGTAATGAACTATTTTGATTGTCTACATGTGGGAAATACATACCTGAAATTATGCCGTGTATTTTTGAAACACCCTGTATAGTGACATAATAATCTGCGGGGATTTCAACTACGATCTTCTACAATATGATAGCTGTGAGCAAATCTCTAACTTCATAAATGTTTTTCAGTCTAGCTCCTTCCTTCCAATCATCACGAAACCTACACGTGTTGCTTCTGAATCGGCTACGTTACTCGATAATATTTTTATGTTAGATCCGACTGACTTTCTTACCGGAATAATAATTTCTGACTTATCTGACCATTTCCCGGTGTTTCTCATCAAGAAAAATGTCTATAATCCTTGTAACAGCCCACAGGCTTATACTTATTCATTTCGTTGTCTAAACGAATACAACTTGGGAACAATGCGAACTGTTCTAGAAGAATTAATGCCATCATTAGACGTCTATGAACGGGACAATAATGCGACTAACATTGATGAAGCAATACTAAATTTAACTGAAATTATAACGACCGCATATAACCAGTACTGTCCAATAATCACCCGCACAATTATGCCGAAAAATAGACAAAAGCCCTGGATTACTGAAGATATCGTGATCAATATAAAGAAACGTCAAGCGTACCTAGCCTTACTATACGAAGGGCGAATATCCAAAGTAACGTATAACAGATTCAGGAATCATGTGACAAATCAAATACGAACCTCAAAACGAGACTACTTCACGCGCAAATTTACTGAATACAAAACTGATATTAAAAAAACTTGGCGCCTGCTTAATTCATGCTATAAACCGAATAATAATACTACGAAAACAATCGAGTCCATCGTTCACGAAAATGTAAAATACCACGAGAAAAAAGATATTGCAACTGTGTTTAACAACTTTTTTGTAAACATAGGAAAAAATATAGCCGATAGTGTCTTCAGTGAACCCAGAGACCACTTGCAATACATGGACCATGTCCGTGAACCTAACTCTTTCTTTTTCACGCCAACTAATCCCTCCGATGTAATTACGTGCATAAACAACTTGAAAAATAAATCAAGTGGATTGAAAAATTTTTCGGCTAAAGTTCTTAAGGCTATAGCTGATATAATAGCACCATGCATATCTTATATTATCAACCAATCCCTTTCTCAAGGTATCTTCCCCAACTCTTTCAAAATTGCGAGAGTCACCCCTATTTTTAAAAATGGTGATAAAAACTGCATTAACAATTATAGACCTATCTCTGTACTACCAATTATTAGCAAAATATTCGAGAAAATTGTGTATAAAAAAGTGTATTCGTATTTTGAACAAAAATCTTTCCTCTACGACAAACAATACGGTTTTCGTTCTAAGAAATCTACGACACAAGCTGTATTAAATCATTTGCAATACCTTTATTCTAATATAGATGAAGGAAAGCTTGTTTTCTCCGTATTTCTTGACTTTCGAAAAGCATTCGATTGTGTGGACCATAACGTATTACTCTCGAAACTACATTGTTATGGCATTCGAGGGGCTGCCCATGATTGGTTTAGATCATACTTAGCAAATCGGAAACAATACGTTGTCGTCGACGACGCAAAATCAGACCCACAGACAATTAGCCATGGGGTTTCACAAGGATCTCTCCTTGGGCCTCTCCTATTTCTAATTTTTATCAATGATATCATTAAATCTACATCATTCTTCAAATTCATACTTTTTGCCGATGACAGTACCCTTTCTGCGGTCCTTCCAGACCAAAATCCCGCTAGGATGGCGGAGCGTATAAATAATGAACTTCATAAGGTTTCATTGTGGCTTAAAGCTAATAAAATAAGCCTTAATATCGATAAAACAAAATATATTACATTCTCATACAAGAAAAATATATCTCTCCCACGCATTCAAATTGGCGAAGGTGAAATCGAAGAAACCAACTCAAGTAAATTCCTCGGCATCATAATAGACAAACATCTAACCTTTAAAGAGCACATCGCTCATATTAGTTCTAAATTATCACAATCTATCGGAATCCTAAATAAAGTTAAGAATTTCCTGCCTGAAACAGCCTTACAAATGCTCTACCGAACGCTAATTTCACCATACTTCCAATACGGAATAGAAGCATGGTACGGAACTGATAAAAATAAAACCAACAAAATTTTTACCCTGCAAAAAAGAGCCATAAGAGCGGTAAAGAATCTAGAATATAATGCTCACACAAATGACTCATTCAAAAATTTACGAATACTTAAGCTCTCGGATCTCTACAAAATCTCCATTTACCATTTCATTTACAAAACATTAACAAATGATGGCGACAATAGCCTAAAACAACTATTAACTACGCAAACTGGTCATCACGACCATTTAACCCGAAATAGAAGTAAATTCATGCTTCCTTATTACTCAAAGGCTCGGTCACAACACAGTATCCTCTTCGTTGGAACTAAAACTTGGAACTCAATACCAGCGGAGATCCGTGAAAGTAATTCTTATAAGGTATTCAAAAAAAGTCTTGAGTCTCACTTCCTATCAGATTACTAGTCGTGTAAGATCACAGAGTCAAACCTTGTCCCCTACATAACTGGTCCTAATAATGTAATTTGCCTTGATTAATTTCGCCGATCTTCAGTCTGTTCTTGAATCGTTTGTCGAATATACTGTTAAATCTAGTCCATATGAACTATATTGTCAAATGAAGTATCTAATTTAGAGTTACTTATCTCATTGATCAGTCTAATGCGTCTCTAGTTTAAGTGAATTAGGTTAAACATTATTGTACTCCTGAGACTATCCTTGATGGTAGGATGCCCTAGAAGTCACTGAACTTATTCGGGCCCACAGGTAGCTATACTCAAATTTGACCATTGTACTTGACTTAAGAAACATTTTATCTCTGTATCACCTGTGGTAAATAAATTGTTTAAATTGTTTAAATTGTCAATACCTACTGTTAAAAATAATTTTACAATGATGTATCCTACATATCACGAAGTATTTAAATCCTCGTAGAGATTATTTACTTTCTTATTTCATTATTTCAAGACACCTAAAACGCAACTCACTAACCATCAAATAATTTTCATCGTATTAGAATATGAAGCAACGAAAAACTGTGACAAAGCTGGGGGAGCATTGAATTTTCTTTCTAATTTTCTAACTCAAACGATACACAGTTTTCTTATCGGACGAGTTCCTTTCGGGATTTTTTCATTAATTGCACTTCGAACTTTTTCATAGTTTTTCGTTGCTTCATATTCCAATGCTATGAAAATTCTTTGATCGTTAGTGAGCTGTATTTTAGGTGTCTTCAAATGATGAAATAAGGGAGTAAATAACCTTTCAGAGGGGGTGGTCTGTAGGATATATCATTGTGAAATTATTTCCAAAGGTAGGTATATAGAAATGAACACTAGCGTTGTTTTTAAAATCTTTGCCCTGAACAGTTAGTTTTCTACCTCTTTCTTTAAATCGATCAGTGTAAAGTGGTTACTAAACTATTTTCAAAAAAATTGATTATTCGAAACGGAAACAAAATTTAATACATTGTGAAAAAAATACATTGTAAATATGTTAATTTAAAGCTAAGATATAATCATTTAAAAACCCCGAAACATTTTTATGGGACACGCGATATAATGTAGACACTCCTTAGAGGGATACAACTATTGTATCTATGGGTGCTAGCGCTCCCAGGGAGGAAAATGTGAGGGCCCGAGCTATGAATTAGGTAGGCCGTCTTTTTGTTGAAATAAAAAAATGTTTTTGTTATGTTAAGGACCACATATTTTCGGTTAACTAATGTCCTGTTTTTTAGCACATACTACTTTCTTCTTCAGCTTTGATCTGGTTTCATGAACTTTTTTCTCAACTTACTGTTTTTATATCCTTTCTGCACAGATTCCGCGTTCCCTTTAAAACGGTGACTACGTTTGTGCGATTGCTACGGTTGGTTCGGTTAAGTTGTGAGTAGCAGAATTTAGAAACTGACTGTACTGCTCAAGTCCATTCTTGTCCTATATAAAAAGTGTGAACAATATAATTGTACTATAATTTTTACCAGGTAGGTTAAAATCAATACTAAAAAAGGTAGTGAAATTATGGAAATGCTATTCATTTATGCCGGTATGCAATGTACCTAATGGTATGCATAAGATATGTCCCAAAATGTAGTGTACGTGTTGCCTCTATACTAAATGGTGCCTTCCTTTCCCTCTCTTTGGGTCGCATTTGTTGCGGATAGTGAGGCTTAAGCTAACCAATAATCTGATCTATAATGTAAACAAGCGTTGAAAGGGAACTTTGAGATACGGAAATTACATTCCCATCCTTATGTTTATGCAGTTGATATTTGTTTGTTACATGCAGCATTTTAAACGGATTGTGATTTTATTTTCAAATCCTATATTATTTTGGTGTTTTATTGGTGAGAAAGCTGTGATTAATGGAAGTAAGATATTCATGTAAATTATAGTGTAGAGAATGTTTCATTTTTGTAATAAAAGTTGAAGAAAGAGCGGGCTTCTATGTCCTTTCTAATGTATTGTCTTATGTACCTGAGCTCCCAGTTGCACGTGCATCGATCTCATTGGATGTACAATATTGTACTGAGCTTAAGGACACCGTCTGGGTAGGAGAAAAGTCCGTTATTTATGGATGGATTTCTCTGAAATTTTCACAGTAGGTGTGAAATGATGGAAAGATCATTTGTTATTTCGACAAAATTTTTGTATCTGCACTGGATTTTTTTTTTTTTTTAAATATGATAAAATAGGGTTTTTTAAAATCCTACTTCTTCTACAATTTTGAAGTTACAGAACCAGAACTTCGTTTTTAGATTGCTTATATGTCTATATAACCATAAGGGGCTACGAATTTTGATAACTTTTTTGTGGACTTTGGGAATATTTTTTTTTAAATATGTAACCTTTTTTCATTTTTTTTTTCATGTCGTGTAATTTTCAAAATAATTGATATATCGAAAAATGTCTCCAGTTATGGATACACCTTGCTAAGCCCTATCGAATGGTATATAAACCATTCTTGTAGCTCTGAAATTGTGGAAGAAGTAGCATTTGAGAAACCAATTATCAAGTTTCCAGAAAAACGTGTTTTTTCACAAAAAAAATGTTTTTCTTTTTATCTTTTGAACTACAGGATTTTCTACAATGAACTCTTGAGCGTTTGTAGCTCTTTTCAAGCCCTTTCAATTGATATAATTTACACTGCTTTAGCTCTGTAACTCTGGGAAAAAATATACAACAAAAGACAATACATGTAATTCTTCAAAATAACCACTTTTTTATTTTTTCATTTTTTTCGACCAAAATACGTTTTTTTTAAGTCAACTCCTCTGTTTTGTAGGTCTTTTCAAGCCCTTTGGATTGGTGTGCTCGCCATAGCTGTAGCTATGATACTGCAGCTGTCATCGAGCTATGAATGAAAGCTGCGGTATCATAGATACGGCAGAACAGCTAAATTCTGAAATTGTCAAAATCTTATAAAAAATATTTATTTAGCGTTAGAACGATTCGTTTGAATAATGAAAACACTTTGAGTAGCTCATGAACGAACTCTATTGCCATTGCCGCAGAGAAACACGCTCAATTGACTCCCAATAATGAGGGGGGGGAGGGGTCAAGGTCACGCCACCCCCATCGCTTTCCCCCCCTCTGGTGGGCGCACTATTTGGAGTAGACGTAAACGGAAAGTACCAATGGAAGCGCAAGAAAATCCTCTATAAGATGCATGTAAAAACAGAAAATCAACACTCATCTCGATTTCTACCCAGACGGTGTCCTTAATGGGTCAATAAATTCACAATGCAGTAAGTTTGAATGTATTGTAGGATCTAAAGCTTCCAGTGCAATATAGTACACCCCGTGAGGCGAGGCACGTGCAACCGGGAGCGATTTTTTAACCTATAATCCATGGACGGCCAGCCGCGATTCGAATCTGGTTCTAAGGCGGTAAATAGCCGTTAGGTAAAGCGGATCAACGGCGATTTACGTGAAATTTTGTGTCCGAAAAAGTGGACATTTGACCCTTAAGCCGCGCGTAATACAACTAAAAAACGCCTAGGAACCGACGCGAATGTACCCACCGGGGAAACGTCCTTGATTTTCAATTGGGAAAGAACGCCTTGAATGAGATCATTTCAGTTCACATTGACACACAAGCATTGCAATTCTGTGACACTAACCGACGTTGTAAAAATATAATGAGCAGGCGTAAATGATTGTACTTGCTAAGCAAGAGAGACTACTGCATGAAAATTAATATCAACTTTGTGTACATACATGTCGAAAAGTACTTACTTACAAGTGGTACCAATCGAAGAAAACATGCTTTCCCGCTGGAAAAAAAATTGACTTCTGAATAATATTGGCAGAAACGATTAAAAAAATAAAACTACAACGGTATGTGTAAAATACTCATAAATAAAATTAAAATTTCAATGCAAAGCCCACATGTCGGATGAAATTGCTCTCTGCATGAGTTACTCAGAGATATCGTACTCAAAAATACTATTATGAAGGATTTTCGAGAAATGAAAAGGGTTGGCCAACATGCAAAAGTTCAATGCTTATTCATACCACTATGCCGGAGAAATAGGTGGAGGCCTTAGGCAATTTAACTAGCAAAAGTAACTGAGTTAAATAAAATAACACTCATAATTCGCCAATGCAGTCAGAATTGTAATGTTTAAAAAGGTATATGGTGAGGGGCCTTGGACCCTAAATTGAGTTTGTGTTTATTAATTTATGTTGTTGATGTATAAATATTTTCCACGCATGCGGAAAGCAATAAATATCTTTTGAAGCAGTAATCCAATTGACCAATGTTTTTTGCTGCTTCCTTGTGTCCTTTCGATTCGTTATTTAGTGTTCGCTAGGCACACAGAATGATTGAAATCATCAAAACTTTTAACTATGCTGCAGGGAACTAAAAAAATCCATTATACTTTGTAAAGTTTACGATTGCTGGGATACTTGAAAGAGGGGCGCCGTAAACTGAATACGCAAAATCAAAGTAATTTTATATTTTCGGGATTTGAAAACATCGGAAAACCTCGTTTACACAGAACACGGAACGTTTTGATTTTCCATCCACTCGTTTTTCCATAACTTCAGATTTAAAGACGATGCATTGTGCTTAGTTTGCATTGAGTTCGAGACCATTTCAGTCAAACTGCCCGGATGTCGTAAGTTCCTGCGACCGTTCATGCTCAGTTCAAGTTTAGGAACACGACACCCGACAATGATCTACGACTTATATAGCAAAAGGAAAAAATCGTGGCGTGCTATCTATCTACATTATAAAAGGACCCGCGTCCGTCCGTCCGTCCGTCCGTCCGTCCGTCCGTCTGTGTGTCACACCCACCAGCCGAAAGTGTGAGATGAGCGTATCTGTGATACAAGCTTCATCAACTCCACAATTTTCGGTGCCTTTAACCACGGTAGAGGAAACAAGATAGGGTCATTTCTATTGGAGGAAATATACCTCTTCTGGTTTGGCTATCCAATAGAAAGGCTTTATTTCAAATAAACTTTATGACGTCACCAAAACACCAAGTCGTAAGGCCAATAGTGGAGCCAGATTTGGAGGTAGCAGTGCTACCAGAAGCAATATGAGCGCTGCTATTGGTTCGTTGCCGTGGCGTCAGCAAAACCACACTGTCAAGAAAAAATGACTGGTTTGAACCTACCTCGTTTCCTCCACCGTGGGCTTGACCCAGCAAATTGGGAGTCGGAATGAATATCACATGTATTGGTAGGTTAGATTAGGTTGAATAGAATATCAGCGGTTGAGACTTGGGAAAGTATTGGAAAGCCATATAATAGCATGGGAAATCATAGGAAAACCATGTTGAAGCTTAGTTGGTCCTATATCTAATCCTGTCATTTTGTTGATTGGCCGTGTACACTCGTAATTAATGAGTTGTAGCGAAGTGTGTTTGAAAAATGAACAAAGAAGGCATTACTTGGTCCCAAAGGTTAAGACGTAAGAAGTACGTCTTGACCTGTAAGGTTAACGAGGAATTAGTGTTCAGCCTCCTGCTGTAGAAAATAAATATAAGACAGGTAGAGCATCACCAGTTCTAGCGCTAGGCTTACCGTAGCTAACCTGACTGCAACCTATAGGCTTCCTGAATGTATCATCAACTTTACTTCGGGAGCTTGCCATTAGAGCTTGGGGCAGATCATTTTGACCCTTCCAGCCAGCACAACGTAAAAATTCGGTTGTACTCCTCTCAGCATGCATTATCACTTTCTTTCATCCGGTGAAGCTATAACCCTCCAGATGGAGAGCTAAGCACTCCAGGTGCCTGTGTCGTCCAGCCCTCGTCCTTCCGTCCGCTACGTGACACCTCACCCCTACAAGGGATAACACCCAGCCTGCCTGATGGATGCTTATGAAGAACGTCACGTCTCACCGCGTCGGTCTTCGTCCACCTGCGGCCTCTGAGTCGACGTTCTAGAGGTTGGTTACCAGTTGGCTTGGCGTGAGTTAACTGGTGATGCTAGAGTCGGCTTTAACTTTAGAACCATCAACGTAACCCACAACTGCCTGGCATTACTATTACTATAACTTGACCCTTGTGGCATTACTATTACTATAACTTGACCCTTGTGGCATTACTATAACTTGACCCTTGTGGCATTACTATAACTTGACCCTTGTGGCATTACTATAACTTGACCCTTGTGGCATTACTATAACTTGACCCTTGTGGCATTACTATAACTTGACCCTTGTGGCATTACTGTAACTTGACCCTTGTGGCATTACTGTAACTTGACCCTTGTGGCATTACTGTAACTTGACCCTTGTGGCATTACTGTAACTTGACCCTTGTGGCATTACTGTAACTTGACCCTTGTGGCATTACTGTAACTTGACCCTTGTGGCATTACTGTAACTTGACCCTTGTGGCATTACTGTAACTTGACCCTTGTGGCATTACTGTAACTTGACCCTTGTGGCATTACTGTAACTTGACCCTTGTGGCATTACTATAACTTGACCCTTGTGGCATTACTATAACTTGACCCTTGTGGCATTACTATAACTTGACCCTTGTGGCATTACTATAACTTGACCCTTGTGGCATTACTATAACTTGACCCTTGTGGCATTACTATAACTTGACCCTTGTGGCATTACTATAACTTGACCCTTGTGGCATTACTATAACTTGACCCTTGTGGCATTACTATAACTTGACCCTTGTGGCATTACTATAACTTGACCCTTGTGGCATTACTATAACTTGACCCTTGTGGCATTACTATAACTTGACCCTTGTGGCATTACTATAACTTGACCCTTGTGGCATTACTATAACTTGACCCTTGTGGCATTACTATAACTTGACCCTTGTGGCATTACTATAACTTGACCCTTGTGGCATTACTATAACTTGACCCTTGTGGCATTACTATAACTTGACCCTTGTGGCATTACTATAACTTGACCCTTGTGGCATTACTATAACTTGACCCTTGTGGCATTACTATAACTTGGCCCTTGTGGCATTACTATAACTTGGCCCTTGTGGCATTACTATAACTTGACCCTTGTGGCATTACTATTACTATTAATATAAACTATAACTTGGCCTTTGTGGCATTACTATTACTATTAATATAAACTATAACTTGGCCTTTGTGGCATTACTATTACTATTAATATAAACTATAACTTGGCCTTTGTGGCATTACTATTACTATTAATATAAACTATAACTTGGCCTTTGTGGCATTACTATTACTATTAATATAAACTATAACTTGGCCTTTGTGGCATTACTATTACTATTAATATAAACTATAACTTGGCCTTTGTGGCATTACTATTACTATTAATATAAACTATAACTTGGCCTTCGTGGCATTACTATTACTATAACTGATAACGGTGTATTGTTACCTTATAATACGAAAATTACACAATTTCATTTTTATCTCGCCAGGCAACGGGAGATGGTGGCAGGATTATTAAGAGGTCCTACGCCCTAGCGGTCCTCAACTGCATCAACACCACCCTTCCGGGAATATTTGTGTGCCTTAGCCATTGACTGGTATAATTTTGTTTCAAAAGACAGGCAAATAAATTATTCCTGGCTGGATATAACTTTAATTCCAATCCTTCCCCAAAATCTTTCGTATCTATCTATCGTTTTGATTTTCCATCCACTCGTTTTTCCATAACTTCAGATTTAAAGACGATGCATTGTGCTTAGTTTGCATTGAGTTCGAGACCATTTCAGTCAAACTGCCCGGATGTCGTAAGTTCCTGCGACCGTTCATGCTCAGTTCAAGTTTAGGAACACGACACCCGACAATGATCTACGACTTATATAGCAAAAGGAAAAAATCGTGGCGTGCTATCTATCTACATTATAAAAGGACCCGCGTCCGTCCGTCCGTCCGTCAGTCCGTCCGTCCGTCCGTCCGTCTGTGTGTCACACCCACCAGCCGAAAGTGTGAGATGAGCGTATCTGTGATACAAGCTTCATCAACTCCACAATTTCCGGTGCCTTTACCACGGTAGAGGAAACAAGATAGGGTCATTTCTATTGGAGGAAATATACCTCTTCTTGTTTGGCTATCCAATAGAAAGGCTTTATTTCAAATAAACTTTATGACGTCACCAAAACACCAAGTCGTAAGGCCAATAGTGGAGCCAGATTTGGAGGTAGCAGTGCTACCAGAAGCAATATGAGCGCTGCTATTGGTTCGTTGCCGTGGCGTCAGCAAAACCACACTGTCAAGAAAAAATGACTGGTTTGAACCTACCTCGTTTCCTCCACCGTGGCCTTAACCCAGCAAATTGGGAGTCGGAATGAATATCACATGTATTGGTAGGTTAGATTAGGTTGAATAGAATATCAGCGGTTGAGACTTGGGAAAGTATTGGAAAGCCATATAATAGCATGGGAAATCATAGGAAAACCATGTTGAAGCTTAGTTGGTCCTATATCTAATCCTGTCATTTTTTTGACTGGCCGTGTACACTCGTAATTAATGAGTTGTAGCGAAGTGTGTTTGAAAAATGAACAAAGAAGGCATTACTTGGTCCCAAAGGATAAGACGTAAGAAGTACGTCTTAACCTGTAAGGTTAACGAGGAATTAGTGTTCAGCCTCCTGCCTAAGCTAACGTGGACCTGGTTACCACATTGCTTGGAGTCCCCCCCGTGTTAACCATACGTTCTGCATGTTTTCTGAGGAAGCACACGCACAGGGTGCCCACGTAGTAGAATCACAAGTTGTGACCGATCAAAAACTTTCAGACTAGAGCGGACGTGACTGGGAAGCACTATTGAATATTTGAGGTCGCATCTTTAGCGACTGGGCAAATAGTCAGTATATTCTTAGACTCAGTTCCTACAGCTCAAAACAACGCATCAGCAAAATGCTGATAGCAGCTTTTGAATTAGAATCATTGAGAAATAAAATAGTATAACTCCTTTACAATGTCTCCGCAAAACACTATAATTCATCCTGATATTTGCATTGGAAAGGAAAAATAAAAGAAAGAAAATCAGTTCATTTTCATTAAAGTAAATAGAGTCGGGAGGAAGTATTTCGGAAAGCCACTAGCTACGTCCAAAGGTGTGGGACTCTCCCAAAAGTGACAAGGTATATCGCTACATCGGTACGACACGAAAGTTTTTCCCAATTAAAAAAGAGCGAACATTCCACATAAAATATTCATGGTTCACTATGAAAAAGGCATTAGGACCATCATCAAAACTGACAAAATGTAATCGAGAACTGCCTGGTACATATGAGACAGGTTACAAGCTATGTGGTCTCGCTGTTCAGAAAACAGTAGACTTAGACATCGAGTAGGTATAAAGCAACGTAAGACCGGTGAATGTTATACATTCAGAGTTATAGAAAACGGTAGACTTAGACTTATCGAGTAAGGATAAAGCCACACAATATCGGTAAAAGTTGTACATTCGGAAAGGGATACCTAAACATCAAAAGTGAAACGAATCATGAAGGTCACAACAAACTGGCCAAAGCAGCTGAGTTAACAAAAGAAAACAAGCAATTCGGCAATACAAACAGGACTGTAATGTATGATATGAAGAAAAATAAAAGGGATCTCTCTTTTTTTTCTTTTACTTTTAACTTAGTAAAGTTAGTTAGTTTTTTTATTCTTTGCTTCCACTCTCATTTTCAGGAGTATTATTTTATTTTAATTTTTGACTTATAATTTTTTCTGACATCTAATTTTAATGATACTCTGAGTGTTACTTACTGTTCGTCCAATTGATCGCTGATCATGCTGATATATTTGATAATATTGACCCATATCTTAATCATTTAAACACTACGTATCCAAACCTAAATAACAGTAGAAATTGTGAATATACCCTTAACAAAAAAAATCAGTGAATCGATCGATGAGAAAAGTTGCAATGATTTCTAGCTACTATGTTGGAACTGCAGATCACTCTATTCAAAAATTGATTAAATACAATGTACTATCGCAGAGCTTAATTGTAATTTCGACGTTCTTAGCTTCACCGAAAGCTGGCTAGTTGACAACTAAAGACATGATACATTTGCAAAATTATTATAGCCACAACTCACTACGCAATAAAAATAAGCGCAGCGGAGGCGTCAGTAGGTACATATCTAAACACATAGATTCGAGAATCATAGAAAGTGCAACAATGAATCGTGATCATATAGAAACGCTTTTTGTAGAACTAGAGAAAAATGGTATACGGATTATGCTTGAACGGTGTTCGAGTATAGGCCCCAAACAGCCTGTCCGGTATCTTTCTTTCCTGAATGAGCTTCGTCGTATTATATCGCAGTTTAATATACAATGGCATAATAGCCTGTGACGTCAGTTATGATCTTTTGAACCATGAAACCTGCGAGCAAATCTCAAATTTCATAAATGTCTTTCAATCTAAATCTTTCCTGACAATTATTACGCAGCCTACACTTATTTCAACAGAATCTGCTACACTGCTCGACAGTACCTTCGTGACAGATTTAACTGATTTTCTTACTGGAATAATTACTTCTGACTTTACGGATCATTTTCCGATTTTTATTAGTAAAAAAATCTTTGCCACTTGCACCAAACCCCAATTACGTAAATGAATCTAATTTACGAGCTATGCTCACAGCTCAAGAAGAACTAATGCCAATATTAGACATCTCTCAACAGAATAATAAAATAAAGCAGTACTAAACTTGACTGAAATTCTAACGACTACATGCCGGGGATCCCAGAAAAATGTCCCGGACGTTTTAATTGATTATATCTCCGCTTTAAATTAACATATTTGAATTCTTTTTTTCCTATGCAATAAATTTTGTTTGCTTTTCGAATTATTTAAGGTTTTGGAAGTCGGTTGAATAACCCCTTTACAATGATCGATTTACTGAAAGGGGAAGAAAAAGTAATTGTTCAAAAGAAAAGTTTTAGAAATAACACTGGTGTTATTTTTCATTTCTCAATACCTCCTGTAAAAATACTTTCCCAATGATGTCCCCTACATACCACCAAGTATTTAAGCCCTCTGAGAGGTTTCAAATTTAAAGTGTTCTCAATAAAAGTATTTCAAGAACAAAAAGAAAACAGTGAAAAAATCAGCAAAATTATTCGCTCAATGGTGGCTAGATGTAATGCTTGCCTTGAGAGAAATGGGGGATATTTCGGAGGATGCTAAATTTATTTATTTATTTAAACGATATTTGAGGTAATGATGCGTTACTCTTTAAAATTTTTGTTTTTTCTGTTTTTTAGAAAGTACAAAATAAGGAAGAATACCAATGTTGTTTAAAAAAATTTTCCTTTGAACATCAATTTTTCTACCCTTTTCAGTAAATCGATCATTGTAAAGTGGTTATTCAACCGATTTTCAAAAACTTAAATTATTCGAAAAAAAATTTACTACATTGCGAAAAAAAGACAATTCAAAATTGTTAATTTAAAACGGAGATATAATCAATTAAAAAATCGGGGACATTTTTGTGGGACACCCGGTATAATTAAAGCTATGCGATCGTCACTCGTATAATTACACCAAAAAAAGTAGACGAAAGCCCTGGATGACTGAAGAAGTCGTTAATATAAAGAAACGTCAAGCGGAGCCCGCTCTTCTCTACGAAAGGAAAATATCTATGGAAATGTATAACAGATTCAGGAATTATGTGACAAATCAGATAAGGACATCGAAAAAATTACTTACGCTCAAGTTCACTCAATTTAAAACTGATATTAAAAATACCGGGCGCCTGCTTAATTTTGGCTGTAAACTGAATAATGCTGCTCAGAAAACAATTGAACCTATTTTTGAAGATAATGTAAAATGTCACGAGAAGAAAAATTTTGCAAATCTCTTTGACGATTTATTCGTAAACTTAGGAAAAAATATAGCTGATGGTATTCCTAGTCAACCTACAGATCACTTGGAATATATGGATCCCATCCGTTAAAACAATTCATTTTTCTTTACACCTACCAACTCTTCTGTTGCAGTTGCGTTAATAAACAATTTGAAAAATGTGGGTTAAAACATTCTCAACTAAAGTCTTTAAAGCTATAGCTTATATTATAGCCCCGTTCATTTCGAATATCGTTAACCAGTCGCTCATCCTTGGGATTTTCCCGAACTCTCTCAAAGTTGCTGAAGTAACCCCTATTTTTAAAAACGGTGAAAAAAGTTGGGTTAACAAGTATAGACCTATCTCTTCGCTTCCAACTATTAGAAAAATATTTGAGAAAATGTTATATAAAAAGTATATTCCTATTTTGCACAAAAATCATTCCTCTGAGATAAACAATTTGGTTTCCGCTCCTATAAATCATCCCAGGCCGTATTAAATCATTTACAATACTTATATTTCAGTATAAACGAAGGAAAGCTTGTTTTCTCCGTATTTCTTGACTTTCAAAAGCATTTGATTGTGTGAACATATTACTCTCGAAACTCCACTGTTAGGGCATTAGAGGAGTTGCTCATGACTGGTTCAGATCACACCTAACAAATCGGAAACAATACACTGTCATTGTCGATGCTAAATCGGAATTGCAGACAATTAGCCATGAAGTTCCAAAAGGGCCTGTCCTTGGGTCTTTCCTTTTTTTAATCTTTATCAACGATATCATTAAACCTATAACATATTTGAAATTCATACTTTTTGTCGATGACAGCTCGTTTTCTACGGTCCTTCCTAATCAAAATCCCGCTCTAATTGCGGAGAGTATTAATAACGAGCTCCAATAGGTTTCAATGTTTCTTAAAGCTAATAAAATGAGCCTTAATATCGATCAGACAAAATAAATATATTTTATTCTCATACGAGAGACATATATCTCTTCCACTTCCACGCATAAAATTGGAGAAGGTGAAATGGAAGAAATCAACTCATGTAAGTTCATGTCCTTTATAATCGATAAACATCGGACCACCAAAGAGCACATTGCTCTTATTAGTACTAAGTTGTCAAAATCCCTTGGAATCCTCTATAAAATGAATAATGTATTACCTGAAGAAGCTTTGCAAATACTTTATCGAACGTTCATCTCACCATACTTACAATTCGGAATAAAAGCAGTAGAACTTATAGGGCGATTCTTAGGGAATCTTATTCTCAAAATAAAAAGAAGAACAAACGTAATAGAGAACATTTATTAAAGCAAGTGTTTCGGAATAAAATTATACCATCATCAGTGCTGGAAGAAATAAAGAGTATTTTCAGTCATGAATAGGTCGAATAAGGTCTGAATAGAATTTCAAAGCAAAAACGCAAAAAAAAAGAAAATGAATCCTTTTCTAACGACTAAAACACCATACATAATCGCATAAACAATGCACACAGTACATACAGGCGTACACAACCATACATACACAATACACTCATACACCTACACATTCATATAAATATATATTGTGGGAAATAATTCCCACTCAATCGTTTTTCAAGGAAGGACTAGAGAAAAAGAAGCAATGTTTTAATTAGTTAAAGGTTTAATTAGACACACTCTTAACAAGAGCGATTCAACGCAACGAACGCAACGAACAAATATCTAATATTTAAATTAAGGTATAATTTTTATTTATGGGGTAGCCATCGCTATCCCGAGAATTACTTTTCAGTTAAAATCCACTTTATCAGGTTTGTTAAAAGTTAATGAGAGTTAAAAGACCGCTTGTGCCGTGGTCGTTAAAATGTTAGCAGGCGCCGTCAAAGACCGCAGTCCTGGTCGCGAGCTCGAGACGCTGGCGGGCGCAGGCAGTAATAGTACATTGGTACCGTTGGCTCCAATTGAAAGGCTGAATTTAAGAACACGTAAACACAGTTCCGTACATGGGCGATACCTCGAGCGGTGGCTTGCAGAGGGCGAGCAACTCCGAGACGCAATAAAGGGCTGGACTAAGCGGTAGAACCCCGCGTCGACACCTCTGGCACTCGCTCCACCCTCAACTGCTATGAGGAAGAAATATTAGAAAAAGTAAAGGCGAAACAACACGACAACCAACCAGTGAATTTCAAGTATTACGCAAACTCCAAATTAATCTTTTTAAGTTCCGAGAGATACCTTAAAGCAACGCAGAGGCTAGCCTGTTAGAAATTAGCTGGAGCAGCAGGAACACGGCTGCGACAACGTCAGCACCAGCTTAAGCCTCCTCCGGAGTATACTATAAAAAAGACATTTAACCTTAGACCCCTCTGAATAAACCTTGAAACTAATAAGGACAATATTTCACGTAAGAAGCAACAACACCAATGACAATGACAATAACAAGACAAGACAATTAATAGAACAAAACAAACCTGAGTTTTTAATGCACTCAGTGAGGATACGTTCAGACAGAAGGTTTAATTAAGGAAATTTAGAAGAAATCAGTAAGAGATTGAGTGCTTCGAGCGGAAAGATAGTAAGAATAGTCAAGAGATTTTGGATACTTGAGAGAAAAGGTAAAGTTAGAAGATCGTTCTGATCCAGGCTAATTAGCCCATCAAAAAGACGAACGACTTCTATAGTAATAGTAATAGTAATAGTAATTGACGTCCCAAGAACGAGTTAATGGTTAATTCACTTAAGTTTCAATGTTAATTTTACTGAATTTACTTGCTTGAAGCACCGTAAGAAAATTGACACGATAGGCTACGAATTATATGTAATTGAAATAATAGCACAGGCACACAAAATAATAAACGGAGTAAAAGCAGTCAGGAAGAGGGTAGAGGGTCTTAGCCTGAACTGGGTGCAACGGAACTCCGCGAGCCACATCACCGAAGCGTAGGCCGACACTGCAACACGCCTTTGTAGAGGCATAAACGGACGGATAAAATTCGCCGCTCAGGGCACTAAGTTCGAGAGTAGTTTAATTCGACATTACGCCACTTGAGAGTTAAGTTAAGTCAACTTTAACAGGGATCAAAAACAAGTCTGTTAAATGAAAATCACGTACCTACCACCTCACCTGCGACCCTACCGAAACATCTGAACAACGACCAGCGAGCGGCAACCCGACACCTACGCGGAAAGGCTGAAAGAGCAACGCCACCTCAGAGACGCCTAAGCGGTAGTGGGGAAATTGTTCCCCTTATATATATATATATATATATATACACATACACGCACTACATGCACACACACTAAGCACACCTCGGCATACCTCAAGTTAGGAAGTAGGGGCTTCAAATAATTTTGTCGCGCTGATATCGTTATTTAGTGAAGGTTTATTCGTGAGTATATAAAGAGCATCTATAATACAGAGGTCTTGTTCATTAAAGGCTTTACATAGGATAGAAAAATTTGACATGTTGAAAGGGTGATTGGAACTGTGGCAATGGTTTCTAATGGCAGAGACTGGGGGGACAAGCAAAGAGGCGGCCAGTTATATGAGAAAATCCTGAATGTTGGTGGCTGTGACGGATAAATAGTTGAAGGGTAGTACTTCCAACGTACGATTGCTGGCAGCAATCACAAACATACACATGTACACAGCAACTTTCCAGGCACTCATCCTGTCGTACTTTCCTGTTAAAAAAGACGATAACTTAAAGGTATTCTTTTAATAAACATGAACGTCAACCTCTGTAAAAAAGGTTCGCACAAGGACTACAGAAACTCTCTTTGAAATTCACTGTTCAAGTAACCTAGGAATGGAAGGCCAATAAATGTTTTCTGTTTCGGTACAGTCAAAGTTACAGGAGGGGGAAAATTTTATTATCGAGAAATTTTCTGACTATTTGATTAACAAGGTACTTTGGATAATTATTACGCGCAAACATTTTTTGCATATATTCTAATTCATTGTATAATATTTGGTACGTGCTTGAGACACAATAGGTCTTATGCAATAAATTTTTTACACATGATTTAGCATAACCTTTGTACACACAGCTAAAATAATTTGTACAAAGACCGATAAATGTGGGCTTCTTATGAACTGAAGATATGAACTTAGGATCAGACTTCTTTACCAAGACATCTAAAAAAGATATTGTCTTTGCAAATATGTTTTTGGCCCAGTTAGAAACAAATTTTCTAGATTCATGCTCGACTGAACATAAACCTATTTTCTGTAGACGGTACTTGGATAATACCTTTCTGTTATTTAGGTCCTGGGATCAAGCTAATAGATTTTTTGAGTGCGTTAATGCCATTTACCCCAACATTAAATTTACTACTGAATGTGAACAGAATGGTGAAATACCGTTTTTAGATATCCCCGTAAAGAAGCCTGATACTAAGTTTATCTCTTCAGTTTATTGTATGTGCGCATATAGTACGCGTGTGCGTATATATATATATATATATATATATATGTATAAATATAAATTTGTAGGTGTATGAGTGTGTTGTGTAAGTATGGTTGTGTACGCCTGTATGTAGGGTGTATATTGCCTACACGATTATGTATGGTTTTTTAGTCGTTAGAAAGGGATTTATTTTCTCTTTTTTGCATTTTGCCTTGAAATTCTATTTAGGCCTTACCCGTCTTATTCAAGACTAAAAATACTTTTTATTTCTTCCAGCACTAATGATGGAATAATTTAATTCTGAAACGTTTGCTTTAATAAATGTTTCTATTACGTTGGTTCTTCTTTTTGTTTTGGAATAAAAGCATGGTGCGGAACTGATAAAAATAAAATCAACGTACTCTTTACTTTACGAAAAAGAGCAATTAGAGCGGCAAAGAAACTCGAATATAATGCTCACACAAATGCTTCATACAAAATTTTAAAAATACTTAAACTCTTGGATCTCTACAAACTCTCCATGTATAATTTCATGTATAAATCAATGCCCAATGTTGGTGAGAACGACCTCAAACAATTAATAACTGCATAAATTGGTCATCACGACCATTTAACCCGAAATCTGAATAACTTCATGCTTCCTTATTATTTAAAAGCACGGTCACAACATAGTGATCTCTTCATTGAAACTAAGACTTGGAACTCAATTCCTGCGGAAATCCGTGAAAGAAATTTTGGCAAAGCATTCAGAATTCGTCTTGAAGCTCTTTTCTCATCTAAATATTAAGCATGCGAGATAAAAAAGTTAAATCTTTTCTCCTAAATGACTCATTTTGATAAGGCAATTTTACCATTGCAATTTTACCAATGGTAGGTTGCTTCTATCTTTTATGTTATATATGTTTTTTTTTTTTTTTTTTTTTTTTTTTTTTTTTTTTTTTAATAAGTATATAAATTAATATGTGTGTGTACGTGTGTAGGTATATATATATGTATCTACATAAATAGATATACATGTTTCTATTTCATTTCTTTACGCAAAAACCATTCGGTTAATAAATTTTATTGCAATTTCGAAATGATTCAAAAATAGATATAGCACTTCCCCAGAGGGCGTTTCTGTGAATCGGATTAATGTCATATATAATTAATGAAATAAAGTGCAATTTGAGCATATGAATCGTAGTAAAATTATCTTTCTGTCCGTGTTTTGTACAAGCTATGAATTTTGATATTGAATATATGTTTGTTTACCCATTTCTACCAATATTTTGTAGATATTTGTCAATCATGAGTGGTAACCGGCTTACACTGTATTTCTATTTTATCCCATGTACCCATGTCCGCATGATGTGGTGAATATCGAGAAGATACGAAATATGTTTTTGGTGGTGATAGGGCTTTGCATATTTTTTAGAGCATATTTTTCATTTCTCATTCAACTACCCTTGACAGAGATAGACTATTGGCAAGCCACGTGTGGTTTGTCTATTAGTACGCCTCGTATATTTTGTCTATTAATATGCCTCGTATGGTCTATCTATTTTGTACACCTCTAATAGCTTGTCTATTAGTACACCTCGTATAGTTTGCCTATTATTATTATGCCTCGTATGGCTTATCTATTTGTACACCTCGGATGGTTTGTCAATTAGTACTCCTTGTATAGAACTTTTGTTAGACTACTAGCACACCACGAATGGGTCTGTCTATTAGTACGCCTCGTATATTTTGTCAATTAATATGCCTCGTATGGTCTATCTACTTGTACACCTCTGACAGTTTGTCTATTAGTACACCTCGTATAGTTTGTCTATTATTATGCCTCGTATGGCTCATCTACTTGTACACCTCGGATGGTTTGTCAATTAGTACTCCTCGTATGGAACATTTGTTTTAGGATGCCCTATATTTAAGAAACTTTTAAAAGCCAATATGTTGGCATGTATCTCATGTGACAATTTGGAAATAAACATTTTTTCTTTTTTTCTTTTTTTTTTCATTGTTAATGTCATTGATCTTCTGTCTGTTCTCAAGTCGCTTTTAGAATATACTGTTAACATCTAGCTCATAAAAACTATTTTGTAAAATTAAGCATCGAATCTCGAGGGAATGAATTCAGTGATCAATCTAGGGCGTAATTAGGTTGAGTAAATTAGGATAAGCATAATTGTACACCTAGCTTAGAATAGAGTTAGTGGTAGGATGCCCTAGAGGTCGCTGAACTTATTTGGGCCAACAGGTATAGCTATGCTCAAATTTGACCACTGTACTCGACTTGAGAAACAGTCTACTTCTATGTCACTTGCGGTAAATTGTTTCAATATAGCATTAGACAACTATTACAGTGTAATAATAGCTACGTAAACGAAAAGTTTGAAAAAGCCTGAAAACATTAACAGAATCATAGAAAAATTCAACGAATTTCGAATTAATTTTTAGCGATTAATTCTTTAAAATCTATCAAAGAATCGCAGTAATGAACACAACGCTAAAAAAATAAGTAAATACCAGTAAAATATCAAAAGTTTACAAGGACATGCGCTCGCATGTAGAAATAAAGAATGTATTTAATATTGCATATAACCTGACCAACAAAACATGATTAATAATTGTACTAATTGTACTAAAAGAAACGCATGATAGGAATATATTGCTGAAATGATGCCACAATATAGAGGTTATTGAATAAATAAATCAGCAATAATTAATGCAAAATATGCGATGAAATACTCCGGGGGCGAACAGAACTCCGGGATTACAACACTATGTACACGATGTGGATTCAATTCAGGGAGGAAGAAACTAGGGTAAAAATTTGCGCGTGCCACTAGCAATAAATTTAAAATAAACGGCATAATTATGTAAGGCATATGACTTTACGCCTTTGGTTTCAAGTAAAAACAGGGGAAAATGAATAAGGCTCCTGATCAATTATCTAGATGCCGTGAAATGATGCTGGGATATCACAACGAAAGTGGGTATTGGATAAAAAATAGTTAAAGTCAAAGAATTAAATTTGAAATCGCATCGGAGCCAAGAGTACCCTTGGAAATAACGTGATGAAGTCTCATGCTAGCCTTCACAACTGCGGGGATGCTTTGATAAAAATTAAAGTGGAACAGTGCATAAAATTTCAGTGTTTGAAACTGTAAAATAAGCTCCGAAAGTTGCAAATAGTCTCAACCCGAACGAGTTCAGAAACAGATCATAGGGAGTTTGAAGAAATCCTTAACAGCGTGTAAAGAAAAACGCAAAGCTGTGGGGAAATGCTCTGCTATCTAAATATGTCTTATTTGAGCATTATATAAAAAGTTATTCACTGGAAACAAAGGCTAGCTGCAAAATGAATAAGGATTATTTCTTAGTGTCTCTTATGAAAAGATGAGTCTTTAATACTTTTATGAACCCACAGGCTTAAACTTGTTAATATTTTTACACAAATCAATTGAATTTAAGAAAATCGGTAATGTTCCAAAAGAATTCATTCCTTCAATGATTAGCTATCAATAAGACATTGATGTGAC
The DNA here is from genome assembly GCA_030386875.1 of Morinoia aosen. NCBI lineage: Eukaryota > Metazoa > Arthropoda > Malacostraca > Amphipoda > Talitridae > Morinoia > Morinoia aosen. The sequence continues at coordinate 13,204,008 of CM059567.1, read as the reverse complement.
AAACATTGGCGCAGAAATGTCCTGACAAACTGAAATTATAAATATAACGTATTATCAATGTTGTCCGATTATCACTCGTACAATTTTACCGATAAATACATAAACGAGAGCCCAAGGTTACTGAAGCCATCGTTTTCAATATAAAAACATCAAGCGTACCTAACTATTCAACGAAGAGAGAAAATTTTAAGAAATTTAAAATAGATTCGGAAATTACATGAGAAATAAAAAAAACATCTCAGAGAAATTACTCACGCTCAAGTTCACTGAATTTACAACTGATGTTTAAAAACCCAGGCACCTGTTTCTATTCTATTCATCCGTAAAAAAAAGGAATAGGAAAGCAATTGAGCCCGTTGTCAAAGATAATGTAAAATTTTGTGAAAAAAAATTACAACTGTTTCAAAGAAAGTTTTTGTAAACATCGGTAAGAATATTCCTGATGGGTTTTCAAGTGAACCGACTGATCACTTGACTATCCTTAAAACTCTCCGAGAACCAAATTCTTCCTTTTCCACACTTTCTAATTGTTCTGATGTTCCGATCTTCAATACTCCTCTAATGAAGTAAAAACAGTTCGCTTCCAATGAAGATGGAAAAGATCTTGTTCTTTGAAATCTCGCCTCAAATCGATCTCATGCAGTCCGCATAGAAGGCAAATTGTCCCAATTCATTCAAAACAATTTTGGTGTTCCCAAGGATCTATTCGTGGTCCACTACTGTTTCCTATTTTCATTAATGATTTCCCCCGAGTGCTTTCTTGCACGCGGATCTCAATGTATGCAGATGATGTTCAAATAGCAATAACAAGTTTTGTATCGGAAACACCACAGACGCGAATTAAAGCTGAAACTCTACAGATTAGCCTTTAATCATGTTACGACCAAAATGGTCTCAATCTAAATGCGAGTAAAACGCAATGCATTTTTCATTTTCGAATCCAAAGATGCAATTAAAAAAACTTAAATTCTTACTCATGCAGTAGGAACTGATGAAATTAAGCCATCAGAAAAATATAAAAATCTAGGAATCTGCTTCGATAGAAATATGTCCTTCAAATCTCACGTTGAAAAAACTTGCAACAAAATTTGCCGAACTTTAGTGTTTTTTCATCGTATAAAAAGTATGCTCGACGAAAAATCCAGATTATTGGCCATTCAATCCTTGGTGTTATCGCGCAGTGACTATTGCAGCCTAGTATGGGGAGATTTATCTCAATACCTCCAAAGAGAGTTACAAAAATGCGTAAATTTCGCAACCAAGGTGGTATGCAACGGTAATTTCAAAAGAAGTGATCACGTAACCCCTCTCCTTAATAAACTCGCTGGATTCCTATTCAAGAAAGGCTCCTCATGCAGAGGGCCCAATACATATTCTCCTTGTTATATCTCCTTCAGAGCAATGCTGAGATAGTGTGTTTCCATCCATCCACTGTAACCAACCTAAAGGCGAACAGAAATAATAATGTCTTAGTCGATTATCGTTCATCTGGCATTGGGCAGAAGGCTCTGTCAATATCAGGCACCTTACTGTGGAACAAACTTCCCCAAAGTATCAAAATCCCTCAAACACTGAGAGAATTTAGAACCAAAATAGCTCGTCATCTTGCGTCTCAACGATAATTCTTTGCTACAGAACATACTGAATAAGTATTTACGAATCTCATTTGCTCAGTATCTCCATTGCTCGATAATCTCCTTTGCTTAGTAATTATCAGCCTCAGAACATACTGAACAAGTACTTACGAATCTCCTTTGCTCATTGTCTTATTTTTCAACACATTACACATCAGTTTTGTAGTATGCATGTGTATTATGATTTGACTGCCTATACGCTGGTACTTGCAAACATGCGTACTTGTCTATGTGTATAAATGTATGTGCGTTGTTTTAACGGATATGGGTGCATTTGTGCATATGAGTGTGCATATGTGCAAATATATCTGTGTGCACTGGACTAGCAACAAGCATATGACCTATAAGTACCTCCGTTTTTTCACTCTCAACTTGTAACACTACCTAACACGTCATTTCACTTTACTATTGTAAAGCATTTATAAAAATATATATATTTGTTGTGTGATCACAAATTTATAATAAATAAGATGCTTATCAACCAATGATCTTTACATTACAGTATTTAATTAGAAATTGTACGCTGCAGCACATATTGAAAAAATAGTTACAAACCTTCTTTTTCTTATTATCCTATATTTCAATACAACACACAGCATTTTCATAGAAAGCATATGTATTACCACATGATTACCTAGATACAAAGGTATGTATATGTGTATGTTTGCCTGTTATGTGTATGTATATAGATTTGTATGTGGAAGTAAATGTGTATGTAAATGCACATATACATATAAATGCGTACTAAATTAGCAACTAAAATTTAAACTAGAAGTACCACTTTTTCTGTTCACTCTCAACTTTTAACATTACCTAACTCATCATCTCCCTTTATTATTGTAAAGCATTCACAAAAAATTATACATTTGTTGTGATCACCCATATATGTTTAAATAAGATGCTTGTCAACTAATGACTGGTATTTTAAAATTTTTAATTAAAAACATGACTTGTGATTTTCATAATTTTCATCTTTTATCCTGGTATCCGTGTACATGTGTGTGTGCATGTATGCATACAGTCATGTAAATGTTGTAAGAAATACAGTGCGCTCACCTCCGTAACAAAGCAGTCTAGACATCACTTCACCACACGCTTGAGGTTTGGAGCACGAACGGAGGTGAGATCGTGAACTGGTCCCTAATTTTACCATTACTACGATTATTATTGCTAGCGTTACTGCTATTTTCATCTTCATCATCGCTTCTGAAAGTGACCCAGTTCTACGTGTGCCTGCGGAAGTCTCTGTCTGTGCGAACGGACGAGTGCTGAGAAGTTCCGTAGGGGCTGCCATCAAGGCCCGCGGTTGAGCAAGAGGACGAACATTTTCTGTTCCTCTTGTGCTGTCCTCTCCTTTCTCCTCTAATTTGCACTTATATTTTCCGTGTTACTTTTTCCACTTGGGGTTCCTTAATTATTAATGCTTAAAACTAACAATTATTAAACTTAACTTTGTCGTCCTCCTTGAGAGGCGACCCTTAACTTAGGTAGTATTAATTACTTTAAGGTATTATTAAGGCCTTCTTTATTATCTTCTGTGTCCTGTTGCTCCACTTGAGTCTTGCACCTAACTTGCCACTAAAAGAGGAGAAACCTTACTGAGGATAGATTCCTTAGGTGAGTTCCGACCAACCTGTAAATTAAATTGTTTCTGAATCATAGTGACTTATATATACGCTCCAACTCGCTTGTCACCCTATTTTTACTCCTATACCTTCTTTTACAGTATAACTGCACTTCAATGCCAAAGCACCTTCCCTTGTATCTGCGACTTCGTTCTTTTGTCACGTAGCGCAAGCCTTTTGCCCCGAACGTCGAACGTTAAGCGGGTAAAAGGGCTTGTGTCAGATTATTGTAATTATTTTCATTAAACGAGCTATTTACGTTCATCCAATTAACTTGGCAAATTAATTATTTCAATTTTTCTCGCTCCTCTTGCAGTAAACACTGCAACTCTCTCCTACCTTTGCTCGATACCAGAGTCAGGACGCCAGGAAAACCTCTTTCAACCCTTGCTGGCAGAAGGAGACATGAGCGCGAGAGCGCTAATCGTCTAAATTTGCGCTACCTTCAAGGTTCCCGACGCAGAGAAACCTCCAGCGTCTCGAACGAAGACTCCAAATAATCATCAAAGACTCTCTTTGACGTGGAACTCCAAAACAACTCGCACTGGAGAGTTGTGTCGTGCCCGTTGACAATTTTCCTTTAGACTTCGCTCATGTTTATTTGTTTGCCTAGCGCAATAAAATTAAAAATTTAAACCTGCAGTGTGTGTTATTCACAATGTACGTACATCTATACATTTACCCACAACAGTTTTGGCAAAATTTCTGATCAAGCGACTTGCATTTGTCTTATAAACTTGCTGTGTGAACTAAAGCGTGCTCTTTTAGGAAGTCAGTTCACTTTTTTTCATTTTTCATGCTCCCTCGAAATTATATTTTTTAATATCTGCCGAAAAAAGCAATTGTAATATTATCCCCTGATGTCAAGAAATGTAAAGCTTATATGTCATGTACATTTAAGCGGTCATAAATGTTTTCAACCCCCAAAGTTCATAATTTTTTGTTTTCATGAAAGAAAAGAAAGAAAAAAGAAAACCCGTTTATTTCCAAAAAAGTTAACACATGAGATACATAACACATTGGATTTGAGAAACTTCTCAATATAAAGGTCCTTATAATTGATAGACATCTTTACGAGGCGCACTATAGTCGTATCGGGGGCTAATTATGCTATTGAGAATAACAGTCTAAATATTATCTTTCGGATATTTTATATACATAGAGATGGCTGACAACTTAGAAACATTTTCAAAACTGCTAGAAAATTCTTTGAAATTCCTTAATTATTGGTTAAAACGAAATAAGAAAAGAGAAAAAAAAAACATTTAACCGAAGCAGATTGAAACACCTTCTTAAACGATTAACAAGTAGTGAGAAAAGGTTAGTTAAAAAGTAATTTATGAACAACATCGCGCAACACGCACATCAAGAAGCATATAAACAGTTTAAATCTGATTTATCGCATAAAATCTGCTTTTAATTCCGATAGATCACGCAGAAATGAAATCGTAATTCCGATAGATGACATCGAAATGAATTGGAATTCTGATAGATGACATCGAAATGAATTGGAATTCTGATAGATGATAAAGAAACGAGTGGTAATTCTGATTGAAGAAAAAGAATCAAGTGTTAATTCGCAAAGATGACATAGAAACGAGTGGTAATTCTGATTGAAGAAAAAGAAACAAGTGTTAATTCGCAAAGATGACATAGAAACGAGTGGTAATTCTAATCGATGAAATAGAAACGAATTGGAATAATGATAGATGAAAGAAAGAAAGAAAGGAAAGGAAAAAATAAAAACCGTTTAATTCCAAAAAATTTGATACATGAGATGCATAACAATAGATTGGGTTTTAAAATTTTCTCAATATAAAACGTTCTCATAAATGCACCAAGCGAAAGGAACCAATAGACAAAACATACGAGGTGTTCTAATAGACAAACTAAACGAGGCGTATTAATAGGCAAACTATACGAGGCGCGATAATAGACTAACTATACGAGGCGTTCTAATAGATTAACCATGTCAGGGACTAATTTAATGAAAATGTTATCTCTTGGATATTTTATACACCAAGAAATGGCTGACAAGTTATAAATAATTTTAATGCTGCGAGAGAATTCTTCGGAATTCCTTAATTATTAGTTGAAACGAAGTAATAAAAGATAAAAAACGCTCTCCTGAAACAGCTTGAAACACCGTGGCACATTATTACAAAGTACTAAGAAAAGGTCAGTCGCAAAGTAATTTATAAAAAAAGCATCGCGCAACACAACGAGCGCATCTAGAAATAAGTAAACAAACATACACGCAAAATGAAATTCACAGCCTGTTCAACATAAGGACAGAAAGATAATTTTTTCGCGAATCATATGCTCAAATTGTGCTTCATTTCATTTGTCTTTTAATATTTTTCACTCTCACTATTCACAGAAACGTCCCCTGGGGTAGTGATAGATCTATTTTCGAATCATTTAACAAGTGCAATAAATGAATTTATTTCTGAGGTATGGTTCATTGTTAACTGGTTGCGGAGCATTAAATGAAATGTAATGGACCTTGAGGATTTGTTTTTATGCAAAAAATAGGAAAAGAAACATATATATGTTTATGGGAAAGGAGACACATATACACACACACATACACACATTGATATATATATGCAAGCGTGCATACACATACATGTATACACACTCATACTCATGCACATATATTCATATATATACGTATTGAAAATAAATATAAGAAAAAATAATAAAAATAAAAAACAAACTTCCTTTTGCTACATCGAAAACTACAGTCAAGTTCAGTGTAATCGTGCGAAATTACTTGACGAAAAAACAAGTAAAAGGGAAAAGGACTTCGAAAAACATAAAAATGAGCAGGTTTTTAATTTTCAAACATAAATTTCAAGAAAATCAAGTTACAGTTTGGGAGCAACAACAAAAAACATTTTAGGTTCCTCATCCTATCAGTATTCTCTTTAACCACATTTGGGTACATACGATAAAATAGAGGCTCGGTGAGAGATTGATATTGCTTTTGAGTAACAAACACGTTGATACAAAATTTCTACATATAAATTACATATGAACCTAATTTTGGTTCCATAATCAACTGCACTACGCAGGCTAAGTGTGAGGTTTTCTCGGTGGGGATAGTAGGAAGTGGACAATAGGGTGTCCCAAGCGTATGTAGGTAGAAATTCAAATTAATGACTACAAAATCCAGCACACGCTGCTCAGGTTCCTTGTCAAATGAAAATGATTCCACCAAATTTTTATGAACATTGGGCAATATTTAATGGTCGCGCAAAACGAACTTTTTTCATAGCTCCTGTGAGATTCGACCTGAATTTCCATCAAATAATAAAATTCTGGCTTTTCTTCTATTGTAAATAACCGATAACTAATGGCTGCAGAAATTTTATATATATTGAAACTATTATAAAATACCACTGGAAGAAAATAAATTTAAACTCCATCAAATTTCCCTTTTCAATATGTTGATAATATAATCATCATTAGGCAAGATATTTTACCATATCAACAATTACGTCTCAGGACAACTAAACTTTTATTAGTAATGTAACTGATGCATCAACTTCTGGTTTCCTGCAGAAAACAAAGTGTATTTGCAGTGGTACTTGCAGTAGAGGGGTGAGGAGTTATTGGGGGTGAGTGGTGTCTTGGTGTGATGGGGAGAGTGGTGACTTGGTGTGATGAGGTGAGTAGTGCCTTGCTGTAAGGGGTGAGTGGTGCCTTGCTGTTGAGGAGTGAGTGGTGCTTTGCTGTAGAGGAGTGAGTAGTGCATAGCTATTGAGGAGTGAGTGGTGCCTTGCTGTTGAGGAGTGAGTGGCGCTTTGCTATAGAAGAGTGAGTAGTGCCTTGCTGTTGAAGAGTGAGTGGTGCCTTGCTGTGGAGGGATGAGTGGTGCCTTGCTGTAGAGGGGTGAGTGGCACCATAAGGCACCATAAGATGAGTGAAAGCTAAATTTCAGCAATAAGTCCAGTGAAAAAGCGAAGAGCAAAGAAGCTAACGAAAATTTGAAAATCGTGACAGAAGTCTGATCGCAAGTATCTACGATACGCAAGCTCAGTTTATCCTATAGAAGCATCATTATTATTATTGTTTAAGAAAGTTTTAGCCTCCCTTTACCCCGACAAAGATATTCAAAGAGAGGAAGAATGAAGGCATCATTTAGTATGGAGTTGAGGGAACGCAGAATTTATGCCCATTGTACAAGGTGCATAGAAACAGTAAGCTAAGAAATAAGTTCATGAAACAAGAAAAATATTTGTTATAGTAAAATAGAGCTCACCTAATGCCCTTACAACATTGGCCGCTGCACGCTATGCCAGTGACCGCTGCACAACCTGACGCCCAGCAGAAAACTGAATGAAATGCGCGACCAGTAGAATACGAGATAGGAAGCAGAAAATTTTCCTGTTCAAATTTGTAACGATAGGAAACATGGGCAATAAGTGCTGGAGTGTGTCCGATTCACTTCGGTTTCTTGGGACACCCTAGTGGACATAGTCCGCTAAAATAAGAATAGGCATTCCAACTTCGCAAAGTTTGAAATGCTGACCCCAAAGTAGCAAGGAGTATATTTTAGGGAATCGTTTCAGCGTGACATTCACACCAAAGTGTTGTAGTTCATTTTTCCCTATGACTGAGATTCGAAATGACGTGACACATTTACTCTAAATTCTTTTACAGTTTTAGAGTTTTTGATATGCTGGGGAAGCTTGTTCCACAAAAGAGCTCCATGCAGAAACTGAGAGAACTTTTTGTCTCACGTTAGATGAACGGTAACTGACGAAAACATCATTCCTCCGATTTAGTCTTTTTTTTAATATTGGATGGAGAAAATGTACCACATCTGCATTACTTTGAGCGAGATAAATAGATGAGAATACTTGTCGAGCTTTTTGGATCATAAATCTGTCTGGTAATGGGGTCCAGCCAAGTTTTCTTCAAAGATTAGGGGGTAGTATCGTGTTTTTGAAATTACCTGTGCACACCACTTGGGCTGCGAAGTTTACACATTTTTGCAAGTCTTTTTGAAGATATTGAGGTTTATCTCCGCAGACTAGACTGCAGTCGTCCAAACGCGATAAAACTAAAGACTGGATCACCAATAACCTAGATTTTTTGTCAAGTGTGTCCTTAATTCGACGAAATAGCATTAAGGTTCCGCTAATTTTGTTACACATTGTTTCTACGTGTGGTTTGAAAGTCATATTTTTGTCGAACCAAATACAAGATTTTTTACCTCATCTACTGGTTCAATTTTATCGTCTCCAAATGTTAGCCTAAATTCTGGTAAATTTCTGATCGAATTCTGTGATCCAAAAATGAATTAACAAGCGCTATTCAACCTCAATTAACCAGCTATAGGATAGATTTTTATGTCTTTCCGTTTTTGTGCAAGCATCAGACTGATCCGTCATGGTACCTATGTATGTCAATCCATTACGGACATTTGCATTACATTTTGGAGATAATGTGACTTTTTCTAGTTTGGAACCCTAATAGGACATTCATGTTTTCTTCTATTATTCACATCCTAAATTATTTTTTTTAGGCTTGTGTGGTCAAAATTATCAAATCGTTTCTTGCGCTCTTGAGTATATTATGACAACCTTATCTAGGCTTTTTAATTCACGTATTACTCCAATTATATTGCACATGTCTTGATAGACGTTGTAAAACAATCGTTTTCATGTGTCTGACTCAGGAAGATTGTTTTGTGCCACTATTATCAGCATGGAAGTATATTAAATTCTTTACGTGATATAAGACTTTTTTTGAAGTCCTGTGATTTGAATACTTGTTTAAACGTAGGAGTGAAAATATAGTTTCTGAATGTCAACCTCGCTTCCTTAGGAGCATCATTATTTCAATCCATCCGTTTTACTTTCAACAAATTCCTTGCATAGCAAGTGTGCACTGAAAAGAGTGGTTTCAACAACGCATCGTTACTGAAATTGTGTTCTCTTTTATTATTGTAGTTACATATGTAATCAAATCTAGATTAAGCAACATCAGGAATAAATTACCCTTAACCATTTATTTCGACTAGTGACATGGGTATCACGATACTCATGTATGCGTAGCACATAAGAACTCTTACTTTAAGATATTTTAAAAACCAAAGATGACTTTTTGTATCATTTTTGTCGGAAATTAAGTGTTTTTTTATTTTTTTTCTTTACTTAAATATACTTGTTTTATAAGTATATCGGACATGGGTGTCCCAAGCCCCATGTTAATTGACGATCAAATAATTCATAGAAAAACGTGAAGAATTTTTTCCTTTTGTGAAATTATTCTTAGCTGATGACTCTTAGAAATACGGACAGAAAGTATATGTGCACATATATACATCCACATGTGTATAAATGTATCATATAAACACATATAACGCAAGTTCCGCATAGATGAAAAATGCTTCTGTGAGTGGCCTCTTACGTTGAAACAAAAGCCTAGGCTTTGGCGAAATCAGAGAATAACTTTTAAAGTGAATCGGTGAACACAAATGATTCTGGCGCAAAGTAGCAATGAGTTCCAAGGTCGATATTTGGAACTGTTTTTTCGTGCAAACATATCAAAAAAGTACCTAGTAGCTGTTGTGTAGTTTCTTTTCAACACAACATCAGGTTTATTTAGCAGTAGTTGCAAACTACAGTTTCAGTAGCTTTAGACTACCAAGGCAGGAGAAGGAAACACTGTGGTACGCACGTATAAGTGTACTGACCCGCTCGGTTACAGACTTCCTCTCTTAACCAGGCGGGCCTGGAAGTCAGGCAAGAGCGCGTAATAATGATTTCCGGAGCTCGTAAAGGAAGAGCGTAATAACAGCTTCCGGTTCTCGCAAAGGAGGAGCGTAACAACAGCTTTCGGAGCTCTTATTCACAAAACCAGTGCCACATTATAACGACGCATATTTTAATATACAACAGTAACTACCTCAAAGAATGTACTCCAAGCTATATAACACCTTCATGATATTTCTTACACAATTTTTTTTTAAAGAAAAATATAAGAAATAAAATAGTATATTTCCAGCAAAGCTGAACCAACGAATTAATAGCAACATTAGTAATTGAATCATTTTTAACTTAGAGGTCTTTCTTTGTGCTAAAGCCATTCGTGGAACTATAACTTCCATGCCAATGATTAAATAAAATATTCGAGCAATACTTAAAAAAAGGATCTCTTGACTGGCTTGCACTATGTTTAAAAGCTTATAAATACTGCTCACAAAGAAAAAACACATGGTTAAGAATGATTTTTTCTCGGGGCAAGTCTCTATTTTTATTTACATTGACATCTTAGCTTGGCGATTTGGCGTTAAAGAACAATGTTGTATAGAAATTGGGAATAATATAGTCTCTGCTTATACCTCATATAAAGTTTACAATAGAATTTTTATTCGCATTAGTTTCACAATAACATTATGGGATGATAATGATTTAGTAATGGAAAAAATACGGTATTTATAATAAAATACAAGTCGCTTGTGTAGTCACTGCCGCGCGCATGTACATAATACGAACTAGCAGACAAGCGATTACATCGCATGCGTACACTACCAAAACTTTGAACCAAATTTTTTCCAATGCAGAGGAATACAGTTATCGCATCCAGTTATCATTAAGACGCAAAATACCGTGCTATTTTGGTTTTAAATTCCTTCATTGTTTGAGGGATTTTGATACTCATTGTTACCTTGAATATGAAACCTTTTCTTTCTTCTTCACATCCAAAAATGCTCTTGGTAGGCTAGTGTAGTGCAAATTATCATATCATCTCTTACGCTCTAGAGTATATTATAACAACCGCACCTAAGCCTCACGTATTTCTGGAAATATTCTGTACTTGGGAAACGTTGTAGAACAATCGTTTTCATGTTTCTGACTCAGGTAGACTGTTTTGTGCCACTATTTTTAGTACGGAAATTTTATAAAATTCATGCCATAATAAGAGATATTTTCTCTGCTTCCCTCGATTGGAATGCTAGTTTATACTAACTAGTTTACGCTGATATTTGCGCACACGCTTACCTGTGTATACAGGGTGTCCGAAACTTTTGTTGCCAAACTTTAACATAAGGTAGCGGTCGTCGAAATGAACACTTGTTATTCTATTAAGGTATGGTCTAAAATGCTTAGTTAAAAAGTTGCAAATACGTGAAGTTACTTTTCATCCGATATTCTGCGTGCTCCTCGACATCAACGACAAAGATTAGTTTGTTTACTGTTAGTACTTCGGCTGCAAATGTATCACCGGCAATGGAGAGAGTATCCAATGCTAAATTAGCGGAAATGCACCTAGTGTATGGTGCAGCAAATGGAAATTGTAGGGAGGCTGTTCGAATTTACGCAGAAAAACGTCCTAACAGACATGTTCCATCGCGTCAAACATTCACACCCATACACCGGAGATTACGTGAATACGGATCATTTCACAGACCACGACCTGAAGGAAGACGCCTAAGGAGAGTAGCAGATCCAGACAAGGTGGAAGATGTCTTAGAATATTTTCGAAACAATCCTTCTTCAAGCACTCGTTTTTCTGTACGTGCTTTACATTTAAACGGAACTACTGTGAGGCAAGTACTACATAACAGTGGTCAACATCCATTTCACTTTCAGCGTGTGCAGGAATTGCACGGTGAAGATTTCGAACGTCGTGTTAAATTTGCGGGGTGGTTTCAACAGAAAACAGATCAACAACCTCGTTTCCCATCACGAGTCTTATTCACAGACGAAGCGTCATTTACTCGAGAAGGAATACTTAATCTCCATAACCTGTACATGTGGTCTGGCCAAAATCCACATGTTACAAAACAATGTCGACATCAGGTTAGATTCGCCGTAAATATTTGGGCAGGAATTCTTGGTGACCATCTACTTGGGCCATACATCTTACCAGAGAGACTAAATGGACGTACCTATTACATTTTTCTTAATGAAGTATTGCCAGACTACTGGAAAATGTACCTTTAGCTGACATCAGAGGAATGTATTTTCAACATGATGGTGCTCTTGCACACTTCGCGGTTGCTGTTAGGCAATTATTGGATGCCCGATATCCCAATCTCTGGAGAGGCCGTGGCGGTCCCTTCGCGTGGCCACCAAGATCTCCTGATATTACGCCCCTAGATTACTTTCTCTGAGGGGATATGAAACGTTTAGTGTATGAAACACCGATTCAATCCGAAGAGGACTTGATGGGTAGGATTGTTGAAGCCTCGGAAAGGATTCGTGAAACTCCAGGTGTCTTTGCTCGCGTCCGCCAATCAATGGAGAGGCGTTTGAACGCCTGCATCGAAAGAAATGGGCGGCATTTTGAACAATTTTTGTAAACATGTAACCTAGTTTACGGTTTCGTTTGTTGTGCTCGTAATAATTACTGTCGAAAATGCTTTTTCCTTAGCACAACATTAAAAAGTTAATGTTAATTAATAATAATAAATGTTTCACATACTTGCCTAACTTCTCATTTCGTATCCTTGCCATTGATGTGCCGCAGTTTACCGCCTTGGATTCGTCTCCGCAAGAGAGTGTACGAATTATTTTTAATAACTGTCCAACTTCAAGTCCTTGCAACTCTTTAACTAAGCATTTTAGACCATACCTTAATTGAATAAAAAGTGTTCATTTCGACGATCACTACCTTATGTTAAAGTTTGGCAACAAAAGTGTCGGACACCCTGTATGTGTACGTGTGCACGCTATGCGTACGTAGATAGGTGAATGTGTCACTACATGATACTTCATTTCACTTGATTATTATAAAGCATTTATAATGTATATATATATATATGCTTGGAATTTTTTCCCCTATACCCAACAGAGAAAATCGCCACTTGCGACGGGACTCGCACCCTCGTTTGCCCGCACGGAACCAGGTCCTAAAGCCACACGGCTATGACGAGCACTGACGAGCACAGAAGCATTAGGAGTACATTGTTCTCAATCATTTCTTTTCGACTAGTTATATAGGTATTACAATACTCGTGTGAGTGTATCATCTAAGTGAATTAACTTCAAGATATTTTAAAAACTAATTATGGTACATTTGTAACATCTCTATTGGAAATAAAATGTTTTTCTTTTTTTTTTTCTTTTTTTCTTCCACCGTAAGGACCCTGATCTTGAAGCTTGCTGCCTAATGTCAGATGGGCGGTAGTTGACTAAGACATCATTCTGTGAAGTTTGAGGTTACTCGGGTAGGCCGAATACTTCAACTTCAATTGAAAAATTACTTTACAATCAGAATTTAAGTTGGGGTCACCAGCGCGTGGTTACGCACATTAATTAGGAGAAGTCTCAGAATTTGAGGAGCCCTTAAACTCAGAAGGAGTGTGATCTATCCGTCATTCATCAGTTACTCGAACAGATACGGCCTAGTCGAAAGGATCGCCGTGCTTTTATTATAGAGGATTGTTGACGGGAGGGCCTTCGGAGCTTGTTACTTCCGAGGAAGAATCCTTGATCAAATCCAGTCGACGATAAACTCCAGACCAGCTCGCGGTGTTCGGATGGAGTTATGTGCGTGTTCTGGATCGAGGGCGCAGTGAGTTGTGAATATTTTACGACAAGTAATGGTTGTGAGGTCAAGGTGTGTATATTGGTGTAGATCAAACTGTAAGTTGAACGGTAAAAGGTGAAAGTTGGAGATAGTAAATTGGAGGTAGGAGGTAGTAACCCTGGGGACGGGGACTTAGTCGTCGAGCCGTGTGGCTGATTGTTTGAGTCTCAGTGTGTTACTGAGGTCTGCCTAGCATAACTCAATGTAGTTGATTGAGGACTAGGTAGGTGTGGTTGAGTGTGCCGTGTCATGGAGGCTTCCTGTGTGGGAACGACAGGCTGGATTAACAGGCACGGGATAAAAGGAGAGGGGCAATATTTTACGCAGGCTCGTTCTGGTAATTTCTTCCGCGATTAACAAATCACCTCAAAGAGGAGTCTCTACGAAATAAAGATTAACACAAACTCTGGCGACTGAGCAGGGCCAACAGTTGACTTCGCAATATGTAAATATAAACATATACACACTCTCGATTAAGGCAACAATCGTTTTCAAGAAGTGTCTTAGTATTTTCTAGCACCGGTTATTGCTACATAAGCCTGACTGAAATTTAACATGAACATAGCTCCAGTAAGAATTTCAGGGACGGTGTCCAACTCCAAGATAATAGGATGGCAAATCGCGGTGAGGCCGGCGTTTAAGGTTAGGTTATGGTGGTATCTTTGTGCAAGGAATGACCGACTAGGGCATCAGCAGGGACTGGGTTTTATACGTAAGCCTCGAGGAATTCATCCGAACTTAGCATTGAGAGTAAGACTAAAAATATACTAATTCCACAACTGTTGTCAGTTTGGCAGTTGTTAGGATTGAAACATATAACTATAACTGCCTTATCCTGCATGCTGCTGGGACTAAAACTTACAAGAGTCCACGACCGGGAACTAATTCCTAAAGGCAAAACACAACTGAGTGTGTAATCTAAATGAACTAACAACTAGAAGTAAAATAGCTACAGCACTGAGGTACAAAATAAGCGGAATCTTAGACACCAAATATGAGAAAAAGGTGAGGCCTCTTATTCTCTATAATTCAGATGAGCAAGAATTGCTTCTAGGCACAATGGAGTAATTAGCAAAACAAAGAGAAGCAACAATGGGCAAGATGACACAGTCAGCTTGTTCATCGTTGACCACTGGCACAACAAATAAAAACACAGATAATGTTCCTAAGGTAATCATAAGAATGAGTTCTATTTACACAGACACGTTGAGTATATTGGAGTCTCTAGACACATCTATGCAACTGATCAAATAAGGTAACTCTAGCTTAACACTTAACATTTAACACTTGTTACTTACATATCCCCTCTGGGGCCCAAGCACTACACTCAGACGGTTCTCTTACATGACTGACGGACTCTGCCTGGAGGACTGGGTTTATATACGTACGATACCGGAAGAGCGCTTGCGAAATGGTTCTGCATCAAAACGCATGAGAGCTAATTTTCGGAAATGTTGAAGTATTTTCGGTTCAAATTTTAAT
This sequence comes from Morinoia aosen, assembly GCA_030386875.1. NCBI lineage: Eukaryota > Metazoa > Arthropoda > Malacostraca > Amphipoda > Talitridae > Morinoia > Morinoia aosen. The sequence continues at coordinate 13,188,716 of CM059567.1, read as the reverse complement.
AGATATTGGGGTCATGTTAAATGAATTTTGTAATCTAAAATTGTAAGAATGATTGTGTTAATCTTATTTAATTTTTAGAAGATAGTGTTAATAAATTATGAAATTAGGCTGAAGTGCAGCTGAGGGAGTTCACTACAATTCCTCCGGTTCGGCTTTAGGTTGGTTACAGTGAAAGGAAAGAATTATACAATATGAGCACTGTTCTGAAAAAGGTATGAAGAGAAGAATACGTAATGAATTTCATGAGTGCCGTTAGTGCGGAGTTTCGATAATAATATGCCATGGTCTACACACCGAATGCTTTTCAAACGTCGAGAAAGGTTAACATCGGCATCTTTGGGATGCTTTATTTCCAATCAAGCCTGATACATATGGTCTTAACATTGGTTTTTCAAATGTCTTATAACTAACCCTATATATAGGACACCATGACGGTTCCCCCGTAAAGCCGGTACCCATTTCCGACACCTGGGTCGAGTGGGGTATTGTGCTTGAGCTTTCCCTTATACCCAACGGGGAAAATCTCCGCGCCAGCGCTGGGAACGAACCCGCGACTTCCAGCATACAAGTTCGATCCCTTAACCGCTGTGCCACGGAGAGCACATATACACACGGAGAGCACATATATGTGTATATATATACACATATATAAAGCAAGCTCTCTGTTATCAAAATGTGAATAAATGTATTGTAAATGATTTAATCCAGCGTGTGATGCAAATTTTTTTAGAAAGGAAACAGTATTGTTCATTATAAAGAATGATTTTCGTTTAAAATGTAAACTTGAGAGATTTTCCCAATAGTTTACTTAAACTCTTTGCTACTGATTGATGGTTCAGAAACAGGTCTTTAATTTTTAATCCAAGTTTCATCGCAATGCTTAACAATTGGTGTTATCCAGGAAATTTTAGGAGTTTCGAAAAATGCCTATAGAAAAGAGTTTGGTTTACATATGTTTGAGATGATTGGCGCTATAATATCAGCTACACTTTTTAGAACTTAAGCAAAATTATTTTTAATTTCTAAGGTATATTTTCAAATTATTTGTGTGGTTGCAAACGAAAATTTCTGCTGAAAAGCGTCCCGATGAAAGTTTAAATATGCAAAAATGTACATTTGAACTGGTAAATATGAGTTCCCAACATTACCCATATTTTATCATTTTGCTTCACTCTCTGTCTCTTCATTATTCTTTAAAATATATGTAACACCGCTCAAATCTTATTCACCAGTAGAATCATTAGGTATCTTCGAATTAGTTCAACCCTGGACTGACGCTCTTTTTGCGTATAGTATATAATTGTAGTGAACGCCCTCAGCCGCACTTCAGTCTAAATTTCATGAATTGGCAAAACTAGCTTCTAAAAATTAAATAAAGTTAACGCAATTATTCTTACTATTTTAGATCACTATTCTCATTCAACATTACCCCGAAATCTATTAAAATCTGACCAGAAATATTTAAACATTTTTCGAGCATCAGCTTGCATCGCGTTTTCACGCAGAACCATTTCGCAAGCTTCCGATAGCCAGCCATCCAGGCAGAGTCGCCATTCACGTAATATATTCTTCCGATGTAGTTCTTGGGCCCCAGAGGGGCATATGAAGCCACGAGACACTCCACTGTTACATTCACCTACCCGCCAACTTAGTTCACACGTAGAGAGGCCAATAACCCGGTAGAAATGTAACGAGGGAGAAAGAACTGCCTCCTCCTTCTTCTCGCACTCCTTCTCGTTTATTCTTTATAATTACCCGGCCAGTGTCTAACCCACTTGACACTGAGCTAATTCTTTACCTAGCCAGTGTCTAACCCACTTGACACTGAGTCGCTCCACCATACTCTAGGAACTTGCACACTATCCTTACACAACCTTACACCCGCCATCTCGTCATCACCGACGCGAGCCGATTGCACCTCTACTCAAGATCGGACCAAGAACCTTCCATCCTGAAGCGACCGACGCGGCAGACAACCCTTCTCATCCAAATAAAGGCTAGAAATAAAAAAACAATCCCATAATATCCTTACCCTTCCGAGTGGTCTAGTCCGTGGAAAATTCTCGTATTAATTTGATTAAATTGATGCCGAGAGCATCCGAACACCGTACTTAACTCCTTCTCGGGTGCGAGATTATTTCTCGGGTGCGGCTCGTCGGGTGCGGAGGTGAACTGACGCTCCGCGTAAACGCGGCGTTAAACATTTCAAAATGTAAGGGAACGAAACTTTCCTAAAACCCCAAACTCGAACTGAATATCTGTGAATATGCTTTCTACCTCATTGAATCGCGAAAGTGAAAAACAGTAATTAAATACAATCAGTTGTGACCAATTTTATTGTGCAAAAACAGACTGGTGCTTTCTGTAAACTTTGTCTCCACTCGAAGTCTGTGTAGCGACCCTCGGTGTAGCCTCCCTCCCTGGTCAACCGCAACGCCTGCTCCTCCCTCTTCCGCATATAGAACAAACGTACCACGAATACCACCATGGAAACAAAAAAGGTCCGATGCAGTAGCAAATTTGAATTTCGTGAAGACAAACATAAAACACAGTGATAAATTTTTTGTAATTTTCATCAGTTATTGCAAAAAAATTATGTTGAGTGTCTATGACGCTCAATTTCGACCTTTAATCCTCACAATTGTGCTCAAATTACTTTACCAGTAAGTAACTCTGTCCTTTTATTGAGAACTCTTTGTGAAACAGTGACGTAAAAAGTGATTTAGAGAAAATAAATTCTGTAAATGTTGAAGGTCTCAAAATGAGTGAATAAAATGTGACACCCTGAAACAATAGACCTCTATGAGGGCCCAGCTACCCCAAGTCTGCGCCCGCACCCCTTCCTCCCCCAGCCTACCCTCTCCTTGGAAAAATTGCCACGCTGTAATAGTGGCTAACTTAAATCTGTGTTCACTGCTAGAACATAATTCCACAACATGAGGCGAATTTTCAGCAATATGACGTCTGGTGGATAGCTCACCATAGCAATCTTCACACGGAAAAAATTGTATTGTTTTCTTCACAAGCAGACGAACGAGAAACGCTAAGCTGGATCACCGCAAGCATCCTGCTCCCTCGCACCCCCGTCTCTGTCTACTCTACCTTCTCTTTTCCTCTACCCCTCCCCCTCTTGCTTACGGGTAGCTTCTCTTCATCTGGCATTAAAAGGCAGTCATTTTCGTTTTCAAATGTGAACAAGCAACGCAATCCCTCATCCTCAAACATTTCAATGATAGCTATTTTTCTTGTTGAAAGTTAATCACCCAATTTTTCAACCTCCTCTGAATAAAAAAAAAATAACTTTTCTTCTGGTGAAATAGTGACCCACCAGTTAAATTTGGTAAATAGTGACATAAAAAGTGAATAAGGGATTACAAATTTTGTAATTATGAAACGTTGAGAAACTGAATGAGTAAAATGTGTCAACCTGAAAAAGTCTGAACGTAATTGTCGTCATTATTCACGGCCGACCAACACTCTCCCAGTTCCTCGCCTCCTTTCTCCAGCTTAAAGGGCAACCCTATCTTTTTATGTTTTTGGTGATGTTTTTTAGGTGATGTTCTTATGTCAATATTTTTGGGTGTTTCAAATTCTAAATGAGACGCTAGCCCTCATTCATGGGTAAACGATTACCCTTCTACCCAAGACGATCGTTACTCACTCCTTAACAGCTACACAGTGAACAAAATTTTGAATTATTTTCACCTTTATTCACTCATCAAATACAACTTCACAATGTCTCATTACGAAACTCGCTCAGCTACTCGGAAAGCAGCTTTATCTGGAGAAATAACATCCCTCACAACAGCGCCACATGAAAACTCAAACCCCAAAAAGGGGAATATACCTGAACCGTTCAGAAAACGAAAGCAAACACCACCAAAATTCTCGCGTGTGAAATCACTCGTTCAAAAGCCTAAGCCGCTCACAATGACTACAAAAACTCCGACAGAGAAACAGTATGACGTCAACGAAAGCACCGCAACTGCCAAAACATCACCAGTGCCAACCGACAGAGAATCGACGGAGAGGTGCCCGTCAGAGAGTCGAGCAGCAGAGTCGCCCGTCTTTGACGAAAACCTCCCAAGCGCTGCTTGTACTTCATCACTGGCGGGAGCTGCCACAGGGCACCACTGCCAGCTCCTCCTCCTTCGTCTCGTCCCAACGATTGCGTCATGGCGACATCTCCCCTGTCCTGCGTCACTGAGAAAGCTCAAAATTGTTCACCAACGATGACGACACCAACACCAACGTCAACGTTGGAACGCGATAAAATTTTCGATGTGAGCAACCAGTCAGAAAGTAAAAGGTGTAATTTTAATTACAATTTTAATGATAAATTGTGTGTAGGCATTTCAGGCGGTGGAGTTAGGTCTGAAAATGCATGCGCGGCAGCTGGCACTGGCAGTAAAGTACCTCAGAGCGTAAACTGCGAGGATAACTTAAGATTTTCAGTGGAGAACAATACAAACAGACCTGTTACCGCTTTTGATGGGTACTTACATCCTCTCCAAATGACCAGTTCCCAAACTATTCACGAAATAAATAACATGCTGTCTCTTACAGCTGCATTTCTCAATAAAGCTTTGAGACAAAATTGTCCCCCACGCCCAGCGTCAATTTTTTTCCACTGTCTCAAGTATTCAAATGATTACAGAACAGCTTTTTGCTTTAAATTATTGTATCAGCGCTCATGATTTTACGCCGGTGGTAGCTGCGAGTAGCCACCCTTATGCGAAATCCCCTCTAGACACTTTTCTCGTTGGAGACAATAGTCTCACAAAAATCAACAGAGATAACATTGATGGCGCATCCAGGATTCAGACCATAACTTCGGAACGTCTAAATGATCTCTATGCTGTGATTGAACGCGCACCTCCTTTCAGGAACTATATAATTAGTTTCAAAGGTTTGAGCCTCTCATCCCATAACCTTACTAAATTAAAAAATCTGATCATGACAAAGAATCTTTTTTCTCATATTTATGTGGTGAGTGTCTGCAGTGGTCAGCCATTGTACATGGCATCGAGCCTGTGCAGAAAAATTGGTCTTAAACTGATTCCGTTGCGAGCAAATGTAAAAGCCGTTACTGTTAATGAAGCTTACAACAATGCCCGCACTTGGCCTGTAACGCGAGAAGATACGCATCATTTTCTTCAACAAATTGCTTTAAGATCACCTCTGAGACTAACTTCACATTTCATCTCCTGTGTCAGAAACTCCCATGACCTGAATGAAGAAATTGAATACTCTAATGATTATGCAAATCAGCAGAATGAGTTGAATGATTGTTCTCAGTTGACCGCCTTTCCACGCGAAACCTCCTGCAGCATAAACCGATGTTTGCCTTCATCTAACAAACCCTCTCCTCCCCTCTCCTCCCGATGTTTGCCCTCATATAACAAACCCTCTCCTCCCTCTGCCACAAAAAATTGCGGAGTGCCTACAAAAAATAGGTTTTCATTGCTATCCAATGCTGATACAGAGGATGAAAAGCCTCCCTTAGACACGAGTATAAATCAACATCCAATCACATACTCGGAAGCAGTGAAATCAACAGGAAGAGAGAAAACGCTGCAAAATTGCAGTCGAAAATCGATGGAAAATCCACCACCCAACTGCATGCACAATCATCACCAGAAAAATAGAAATGACGTGAGCATTTCCCAGTTCTCTGCAAATCCCCATGCAAGAAATCACCACAGCTGGCCCATTCGGAGCCAGAAAAACGTAAATTCCCTGCACCTCTCAAAACCTCTTAATGATTGTAATATAGCGATTAGTGTAAGTTCTAGTTAGAGAGACCAAAAGTTGGCCACGCTCGAGAGAGCAACACTCGCAAGTCAGTCTGCTAGTGGCCTCGGGTTCAACAACAAGTAAATGTTGACCGAGTGTGTATATAATTACCTACTGTGGTTGGTATCTAACTTCTTAAGTTCTAAACTAATGTACTAATTCTATTCTACTCTATTCTATATATTCCCGTCTATCTCCGCTTTACTCTTGCTAGCCAGAGTACTGCAAATTGAGTATTAAGTTAACGTATCCAAGAGGTGAGTGAACTATTTACCTAAATTGCTGTGTCATTGCATTGTTTATGTTGGTCAGCACTGTGACTGTGTTGTGTCTATGTGGAACCTATACTGTGCTCTAGTGTAGGGTTACCTAATCTATTATACTGGCGACGAGATGTTGGTAGAACTGCTGGGAATGACTAGTGAGGAAACATAGAATTTACCTAGTGAATTTTTTTTGTTATTGTTGTTCTGCTCACTGGTGTTGCTAGACTGGCTAGACTAGTGAAGAAACTCAGAATTGATCAAGTGATTGTACTATTTGAGCTGTGAAAATTTTTTTTTACTTTTCACAGTGTGTTTGATTTACTAAAAATTCAATATGCCAGTGATAGGTTCAGTGGGAGAATTTAACCCTGTAGAGGAAAAATTTGGAGACTATGAAACTAAATTACACTGCTATTTTTTAATAAACAAAATAGGGGAAAATCAAAAAGCCCCCACCCTAATTTCACTAGTGGGTCCTAAAATTGCTAGGTTGATAAAAGACCTTATGTCTCCGAAAAAAGTCCTTGATGCTACTTATGACGAGATTGTGGAAGCGTTGAGACGGCATTTTAAGCCAACAAGAAATCAGATCTTTGAGAGGTTTAGGTTCCATAAGCGGAACCAGAGACAAGGGGAAAGCATTGCTGATATTGTGGCTAGTTTGAAAGCCCTTTCTCATACCTGTAATTTCAAACAGGAAGTGCTAGAAGAAACCTTACTGGACAGACTAATTTTGGGTGTGTAGTAATGAAATTCAAAATTGCTTGCTGAATGAAGCTGGCCTGACATGGCAAAAGGCCATGGATCTAGCTACTGCTAAAGAAACCACACTGAGAGAAACAGTGGGGTTGAGGCAACCAAATTCAATTCTAAATGTAGGTCAGAGCAGAGTTAAGCAAACTGCGTACAAGCCTCAGGGCAAGACTCAGGCACAAGCTAGCCCCAAATCAGCATGCAGCGGCTGTGGTGGTTTGCACTGGCGTAGAGATTGCCCCTATAAAGACAGTAATTGTCATGGTTGTGGCCAAAAAGGTCATCTAAAAAAATGCTGTTTCAAACTAACAAAAGGGCAGAAACCAGATAAAGGCAACAAAAATAATTTTGTTCATGCTATGCATGAAAAAAGGGGGAGGGAAAACCACCCTAACCCTAATGGAACTAGCAACGGAACCAGTGCAGACTACCCAGCCCCCAATCAAGGATGTTATGGGGAAAAATTTTCTTTAGCCGAGGAAATGAAACCCCCAATCAAAATAAAATTGTTACTAAATGGTGTGCCATTAGAGATGGAGGTAGACACAGGTGCTGCCAGGTCTATCCTTTCAATGGCCACCTACTCTAAAATACCAGCTAAGTCAAGACCCGAGCTGAGACCTTCTGATGTTAAGCTTAGGACTTATGGGGGAACCCCACTAGTGATTTGTGGGGAGATTAGGGCTAACATCCAGCGTGAATCTGGTAATATGGTTCCTCAGCTAGCAACTATTGTGATTGTAGACAGGGAGGGGCCAGCTTTGCTGGGTAGGGACCTGATTGATTCCCTTGGGCTAACTATAGTAGCAAATGAGGTCAACAAATTGATCACTTGCCCTGAAGAGTTAGCAAATAAATTCCTCGACCTTTTTCAACCAGGTTTAGGTTGCTTTAAGGGAAGGAATTTCAAAATAGAAGTGGATCCAGCCGTACCACCAAAGTTTTGTAAGGCCAGGAACGTGCCTTACACACTGACACCTAAGGTGGAGGCAGAACTTGATAGACTGGTGCAGGTAGGTATCCTCACCCCTGTACAGTACTCAAGATGGGCAGCGGCTATCGTCCCTGTGCTCAAGGCTGATCAAAGCATCCGAATATGTGGGGACTACAAACTAACCGTCAACAGAGCCACTAGGCTTGATACCTACCCTATACCCAGAGTGGAAGATCTATTTAGCGGGTTAGCAGGAGGAGTTATATGTATACTCCAAGCTAGATATGTCTCAGGCATACGCTCAACTACCCTTGGATGAAGACTCCAAGGAACTCACGGTAATAAATACCCACAGAGGTTTATTTGCCTACAACCGTCTCAGCTTTGGAATTGCGTCCGCACCTGGAATCTTTCAGCGTGCCATGGAAGGACTATTGCAGGGCCTCCCAGGAGTGTTCTGCTACCTGGATGACGTCCTGGTGAGTGCCACTAATGAGCAAGAGCACAACAAGCGTCTCTATCAAGTCTCTAAACTACAGGAGGCAGGGCTAAAACTGAAAATGGATAAATGCCAAATTGGAGTGCCACAGGTATCCTACCTTGGATACCAAATTGACAAGGATGGATTGCACCCCACTGCAGAGAAGGTAGCAGCAATCCAGAATGCACCAGCTCCTACTAATGTGACTCAACTGAGAGCCTACCTTGGGCTGTTAAATTTCTATGGGAAATTTCTAAAATCATCTGCAACCATGCTGGAGCCCCTAAATACCTTACTGAGGGATAAAACCCATTGGAAATGGGATGCAAGTCAGGAGAGAGCTTTCCAGAAATCTAAACAAGCCCTCCTGGACTCTCAGACTCTAGTCCACTTTGACCCTCAGAAACCCATAGTGGTAGTGGCTGACAGTAGTGCGTATGGTGTGGGAGCGGTGCTGTGTCACCTTATTGATGGGATTGAACGCCCCGCCTATTTTGCCTCCCGAACTCTAACAGCAACAGAACGCAACTACTCTCAAACTGAGAAAGAAGCCCTAGCTATAGTGTTCGCACTTCGAAAATTTCATTGCTACCTGTGGGGACAGGATTTCACTGTGGTTACGGACCACAAACCTTTGTTAGGACGATTTGATCCGGGTAGAAGCATTCCTCCGATGGCATCCGGGCGCATTCAAAGGTGGGCTTTACTACTGCAGTCCTAAAAGTTCACCTTGCGTCACCGGTCTGGCGTGCTGTTGGGCACGGCTGATGCTCTCAGTCGTCTACCTTTGACAACTCCCGAGGAAGCCACACCTATTCCTGCGGAATGGACGTCCTTAGTAAACTTCCTCGAGTCAGCTCCAGTCACCAGCACCCACATCCGCGACGGCACCCTAAGGGACCCAGTACTTTCAAAGGTATACAAATACTGCCAAGTAGGCTGGCCTTCGACGGTAATTGGTGACCCTGATCTCGCTCCGTATACTAGGAGGCGAGACGAATTGTCCACACAAAATGGCTGTGTGCTCTGGGGAGCAAGAATTATTGTACCCCAAGCTCTCAGACAAGCCATTGTGGACGAACTTCACTCTGGCCATGCTGGATCATCCAGGATGAAGGAGTTAGCTCGCAGCTATGTATGGTGGCCGCTAAAGGACAAAGATCTAGAAGAAACGACTAAGTCATGCAGCGAGTGCCTGAGCACTCGAGCTGCACCGACGAAAGCTGAACTCCATCCGTGGGAATGGCCTGCGAAGCCTTGGCATCGCATACACATTGACTACGCGGGCCCAATGGATGGAAAATACTATCTAGTGATCGTGGATTCACACTCTAAGTGGGTTGAAATTTTTCCCACATCTACTACAACCTCTAGCGAAACGAACTCGTGCCTGAAACACACTTTTGCGACATTTGGATTTCCAGTAACAATTGTTTCGGACAACGCAACGTGTTTCACATCGGCTGAATTCCAAGAATTTGTGAAGGCATGTGGTATGCGACATATTGCGAGCGCACCATACCACCCTTCAACTAATGGACTGGCAGAGCATATGGTACAAACGTTCAAGAAGAATATGCGGAAGTCAACGGAACCCCTACGCCTAGCACTAGACAGGTTTCTGTTCAACTATCGGCTGACACCCCACACGACAACAGGTGTTACGCCCGCCGAACTGATGTTAGGCAGGAAAGTTCGCTCTCGTCTTGATCTGCTTTGGCCGTCAGAAGCAATCGCGTCCAAAGTTGCTCAACGCCAGGACGCTCAGAAAAGATACCACCAGGGTTCTCGCGCGGTTGATATTCCGCCGGAGTCACCTGTGATGGTCCGTCAATACACGCCGGGTTCCCCAAAATGGACCCCTGCTACCACCATTGAGAAAACAGGCCCGGTATCCTACAAGTGCCAACTGAAGGGGGAGAGGTCGTTCGTCGACACCAGGACCAAGTTATTACCTGCTCGAACACCATCCCTGAACCCTTGGAACAACCTACGGAGGCAACCGTTGTGTTTCCACAACCTGCTCAAAATTCATACCCACCACCTCCGACCAATGAACCTGACTCCGAAACACCTGATTACCCGATTCCCACCCAGGAGGCTAGGATGCACGAGCCTCCAAGTGCTAGCATCTCACGCAGGTCTACCCGGGCTCGGAAGCCTGTGGTGAGAATGGACCTTTAGGATTGACTATATCGAATAAGGGGACTGGGGATACAGGGGGGGTTTCTAATTAAGGAGGGAGGGGTGTAATATAGCGAGTATTGTAAGTTCTAGTTAGAGAGACCAAAAGTTGGCAACGCTCGAGAGAGCAACACTCGCAAGTCAGTCTGCTAGTGGCCTCGGGTTCAACAATTGTAAATGTTGACCGAGTGTGTATATAAATACCAGTGGTGGGCACGATAACGAAAAAACGTTATCGCGATAACCAATAAATCGATAACGAAATCCTTATCGGCGATAACCGATAATCGATAATTAGCGAAAAATTTATCGCCGATAATCGATAACCGATAAATCGATAAATCCAAAATTCTGATACATGCGATAACGATATTGGTACACTAGAATTATACGCCAAGTCGCCAACATCAATAATACCACAAAAATGGCCCTAGTGAAGCTAGTCTAGCTCCACTAGGGCCACTGGTTACCTCCCTATCTCTATCACTAAGTTCTTCTATATCACTCATATTATCAATGAATTAATATAATGCAAGTTTGACCTTAAAAAAGACGGACTTGAAGATTAGTCGATTAGTCGTTAGTTTTAGCCTCCCTACCCAGCAACAATTGCGATCCAAAGAGAGGAAGGAGGAAGGCACCATTTAGTATGGAGTTAAGGGAACGCGGAATCTACGCAGAAAGGCATAGAAACAGTTAGTTGTGAAAGAAGATTATGAAACAAGACCAAAGTTGAAGAAGACAGTAGTAGGTGCTGAAAAACAGGACAGCAGTGAACCGAAAAAAGGTGGTCCTTAACATAACAAAAACATTTTATTTCAACAAAAAGAAGGCCTACCTAACTCTCAGCTCAGGCCCTCACATTGTCCCCCAGACGGACTTGAATGCACAGCACATCCAACGATCAGAGGAGCTAAATACGAACTGAATACGTGTCGTCACGGTCTCACCCACAGGGTTGCCAGCTAGATGTCCCAGTCCACATGAGGCCACACTTTTGATCAAAAAGGCCACAAAAGAAGCCAACCTTATTACACCATAACACGTACATCCTACAGGTATAGTTCCTGTCCCGAACTCGTCCCACCCCGTCATGTCGAATCCCAGCGGGAAAAACTGAAATTATCGAGTATCGATAGTTTGGAACCATAAGTATCGGCGATACCGATAAATCGTTAACTCGGGGAAAAAAATTATCGGATAACCGATAACCCGAAATCGTTATCGCGATAAAATATCGCGATAATTTATCGCGATAACGCCCAGCTTTGATAATTACCTACTGTGGTTGGTATCTAACTTCTTAAGTTCTAAACTAATGTACTAATTCTATACTACTCTATTCTATATATTCCCGTCTATCTCCGCTCTACTCTTGCTAGCCACAGTACTGCAAATTGAGTATTAAGTTAAGGTATCCAAGAGGTGAGTGAACTATTTACCTAAATTGCTGTGTCATTGCATTATTTATGTTGGTCAGCACTGTGACTGTGTTGTGTCTATGTGGAACCTATACTGTGCTCTAGTAAAGGGTTACCTAATCTATTATAATGATGTAAAAAGTACGAAACACAACGCCTCCGGCCCCATTTGTGAACGCATGAATTCCACAATAGATGAATTGAAACGATCATGGAAAATAGAGCTGATTCCCATCAAAGCCGATGGACACTGCCTCCTCCGTGCAGTAGCTCATCTACTTACAAAACAACCAGCATCAAAATAGAACTACAATTCCTTAACGGCTGCAATCAAAACAGAGAGTAAAGCAAACAACAGCACATACGCTAAGTTACTGCACACATCTAAGTTTTGCTTTTTGCAAAGTCTAACAATAAATAAAATAGCAAGGATAGTCGCTTTTAAAAGATTCATTATCAGTTAGTTGTTTAATAAATAGAAGGACCTAAAATTATATATAAAATTGAACGTTTCGACTACAGGAGTCATCTTCAGCATTACCAAGATCTATGGAAGACAAAAAATACATTTTATTGAAAATAAGTGCAATAGTAAAAAACAAATAAAAAGAAGTGGACGAAAAAGGATGGAGAACAATACTAACGTGCTATTAACAGAGGGAATGACGATTTAGTTTCATTTAAAATAGGTTTGTCTTTCATGATAAAAAGAGATTCTAAAATACGAAGGTCTGATTGACTAGATGTGGTTCCTATTATCTGGAAGTTGTCCAAGCGGACTAGCAGGTCGCACTTCTCGGCATGAGTGCGTACCGAAGAGTGAGGGGGAGAGGCAAGGGGATTATTGGTTCGGAAGCTCCTTCCAGCATGCTCCGCCACACGAATATGGAGGGCCCTTTTTGTGGACCCAACATATTCCGACGCACACAGTGCGCAACAGTATTTGTAAACGACGTGCGAAAGCAATGCTTTAGGGAGCTTATCTTTGTAGTGAAAAAAAGAATTAATTATATATCTGTTCAACAATATAATCCGAAAATTGATATGCGTAAAATGTTTAGCTAACAATGAAAGTATCTCTTTCTTGAGTTTCTCGGATTGGTATCCAAAATAGGGCAAGCAGAAGCAAAAATCCTTCTTTCCCACAGTTGTTATAGGCAATCTGTTATGAAACTTGACATTTAAAAATGTCTTCATGGCAGAATCTATTAATCTGGATGGGAAGCCATTATTGTGAAAGAATTGCCGCAAAAATTCCATTTCACAGTGAAATGCATAAAAATTTGAACAGACATTATAACCCCTGCATAACAATGTTTTAACACTATTGATCTTAAAGTTAAAATTACAAAAACTGTAAAAGCTGGTCCCTAGCCCAGTAAAAGTTGGCTTACGATAGACAGAGCTCTGAAATTTGCCATTGTGGCGCGTAATTGTGCAATCTAAAAACGGGAGACAATCAGCAGCTCCAACTTCCATTGTAAATTTAATATTTGGATGTTGAGAATTTAAGTACTTCAAAAAATGCTTACTGTGTGAGCTATCGCGGAATAAAATAAATGTGTCATCAATATAACGTCTATAGAACACAGGTTTGTACTCTACAGGGCACTGGCTCAACCATTGCTGTTCGTGGAAGGACATGAATATATTGGCAAAAGTCGGCCCTAATGGGAGCCCCATTCCTAAACCGTCTAATTGTCTGTAAAAAACATTGTCAAATATAAAGAAAGAATTCATGACGGAGAGCTGCAATAAAGTTTTAAACAATGCCCTAGTTAAACCGATGACTGAATCAGTTTGAGCGAATAAATAGTGCAAACAAATTTCAATTGTCTCCTGCAGCGGTATGTTAGTAAACAAGTTTTCTACGTCAAAAGAAGCCATAAAAAGTTTATCAGCGTTACCCAACTGAACACGTCATTGACAAAAGACTGCGAATTAACCACAGTATACTCGTTACCGGTGAATGGAGTTAAAATAGGAACTAAAAACTTCGCAAGGTTGAAGCTAGGGGTGCGATATGACGCAAAAATAGGCCTAAACGGAAAGTTCACACTGAAGTCTGGTTTGTGGATCTTTGGTAAGCCATACAAAACCCCTGGAGCACTTCCAGACACTAGTAGCGTCCTGCAAAGTTCATCAGAGATCGAACCTAATTTTTTCAGTTTACGTAGAAAGTTATTAATTTTGTCTTCGATACTAGTGGTGAATATAGTTATAGGATCTGTTATTACTGCAAACTTAGTTTGATCAGAAATAATTTTTTTCATACTATGTATATATTTATCACGGTCAACTATGACAACTCCCCTACCTTTATCCGGACTCGAGACAACTAAAGTTTTTTTTAAGGCTAGATTCTTTAAAAGTGCAATATCATCTCTGCTAAATATACAGGAAAATATTTTATAAGGCTTGAAATTATAGAAGTATTTATGAGCTACGGTTTTTAGTTGATTTTTGATTACGGAAAACTTGCTCGGTTCGATGGACTTGAGGCTAACAGCAAGTTTTTCAAAACATAAAAAATATTTTAAAAAATCTAACTTATACACCGGTAAACAAAAATCTAAGCCGAATGCAAGCAAATATGTGAGACGCGCAGACAGCGACACGGAACTGAAGTTAAAAACCACTTTAGATGGATCGCAGGGCTGGACCTTGCTGTGGATGCCAAGACTTTTGAGCTTCTTCTCGTGGGTCAATGCTGTAGTAGTCACGAAGGCCAGGGTTGATTGATTAACGTGGTGCATAATCAATAAGGAAGTTATGAACGGAAATCTGGAGCGCAAAGATAGTTTCAGGGCCTCAACATCAGCTGTCAATTTAACAAGGGCCCTCTTTTTCACAGAGATCTCGTTCACAAGGAGTTTTAATTGCCAAGTAGTGTAGAAGTGCGATGACATTAATGACTTCTTATACAGTTTGAAGCGAAGAAATTTCGGCACAGTGTCGTATATCTTGCAAGTCTCTAGAAACTTCACATCAAGCCTCACCTTGGAGAGCTTCCGAGAACAGCTTTCAAATCTTCTGTACAAGCGTAAACTATCCACGCCATAGCAGCGGCGAAGGTAACTGCACACATCTAAGTTTTGCTTTTTGCAAAGTCTAACAATAAATAAAATAGCAAGGATAGTCGCTTTTAAAAGATCCATTATCAGTTAGTTGTTTAATAAATAGAAGGACCTAAAATGATATATAAAATTGAACGTTTCGACTACAGGAGTCATCTTCAGCATTACCAAGATCTATGGAAGACAAAAAATACATTTTATTGAAAATAAGTGCAATAGTAAAAAACAAATAAAAAGAAGTGGACGAAAAAGGATGGAGAACAATACTAACATGCTATTAACAGAGGGAATGACGATTCAGTTTCATTTAAAATAGGTTTGTCTTTCATGATAAAAAGAGATTCTAAAATACGAAGGTCTGATTGATTAGATGTGGTTCCTATTATCTGGAAGTTGTCCAAGCGGACTAGCAGGTCGCACTTCTCGGCATGAGTGCGTACTGAAGAGTGAGGGGGAGAGGCAAGGGGATTATTGGTTCGGAAGCTCCTTCCAGCATGCTCCGCCACACGAATATGGAGGGCCCTTTTTGTGGACCCAACATATTCCGACGCTACCTTTAAAAAGACTTTGCTACCTTTAAAAAGAGTGCTAATATAGGTAAAATCAAAATAAAGCATATAAATGCTCGAAGCCTGAATGGTAAATTGGATGAAATCAGAGTAATGTTGGTCACTGAAGGAATTGACATTTTGTGTGTTTCAGAAACATGGTTTGATTCACAAACCCAAAGTTCATTTTTTAACATTCCTGATTACGTGTTGTACCGCTTCGATAGCGCTAAAACCAGCCGAGGTAGTGGATCTTGTATCTTTGTGAAAGAAATATATTCAACATCTTCACTTTTAGCGAATAAAGTTTGCGAAGGCATTGAAATGGTTTGGTTGCAAATGAATAAACACAAATCAGTAATCATTGGCAGCCTTTACCGGCACCCATCGTCTCCCCTAAATCTAACACTAGATTTCATTGAGGAAACCTTCAAAGAAATCCTTCAGGCAAAAAAGTCATTCTTTGCTTTCAGAGATTTTAATGTTGACCTAACGGACAAAAAAAATCAGCTAAGCAAACTATTGTATAAACTAAGCCTATCACAAATGGTCAAAGAACCGATTCGCATCACTAAAGTCTCTGCAACTCTCCTCGATCTAGCAATCACAAATAATCCCACCGCAATACTTAGTACGGTAATATCACCTTCTATTTCCGATCACCATTCTATAGAATGTGAAATTAATATTGCAAAGGAAAGACAAAAATACCGCTTAATGACTTATCGCTCGAAAAGGCACTACTCAGCAGAACTATTTCAAGAAAAACTACTCGATAGGTCCACCGAATTCCAGAAAATGATGCAATCTGACGATGTTGACATTCAAGTGTCCATCTTCAACGAGAACTTCACAGCAGCTCTCGACGAATGTGCACCTTACGTCACCAAAAAAAAACAAGCCAAAACGGACTGTTTGGATTACTGACGAAATTAAAGTGATGAGTAGAATAAAGAAAGCTAACTTGCGAGAGTATAAAAACAATAGATCAAACAGTACCTTATACAAAAGATATATAGAACATGAAAAAATTCTTCGAAAGAAAATCACTGAAGCGAAACAAACTCACTTCCACCAGAAACTGATAATGGCTAAAAATAACCCGAAACGAACTTGGGAAATCATTAGTGAGGTAGCCCCATATAAAAATTTAGATCGCATAAGTAATTCTGAAAATCCCTTGGCAACAGCCACGGATTTCGATACATTCTTTTCAAAAGTAGGGGCTAAAGTTTTCAGTGAGGTGTGTACCAGTCCAGATGAAACGACAATTGAAAATTCATACCCCACTGCACCCTCGAGGACTGATGTCAAGTGGAGACCACGCCCTGTCGATTTACCGGAATTACGAAATATCTTATACTCACTAAAAAACACAAACGCAGTTGGACATGATGGTATCAGTCTTCAATATATCAAAGACAGTTTCCCTGTTACCGCACCATGGATTCGTCTGATAATTAATACATCAATAGTAACCAACAAGTTTCCAAAACAATGGAAACACTCCATTATTAGACCGTTGCATAAAAGTGGTGACCTAAATATAGCATCAAACTACAGGCCCATCAGTGATTTGCCTGCCATGTCCAAACTATTAGAGAAAGTGGTGAAAAATCAACTCTCATTTCACCTGGACGAGTCAAATCTACTCCACCAAAATCAATACGCGTATAGAAAAAATACTAGCACTCAAGACGCTCTGCTCAATATCTCTGAAAAAATATACAGTGACATCGATCAAAAGAATGTAACACTCTTGCTGCTACTCGATCTCTCTAAGGCGTTCGATAGCGTCGAACATAATAGGCTTCTACGTAAAATACTGTACTTGGGAATAGACACGCAATGGTTTGAAAGTTACTTGTCAAATCGATCTCATGCAGTCCACATAGAAAGCAAATTGTCCCCATTCATTCAAAACAATTTTGGCGTTCCCCAAGGATCCATTCTTGGTCCGCTATTGTTTTCTATTTTTATTAATGATTTCCCTCCAATGCCTTCTAACACACGGATCTCAATGTATGCAGATGATGTTCAAATTGCAATAACAAGTTCTGTATCGGAAATACCACAGACGCAAATTAAAGCTGAAGCTTTACTGACTAGCCTGAAATCATGGTACGACCGAAATGGTCTTAAATTAAATGCTAATAATACACAATGCATTATTATTGGATCTAAA
Source organism: Morinoia aosen (assembly GCA_030386875.1). Taxonomy (NCBI): domain Eukaryota; kingdom Metazoa; phylum Arthropoda; class Malacostraca; order Amphipoda; family Talitridae; genus Morinoia; species Morinoia aosen. The sequence goes on along the minus strand of CM059567.1, from coordinate 13,171,071 downwards.
GATGCAATTAAAAAACTTCAGATCTTACTCTTGCATTTGGAAATGATAAAATTAATGCATTAGAAAAAGTTCAAAATCTAGGTATCTGGTTCGATAGAAACATGTCCTTCAAATCTCATGTTGAGAATACTTGCAACAAAATTTATGGAACTTTGATGTTTTTTCATCGCATAAAGAGTATGCTAGACCAAAAGTCCAGATTATTAGCCATTCAATCGCTGGTGTTATCGCGCATTGACTACTGCAACCTAGTATGGGGAGACCTACCTCAATACCTACAAAGGGACTTACAAAAGTGCATGAACTTTGCGGCTAAGGTGGTATGCAACGGTAATTTAAAAAAAAGTGATCACGTAACCCCTATCCTCAATAAACTTGGCTGGATTCCTATCCAAGAAAGGCTCCTCATGCAGAAGGCCCAATACGTGTTCTCCTCGTTATATCTTCCTCAGAGCAATGCTGAGATAGTGCGTTTCCATCCACCCACTGTAACCAATCAAAAACCGAACAGAAACAATAATGTCTTAGTCAACTATCGTTCATCTCACTTAGGGCAGAAAGCTCTGTCCATTTTAGGCGCCTTACTGTGGAACAAACTTCCACTGAGTATTAAAATCCCTCAAAGACCGAGAGAATTTAAAGCCAAAATAACTCGTCATCTTGTGTCTCAAAAATAATTCTTAGTTACAGAACATACTGAATAAGTATTGATGAATCTCATTTGCCTGGTATCTCCATTGCTGAACAATCTCCCCCGATCATTGTCATGAAATTCAAGACATCACACAACAGTTTTGAAGTATGCGTAGGTATTATGATTTGATTGCCTATACGCTGCCATTTGCAAACATGCTCACTTGTATATGTGTGTATGTACACATGTGTGCACTAGAGTAGATAAACCAGTCGAAGGTTGCATTCTATGTCATCACTCTCCGTTTCTTTGCAAGCATTAAACTAGACCGTCATGGTACCTATATGTGTGTGTGTTTATCATTTGCAGACATTCTGCACCATATTACAAAGATAATGTGATTTTTTTCTAATATGAAATTGTAAAGCATCCATGTAAAAATAAAACAATAAATTCGTTGTGTGATCATCCATTTATACTGCAGTAATATGCGTATAATGCTTATTGTTATATGCTTATAATAATTTGATACCCATGTACATCTGTATGTTTATCAATTGCCGACAATTTGCGCCATATTTCGAAGATAATGTGATTTTTTTCAAATATGAAACCCTTATAGGATATTAATGTTTTCTTTCTTATTCACGTCCCACAATCGTTTTCATGTTTCTGACTTAGGTAGACTGTTTGTGCCACTAATTTCAGTACGGAAATTTTATAAAATTCATGCCATAATAAAAGATATTTTTTCCGTTTCCCCCGATTGGAATGCTGGTTTATACTCATTAGATTACGTTGATATTTGTGCACATGCTTACTTGTGTATATGTGTACGGTGTATATGTGTACGCGTGCACGCTATGCGTATGACACTTTATAGAATGCGTATGTATTGTAATTGCCTCGATGAATAGAAATGCATTTGTGTATGCTTACGAGTTTGGTGTAAGTATGTGCGTGGGTATGTGTGTGCATGTGTATGTGTATATATTTACATGTATATGTGCACATATGTGTGTACTAGACTGACAACTAGCATTTTAATAGGGATAATGTTTTTTTCTGTTCGCTCTCAACTTGTAACATTACCTAACTCGTCATCTCTTTATTATTGTAAAGCATTAATGTATAAACTATACATTTGTTGTGCGATCATGCAGTTATATTTAAATAAAATGCTTATTAACCAACGACCGTTATGTTAAAATTGTTGAATTAGAAATACAAAACTTATAATCTTCTTGGTCCTCATGCTTATGTATAATATATATATATATATATATATATATATGTGTTTGTGTGTGTGTATGTATAATATATATATGTATATGTACGTATATATAAATATGGATATGGATATATATTTATATATTTTTTTCATACTTCCTTAAAATGACACTTTTGAACATTGGCCGAAACAAACGATTCATATATTATTTCCTGGCATCAATAATTGCGAAGTTTTATGTCATGTACATGTAAACTGTCAAAAGTGTTTTCACTCCACAATGAAAATGCATCGTCCAAGAAATTGTGTTATCTCTTATAATTATCATTACATGTATTATCAAATGTAGATTAAGCAAGATTAGGAGCACATTGCCCTCAATCATTTCTTTTCGACTAGTGACATGGGTATTACAAGACTTGTCACGTCTTACAAGACGTGAGAAAATTTAAAGAATTTTGACAATTTCATTTTGGCAACATTCTGCGGATCCGCGCTGGTCCGCAAGAATGACGCCAACGTTTTATTTGTTTGAAGTGCGTGGGAGGAACAGGTTCCCGGATAATCTTAAGTTTCTGTGTCTTTAAGAGTGAATTTGTGTAGGAAAATCATTTAATTTACGTGTTACCTCGCTGGCTATACTTTTTGAGTGTCTTCACGCAACTTGTGTTCGATAGCGGTGAACGGCCGATTTCTAGAGCATTCGAGGATGCTTCTGGCGGCCGGCAAACCCACCTACATTGAGCCAGACTAGCTGTTACAATTCTGTAAGGTCTGGTGTTTTCTTTCGATGTAGCCAGTAAACTGCAGTGTAATGCTGGGAATTAGTCAGGTTCTAGTTTAACGGTATTTTAGCTGAACACTGTGATTTTACCGATTTGTCCGTTGAGCAATTTAACCCTGAGGTTAGGTTGATATGTGCGTTCTCATGCTAAGTATAACAGCTCAAGATGGAAAAAGTTGGAGTATCAGACAAGTTCAGAAAACGAGTGATTTAACTGATGAACTTTCCTATCTCTATTTCACTGCTCCAAGTGATTTTGTATTAATGTCCAAATGCTTTTTAATTTGACACAGGATTATTTGAAGTTTATTACATTTCATAGATTAACGCAAAATAGCACAATTTTATATTTGTTTGAGAATGCTAGCCAACCGCTGCTTCACTATTTAAAAGATGTGATACAGAGAAAGATATTTTTTGTCGATTGGCTTCTCATCTATGAGCTGTGCTGAGCAAGTTGCGCCAGTCAGCAAGGTGGAAGCCTAAAGTTGAAGAATTCTCAGAAGTAGACTGAGAATAGGCACGGAGATTTGAGACCACCAGCACGTTTGATTTGTGTTTTCAAAGCGACGTTGATAAACGTGTACTTGCCTCTCTCATTTTTTTTGATAATAGAATTTATTGAAAATGGTTGATTTGATAACCTGAGTGACTTGCCCCTGCTTAGAGACCTAATTTGCTGTCTCTTTTTCCACAGATAGGGTAAAGTAAAAGACAGAGCAATCAATTATTTTATGTCCTAGAATAAGCTGCCTGCTCCAGGTCTAAAGTGAGGGACCTCTCCCCATCGTCTGTAAGTATTTTAAAGTATTCTCTCTCAACCTGTAACGTTACCTAACTCGTCATCCCTTTATTATCGTGAGGCATTCATGCGAAGACTATACATTTGTTGTGCGATCGTCCACCTTTTTGTTCAAATAAAGTGCTTATCAACTAGTGACCGCTGTGTTAAGATTGCTAGATACGGATGTGTATTCAGGTATATATTCTTTTATGCTTCCTTAAAAAGACACTTTGAACATTGGGCGAAACGAGCGATTCACGTATCATTGCCTGGCGTTAGTGACACGAGTTTTACAATATTCGTGTGCGTATCATAAATGTGTTCTTTCTAAATGTGTTTCTAGCCGTGTGTCTTCGGCAGGGTGTTCTTGATAATGTGTTCATCGACTAAGGACTTATTCTCTTCCCTGTCAATGCAACTGAAATCCTTCTTGTTTCGTGAACTTATCTCCTAGTTTGCTATTCCTGTGCACCTTGTGCGTAGATTCCGCGTTCCCCCAACTCCACGCTAAATGGTGCCTTCCTCTTTTCTCTCTTGGGACATCTTTGTCGCGGTTAAGGGAGACTAAAACTTTCTTATATAATAATACTGGTAATAGCAATGCGAATCGTTGTGGTGCTACGTCGTTAGCAGGGCGGCGAGCTCCCTTTATTATGTGCTACTATTCTATGGCCTCTTATGTCTCACTCAGCTATTTCTCGTGTACCCTCGAGGTATGAATTTACTTTCTTGTTGTGCGGTGCTATGTAAATGGTGCCTTCATCTTCCCTCTCTTGGAACACCTTTGTCGTGGTTGAGGGAGGCTAAAACTTTCCTATTTAATAATACTAGTAATGCGTTACGAATTCCGTCACTAGAATATCATACCTAGTTCTAACAACATTTAGCAGTTCTCTGTGTCTCACTCAGGAAGTGGAAGATTCCTTTCTCGTTATACATTAATTGCTTATTCTACTGTGATCTTAAATTAGGATTTCCTGTCACGCAATTCCTGGTCCGAGTCTGAATCATACTTGTTTGGGCAGATTCACGGAGTCGTATGGATAAGAAATAAAACCGAAGAAACCACGTGTTCTTCTTGGTGTCCCTACGCCTTCCGTTCCTGTGCGCGCCGAAGCGAAGATAGAATTTCCGCTAGAGCACACGTAACAGTGAATAGACGTCATCGGAAGGTCCCCTCCACGAAGAAGCCCTCCAAAGAGGAGGCCCACAGCAGATTCTCAGCAACCCGTGGCAAACTTTCAAGAGCGCCGAGATGACCTCTCTCGGAAGAAAGTACAAGCCCAGACTTCCACAGCTGGAAGACCAATTCAACACTGAGCTGGCAGCCTTGAACAGTCTCCTGAATGGTGCAGTACCACGAGACCTCAGGAACCCCAGCGAAGTGGACCAGGTACATGCCGGAATCCGAACAAAGGCTAAGGCCGTTAGAAAGCTCGGAGACCAGCTAGCTATGGCTCTAGAGGGCTCGGGAGCCACAGCAGAAGCGACAGCAGTTCGGGACTCGTTGACAATCGCCAGAGCCCGCAGAAAGAAGCTGATGGATTCAATGGATCGCAGAAGTGAGGAGCTCCTGGGGAGCTCCTCACGGAGTGTGACAACGGAACCTTCCCAGCGCAAGAGCTCGAGGTCGAGGAGGACCTCGTCCATGAACCAGCAGCAAGGCGCTGCCCACCAGAACAAGCCCCCAAAATCATCATTGGCTGAGAACAGGAACGGACACCGTTCCAACCGTCGGGGCAGAGACCAGGCCAGCCCCAGCCATCGTCGTCAGAGTCACCAAGGTTCGAGCTATTACAGCCAGAGTCAAGACAGTGAGAGCGATCATAGCCAGAGCCTTCCCAGTGCCAGCTCTCGTCACAAGGACGGCGAATCCGAGCGCCGCGAGCCCCCTAGCCAAGGCAATAAGCAGATGCTTATTGACATCACTGAAGAGCCATCGGTACTGTTGGCGCAAATCGCCATCGAGAGGTCGAAATTGAGGAACAGGAACCGAACCGAGAATGATCAGCCCTTCGGTGAGCAGAATACCGAGTGCAAAGAGGACCGCACAGGAGCATGGGTCGACCAAGCCTTCCAGTATCACGTCATTGAACCCGCAGGGGGCACAACGGCGGTTGCGAATGCTTCGCCCCGTGACACCGATCTCGCACCTCCGATGAATCCCTCCGCACCAGCATTCCAGCCCCGGGCTTCCACCGGCTCACCCGCCGTGGTCTTTGAAACGAAGCCACCAGTGATCGACGGAGCTATGAGGCTCTCAATGATCGAAGATTTAAAAAGGGCGCCCAGCCAACCCTACGCGGGAGAGGCTCACCTGTTCCACAGATGGTTCGATGCCATCAAGAGAAGGATGGAGAGGCTCGCCGTGGAGCCCATCGACGCCATCGAGATCCTCACGAACCACACCTGCGGCGAGCCAAGGAGCCTCATTGACGACACCCTGGCAGCTACCTACCTGGACACAGCGGCCCTGCTCACCCTCATCGTCGAACAATTGAAGACTCGCTTCGCCTCTGACGACAGGGTAGCCGATAGCCTGCTCGAACGCCTCGCGCAAACGTCAGACATAAAGGGGACAAAGGGCGACCGCACGGTCGGTCTCAAGCTGCGGAAGTTCAGCGACGCCTGTCTAGCGATTCATCACACAATGCAGCACAACAAAGGCCTCGCCTTCCTGAACACCGACGTAGGGCTGTCCCCCATTGTTGAGAGACTACCCTTCTTCGTTCTGGACGCCTGGAGAAGCGAACGAACTAGGCACAGAAGACTATCTGGATCGCTACCTGATTTCGCGAGGTTCTGCGATTTCATCAAAACGCTGTCAGATACCCAATGCGACAGTTTTGGAGCATCAAACCTCAACTGGGTGAGTGCCCGACGCGACACCGCGGCACCCGCTCGTCCCAATCCAAGAGCCCCGCGAGTGCTCTACACGTCCTCGGAGAATCAAACCGGCAGCTGTGCTCTCCACCACAGCGCTCAGCACGCGACAAACTCGTGCCAAGCGGTAAGAAAGATGAAATCTCAGAAGAAGAAGGACTTCATACGCGAGCACAAGCTGTGCTACCGCTGTTTAGGCCCTCACTGGGCAAAGCATTGCAAAGAGATCGTGAAGTGCGACGATTGCGGAGCCGAGAATCACACCACAACCGCTCACATCAACTGGCGAGCAGCTGGAAATTCGAGTGAAACCACTCGTCAGGAGAGACCCAGTCGAGAACCGAGCGACGACAGAGCTCAGAGCGAACTCGGGGAGAGATTGAGAGCTGTGGCCCTGGCCTCTCGCGTACCCACAGCCGAGGAGGGTGCATGCAGCAAAGTTGTTCTGGCAGACGTTATCGACGAGAACGCGGGTCGGTCGTGCCGCGCCTACGTAATCTTAGATGAGCAAAGCACCACGTCCTTCTGCTCTCCTAAGCTGTTGAACGCCCTCCGCGTGACAACCCCCAAGTCTCAGTACGAGCTGGAAACGCTGACCGATCAATCCGCCGCTCGAACGGCAGATGCGTGTCAGGGCTGAAAATAAAGGGAGTGTCCGAAGACCAAACCTTCGAGCTCCCACCGATGTTGGAATGCAACTCCATCCCCGACAGAAAGAAAGCAGTCGCAACCTACGAGCGCGTCGCAAGAACCCCGGAGATATCGCACTTCGCTCAGCATTTCTTGCCCTTGGACAAACACGCGGAAGTCGCGGTGCTCCTGGGGACGGACTGCGGAGACCTACTCTACAGTCACTCCGACAAACAACGCCGTAAGGCTCCGTTCGTCCACCACACTGCCTTAGGCTGGGCAGTGATCGGCAAGGTGAACGACGACGCCAGCCCCGAAGGAGAGCACTCTTACACGGTCGCAAGAATCGTAGCCGAAGCCGCTCTCAAAACCTGTGGCCCGGAGACGTGCCTTGAACCGCTCTCAGGAGAAGACGCTATCGCCCAGCAGCACAGCGATGAAACCTCTCATCCGCGGCCCCCCGACGATCGCGGAGACCCTGAAAAGATGAAAAACACAAGGGCAGAGGAAGACAATCAAGCGGAAGCCCCGCCAACGACGAGATTTATCAACCAGTCAGCAACAGACGACGAAATGGACGCTCGGTGCGATCCAGACAGCGCATCACCGGAGTCCAAGAAGAGACCGAAACGGGAGCTTCCGTACCCTGGTGATCTGAAGAGAAAGTACGACGCGCACTATGCTAAGCGCACATCTGTTGACAAGAGAGCTCGACAGAACGGGCCAAGCAAAGGGGGAGGCGGCCCCGCGGCTCCCGACCCTCCAGGAAACGCCAAGCACCCACCTCCATCTTCCCTTTACCAGCCCCTCAGTACCGCCTACGCAACAAGCTGCCGTCGGACTTCGAAGCATCGGGACGAGCATGACGCACTCGCCGACGCACGAGGAATGCCGGGCAGCGTCGAGAAAGACCAGGAGACAACACCCGGACCCCTCCAGAGGTCCACCACCCGCCAGCGACGGAAAGTTCGACGTTGGTCGGGGAAGCAGAGAGGACTCCTCTATGAGCCACGCCCGCGCAGCAGGTGGAAGGCCACCCCCACGTCGCTGAAGACAACACCGACGCATCCCGTGGGGCGAGACGACTGCGATGAGCACGTAGCGCGTGGCACCCCGCCACCGAACCAGCCCTTAACCAGCGCTCCCCCCCCCCCCTCCGAAGGCAGTTATTGGTGGCCAGAGCCACCAAGGGGGGGGAGTGTCACGTCTTACAAGACGTGAGAAAATTTAGAGAATTTTGACAATTTCATTTTGGCAACATTCTGCGGATCCGCGCTGGTCCGCAAGAATGGCGCCAACGTTTTATTTGTTTGAAGTGCGTGGGAGGAACAGGTTCCCGGATAACCTTAAGTTTCTGTGTCTTTAAGAGTGAATTTGTGTAGGAAAATCATTTAATTTACGTGTTACCTCGCTGGCTATACTTTTTGAGTGTCTTCACGCAACTTGTGTTCGATAGCGGTGAACGGCCGATTTCTAGAGCATTCGAGGATGCTTCTGGCGGCCGGCAAACCCACCTACATTGAGCCAGACTAGCTGTTACAATTCTGTAAGGTCTGGTGTTTTCTTTCGATGTAGCCAGTAAACTGCAGTGTAATGCTGGGAATTAGTCAGGTTCTAGTTTAACGGTATTTTAGCTGAACACTGTGATTTTACCGATTTGTCCGTTGAGCAATTTAACCCTGAGGTTAGGTTGATATGTGCGTTCTCATGCTAAGTATAACAGCTCAAGATGGAAAAAGTTGGAGTATCAGACAAGTTCAGAAAACAGTGATTTAACTGATGAACTTTCCTATCTCTATTTCACTGCTCCAAGTGATTTTGTATTAATGTCCAAATGCTTTTTAATTTGACACAGGATTATTTGAAGTTTATTACATTTCATAGATTAACGCAAAATAGCACAATTTTATATTTATTTGAGAATGCTAGCCAACCGCTGCTTCACTATTTAAAAGATGTGATACAGAGAAAGATATTTTTTGTCGATTGGCTTCTCACCTATGAGCTGTGCTGAGCAAGTTGCGCCAGTCAGCAAGGTGGAAGCCTAAAGTTGAAGAATTCTCAGAAGTAGACTGAGAATAGGCACGGAGATTTGAGACCACCAGCACGTTTGATTTGTGTTTTCAAAGCGACGTTGATAAACGTGTACTTGCCTCTCTCATTTTTTTTGATAATAGAATTTATTGAAAATGAATGATTTGATAACCTGAGTGACTTGCCCCTGCTTTAGAGACCTAATTTGCTGTCTCTTTTTCCGCAGATAGGGTAAAGTAAAAGACAGAGCAATCAATTATTTTATGTCCTAGAATAAGCTGCTCCAGGTCTAAAGTGAGGGACCTTTCCCCATCGTCTGTAAGTATTTTAAAGTATTCTCTCTCAACCTGTAGCGTTACCTAACTCGTCATCCCTTTATTATCGTGAGGCATTCATGCGAAGACTATACATTTGTTGTGCGATCGTCCACCTTTTTGTTCAAATAAAGTGCTTATCAACTAGTGACCGCTGTGTTAAGATTGCTAGATACGGATGTGTATTCAGGTATATATTCTTTTATGCTTCCTTAAAAAGACACTTTGAACATTGAGCGAAACGAGCGATTCACGTATCATTGCCTGGCGTTAGTGACACGAGTTTTACAATATTCGTGTGCGTATCATAAATGTGTTCTTTCTAAATGTGTTTCTAGCCGTGTGTCTTCGTCAGGGTGTTCTTGATAATGTGTTCATCGACTAAGGACTTATTCTCTTCCCTGTCAATGCAACTGAAACCCTTCTTGTTTCGTGAACTTATCTCCTAGTTTGCTATTCCTGTGCACCTTGTGCGTAGATTCCGCGTTCTCCCAACTCCACGCTAAATGGTGCCTTCCTCTTTCCTCTCTTGGGACATCTTTGTCGCGGTTAAGGGAGACTAAAACTTTCTTATATAATAATACTGGTAATAGCAATGCGAATCGTTGTGGTGCTACGTCGTTAGCAGGGCGGCGAGCTCCCTTTATTATGTGCTACTATTCTATGGCCTCTTATGTCTCACTCAGCTATTTCTCGTGTACCCTCGAGGTATGAATTTACTTTCTTGTTGTGCGGTGCTATGTAAATGGTGCCTTCCTCTTCCCTCTCTTGGAACACCTTTGTCGTGGTTGAGGGAGGCTAAAACTTTCCTATTTAATAATACTAGTAATGCGTTACGAATTCCGTCACTAGAATATCATACCTAGTTCTAACAACATTTAGCAGTTCTCTGTGTCTCACTCAGGAAGTGGAAGATTCCTTTCTCGTTATACATTAATTGCTTATTCGACTGTGATCTTAAATTAGGATTTCCTGTCACGCAATTCCTGGTCCGAGTCTGAATCATACTTGTCTGGGCAGATTCACGGAGTCGTATGGATAAGAAATAAAACCGAAGAAACCACGTGTTCTTCTTGGTGTCCCTACGCCTTCCGTTCCTATGCGCGCCGAAGCGAAGATAGAATTTCCGCTAGAGCACACGTAACAAGACTCATGTGTGTGTATCATCTTAGTGTATTAACTTTAAGATATTCAAAAACCAATGATTGTAATATTGTACAATCTCTATTGGAAATAAAGTTTTTTCTTTCTTTCCTTCTTTCTTCTGAGTTTGCTAACCACTAAATTCAATGCGCGTCCCCTCGCGCTGGTGACCCTTTCTGATCGTTTTTGCTCTTCAAGCTTCACATAATTAAATTGAGTTCCCCAACATTGGGCGGACTTCAAATGATTGTACTTCAAGACACCATAGAACTTCTATTCAAGTACTCAGCTCAGTTTTGCTTGGCAACATTATTTTCTCTTGGGTATTTTTCAATATGTTTCCTATTTGGATGGCTCAAGTAATAAGCGAGTACTCATCAAGTTTTGCCTTTTATGTTAGCTACGTAATGCGAGAAAAGTGACAGTTGACATGGGATCGTATTACCCATGTCAATTGCTGAGACAAACGAGTGTAAGAAAAGTACGAAATAATGAATTCAAGTATCTTAACATTAAGATCCACAGTTGATCTTCACACATGGTTATCGTAATACTTATTTCAATACTCGAAACAAATTATTGAGTATACTCATACATTCTTTTATGTTTGCTTATACATGATAGTGTGATTCTTGCAAATCTAAATTTATTGGAGAAATTACTTTGGATTATTTTTTGAATATTTCAACGATGCTGTACAATTCAGTGAAATAGAAACAGTAATCACTAGCTAAAAATTGCACGGTAATTGATCGTTAGCTAACCCTATCCACTAAACTTGTTTTTGCTATGTTTGTCATAGCCGTGTGGCTTTCGAACTCCCCTCCTTGTGGGCAAACCCGGGTTCAAGTCCCGGCGCTGGTGGTGATTTTCTCTGTTATATAGATAGGGGAAAAATTCCAAGCACAATACCCCACTCTACCCTGGTGTCTGTCTGAAATGGGTATCGGTCTTAACGGGGGGCGAGCGTATGGCGTCCTGGTGTTATAATGAGGGCATCTACGGATGCTTTATTTCCAATTTCAAGCCCGATACATATCACCTTATACATTGGATTTTCAAATGCCTTATAACTAACGCCAGGATGCCATTACGCTTTCCCCCGGTCAAGACCGGTACTCATTTCAGACACCTGGGTAGAGTGGGGTATTGTACTTGGAATTTTTCCCCTATACCCAACAGAGAAAATCGCCACCAGCGCCGGGACTCGAACCAGGGTCTGCCTGGACGGAGGCAAGTTCGCTAGTCTCACAGCTACGACGAGCACGGTGTTAGTTATAAGACAATTGAAAATCCAATGTACAAGGTGATATGTGTCAGGCTTGAATTGGAAATAAAGTATCGGTAGATGCCTTCATTATTATCATAATTATTAATATAATTCTCGGAGTGCAAATTTTTCGTCAGTTCATTGAGACTTAGTAGTACCAAAATTTTACGGTGATGCGGAAAATTCTTCTTCGTCTAGCTGGACACGGTGGCAATGCCTGAAGTCGAAAAAAGGAAGCACGTACACTACTTCCACATTATAAATAGTGGGAGTTGCGTCGTGAGTGCGGATGTTGTGGCGTTAGAACGTGGTGGCATATAAAACGGAACTTCCTGAAAAATTTACCTATTATTGGCAAGTGTTTCAGTTTAAAACGTGGGTATAAGTCGGTAAACGATTCAAATCAAATTGGTTTGCCTTCTTTTTAGGTAAACTTCTACTGGGGCCTTAGGCCCCCAGTAACCCTAAATTAGTATTTTGTTTTGCCGGAAATTTGGTAACACTGATAATTAAAAGGATACTGACCTACAAATAAAAAAAAAAAACAATATTTGGTAATTTTTTTTTTGATAAAGGTAATAAATAAGGACTAAACTAAAATCAAGCAATAGATACTATCAAGGATAAACTCCTGAACATTATCAACAGACTTGACAAAACAATGCCCCCCAAAAGCAAAGTTCCTGATGACCCCGGGGGAAGTAAAAGCGGTGTCAAGGGAAAAGTTACTCGCACGTACACTCAACCTATCTCAGAGTCAGAAAAATCTGAATTCAATAATGCAAGGAAACTTAACAAAAATTGCTCTGTGACAACCTCTACTCCTAAGAGTAAATCACAACCAGCTCTAAGACAAGAAACCCCAAGGGCAAACCCTAAAAATGGAAGCCCAAAGCAAAAGAACAAAGAATTTCATAACAATACTTCTAAAAGAACATTAGAGAGTAGCCAAGAATTTTTGGATCTGCAAAGCAAAAAAAAGAGGGAAACCCATAATGTCTCTGACTCAGAAATGTCTCAGCACAATATGTCATTGCTCAGTGAGTCAGATCCCTCAGGAGTTCTTTCTAGCAATGACTCTCTCTCTGAATCAACTTTGGTAATTCCAAACAATCAAGAAGAACTAAAACAAAATCAGAAATACCCTGCAGGGGTAAAATCCGCTAAAATAGACCTCAATTTGACAGAAAATGCAGATAAAATCCCAAATACAGTTAGGCTTGTGCAAATAACTGCACAAGATGATCACCAAAACTTGACAAAACTAAATCCATTTAAAGTACAAGCTACAATAAACCAAATTTGCGGTGAAGTAGAAAAAGTAGAGTATAAAAGATCAGGCAATCTTATTATTAAAGCTAAAACAGAAAGCCAAGTAAAAACCTTGATGAACCTAAAAATGTTCAGTGAAATTCCAGTCAAAACTCAAATAGTCTGGGGGGCTTACACCTCCTATGGAAAGATTTATGCCCCAGAATTCTTGTCAGACTCATTAGAAGATTTGTTGCAGCAACTTGCCTCCTCTGGTGTAATAGGCATTCGCAAAATGTATATGGATCCAAACCGTGCCAATTCACCCTTGTTTGTACTTACCTTCCTTGGAACTTGCCCTACAGAGCTGAAAGCAGGCTATTCAAATTACAAAGTGGACCCTTTCTACAACAATCCCATTCGATGTACCAAATGCTGGCGATGGGGACACACTACCTCGGTCTGCCGAAACAGGAAAGTTTGTAAGAATTGCTCATCTCGAGAACATGATGAAAGCAACTGCACCGCTGAAAACTTAGTGTGCACAATATGCAAGGGAAACCATACAGCTGCCTCAAAAGAGTGTCCCATTTATATTCAAGAACACAATGTTAGTAAACTCCAAGCAAGACAAAATATCTCATTTGTAGATGCAAGAAAAATAGTTCAAAACCAAACCCAAGTCCACCAGCAGCAAGACACTCTTCCAGAATTAGAATCAAGACACTCCTTCCCCCCACTTGTACTATCTAGAAACCAAACAGAATCTCAAAATTTGATCCAAAAAACATACGCAAATGCAATCAACTCAGATAGCTCACATCGCAGGCATGGTACACTAATACAGAATCTTGGCAACCCTATTCATGCTCATAAGAGGGTAGAACTGCAGAAGCAGCCTACTCAAGACAAAGCAATGGAAAATAAAGCCATAGAACACAGTCAAATTATGAACCAGAATACACCAACCCTACTGAACACAGAAGGAACTTACAACTTAATGACTGCTAATTGTGACACAACAAATGCTCCATTGAAAGAAAGGAACCCTCCTGCCTCTAAAAACCAAAACCATAAAAGTATCTCAGAAAAAGACATTGAAATATCACTCAAGACCATAATATTTAAACTTCTTCCTACAATTGTCAAAATGCTTATCTCCAATTCAATCACTGAGCGCATTGAACTACTAACAGAACTTGGTAACATCCTGAATGCAGAAGATCTTATAACAGAAGTGCTAACTAAACTAAATGTCACCTCTTTAATAAGCCCATAATAAATCTATCAATATTGCAATGGAATATGAGAGGATACTTCTCTAAACTTCCCTTCCTGCAGTTGCTCATTAATCAATATGAACCAAAAATTATTTGCCTACAAGAAACCCACTTACAAAATCACAACCAAACTAAGCTAAATAACTATGTTTCACCCTACAGAAAAGATAGAGATAATAGAGGAGGTGGGGTAATGACCTATGTCCATAATACTATACCTTGTATACCCATCCAAATCAACACTCCTTTTGAAGTTGTAGTTTGTAGAGTATTCATTAACAAGAAACCTATCAACATTATTAATATGTATCTGCCACCAACACTTGATAATAACCTGGTAGGTCAAAACCTACTAGAGATTAGCAATTTGAACAGGGGATCCAGCATCATTGTGATGGATTCAAATGCCCACAGCTATTCCTGGGGCTCAGACTTTACAGATAGAAGAGGAAGAATTATAGAGAATTGGATTACAGACAACAATCTTATTTTATTAAACAACACAGCCCCAACGTTTTTATCACCAAATGGAAACTATACTCACATTGATTTAGCATTAGTGACAGAAGATTTGCACGCTCTCCTAACATGGGAAACGCACCCAGACACCATGATGTCGGACCACTTCCCAGTGTACATGGACTCAAACATAGAAATATTGCAGGTTGATCGTCCAGATAGATGGCTCTTGAAATCAGCCAACTGGTCCAAGTTTAGAGAAAACATGGTCTGCCCCATTCTTAGGAACCTAACATCCAATGAAGCTTGCAGAGAGGTCACACAGTCAATTATTAGTGCAACAGAGGGCAGTGTAAAAAAGAGTAGCATGGGCCCAACTAGACGGAGAATGAACTGTTGGTGGAATGAAAAATGTAAAGAAAGTCACAGGGAATATCGTAGGGCATACAATCAATATAAAAATCACCGTGGAAACCTGCAAAAATGGATTGCATTTAAAAGGGCTCGAGCCATTTTCAGAAAAACTGTCATTGAAGCAAAAACGGAAAGCTGGAAAAACTATGTAGCCAGTCTAAATGATAAAAGCTCGTCAGCAGAAGTATGGAGAAAAATCAGAGCAATAAATGGAAAACAAAACCGAAGTCAAATAACATTGAAAATCCGCAACGAGGTGGTCACATGTCCTAAAGATGTGGCTGACATTCTAGTAGAACAATACAAATCGTTTAGCTCTAGTGAGACTCAGGATCCTTTATTTTCTGAACATAAGGTTACCAGCGAACTGTCGCCTATACATTTCACTCCTGCTCCTCATCATCAATATAACCATCCAATCACCTATGCTGAACTTGAAAGGGCACTAAAAAGCTCCAAGACCAAAACACCAGGCCCTGATACAATCCCAATAGAATTCATTAAAAATATGAATGAAAGCCAAAAAAACACAGTTTTACACCTATTCAACATAGTATGGAACACAGAAATTCCCATGCCTTGGAAAGAAGCAGTAATTTGCCCAATTTTAAAACCGGGTAAAGACCCTACAGACCCAAAGTCCTACAGGCCAGTTGCCCTCACAAATACATTGTGCAAATTATTTGAAAAAATCATTAATTGGAGACTCCTCTTTTATCTGGAGGATAAAAATTTAATTGATAGAAACCAAAGTGGCTTTAGAGCCAGTCACTCCACTCTAGATGGAATGTCTCGGCTAGAAAACTCAATTCGTAAAGCCCTCATGCTTCAGGACTTTTGCATTGTTATATTTATCGATATCAAGCGTGCTTTTGATACGGTGTGGCATCATGGACTGATAAAAAAATTAGAAATTATGGGTCTTCAGGGGAATCTACCAAAAATGATTGCATCCTTTATAAAAAATCGCAACATCAGGGTGAGGATAAATAATGCTTTATCTAAGATATGCACATTGAACACTGGTGTTCCTCAAGGATCAGTCATAAGCCCTACACTTTTCAATGTAATGATAAATGATATATTTCATGACTTTCCCCCAATGCTGGAAACATCTCTTTATGCAGATGATGGAGCCTTTTGGATTATACACCCAAACTTAACTCAGGCTCTCAGTATCTTACAGGAAGCTTTGGACATTCTTTTAAGTTGGTCGCAACGCTGGGGCTTTCAAATATCTGCTGAAAAAACCAAGTGCATGGTGTTTACTCATAAACATACAAAACCTTCCTTCCAACTAAAATATAACAACACAAATATAGAATATGTAAAGAAGTTCAAGTTCTTAGGACTTACTCTTGACTCGCAACTGAGATGGGGTTTACACATCAAAGAAGTAACACAAAAGTGCCAAAAAGATCTAAGGCTTCTGCGCATTTTATCCAATCTGAAATGGTCAGCAGAATATAACATACTGAAAACTATTTACTATACCATTATATTGCCAAAACTAGAATATGGAAGCTTCCTTTTTGACACTGCCTGTGCAACCCACCTGTTGTCCTTGGACAGAGTCCAGTATGCTGCTGCTCGCCTGATGCTGGGTGCACTGAGGTGTACAAAAGTTAGTAACGTGGAAGCAGAAGCAAATATACTACCACTTAAACATGCAAGGAAAATCCAACTCTGTCAATATGCATTGAGAGTACTTAGTGTTCCAAACCATCCAGTCCGATCAATATGTTTGGACTACTACCCATACCAGCTGTTCCAAAACAGTAACAAGCCTCTCCCAGTTACTGGTCGAATATATAACTTCTTTCAAGAGATACGGGTTAAAATGGAAGACATTGGCCTCATCCCAAACAAATGTAAATACCAAACTATCAGCGGAAATTGTAAAGTCAATCTGGGGTGCTATCAAAAAACTTGCATATCAGAAAACCATTGGAAACAGCTATACAACCAACTCCACGAAGAATACAAAGATAGAAGGGCATTGTACACAGATGGTTCAGTTCAGGGTCCTAAAGCTGGAGCAGGAATTTGGTCCCAACACGTTAGCATGCTGGCTAGAATTCCTGATAGGTCAACAATCCTCACAGCAGAGCTTACCGCTATTTACTACGCATTGAAGTTTGCAGAAACCCAAATAGAAGACTTTATTTTGTACACAGATTCATTCAGCGCTATTCAGGCTATAAATCAACTGCTTCCATCTAAACACCATCTAGTTTCCAAAATTAAACATATACTTCAAAGCCTTCCTCCCAGAAAACTGGTTATTGAATGGATACCAAGCCATGTAGGAATTATGGGAAATGACAAAGCAGATCAGCTGGCAAAAACAGCTTGTCTTCTAAACACAAATAGTTCTAACCTAATACAATACACAGATCTGAGAGGATACATAAACTTGCACTGTAGAAGGCAATGGCAAAAAGAATGGGATAGGGAACAATCCCTGTACCACAAAATAAAACCCATACTAAAACCTACCGTGAACACTGAGGTCTCAAGGGGAAAGCAGGTCATTCTGACCAGGTTAAGGCTACTTACCACTGAATTAACGCATAAACACTTATTTACCAAAGCAACAAAACCTAAATGTAGCAACTGTAGGTGTGATTTGAATATTTGTCATATATTGATTGATTGCCCCGCGTTTGAACTTCAGCGGAAGGCAATGAGAGACCTTGCCAGGGACCAAAGAGTGACTTTTGATGCAAGTAGTGTGCTTGGTGAGGGATTCAGTGCTGAGCTGGTCCTTGAATTCATTACCAATACTGGGATGATGAATCAAATCTAAATGCCTCACGTTCTAGTTGCTATGACATCTGGCACTCTTACCTGCGACTGGTGATGTGCCTAATTGGACCAAAGTAACCAAAGTAAGTAACTACTTCCACTACTAGCACGGGATACCGTCTTACTACTTCCGCTGCGGAAGTAGTGTGTGACATTGTAGAGAGTGACTGTGAGTAGTAGGAAACGTTTTTGTTTCTTTTTGTTTGATAACTTGATTTTCAGTAGATTTGGTGAGTGAAGACTTCTTCTGCCTGTGAAATTTGTACTGAGATAGAAGTCTGTGTTTGAGGATGGCAAGAAATAGGACTGGTCGTAGGAAGGGAGGTGCAAGTGGAATGGATGAGGAGATTGAGTGCATGACTTGTAAAGAGTGGGTAGATATAGATGCATGCAAAGGTTTGAGAGGGATGAGTCGGAGGAAGTTGAATGATCTTGTGTTTACATGCTGGAAATGTTTGAATGACGAGAGAAAGAAGTTGGAAGAGGAGGTTGAGAGATTGAAAATTCTGATGGTTGCTTTAGAGGCTGATTTGAAGGATGAAAGGAAGTTGAATGAAGGAAAGAATGAGAATGGTGCAAATGCAGTGAATGAAGAGGTAAATGGTGGTGGTGCAAGGAGTGCAAATGCAGTGGATGATGGCGCAAGGAGTGCAAATGAAGTGGATGA
This sequence comes from Morinoia aosen, assembly GCA_030386875.1. Lineage (NCBI taxonomy): Eukaryota > Metazoa > Arthropoda > Malacostraca > Amphipoda > Talitridae > Morinoia > Morinoia aosen. The sequence continues at coordinate 13,152,485 of CM059567.1, read as the reverse complement.
TGGTGCAAGAAGTGTGAATGCAATAAATGAAGTGAATGGTGGTGCAAATGTGCCAGATGAGAGTAGAAGGATGAATGAGCATGATAAAAGAAGTACGAATGGGAAGAGAGTGAAGGAGCAACCTGTTGATATGCCACATGAGGTGCAGGCACCTGTAGTGAAAGTGAATGAAAGGAAGATGGATGGAAAGAGTGATGTGAGTGGAAGAGTTGAACGAAAGAGTAGTATGAAAGGGAGAGTGAGACCTACGATTAGAATATGTGGTGACAGCATGGTGAAGAATGTGGATAGGTTTGTGAGTATGACTGACCGTAGTAGATGTACGAGCATGAGAGGAAAGGGAGTGAATGAGATTTGTAGGCATGCTGAGGAAGTGATAGATGAAATGGATGAAGGGATGGTTGTACTGCAAGGAGGTGGCAATGGATTGCTTGAATGTGGGAGAGAGCGTACGGTGAATGCAATTATGAATGTGGTTGAAAGGGCACGATAGAAGAATGTAAGAGTGACTGTGACCAGCCTGCTGAGAAGGCCTGCATGCGGTGAGGAGTATGAAAGGGTGCGAAAGGAGGTGAATAGGAAAGTGCATGAAAGGATTATGAGTATGAAAGCTGAGAGTATGAGAAAGCGTGAAATGGGTTCCAGCTTCCTTGATATGGATAACCTGATCCAGAGTGGGTGTTTTCATGGAGATGGAGTCCACCTTACTCAAGAACGTGAGATGAAACTCTCCAGGAGATGCATCCAGTGGATTGGGTGTACTCATATTGTAATGGAAGGTGGAACTGGATGAATGGAAAGCTGTCAGAGCAAAAATGAAAAATGTTGTGAATTGTCCAATAGTGTTGTAAGGTTTGGATGTATAAATGTGCGTGGATGGAATGCAGGAAAGTTAAATGACCTTGTAGCAGAATTTGAGAATGGAGATTTGGATTGTGTTGGTGTAGTAGAGACCCAAATGCGTGATAGAGTCAGTTTAAAATGTAAGGAGAGTAAGTACTATATGATTGGAAAAGGGCATGTAAGTTGGCAAAAAAGAGGTGGTGGAGTTAGTCTCATTGTAAAAAATGCTCTAAATTGGAAATTAGAAGAAATTCCGGTAAATCTGAAGGAGATGACAGTTGTCGATTTTGTAAATTTTGATGCCTTAGCATAGTTAATTAGATCGAATTAAACAAGTTTTCTTCTATGTACTTTTTGTCTCAAATGAGTATTTTATTAGTTATAGCGGTAAATGACTTACCGCAACTCCAGTCTTTGAAGCGGAAAGAAATTCTTTGATCGAGTTGTATGGCAATACTGCAATGGCGTCTCGCTTCCAGCGCTCTGTCTTGAAAGACGAAACCAAACCTACCGCTATACCTCGTTAAATACTCATTTGACGAAAAAAGTGTATGGAATAAAAGTTGTTTATTTTGATGTTATTACCATGTTTCAAGCAACAAAAATTCGAAAATCGATGAGTAGCTGTTTATTCGAGCGCATTCGTCATCAATGACGAAACTAAACTTACCGCTATAAATCGTAAAATACTCGTTTGAGACGAAAAAAGAATAGAAGAAAACTTGTTTATTTTGATTCAATTAATTAGGTTCAGGCACCAAAAAGTGGAAAATCGACAACTGTCATCTCCTTCAGATTTACCGAAATTCCTGTTGGAAATGAACCTGAGAGTGAAGATCTGTTAGTAATAAAGTGTGAAAGAATGCATGCCAGAGAATGTGTTTTTGTGGTTGAATGCTATATGACAACTGATGGTATTTTAGCTCATCAAGAGAATGTAAAAAAGTATGAAATATTAACAAGAATTGTACAAGAGCATTGCAGGGGCCCTCTGATTGTGATGGGTGATATGAATGGCCATGTTGGTATACTTGGTGAGCCTGTGAATGCAAATGGACAAAAATTGATTGATTTCTGTGATGAGAATGAACTTGAGAACCTGAATGTAACAATAGGAAATGGCTTGCATACATGGCAAAGCAGGGAATGTAAAACTGCAATTGATTATATGATAGTGAATAGTAGAGCAAGAATATGTGTCAGAGAAATGTTTGTAGATGAAGATGATTTTGATATTGATAGTGACCATAAAATGCTTGTACTAGAATATAATTGGGGTGGAAAGGAGTCAATGCAGAAGGCCAGCAGAGTAAGAGAAAATTGGCGTATTAAAATGGCAAACTGGGAAGAATTTAGAAATGAATTGAGTAGATGTAACTGGAACAGGTGTGGAAATGTAAATGACCTAAATAAGGAGATTGCAAGAACCTTGTATGATGTGGCAGAGCAAAAGATTGGTAGAATGAAATGCAGGAAAAGTACAGGGAATGCTAGGTGGTTTACGAGTGAGATAAAGGAAGAACAAATGAGAAGGAAGACTTTGAATAAAAAACAATGCTGTATGAGGAAAATGTATGAAAGACACAGAATTACTGAGGATGAATGGCAGAGTATATGGAATGAGTACAAGGACCAGCAAAAGAAAGTAAAGAGAATGATCAATGAGGCTAGGGTTAAAGAAGAGAGACACCAAGTTGAAAATCTAAGAAAGAAAGGTCCAGATGGAATAAAAGATTGGTATAGGTTTATACAAGGTAATGATAGAGGTAGTGAAGTTCAAGTTGATGAATTAGTAGTCAATGGTTACAGTGTGCAAGATAGGATGCAAATGGTGAAAGCAGTTGAAGAATACTGGGAGGACATTTGTGGAATGAATGAGCAGGTTACAGATGGTGAACCAATAAATTTTCTGATAGATGAACATGAACTGCAAATGGAAGACGAAATCACTTGTGAAGAGATTGTAAGTTTTTTGAAGAAAGTGAAAAATGGAAAGGCATGTGGCCCTGATAAGATACCATATGAGTTCTATAAATGTGGAGGAGAGAGTGTAGTCAGTATGTTGAAATGTTTATTTGATGAGATATGGAAGAGTGAAAGAGTACCGGATGACTGGAACAAGTGTAATGTAGTTCTGTTGCATAAGGGTGGACATAAGAGTTTGAAAGAACTTTAAAATTACAGACCAATTGCACTGGGTGACACCGTATGTAAGATCTTTTGTGGTATTTTGAATGAGAGAATGAAAAACTTAGTTGAGGAATTAGGAGTCCTGGGAGAAGAACAGAAAGGTTTTAGGCAAGATAGACGTGGGGAGGATAATCTGTTTGTAGTGAGTGAAATAATTGAGCGAATGAAAGGATAACGAGAAGGTATATTTAGCATTCCTGGATATTGAAAAGGCGTATGACAGAGTGGATCGGGTTAGGCTGTTTGAAATTTTGAGAAAGGTTGGTTTTAGCAGAAAAATAGTGAACATTGTACAAAGTCTGTATGAGAACACAAGTGCTATCTACAGGTTAGGAAATTTGGAAACAGGGCAAGTGAGGAGTGTTAGAGGAGTGAGACAGGGCTGTACTCTGTCCCCCCTGTTGTTTGGATTGTACACAGAAGAATTAGCAGTTCGACTGAGAGGGAGTGGTTTAGGACTGAAAGTTGGTAATGAGAGACTGAGCTGTTTGTTGTATGCTGATGATGTGGTTGTGGTTAGTGAATGTGGTCATGAACTACAAAGGATGCTTGACATTGTGAATGGATATAGTACAGATTTCAAGATGAACTTTGGTGCAGATAAAAGTAAGGTCATGGTTATAAATAGTGATGAGACTGATAGAGACAGACAGTGGAATATTGGAGAAATCAGAATAGGTAGAACAAAAAAAAATAAATATCTAGGTTGTATGATAAGTGAAGCTAGATGCATTAGAACTAAGGGTGAGAAAGTGGCAAAAGCTATGCAGTGGAGTGGACGGTTAAGTAGTGTGGCCAGATGCAGAGCAAACAAATATGAATGTGTGAGAGGAATGTGGAAGTATGTTGTTGTACCTAGTGTCATGTAACTATGGTATGAGTGCTCTTGCCTGGAATGGAAGTGATCTTGAAAAGCTGGATGTAATACAAAATAAGGTAGGACGGTTAGCATTGGGTGCTCCAAAATGGACAGCTAGTTACAGAAGCCATTAGAGGTGACCTTGAGTGGAGCCTATTTTCAGAAAGAATGATGAAAGCAGTGCTGAATTATAAGGTGAGAATTGAAAGAATGCAGAATAGCAGATGGGGAAAGCAAATTTCTGAATGGAATCTAAGTGTAAGCTATTGGGAGAAAGTGTGCTGGGGGCATGCAAGGAAGCTTAGTATGCAAAAGATTATTCATGTTAGAATTGGGAGACCTGTGGATGACTGGAGTTCAATAAGTGCTGGAGGTGTAGGGCCTTAGTGGGACTGCAAGTGGTGGAAGAAAGAGATTGAGAGGCAAACAAAAGAGTATGGATTGAATAAGTGAAAGCTTAGCATGATGCGGAAGCCTACAGTTGACTGGTATATGGAAAAAGCAGCACCTAAGTTTGAGATGTTCTATGATGGTAGTTTTGGCAGTCAACTCTTGTTTGCTGTGAGATTTAAGTCATTGAGTGTGAACAGACGTATATGGAGGTGGAATGAGAATAATAACAGATTATGTTGTCAGTGTATTAGTGGAGTGGAGGAAACAATTGGGCATTTTGTGCTTGAGTGTAGTAAGTATGAGCAGGAGAGAGAAAGTTTCATGAATGTGGTGTTTGAGCAGTATGGAGAGAATGAGTGGTATGCCAGATATGCTGAAGATGATTGCGGTATGAGCTGTCTTGCTGGATTGGATCAGGAGTGTAATTTGAGTTTCATTGAAGCTATGAAAATGTTTCTTTTGCGGGCCTGGAGTAGTGATGCAAAAAAAAATGGTTGTATTTGATGATGTTTTTTTTGCAAAGAAATGTGTTTTTATGTGTTTCTGTTTTTTTTTTTTTTTTGCACACAGCCAAATTTTGTTAGGTATATGTCTGTTTATTCGGTAAATCTGAAGGATATGTCAGTTATAGATTTTGTAAATTTCGATGCCTGAGCATAGTTAATTAGATGGAAATAAACAAGTTTTCTTCTATGCACTTTCGATCTCAAATGAGTATTTTATTAGTTATAGCAAAAAATTACTAGCCGCAACTCCAGTGTTTGAAGCGGCAAGTAATTCAAGAAGCACGTCGGACAGCAACACTGCAATGCGCACTCTCTTTCAGCGCGATCGTCATCAAAGACGAAACCAAACCTACCGCTATACCTCGTTAAAAACTCATTTGACAAAAAAAGTGTATAGAAGAAAAGTGGTTTATTTCGATGTTATTAGCATGATTCAAGCAACAAAAATTCAAAAATCGACGAGTAGCTGTTTATTTTGTAGTGAAAATACTTCACTACGTCTTTTTTACCACAACTGTACCGCTGGCGTGTACATAGAGCTCCGTCCTGCTGCTGCCTGGCTGCAGCTAAAGTGGGCGGCTGCGCGACTGAAGCTGGTCAGTTGCGTTAGGACCTTCATAGAGTGCACACTTGTCTACGAACAGGCTAATAAAGCTGAGTTGCCTGATGTTCGTGAGTGTCCTTTGTCGTGGTTGCTCGAATCCTATGCCTCTTTTACTTGTTGAAGCTTAGGGTGTTTTGCCGGGGTGTTTAGTCAGCGGGAGAGTTACGATCTCGTGTAAGAGAGACAGCTACCGCAAGACACGCCACGAGTCTGTTCTGTTGACTATCATACCTCCCTTTTAAATATACCCTTGTTACTTGTCCGTGCCGTACCTTAACCTCGTATCTGGGCCTGGCTATTAAGCCTGAGTAGCTAATTCCTGCCTGGTCGGCATCCTGACGGGTCGGCTTCCAGTGACGAAACGTATGTCAGGCTTGTGTTCGTTACAATTTGAGCGCATTTGTCATCAAAGACGATACTAAACTTACAGCTATAAATCGTAAAATACTCATTTGAGACGGAAAGTGCATAGAAGAAAACTTGTTTATTTTGATTCAATTAATTAGGTTTAGGCACCAAAAAGGGGAAAATCGATAACTGACATATCCTTCAGATTTACCGTTTATTCTTGGTCACATGAATACATTAATAACTATGTTCTTTAGTCATGATTTTATGGAATAAAAACATCAAAAGGAAACCATACCGTAAAACTGTTGCAGATAACCCATAATTACCTAGAGAAGTCTAAGAGGAACAGCAGGAGACACAGAACTTATATTGATGAAGTCAAAAACCCACTATTACCTAGAGGAGTGGAGTCTTAGAAGAACAGCAGGAGACATAGAACTTATATTGATGAAGTCAAAATTCAGAGCTTACTATCTCTACTATGATTTTACTTTTATGTGACCAAAAGATCTGACATAGTAGAGATAGTAAGCTCTGAATTTTTATTCCATCTATATAAGTTCTGTGGCTCCTGCTGTTCCTCTCAAGACTCCTCATAATAATTGTGGGTTATCTGCCATCACTTTTACTGTATGGTTTCCTTTTGATGTTTTTTATTAGAAAAAATCACAACAAAAGAACATTGATATTAATATATTTTATGTGACCAGAATGACCATAAGTAAAGATATATTATTGCAACACACTATTTGGGGAGTTGAAGGAGATTCACATGCATTGTAAGTTGAATTAAATATCAAAACATGAAACCACAGAAAATGAAAAATTTCATATAGCCATAGAAAACCATGAATTAAGAAGTATGCTGTCTTATTATATAATCTGACATGAAAACAAATAATGTAAAGTGGTTCTTTTCCTTGCTGAGTTAATTTAAACAAAATATTAAAAAAATATCCATGTTTTTTTTGGCCATGGTTTTTATTGTAAAAAAAAATGTTTTTTTTTTTAAACAGCACGGTTTTTTTTAGTCACATCTCTACGCTGGCCTCCTATTCGCTAGGAGGAAGCTGCATCTCCATAATACCCATGATGCTCTTAGTATGCTTTTGACCCTCACATGCATAAAGGACAAAGTTGCTGTTTGTCTGCCAAACATTTGCCTCCTTCTCTCTCATCTACCATAAACTTATTTTCCATTTACCCCATTTGCCAGTGGTGAATGATATTCTCCAATGATAAATGATTTGCATGTTTCATTCATTTTAATGATTTAATAAATAATTTTCTTTTACTTTAAACACATATTTTATACAAAATTGGTATACTTTTATAATTTTTGAAGGGTTTAGGAGTAGTGATATTGGGGCCCTTAAAATGAATCAGGACATATATGTGTTAAGTACATTTCTACCAACAAAAAAATTTTGCTACCAAACCACTTTTGAAATGAATAAATTTTGTAAGGTGAAGTATGACTGCATTTGGAGCATACTTTACTAGTTTCTGTGTGGTTTTCTGAAATGCTGCAGCACCACAAACTTTCTGCTCCGAGTGGAGGCATGCAATCAACAAGCATTTGGTAACCAACTGATCTCTTTTATGGCTTACTTAGACAAGACCTCTGCATTTGACTAAGTTAGTCATCAGATTGCGCACTTTGATACATTGACTACGATTGGTCAAACAGAAGTTCAGTATTCAACTCAAATTTAAATTAAAAAGTTTTTAGAAATTTTTCTAAATACCATTAATTTTAGGAGATTCTTAGCACTTTTTCAAACCACCCATTGGTGTGTCATTTTGCAGCACGGAAAAATTTAAGCACAACCCATCTGTGGGTCATATTACTGTATATGTGTTAAAATTTCTCAACTAGGTCTCTCTGGTATAGCGCTGCACTCTTGTTTGGCAAACAGGAAGATCTTTGTGCAACTCCCCTCAGGGCAGGGATGGAAAAAACCCAGGGTTTTTTAAAAAAACCCAACCCACCTGGGTTTTTTTAGGTTAAATTGGGTTTTATGGATTTTATTGGGCTTTATTGTTTTTTTTTGTAATACCTGTTTTTGTAAAAGAGTTATTCACACAACTCCTGTTGCCCCTATTTCAGATTTATATACATATACTTATTGAGTAAATATTGTTATTTGATTACTTTATTTCCAACATTATATTACATTATTATATGAATTATTACATTATATGAACAATATATGAATTAAGTTTGTCCATCACAATTACCATTTACCAATTACCATATGCATAGAGACATAGCTCTGCAGTCTGTAAAGATATAAGATGTCCAAAGAGAATTGCTATGCTCGTCAATTCATAGTAAGTTGTTTTAGCAGCAGACAGGCGCAAGTCATCTGAGAGGGAAGCACCATGCAGATCATAAGTAACCACCACAAGCAACTTGAAGCAAGACAGCTGCACATCACTTAACAGTCATGCTGTTAACAACTTAACATGTGTATTGTGTGAGCTGGAGTGCTTAGCTGTGCAAGTCAAGTCAGTCAACCACACTGTTACATGTTACAACATGTAGTGACATGCCAAATTTTTCTTTTAAATTTGCCAAGAAATTCACTTTTCGCATTACAGGATAGCAACAAACACTAAAATGATTGGAAGTAAATGCTCTAACAGATTCCATCGTCAAATTTGTTCCAGTGCAGCTTGAATGCTCCCCATAGGCCAGTAGTTTCTTTACTTTCTCACGCCATGATGGCTGCAGTTGTCTTGCCCTATCTGACTATAATTGTTAGACTTATTTCAATTTAAACAATTTATTTACCACAGGTGATACAGAGGTAGAATGTTTCTTAAGTCTAATATAATGGTCAAATTTGAGTATAGCTACCTGTGGGCCCGAATAAGTTCAGCGACTTCTAGGGCATCCTACCATTACAGTATTCTAGGGTGTAGAATAATGTTTAACCCAATTCACTTAGCCTAGTTTCACATTAGACTGATCAACAAGATAATGAACTCGATATTGATGTTTCATTTTACAACATTTAAGGCAAAGCTCTCACAGGAGACTGATATTGAAGAGTGGTTGGCTGAAGACAATCCGGAGTTCATCGGTGCGCTTTACTCCTATAAATTGAAGGACTCCAGCATCTTCCCAAAACACATGTTCAATGAGAATATCACTAAGACAATGACTCCTTGTTGATGGTGGGATATTCAAGACATGAAACAGCATAAAATGCAGATTCATGAAAAAAACACTGGCAGAGGGTTGCTGCAAGTTTATAAGCAATCTTCATTCTTGCCCTGCAAGTTCAGGATCCATTGAGGGAATTTTCTCAACATTTGGAATTGTGTGGAATAAATTGAGAAATAGATTAGGATCATAACGCGTACAGAAATCGTCTCAGTATATCGCCACCTCACAAATGATCATGATGTGGATGACAACGATGAAATGGCAGTGGATGTAGAAAGAGAAACACAGTAGTATTGTAGTAGCAGTCTAGTCTAGAAGACAGGAAAAATTCAGAAGTCTCTATATCAAGTAGTCAAACTGAATTTGTTTCTAAATTTTAGTTTTTTTACTTTGGAAATGTTTTACTAGGCCTCGCAGTGGCCGAGTGTATAGAGCGCTTGCGTTCTATGCTTCATGCCCAGGTTCGATCCCTGTGAGCGGTAGTTGGCGTGAAAAATGCTGATGCGGCAAATCAGGGTCGTTGCCTGCAGTATGGTCACTGTCCTCAAGGAATGTTACCTGAGCACTAAACGAGAGTAAAATGAGGCCTAAAGCTCGGGCGTGACTAGGGGCCTGGGGAACCCCTATCATGTACATTCCCTGTAAAGTATCATGTAAATGATGCTAGCCACCCTCTACTTGAAAAGAGGAAAAGGCTTGGTATATACCATATACTTTGGAAATGGAATTCATTAAAATATATTAGTCCCTCGAGTTTTTTTGTGATTAAGGTTTTTCTAATTTGATTTGTATAGGGTTGGTGTTTTGTTTTTCAATGTTTTCTTGTCATAGTCATGCACATGACTTAGATACTTATTTTGACAAGATAAATATTTAGCTCATTTTGATTCTATAAGCTTGAAAACAAATAAAATTTACATAACAATCATATAACCCCAAAAAAACCATAAAAACCCACTATTTAGTGGGTTTTTTAGTGTTTTTTTTTTTGGCTTTTTTGGGTGGGTTTTTTTGGGTGGGTTTTTTATGTGCCAACCCTGCCTCAGGGGGATACAATTATTGTATCTATGGGAATTAGCGCTCCCAGGGGGACAATGTGAGGGCCCGAGCTGAAGGTTAGGTAGGCTTTCTTTTTTGTTAAAATAGAATAGGTTTTTGTTTTGTTACGGACCATTTTTTTTTCGGTTCACTGCTGTCCTGTTTTTTCAGCACCTACTACTTTCTTCTTCAACTTTGATCTTGTTTCATGAACTTCTTTCTCATCTTACTGTTTCTATGACCTTTCTGCATAGATTCCCCATTCTCTAATCTCCATACTAAATGGTGCCTTCCTCCTTCCTCTCTTTGATACGCTCTTTTTTTGTAGCGGTTAGGGAGGCTTAAACTAACTTATAATCTAATCTAATCTAATCTTTGTGCAACTGGGCTATGTAGTTTCAGAGTCAGAATCTGCTGCAGCTTGTTTCCCTCAGTGAGATGTACTTAGCTCACTACTCTTCAATGTGATGTTGTGTGATGTCCCCAAAACCAACTCAGTCAGTGTATGTGTTTGGAGATGCTGATAACTTGACTGGTTGCTTTGGGGCATCTAATGTCATGTGGTGGGAGTGCATGTAAAAACACGGTGATAGAATCATGGCATTGCTCGAAAATAGTGGTTTAGAATCACAGCAAAAACCTGGGTTCAAATTTACAAGTTCTGGGTTCTTGGAGTAATATTTGAAATACCTGTAAAAACATGGAAAGGACATCATGATAGGTTATTATCAAAGTGTCATTGCTGAATAGACATCCTAGAAACCCTCAGTACAACTGCAAGAGATGCATCTCATTCAGTAATAAAAAGTTCTGTGTATGAGCATTATTAGAGGTAGAAGTGAATATCTTAAAACTGTAATATTATGTGCCTGAAACATTTTATGGACCAAATTTTAAAAGTTCTGAATGATATATCTTGATGAAAGAAAACTATTTCCATATGTTTGTAGGTAGTAAAATTTTGAAATGTGCAACAATGATTGCACATTTTGATGAAGAAAAATGAAAACTTTTGACAAATACATCAAAATTTAGGATATTATGTTGTATTTATGCAACTAGAAGTCATTTATGGAAATAAAATTCACAATGTTACAACATTTTTTTGTTGTATGAGGGAGATTTTGCAGCTATGTATCTGGCAGGCTTTAAGTTTATTAAATATTCTTGTGCAGTGCCATGGTAACTCATTAATATGGCAAAATGTTTTTTGGCAGAATTGGAAAATTCAATTACTTTGTCTTGTTGTGAACTGCAATTTGACCATTTTTATAAATACAGTCGTACCTCGGTACTCGACCATAATCCGTTCTGAGGTGGTGGTCGAGCACCGATTTGTTCGAACACTGAAACCAATTTTCCCATAAGAAATAATGAAAAGTATTTTAATCCATTCTTACCATTAAGAAAAATACCTAAAATGTTATAAGAACGTGTATCTAAACAATGAAGACGTAAATGTGCACAAGCAGTACATGATAAAGATAAATGCGACGAAACGCAAAGTCGGAAACTCGTACACCACTTCCATATTTTGCTATAATTTCCTTCTTCAGTTCAATAGTGGTCCTCACTGTTTTTCTCTGTGCCTTCCCTTTATCACTGTTTTTCTTTGGACCCATTATGAAGGGATAGAGTAACAGAAAAAAGTTTAAATCTGGGAAGAAATACTCGAACAAACTGCGTACATCTAACTCCGCTGGTGGTCTGAGTTGAACTGACGCTTACCCGCTGGCCGAGGAGCGCGTTCGGGTCGAATCGGCTAGTCGAGTACCAAAATTCTGTTCGAGGTCCAATGCATTTTCTACTCAAATTTTTTGGTCGAGTATAGAGGCGGTCCAGTACCGATTTACGACTGTAAATTATTATTTCTTCAGAAATTTTCTTGAAGTCACTCAAAACATTTTCTTTTCAAAAATTATTTAAAGTGATGGAAATTAATATATGTTATTGCTCTGACATGCTCTGGCAAGTTTTGAGTATGACACATTTTTGTTGGAAGTTTTTATTGTGGTATGTAAAAACTCTTTCAAATGGTGCTTTATTTAATTTTTTTATTCAAGTTAGCTTTAACCCTTAAAAACTTACTCATGGGACACACATTTTTACAGTACATAGTTAATCCATTGCCAGAAGAATGAATGTCATCTAAAATATTATCAGTGTGCTGTCAACTTAATCATTCATTTATGCTATTAGTATTTGGTATATGAAAAACATTCTGAGCATTGGCAGTTTATTGTGCAAATTGGCGGTTTTATTTTAACGTGAGTATTAATATTTTCATCATTTCAAGCTAATTTTGTTCAAATATTTCAAGGTTTGAGTATTTTTAATTTATTTAATATTAGTATGCAAGCCTTCTCAGATTGTCTTGCGTATAAAATTAATTTTTGTGTAATTATGCAAAAAGTTTGTGATGTATTATCTTGCTTAAAAGTAAAACAAATTTGATGCTATAAATTTTGAATAATTTCAGCATTGTATGTTATTTATTCAATATTTTAATTAAAGATTTTTAAAAATTAATGATTTTCATTTTTATATTTATTTGTATGTAACGTGTTTATTTGCAAAATATTTGTTAGGTTGGATTTGCGGTTGGTTTTCATGTTTGAATTCATTTGATGAAAATCCTTAATGCATTGAGAATTATTTTAGGCCATACCCCAAAATCCCATGGTGTATGCAGCACCCAACAATGCTGATATTATTGATTGAGAGACTGCCCTCTTTACTTCAATGAATTACTTAATCCTTTTTTTCTGCAGAGCCCCAAGGTGTAGAGAATAAACAGTTATGAGAGATTTGAATCATTTGATGCTTGGGAATATTTTGTAAAGCCACGTGTGTGATCCAATATGGTGGGGTGCAACAGACTGTGTGACTGGTGGAACACCCAGCCTCCTCTGGCTGTGTTCCTCCTCACGCTTGTGGCCTGTGCTATCACCCTCGTCTCAATTTCTGTCTACGTCGATGTCCACTTGGACGATTTCCCAAACCCCAATGTTCGGGTAAGTATTTTTAATACATATGTGTGTTTAATTTTGGTATATATTGATTTTATCAGATGATTCACTATTAAGTTGTGGAATTTGAAAATGAACAGTTCTGTAATATTGTGTAGAAAACTGTCAAAGTTGTTGCAAATTAATGCATTCACCACGTTTCTGCGGTTGCTATGGTCAGTTTGGTTAAGGTGGAAGAGACAGAATTGAAAAGCCATCTTTAGTGCTTGATTACATTCTTATCCTTTCTAACAAACAAAAAAAATATTATTGCACGATAACAATTAAGTCTGTACGCCTAAGTCTAATTCAAAAAAAGGTAATGAAATTGTAGCCATTGTTTCTGGCACGTAAAAAGACGCAGTGAACGTGTTAAGCTTGCATGTAAAATCATTTTTCCTGCAAGTTTAAGCTGTGGTGTTTTTAGCTGAAAAAGATATAACAGATTGTTATTCAGGTATGATCATGTGAGAAATATTAATTTTAAGATGAGCGAAAAATTCTTCTTAGATCCTTGAATGAACATATGATTTTCTAAAGCTTATGAATATTTTGGACTGATCTACATTTAAGTATTTGATGCAATTTTAAATGAAATATAATCTACTTGTAATGGAAGTATTATTATGCTCACAGTTCTAAGATGTATTCAATGGCAACTTACAAGTAATAAGTCAGAAAGTACAATATTGGTCAATTTTACAGCACTGTACTTATGTTACGTGCTTGTCTCATTCACACCTATCACAACTGGTACCTATTGATGCACCTAAAGTGTTTGGTAGGACCTGTGGCTACATCAACTACACAGATCCATTGTATGAGTAATAATGGGAAAATAAAAGTGTCTTGAGCTTGCGTATGAACCCAAACTTTATTTTGTTCATTTTTTCAGGACTGGAACAGCTTCTTTGGCAGCTTCTCTCGCGTTGAGCTGTGCATTCCTTCAGTTACTTCAAATGATACGGAGGTGGAGTTGAAGCAACCCAGCATCTTGAAAGGGGTCGGTTAATCTGGTAGAATATTTTTTTGTAGTACTAGCAATTTATTTCATTCAAGCTTTTTATGTGTAGCTTAAAACCCTAAATCCCACAACATCTTTTAACCTTATAAAATTACCATTGTAGATTCATGTTTTCTTTATCCTTTAGAAGTATCTCTTCAAATACAATGCATGAATTTGTACCTCCAATTTCAATCTTCAATTCGCTTCCATGTTGTGTGAAGGTTTTAAGAAATAATTTTGTTCATAATTCTATAAAAGGGAAATTACTCAAAGGATGGCATCAAAGGAGCAACCTTTAAATTAAAATGCAGATTGTTTTTGTGGGAAATATCCTACCACTCTACCTTTAAATATGTACTTTCATCAGTTCTGGAGACTTGTTGCTCTTTGATAGACTAATATTAGAGATTTATAAGCCCTTCCTTTGCTGGTGTGTCGATTAATCCCAAGCTTCCTAGCACCTTCCTTAGTAGAGCATAACCCTAAAATATTAAAGCTTATATGTCTTCACTGATATTAAAGGGAAATACTTGCATGATTACAATAAATGTTCTCTGGTTGTTGGTTTAGTATTGAAAATTTGTATACTAAACGTGATTGGTTTTTGGAAACTCTATCATTTATTATCAATGATATGCATCACTCTACTGATGTAAAATATTATAAACAGCCATTTTTTTCAAGTCTTTAGAGCTGTCCATGATAGATCTGGTTTCAATGATTGTTAGGGTATGTTGTAGGTTTATGTTTTAAAATAGACTTTTAGACTTTACAACTAGTGATGTACCGATACCATTTTTTTGGCCGATACCGATACCGATACCGATACCCATTTTTTGGCCGATACCGATACCGATACTCCGATACTTGAAAATACCGATACTTTGACCGATACTACTACCGATACCGATACTTTTACAATCTTCTAACCTAATAATACCCGTTGTATGTTAGTTTATGTATTAGTTCGGTGTCCGCTTCTTAAGAAACATAGGATGTCCGAGTTTGCGGTATAACGGAGACCGAATTCCTCAGTGTAACATTGAAAGATCGTTTGTACATGCAATGATATGTTTGAAACTTTATCAGGATAGGTTAGTAGTATTGGATAGGTTGTTGTGATCGCCGTCATTTACGCATTTTCCTAACCATGTCGCTTTTGTGCAGCTTTCAGGCCATATTGAATAATTAAAAGACATTAAATTGAATATTGTAATTTGGTGAATAGCTGTGCCCGAAGTAATCATTTTTGAGTAATGGTGATTTGTCACTGGAGGGGAACTCCGAGTCAAAAGAGCTTTGTGTGTTCTTGTGCATATGTGTTCGGCATAAACATTTTAAACCTACCCAACTTCCCGTTCTACGTATTGGCAACAGTGGAAAACGCATTAGTGGTGTAGGGTCTACAAGAACCGCAGTTGCTACCATGTAATGACGATCGCTAGGCCTTCGCGTCGTGAACGTGCTTTGCGGCGGTGCGAGTCACGACATAGAATTAGGATAGCATAAGTTAGATAATGTTGATGGAATTCTTCCATGGGTCCATCTAGCTTAACGATGACATTGTCCTCGGCATTTCCATGGGTCATGCTGCTACCTAATAATACCCTTGCCCTTGGTTTATTTGTTTGGTGTCTGTTTCTTCCATTTCTGTCACTCACGCTCATAAGGATAGTTATAATGGCCGTATCTGTGATACGAGTTTCAACGGTGCGAAAATATTTTTCATCACGGGTACTGTTAGGATGGATATACTGTATTTGTTTATCATCAACATCTTGAAAATTCGTTCATGAAAAGTATTGAATCCCATTTTCGGCGGGCCGTGCACACTTCTATTAAAATAAAACCATTATAACTCCTATACATGGGAGTTATAATAAAATTATTTCCTTATCTATCTAATAATACAAAAAAATTGATAAAAAGTTTCCGTTTGTGAAAAATAAAATGCTATTACTATGTTAACTATATTGTTGAGAAAAACAACAAAATGAAATCCATTCAATAGATATGTGTTTCTAATCGCATTGCAACGTAATGTAGACTAGCTATAATAGCAACTGGCCTCAAAAGTGGACCAAAACAATAGTTTCTCCAAAAAAGGATTGTCATTTTCGTGTTATTCACACCAAATACGAGTACATACTTTGGCGAAAGAAAATATTAAAATTCGGTAAGCCCCAAAACCGAAAATATCCGCAAACACGCAACCATCTATAAGATGAAGAATTTAAAAATGACAATTTCAAGGAACTTGATCATATTTATTAGGAATACGTTTCGGAGTCCAGATCCATCATCAGTTCGTAAATTTACAAATCATTATGTCTGCAATAAAAGATAAAGCAAAATGTTGGATACGGTCATTAAAGGAAATCAAGGAAATAAAAATAAAATTAAAACATGTCCCAGAAAAACTAAAATCGACAAGATTACTATTTAGTTACAATTTGTTATGGGTAGGAACTATCAGAATTGTTGAGGGCCGGTTTTCGTTTAAGAATATGTAGCAACTCTAAAATTCTGAGGTCACATGCAGTTGAAGCCGAATCTAAGATTTAGTTGCATTTTACTGCGTGATTACGTACTGCGGAGTGTGAGGAGTAAGCTAATTAGTTCCCCGCGCGGAAGCTTCGACCCCAATGTTCGACCATTCTGTTATAAAAATTTCGTGACGTCATGCCGACGTACGATGATGTGCTTTGCACACAACTGTATAACTGTTAAAAATAAATCAGAGATCGAGGTTAGCATCTCCATCGGAAGCGTATCCTTGTACCGGAAATATGAAGCAATCATAAAATTATACAATTCCGGTGCAAGGATACGCTTTTGATGGAAAAAGGGCCTTTCTGATTTATTCTTACAGTTGTGTGCAGTGCACATCATCGTACGTCGGCATTACGGCACAAAATTTTTATATCAGAATGGCCGAACATCGAGGTTGAAGCTTCCGCACGGGGAATGAATTCGCACAATTCGTACGTAATCATGCAGTGAAATGCAACAAACCGATATCCTCTGCGGACTTCAAAACCTTAGATTCGGCTTCAACTACATGTGACCTCAGAATTTCAGAGTCGCTACATATTTTTAAACGAAAACTGGCCCTCAACAATTCTAACAGTTCCTACCCATCGTAAATTGGAAGTAGATCATGTCGATTGTACTTTCTCTGGGACATGTTTTGATTTTTTTTGTTTTCGTGATTTTCTTTAATGACTGTATCCAACATTTTATTTTTTCTTGTAGTCGTAATGAATTTTAATTTTACGAACTGATGATGGAGCTGGACTCCGAAACGAATTCCTAGTAAATATGATTAAGTTCATTGGAATTTTACTCGTTTTTAAATTCATCAAGTTGCGATGAAAGCAATCAACTGACCCGTTCAGATGTATTGAACTATAAGATTGTTCGTGAATTGTTCAAACATCTTAACATAGAAGAAAAATGCAAGATTCGTAATGAACGGTGATATGCATGCTAAGTTAAAATAAATTATTAGCTTCGTAATATTTGGCGATTTAGAAGCTAAATTAAAATAGAATTTTCGTCAATTTCTATATTAAATTCACAAAAACTTTCAAATGCACCATCAACTTTATTAAATTGGTTTGGTTTTTGTTAGTCTGTCACATACTTTAAGAAATGGATATTAGGTCAAACTATAAATGTTTAGTCGTAAAAGTATAAAAACTTTATGTAGCTACAGGGTTTAACTATTCATTTTACATAGCTTTCAGTTATGACCGTGACTCATCGGGAATTCAAAGTAGTGAATTCAGTTAGCGGGCCTGATTGAACGCTATAATTCAACAGTTAGCTATCTAATTTACTAGGTATGAATAGGCTCTTTATTTGATTACAAGTACGCACAGCCCGTCAAAAATTACGGGACTCACTAATTTTCTTGAACAAATTTTCCAAATCTGATGCCCAACGAATGTATTCATCCTAACAGCGCTCGTGATGAAAAATATTCTTGTTCTTACGCACTGGTGAAACTCGTATCACAGATACGGTCACTATAACTCTCCTCATGAGCGTGACAAAGAAAATGGAAGAAGCGGACTCCAAATAAACCAAGGGTATTATTAGATAGTAGCAGGACCCGCGGAGATTCCATGGACAATGTCATCGTTAAGCTAGGCGGACCCGAGAAAAAATTCTGACAGTATTACCTAACCTGTGCTAACCTAGCCTATCATAATCTAAGCTAACCTATCCTATCCTAACAAAACCTATCCTGATAAAATGTGAAATATTTAAATGCACGGAAATGCCATCTTTTAATGTTACACTGAGGAATTTGGTATCCATGATACCGCAAACTCACACAACACGGACACCAAATAAATATATAAATAAACACACAACGGGTATTATTAGGTTAAATAATTTTACTTTCATGATTTATGACCTTCATTTGAATGATAAAATACGTACTTTTGGAAAGTATCGGCCAGATTTTGCCGATACCGATACCACTAAAAATGGCCGATACTGCCGATACCGATACATCGGTACATCACTATTTACAACCAAGAACATCATAAGATCACACATTGTTCCTTTTTGGTGTAATAGATTGTAGAGCAGACATGTTCATACTCTAAATGTTGGCAAATAATTAATGCAGTTGTGATAATAAAGTCACAAAAACATCATTTCCACTCATGATTGCTTAGACTTGACACTGATAACCTTCATGGCCTATTGTTAAAGTATAAAGGCCCCCTCACACGTACAAATATGTATGCAGACAATCTGAACTGAGTTTGGTTTGACGGTATAAAGGCCCCCTCAAGGCCTCGCACACGATACATACAACGCACTTCAAACTTGACAAAGACTGGCACACACTTCAGTATGCCAGTTGCAGCTAGGGGGAGAGCATGCACAAGAATGGCGGCCCCAAACGGTGAGTTTGAACAGTTGATGGGATTTGCTACAGTTGCAAAGAATAAGAAAAAAAAGTGAAAGCTCGCTCAAAATGGGCTATAGAATGGTTCCTAAAAAGTAATGAATATACAAATGTGCAATTGCTTAATGAAGTGCACAAGTTGAGAGAGAGAGAGAGAGAGAGAGACTGAGTACAGTCGTGCACCACCCATGAAGGCTGGCTTGACTCTGACGTGGTGTCAAGGTTTGAAGACGGTCGCTCCAAAATTATCAAGCATAGCTCATCTGCCTCATACAGTCTGTGCCAACCTGAAATAAGCGTACAAACGGACAAATTCAGCACCAGTTCAGATGTGTGTGCAGACATTTGTGCGTGTGAGGGGGCCTTGAGGAACATTTGATATTCCATTGCAGTTTTGTTACCATGTACTCTTTCAATAGCAAAGCCTCTGATGTATTCACATATTTACTTATACTATTTTTTATAAAAAAAATCCCACTATCTGGGACTCAAACTATGCTTGCATTCTGTTTTTTATGTACCAATTTTTCAAACATTTACACCACTGTTGCTATGTAGTAGTTATATGATTATCTGTCTGTTAATTATTATCCTATTATCTATCTATATATTAATATGCTTAAAACTAAATTCGTGGGTAACGCTCTACATCTAATAGGCTTAATAGGATAGGCGAGTTAGGGGAGGGTATTTATATTATTTATTTTATATTAAGTATTTTTTATACGTTAATTTTTTTTTATTTGGTAATTAATTTTTGATTTGTTAACTTTCGTTAATTTGGTAATTATTTTATAATTTATTTCAATTATTTTTTAATCATTCATTTTTTAAATTTTAAATTTTTTTAAAACTTTTCAGTTTTTGTAATTGTTATTTATTTTTTAATTTTTTATTCATTCCCAATTTTTAATTGTTTTATTTTTTTATACATTTTTATTTTTCTAAATTTTTAATTTTTCTTTTTTCTTTCATTTTTTCATTTTTTTCCAAATTTTATTTTTTTTCATTTTTTCTTTTTTCCAATTTATTTATTTTTCTCAGTTTGTTATTTTTTTATTTATCATTCATTTATTTATCTCTATTTTTGCATATTTATTTTTAAATTATGTATAGGTTGTTCATTTCATTTTATTTTTTTCAATTTTTTTATTTTTCTAATTTTTATGTACCATTTTTTTAATATTTTCATTTAAAGTTATTTTTTCCCATTTTTCATTATTTTTTAATTTTTTCAGTCTATTTTTTTTCGTAATTTTTGAATTTATGAATTTTTTTTATTTTTTATTTTTATTTAGTACTTTTTCTCTGTCCATGTTTTTATATGATAATTTTTCAATATTTTTATATTTTTTCAATTTTTTATTTATTTTTATTTTCAGTTTTTTCTCGATTTGTTTTCACTAATCATTTTTTTTCAATTTTTCCTAAATTTTCAATTTCCATTTTTTAATTTTTTTATTTATATTCAATTTTTTATTTTTAAAATTTTTTTCTATTTTTTCCTCTTTTTATTTTATTCATTTAATTTTTTTATATCTATTTTTTATTGTTTTTTGTTCATTTCTATTTTTTAATTGTTTTTGTTATTTTTTTATTGTTTTTTTATTTATTTTTTTTTACAGTTTGTTCAATGATATATTTATATTGATTTGTTTTTTAACATCTTCATTTTTTATTCTAAGTTTTTTTTATATTTTTATTCAATTAAAAGTTTTTATTTCAATATTCTCTATTTATTTATTCATTTTTCTTTTGATTTTCTTTTATTTTCATTTTCTTTTACCTTTTACTTTTCTTCCATTTTTCTTACATTTTTTGAAACTTTGCATTACATAAAAATTTGATTTAAAATTACAGTAATTATTTCAGGAATCTTTCCATATCAAAGAATTCCAATAAAATACATTTGCTTCATACTTCAACCTTATATGCTTGAAAGTGAGTTAATTATTGAAACCGTGTAATCCACCGGATTTCTACTCATTATTATGAAGGCGCGGTGACTCGCGGTATCGTGTCTATGAACATACTATGCATAAGGAAACAAGCAGAATAGATAGGATAGGCTGGTACATGTTAGGTTAGCATGGGTTAGGTTGGAATTTGTTATTTTAGATTCTCTTGGGTAATCTTTACCGAATTTTTTCATGGGTCCACCTAGCTTAACAATGACATTAGTTCAGTTAGGATAGGTAGGGTTAGGATAGGTTGAGTTAGGTTAGGATAGGCAAGATCAGGATAGGTTAGGTTAGGATAGGTTAGGTTGGGATAGGTTAGGTTAGGATAGGTAAGGTCAGGATAGGTAAGGTCAGGATAGATAAGGTCTGGATAGGTTAGGTTAGGATAGTTAGCATAGGTTACGTAATGTTGACGACATTTATTCACGGGCCAACGGTTTTTATGTTTGACATACCAGGAAAGCTTCCGTTAGCATAGGATAGGTTAGTGTATACATGTTAGGATAGGTTAGGTTAAAATATGTTGTTAGAACTTGTTGGTTAATGTTAGGATATGATAGGTTAGGATATGGTATGTTTGGATAGTTAGGATAGGTTAGGATAGGATAGGATAGGTTAGGTTAGGATAGGATGGGTTAGGATAGTATAGGCTTTGATTGAATAGGTCAGGAAGAGATAGGTTAGAATGTTAGGTTAGGAGCTAAAGCTTAGGTTAGAATGGGTTATGGTTGAATTTCTTAGATAATGTTGATGAAATTTTTGCACGGGGACACGGTTTTTTATTTTTGACATATCATCAGTATAGCTTCGATTAGGGTAGGTAAGGATAGCTTAGGTTAGCATAGGTTAGGTTGGTTATGTCGATGAAATTTTTACGGATTCACGGTTTTTTATGTTTGTCATATTATCAGGATAGGATTGGTTAAAATATGTTAGGTTAGGATAGGTTAGGTAATGTTGACAGAATTTTATCAAGGGTCCACGTTTTTTATGTTTAACATATTTTCATGATAGGTTTGGTTAGCTTAGGTCAGGAAGAGTTAGGTTAGAATATGTAGGGTGGAATAGCTTAGGTTAGAATGGGTTATGGTCGAATTTGTTAGATAATGTTGAGGAAATTTTTTAACAGGTACACGTTTTTTATTTTTGACATATTATCAGTATAGCTTTGGTTGGGGCAGGTTAGGATATGTTAGGTTAGGGTAGGTTAGGTAGGTTATGGTGACGAAATTTTTTACGTGTTGATGCTTTTTATGTTTTCCTAATTATCAGGATAGCTTCACTAAGGATACGATACGTTGAGATAGGATAGGTTAGTATATGTTAGTTTTGGATGAGTTAGGTTAAAATATGTTATGTAAGAATTTGTTAGGTAATATTGACCAAATTTTTTTACGGGTCCACCTAGCCTTAGGATGACGTTGGTTAAAGTTAGGTTAGGATGGGATATGTTAGGTTAGGATAGATTTGGTTAGCATATGTTAGGACAAGATAGGTTAGAATATGTTATGTTCAAATTTGTAAAATAATGTTGACGGAATTTTCTCACTATCGACTATCTGGTTTTGTCCATATGCTTCATTGCTTTCCCCTTGATGGGTTGTGGAAACTGTTGCTACTTCACAGGAGAATGTCTCCTCTGTCACTGCCCTGGTCAGCGTCTCAATGGAGGAAGTGAGACCCTCGGAAGGATCCAAGGCTGTCATGGACTTGCTGCATCATTACACCATTGTTGCCAATGTCACAGAAGATCTACTTGGTATTAAAGGTGAGATCCGTTGTCATGTTTAGTGTATTTGTTGCATATGTCTTCGATTATTGGGTAAGGTGCTTCAAGAAGTATAACAACTTTTGCCAAGGAATGATAATAAGCCTATGGCACTCATTTATTGTATTTTGTTTTATTAACTAAATCCTTTTTAATAATATTTTTTTCTAAAAGATCTGCATACTTCCGTTTTACAATGAAAACCTGCACTCCCTCAAAAAAAAAAATCGCAGACCATATAAGGTATTGAAATTTTCTTCCAAATCATTTTTTAAATGCTATTTTGTAAAACTGTAGCTGAATGAATTTTATGACTTAAATTTTAACATTCACAATTAGACTACTAGATGATGCTGATGCCAACTAAACTGTACTTGTTGAAAAGCTTCAATAACTTTCAATAGTAAACCAGTTCAGAAAGCTTCAATAACCTTTTTTGAAATTCAGCACAAAGGCACCTGAGAACTTTGCACTGCAAAGTTCTCAGGTTAACACGTTGACTATGTATGCTAAATAGCAAGGTTTTTTTGGCAGACGTTGCCATGTTCCCTTCATTGCGTCCGTGTCACTCGTGCCACGGGTGTGTAGGAAGGTGGGTGCTCCGTGTGTGTCTATGATCATTTGCGTGTGATAAAAGCGTGCGACAAATGTGGTACATTTTGTCATATACCAACAATGTCTTTGGTGACGTACAAAGTGGCAAATATGTACCACACTCCCGTGGTCTATTTCAGTACCACTTTGTTTATGACGGAATCCTCGTTTTCTAAACGTTATTGTGGTACAGGTTGGGTTGCTAAGGTGCGCATTTTTCCTCAACTTTACAAGCATTATTGCGTATTGCTATAATTATTTCTGGGTTTGACTGAACAATAATGTCTAATTATAGTAAATATTGTTTCTCAGAAGTATAATTCACTTGTGATGTAACTTATATTGATAACACTATTGTTACATTGTTACCAACCCAAGTTTATAACCAACATTATCTAAAAAGCTCAAATCATAAGAACTGTGGAACAATATAGAATTATAAAATGCCAAGTTGTGATGTAATTTTTTTTACCATCATCATGTACTTTGTGTTAAGTTTCTAACAATCGTGTACTTTCTGAAGATAATAAAGAGAACGCCACAAGAAAAAGGTGCTGTGGTTGTTACAATTAAATTTTGAAAAAAGAAAATTCAAAAATTGTTCGCTGCAACAAAGCTCAAAGAGTCTCAACCTATTGTGCTCAATGTCAGGGCAACCCTCATCTGTGCATCAGCTGTTTTGCTAAAAAACATGGATTTCAGTAAATGGAAAAGAGAAGAAAGCTCTAAATATGAAGGATGTATGTTGTACGGATTATTTTCGCAACTGATATTTTGCTTTTTATATGTCTGTGTCCAAATCTCTTATTTTTTTGTTGATGCAATAGAAGGGCTACTTTTGTTTTATTTATTTTAACAATTTTGAGAAAATTGTTCCTACTAATTTCAAATTTCCATTATTTTATCCTTTACCAATAACTACCAATAGTTGTTACTGCAAAATAAACAATGTCAATATTCTTCTCACTTGATGTTTTCATTAAGTATATGAAATATTCACGGTGGTACATATTTGTACCACTATGTCTACCAGTAATATATAGCGTGGTACATGTGTAAACCACTACGTAGTCAACGTGTGCTGAGGCACATTTAAAGTTTCTGTGAATTTTCTGAATCACAGAATAGAAAGAAAAACTGCATTTTTGTGAGAGTTAGATTATGTTCAGATTTCAACACTGGCTTCTATGCCAAATTACATGCGTCCCAGAATGAGTACAATTTGTGTGTCCATGAATAAGGCAAGAGGAAAGAAATTACAATACTTGCTCTTTTGTGCTGCATTATAGAAATGAACTCAAACTTGCACAAAAGTTTTAGTGAATGCTTATTGATTTTCATATGTGTTCTAATGCATCTTTTCATATGTGTTCTAATGCATCTTTTCATATGTGTTCTAATGCATCTTTTCATATGTGTTCTAATGCATCTTTTCATATGTGTTCTAATGCATCTTTTCATATGTGTTCTAATGCATCTTTTCATGTGTGTTCTAATGCATCTTTTCAAATGTGTTCTATTTAAAGCAGATGCCGTTGCTGAGTAATGCATTGCTAAAGTAACAGTTGTTCAGACAATAGAACAAAGTGTGATGGTAGATGATTGTTCTCTAGTCTGGGTTAGGTAAAATTTTTGTGTAAGTGCTGTAAGATGCTGAAAATGAATTTCATCACGCTTTGAAATACTTTGGCCGTCTGACCAGAGAAGCTGGAAATTATTGTAGGAAACTTACACTCCTGGAAATAACTGTAAGTCTTGCCTTGACTTCCTCTGCTTTCCTCATCTCCGAGTGAAGTAATAACGCTAGCATGTTCGTGCCCAATTCAAGTGACTGGACTACTGGCTCTGGAGTCTGCAAGAACCAAGGGCTGATTAAAATAGAAAATTAGTTCTGTGCTTGCAAGTAGTGTGAGGAAATTCTACCAGCTATTGCCACAGTACAGTGTCTTCTTGAAATGAACTTGCTACAATTGCAAGAGCGTATTTAAGCAATACGGATGCTCACTTGAAGCAATTGAGTAAACTTAGGAATGTATGCTTTCTGAAGATGTGAAAGTTTAGCTGAAGTAATTGTGTATTGTCTTGGGGCGATTGCAGCTACTATAACTAACCTTGTTTGTGGTAGTTGTATTTCTGGCTGTAATGTGCAATAAAGTCACACCCTTGACTCAAGAAGATTTATAAAACATTCGATTCTCCACAAAAGCCTAAGCACGTTCTGTAGCTAAGGAAGAAGTGCACTAATTCAACAATTTGAAAGTAATTCTTGTAACTTGGTGCTAGGCGGTGTCTTACACTGCAACTGGGATGAAATTTCAAGATAAGTAAACTAAAATTAATGAATTAGCTCAATTTTTTGATTTATTGATAAATAGGTACAATACTGCATTAGATAGGAAATGGTTTAGGGAAGAGTTTCTGATTATGGCAGATCCAAGCTGATGTGGGCAGATCTGACATCCCATGCCTCCTCCTGATCATCTTCTTTTTACTTTCTTGAATACTTGTATGCGTGCTTGCTGTTCCCTGAAGGTGGCGAGACTTCAGCATGGATTGATGAAGGCCATGCTCTAATTGCCTGTATGATTTGCTTTTTGAAAAATTTATGACTGCATACAAAAAATTTATGATGGGAAAATATGTCTACATTAGGTATTTCTCGTTTTTGGAGCCGATGCAATGTGCTTGTTTAAGATGTTTAAATTGATTCAAGGTTATGTTCATTTAAAAAATTGAGATTCACTTTTTAACACTGCAATGCTTGAAATGTATTTCTTAATTTATGTTCAAATACACGTAGAATTGAGGACCCTAAAATGTTCAATGATTTTTTAGGAGGATAATGGTTTCATTTTCATATTTGAGAATTCTTTGATGCCGAAATACATTCTTGCGTGGTCAGAATTTCCTATAATACATCATCGATCTTGCATGATGAGTCTCAAACTATTGGTGAAATGAAACTTTAGTGTTTGTTATAGCTTACTCAGAACCAGAATTTGAGAATTAACTAATCCAGAGGCACAGCAAATAGAAGAAAATGTACAGACAGGTATGACAAAATGAGCCAAGAGTAGGGAGCATAGGGAGCATGGACATGAGGTGACTTGCCGGCTGAAAAGAATGAGTGTAACTTATAAGTACAAGAACCGCCAGCAACTCCCATTACCAGGCTTTACAAAAAGAATAAAACAAACAAACATAAATTAAACAGAAATCGGAAGCAAATAAATCTCAAAGCAAAGTAAATCAAAATAATTCAAAAATGCAAATTATATAAGTAAAATGAATATAAAGAACAGCAAAACTTTAACTAACTCAAAATAAAGGAAATCAATCAAAATGAACATCTCAAGGCACAATGGGAAAAGAATAAAAGAAGCAAACCAAACCAGAAACCAAAACTGATGTGAACTAAAAGTCCAACCAGGCACATGCTAATTAACTAGAAGAACCATTCAACTCACCTCCCAAGATGATAGAACTTAAGCAAGCCAGGTCTTCCAGGCTTAAGATTAACTTATGTACAATGATAGTTCATAGCACAGCAATAATCTAGGCTGAAACAAACAGAAAGAAACACACAAATTAGGCATACAAACCAATATTCTCACAGAATACAACAGAAACCACATCCAATAATGCGTGATGAAAACCTTAGGAGGCCCCCCTCAGGGGGATACAACTATTGTATCTATGGGAATTAGCGCTCCCAGGGGAACCATGTGTGGGCCCGAGCTAATGGTTAGGTAGGCTTCTTTTAGTTGTAATAAAATAGGTTTTTGTTTTGTTACGGACCAGCTTTTTTCGGTTCACTGCTGTCCTGTTTTTCAGCACCTACTAATTTCTTCTTCAACTTTTTTCTTGTTTCATGAACTTGTTTCCTAGCTTACTGTTTCTGTGCACCTTGTGCATAGATTCCACGTTCCCTCAACTCCATACTAAATGGTGCTTTCCCTCTTTCCTCTCTTGGAACATCTTTGTCGTGGTTAAGGGAGGCTAAAACTTTCTTATATAATAATAATAATAACCTTAGGAGGCCTCCCAGTAACAACATGTAGAGACATGGTTCCACCCACTAATACTCAAAGATTTACACCGTGGCAAGTGTTCAGTGAGGTTATTAAATAAAACTTTTTGCACAATGCTTTGTGGCTTGTCGCGCGGGGCACGCTGTCATGTTGTGTTGTTATTCCAGTGCCACTGAGTCGCCATGCAGAGCTGCTTCAGGTGGTGTTTGGGCTGCCTGCTAAGTCCAAGGCTGCAGGAGGTATGGTTGAGGCTTGCATCACGTTCAAGGGACCGCATTTTCTGCTCCCTAACTCGGATGAGGTCCCACGCAGCTGTTCCCACAAAAAAGTAATGCAGCATTACTTTAAGATCTGCTATTGTCATTGTATGCTAGGCTTCCATTAGGTAGTCGATCATGTCGAATGCCGCTGTAGATGTGTCGGGTATTGTCGAGCTTTTCATTTGTAGGTCTATGCTTCCATGTGGGCTCTTGACATTACTTTTTATTATAAATACTTGCAGGTGTATTATTATTTTTCTCATTTTGGGCTTAAAAAACGAAGAAATTTAAGTTTTTCATTGGGCCTGAGGTTCACTTTAATTAAATCTGTTCTTTCTAGGAGAATCAATAGGGATGTATCTTTCTTCCTTGCTCAAAAATAATTATTTTGTAGGATAGGGCATCAGCTTAGTTTAGTTAGATTTGTCTATTGTACGCTTTAGAAACTGGCCCCTTAAGGGGAGAAAATACTTCCAAGTTACCTCAGCTAAAGATAGGCCTTCAGGACTTCTGTCTTTCGTGCCCACTTTATTTTTTTCAGTTTTCGTACTTTCTTTGCTATCTCTTTTCTTTCCTACTTTGTTGTTTTCTGCCCAGGGTAACCTGTTACAGAACAAACCTTGAGCATTTGTTCCCCGTTTTCTACAACCCATATTAAGGGGGTCCCTTAGGTTATGGACTATTGTGCCCTGACATGTTTTGGCGCTACGGATGCTATAAACAATGCATACATATACTGGCCAAATTTCAGACGAATCGGATCAATATTTAAAAATCGATAGGTTAACCCCCTTAAATGGTCCTTTCTCATCACTCTCTCTCGACCTCGTTCTTGTTGTAGTTAAGTAGTCTTGAACTAACTTATAAAAATATTTTCAAGTATTTCATGACTTGGAGTCTTGATATTTATTGCACATTAACAATCTTAGTACTTCATGACTTGCATTCTTAGTATTTCATGATTTATATTTTTAGAATTTCTTGCCTTGCATTCTAAATGTTTAGGGACTTGTATCCTTAGCGTTTGTTGATGGAAATATTTGCCTGTGCAGCTGCCGCTGGTGGAGGTAGAGGCGCTAGGTGCCTCAGGACAGCCGTGCACAGCCATCGACGCAGTGCTGCCTCTTCTGCTGCAGCGGCAGCAGCAGCTCACGCCCCTCCTCTCCAGGGTGAGAGGCGTTCACTGCAAAAAGCTGTGTACTTCTTGTTTTTGACAAGGTTTAATAAATACATTTCAAACGCTCCATAGCCTGCGTGAAGAGTTCAACTTTCCAGCAGTCAGCAACGCAATTTTGTTATTCAAATTTCTGAAATCATATGAGTTGTTCTCATGGAAGTTGAAGGTCTTGTTTATCAATTAGTACAAAGAAACTTGAAATTGTTGAGATTCAAGACTTATATCGATACTGCTGCGTTGGACATTCTTCACATAATATGGCGTGTAGAAGGTTCTGTTTGCAAAATTGTTGTGACCAATTTGGTTCTTCGCGGTATTTTACGTCTGGTTTTTAGAGGCTTCATTTGTGATAGCTTAACGTTTTTGTAGCCCCGTAGCGCTAGTCATACGCTTAACTCCTGTTGAGTTTGGCGCGATACGAGCTTGACCCTTGCCACGCTAGTTAATGCAGGGTGCGTACAGGCATGGAGAAGCATGGAAAGTAGTTGAATTTCGAAAATAAAATTCAAGGCCTCGAAAGTAGTGGAATTTTAAAAATGGTCATTGAAAGTCATGAAATTTTAGGATTTTCGTGAAAAGAAAATTTTACTGTTGAAAATTTTCGTTCCGTTTGGTCTGCGTTGAGCGAGGCGTTGTCAGTAACCTTCGAGTGTTACTTGGGCTCTGATTGGTTGATACAGCTACGTCTTTAGTGTCCGCGATTTTGATTGGTTCTCAGGCGTCACGTGAAACCAAACGCGCTCAGTGTGACTGAAGACACGCGCTCGCTCGGACCATTGTTGACCTGTCGCCACTGTTGAACATTTTCGAGCTGAGTTTTTATCATCGGTCTTGACCATCCCGTGTGTGTGTGACTAGAGTTACGGTGCCGAGAATGAGCTGAGGAATTATCGTCATGCCAGGCAGTTGTTCTTTCAACAACTTGTGGTTGCGAGAATGTTCGTGTTGCTGAGAGGAGTTTGGAACTGTGGCCACATCTGAAGGAGTTTGTCCAGGCTGTCAAGTCTGGTAACATTCCACAGCCGAAAGGGAAGTCGTACAAGACAATTGAAGGACTCTCACTGGACCCCCTCTTTGAGGCCAAGGTGCAAGCGTTCCTGTCAGTTGCGAAGATCTTGAACCCCTTTCTCAAAAAGTTTCAAGGAGACGCGCCACTCCTGCCTTTCATGTGCAATGACATCATCAAGATTTTGAAGGTTCTGTTGGAGAGGTGTGTGAAAGCAGAGGTGCTGGAAAAACTGACCACACCAGCTAAGTATGCTGCCCTTGACTTCAATGACAAGACCATCTACCTGCAAAATAGCAAGATTGACCCTGGCTTTGTTGCTGCAAGTATTTTGAAAGATCAGATGGCTGCAAAGAAAGTGAATGAGAGGCTTGCTTTCTCCTTCAGGGATGATGTGAAGAATTTCCTTGTTGCTGTCATCAAGAAGATTGTTGAGAAGCCACCTTTGAAGTTCGGGTTGGCCCGAAACATGGGCTGGCTGGTGCCAAGTGTCTTTGTGGATCGCACAAAGAGAGAGAAGAGCAAGTCCATGCTGAAAAACTGTCTGCAGCTGCTCAGCGATGCTAAGAGGCTACCACAGGGTGACATCGATGAGGTGATGAGCCAGTTTTCAGAGTTCTTTGATGAGGCACAGAGGAAGATCAGCACTTTCAACAGTTTTCAGCAAGACACTGATTGGCTAGATGTCTTCTGGAGCAGCCAGCTGGCCACATCCTCCCTCAAGAAACTGTGGCTGGTTGTGAAGATGCTACTGGTCCTGTCACATGGCCAGGCTTCAGTGGAAAGGGGCTTTTCTGTGAGCAAGCAGCTCATGGAAGTCAACATGGGTGAGAACACCATCGTGGCGCAGAGAGTGGTCATGGACCACATCAAACATGTAGGAGGTATCTCCAAGGTTGACATTTCCAAGAAACTCCTCTTTTCAGCTTCACAGGGCAGACAGCGCTATCAACACTACCTGGATCAAAAGAAGGAAGAGGCAGAGAAGCAGAAGAAGGGAGATAAGAGGAAGAGAGAACTGGATGAAGTGGAGAACCTGAAGACAAAACGGAAGAGGATGGAAGAGAGTCTGCAAGCGCTGGTGGAGGATGCTGACAGCTTTGCACGGAAGGCAGAGGACAAGAATGATTTGCGCCTACTGGCAAAGTCAAATGAATTGAGGAAATCAGCCAAAGACAAGCAAGAACAACTCAAGGGGCTGAATGCGGAAATTAATGACAAACTTAATGCACTGGCAAATGCATAGCAGATGCTATTGAACTGTCCAGCATGACTGTTTGGTGTTGTGATGATCATTTACACATTTATGAAAACAAGACCTGCAAGTAATGATGAATGTTCTGTGAAGTTTATGACTGAAATACATTTATTGTGCTCCAATTTAACTTTGTGTGACATTATTTTGGGCAGAGAGAGGTAGTGAAAATGTGATTTGGTTGGCATAAAAAGTCATGAAAAAGTAGTGGAATTTTGAACCTCAGAGCCTGTACGCACCCTGTTAATGATGTTCCTATTCTGTGCTCAACTGCTATCAAGCTCTGGTGTTGTTTGAGGGGTTCTTGATTTCAAAGCTGTGGTTATTATACTAGGGAACCTGGATCCCTTGATATTTTAATCATAGAGACTAGGTATCTTTACACAGTCCTTGATCCTCAATGTCCATGCCTAGTTATGTATTCCTTATGCCCAAATACAGTGATGGAACTTTCAGAATTTTCAGTTCAGGACGAGATCACTCGTCCTAGTAATTCACGTTGAGTATCCTATAGCTGGGTGCGATTGTTCGGCATCTTATCTCAATATCTTGTGAGGTGTTTAGGAAATTGTACCTCGAGTTCTTCACTTAAGTGCACCGGTAACAGCTTGCCTCATTAGACTGCATTGATGAATCAAAAGTCCGAGGAGGAAACCACTCTAAAATTAGCACCTGTTTTTACGGAGCTTGGCTGTGACTCAAGTTCTAGAGCTAGACATCCGCCTAGGCATGGGGTTGTGTCAACCCCACTGCACACGCTAAACTAGAAGCTGTTCGCTATTTCAGAATGTGAGCCACATTCCTTGTCACCTGAATCTTCCTCTACCAAGATATTTATTTTTATATTTGCTTTCACTCCTCAGGGAATTCAACTATTGTATCTGTGAGAATTAGCTCTCCCATGGGGGGGATTAAGCGAGAAAAAAGTCCCGAGCTGATGGTATGATATGCCTTTTTTCTTTCTTTTTAAAATAGGTTTCCGTTTTGTTACACGCTATCTTTTTTGGTTCCCTGCCGTCCTGCTTTCCAGCGCTTACTACTTCTTCAACTTTTCTACTTTTATCTTATTTCAAAATCTTTTCCCAATCTTGCTGTTTCTATGCGCGGAGTTTTGAGACGCACCTTGTGCATAGATTTCCCGTTCCTTTAATTCTTTACTAAATGGGACCTTCCTCTTGTTAGAGCACCGTTGTTGTGGTTAGGAAGGCTTGAGCTAACCTGTCATCCAATCCAAGCATGACTTAAGTATTGGCGTGCATTACGGTGGCCACAGGATGACACGGTGCTCATCCAGCTGCACATCATCTACACAACGTGCGCGCTGACGGTGCTCATCCTGCTGCTGCTGGGCTACGCCGTCTGCCGCCGTGTCGCGCTGCACGCCGTGCCCGCCTCTCCCTGCGCCAGGCTGCCTGCCCACTACACTGGCGCCTCCTCTGAGAAGGTAGTTGTTATTTACTGGGTCTTGTCTGCTGCCTGGTTGCCTATTACTTTCTTGTAGTTTTCTCTGTTTTACTCATCTTTCTTTTATTCATTATTGTTTTCACCATTGTTTTTAGTCATTATTGTTTTGACCTTCGTTTTTATTCATTGTTGTTTTGACCCTCGTTTTTTATTCAACTTTGTTTATTTAATGTTCCTGTTATTCATAATTTTTGGTGTTCTGTATTTGTTGGTATTTGGCTTCTTTGTATTTATGTTGGTCTTATTGATTTTTTTGGAATTTCTACTAGTTATCACTTTCTTGGTATTTGTCTTCTTGCTTATACCTTTATTGTATTGATTTTCATTGTTTTTGTCTTGTATTCATTTATGTGCATTCGTCGTTTTGTTTTCTTTATCCAAGTATTCGTGCTTACCTACTGGCTGTCCGGAATTATGGACGTGCGCTTGGTGCAGTCTCTGCATTTCTGGCAGCAACCTTTCGTTACCATCTGCCATTTCCAAGTGATTGTCAATATTTGGAGCTCTGGGTTTTATCAAATGTGCTGTAGCACTTAATACCCGTGGATCTCATCGACGGTTCTTTACTTTACCACTGACTATGAAGAGATAGTGTGCTCTGCTTCTTATTTGGCCAGAATAGCTCCTTCACTTCCCTGAAAAAGAAGTTTTCTCAACTGGACCTCCACTTGGTATGATGTGCCAATACTGCTGGACGAAGTAACATGCGTAAATTTTTTAAAGATACTAGTTTATTGAAGCGTCGTGTGTTCGTTGTCTTTCCTATGCTTTCAAGCAGTGCACACCGCTAAGGAGTACAGTTTGCTAAAACCAAATTGTGGCTTAAAGGTGGTTACTTCAAGATTTCAATTTTTTTCACCCGATTCGTTTAAAATTTGGCCAGTACATGTATTTTTTTGAGAAGAATCATAGGTTACTTGGATAACTTTTTCGATTTAGGCCTTATTTTTGAAAAAATATTTTTTTGTACATTTTTATGGATATTTCAAAAGAATAGGTCATTGAGTTTTCATGCTAGAACAAAACCAAAGACAGTTTTAGAATCCTTGGAGCATTTCTAACGAAAGTACGGTAGAAAATTTTTACATTTGTAACTTTTCATTTTTTTTGTAACCGAAACTTGATCACTAACTGAAATATACACTAATTTTGAGTTTTGAGCTTGATAAAAAAAAAATTACTTGTACAATTGTAAAGTTTTCTACCGTACATTTGTTAGAAATGTTACAAGGATTTTAGAACTGTCTTTGTTTTTGTTCTAGCATAAAGACTCACTGACTTCTATTATTTTGAATGTTGACAAATAAGGGTTTGTAAGTAATAATGCCTGCATAAATTTTTATCTGAACTGTTATATAATGGACAATTTATGTAATTGAATGCTGTTTTCATTTTTATTTCGATAATCTCTATGCTTTACTTCATATTCACACTGGTGATATGTAATTTACAAAAAAATAAAAATAAATCTTTTACACAAATTATGAATTTTTTTTTGTAGTCTGATACTTATGAAATTTGACTACTGTATGTAATTTTTAAAAAGAAACACAATTTCTTCTATTCATTAT
This sequence comes from Morinoia aosen, assembly GCA_030386875.1. Classification (NCBI taxonomy): domain Eukaryota; kingdom Metazoa; phylum Arthropoda; class Malacostraca; order Amphipoda; family Talitridae; genus Morinoia; species Morinoia aosen. Next base: position 13,118,495 of record CM059567.1, on the reverse strand, counting down.
TTCGATTCAGACGTATTTTTTTTAAAAATTAGACATTGTTTTTTTATTGATATTTCAAAAGAATAGAACTCCTTGAGTTTTCATGCCAGAACAAAAAAAAAGACAGTTTTAGAATCCTTGGAACATTTCTAACAAAAGTACGGTAGAAAATTTTCCGTTTCCATGAAATCAAAAATTCAGGAATTTTGGTCCCCTTACATCCCCCTAGGAGGGGGGGGAGTTATAGCGTCCGTAGCGCCATAAAATTTCAGGGCACAATAACCCATCACCTAGGGATCTTTTTTCGACAAAAAAAAGTAAATGGAGCCAGGTGGCTTGCGGGGGCCAAATTTGGCCCAAAGTGACCCCCTTAATTTTTGGAATTTAGGGATTCGTTTATTATGAAAAAAATTGTGATTTGTTAAGAACTTCGTGAGTGTGCCATGATCCATGCAAAATATACACAGGCTGAAGTGAAAACTTACTTCAGCTGTAATTCCTCTGAACTCACGCTATCATTACGCGTTAAAGTTGATAAATTTGTTGACGTAATTTTACTAGGGTTTTTAATCGTAAACAAATGCCTATTTGTTCTATTTACTATAAAACTCTATTTTGTATTTTAATAATTAGTCTATATATAGTATTGGGCAATTTTGTTTCAACTACCTCGTATTAAAACGTAGCAATTGATTACTGTCAATGCGAATTGATAGTAATGCTATTATTCCCTGTTCCAGGTTAACCTCACCGAGTAACAACTGCGAGCGTCATGAATGTTTAGGAAGAGGTTGTGCGCTGTTTGGTGCCAGCAGGCACCATCATGCGGCGGCAGGTAGTAGCTTTTTCCTTGTAACTCACTTGACAATTGCGGTGCAGCAAACTTTCATCGTCCCGCTTCGTAGCTTTTGATCGTAAAGTTCTCAGGACTGCTTCTGTGACTCTTATTGACGTAAGGTGAAGCACGTTCTGAGTTTCGACAGGAGATGTATTTTTATTTAGAAGAAGAGAAATAGCCTTCCTACTTCACGTGTCGTGGCCAGGGTAATCACGAGGCAACCAATTTTGGAACTGAACTGTGAAAAGTTTTTATCCGCTAGTCAGTTACATTAGTCACTAGAAATTCTTAATGTATAACTTCAAAAATATATATATATTTCAGGATCTTGAAATATGGTTGCTTATACGACTCGCGTCTGAGGTATATTCACGTTAGTGAAGAATGTCACATTTTTCTTTACAAAAACTATCAATTGGGACACGTACATCCAACTATTTTTCAGTATGGCGCAGTACAACAGCAACGGGATTTTTCTGAATGCATAAATATTACACGCATTCCAAGTTCTTATTTAACACTGCCAGAATGTATTTACCTTTCCCCAATTGGAGAAAGAACTGATTTAAACAACTTCCCTTCCACGTCATAACTTCTATTCCAACAAATTTTTCATTCCCACCGAGCTCATACTGGCCATAGCATTGGAATTCACTTTGCGCCCATCTGCTGTGCGAGTCTGCTTAGTCTGTAGAACTGGGTGCAGCATTTATAAGCATGGAGAAACTATAAAATCTTGTTCATGTATTGCGAATTAGTGAGACACCCTAGCCTTAAGTGACGGCTTTAACGTAGGCATTGTTTGCTGCTTTTATACTTTGCTCATTGAATTGAAAAATTAAGACTATTGGCGGGTTCATTCTTGAGGAAATGCTTTTAATGTAATGTAAAGCCCCTGTATTGGATATCCTCTACACTATCCTCTATAGTGTCCCTGTATATCTTCGGCGCCCAGTTCGTCAGCTAATGAAAGAAAGAAAAACCGTTTATTTCCAAAAAAGCGGACACATGAAATGTACTACAACACATTGGTTTTTAAAGACTTCTAAATATAAAATTAAAGACTTCTAAATATAAAGGTCCTTAATTGATAGCCAAACCATACGAAGCATTATACTAATAGACAAGCTATACGAGGTTTACTATTAGACAAAATATACAAAATTTACAAAAAGCTTGCTCTGAGCAAATCTATCTTGGCTGAGCAAATCTATCTTGGCTCTATGGAACTTTGGTAGCGCAGAGACCGCATTTTTATTCTACCAACAAGAGCACGGAGCGAAGTTCCTTTAAGTAGAATAACACGCTTATGGACCTTGGCTTTTTTGCTCTATTTTATGAGTTCTTTTATTTATGACCATATAAAGTAAATTATGCCTCTGAAATAAATCTCTGTGCTAGGGTAAGTATATCAAGTTATCTTGATAGTGACAGCTTACCCAGATCTACGTATGTAGACAAATCTAACGGCAGGGGTAGAGTTCATCGGTGGTGAAAAAACAGATAGATGAAGAAAACATTTTGTCTGTAAATTATATGCTATTTTACGAATGTAGAATAGAAAGCTATGTGCGTGGTAGCTAAAATTAAGGTCAGAGTTAAGTATGTAAAAATATTTGTTTTAGTGCACTATATTGCCCATTTCAGTGTAAAACAGGAACCATTTTCTGTTGCCTTGTATTTTTTGACGCAATGTTTGGTGTGTAGAGTTATTAATTCTAGTGTGTGTCTTTCTTCATTAGGCTTGAGATGGAAGAGTGATGTATAAGAATGTGATGTATATACTTACCATGGTCAAGCTGTTCGTGTGCGCTTTACCTCAGGAGATACAACTATTATATTTTAGGGAAATAACGTTCCCTGCAGGAAGATGTGAAGTCCCGAGTTAAAAGTTACATAGGTCTCTTTTTTTTAAATAAAACAAATTTTGGTTTTGTGACTACTTTTTTCCAGTTCGCAACTGTTTTTTTTTTGGTACCTGTTACTTTCTGCGTCAAGTTGTGTCTTGTTTATAAATTTCATTCAATCTTGCGGTTCCTATGAGCAGGTAATCATTTTTTGCCTCAATTAACCGTTCATTTAATTCCGTGCTAGATGCCTTCGTATGTTGAGGACCCCTTTTTTGAGGTTATGGAGGCTTAAACTACTGTAGCTCATAATCTGATCTGATCTTATGTAGGTTTCAGTATGATGCGTTAACTTTGTGTCGTCTTAGCATTGTTTCTATACGGCTTTTTAAAAGTTTACCCTAAAAAAGTTTGTGTAAACAGACGCCTTGACGATGCTGCTGATATTCGTAGTTCATATTTGCTGGCAAGACAAAATGCCCCATGACTGCCTTGCTTTCAGAGCGAAAATTTCTTCCCTGCTTTTCTAAGCGCTTGAGAAGTTTGGCCAGCTGCTGCTTGAACAAATGTAGGTTGACGTGCATCAAATGTTGTATCATGTTTACCACTTGGGCGGGTCTCGACGTCAGCAAATAGTTAACGAACACTTTGTATTTTCTTTTTTTTTGTGCGTGTGGATTATTCATCAGTTTTCCCCCATTGCCAAAAATGTATTTTTTTCGAATTATTATTTTGTCGGGAAGCTTTTTAAAAACTGTAAATGCGTAGCCTTTTTACTTTCGATTCTTCTGTTAGTATGCAAGGACATCGTCGGAAGGAAGATCATGGTAAAAAAAATAAAATTTACGTTTGTTATGCTAAGTTCTGGTATTTATTTTACGGGGTGGGAAGAGAAAAAAATAGATTAAGTAATCAATAAACTGTGTTGCTTTATACCGAGGATGGCTATTCTTGCCGCAGAGTAAGAGGCTTTAAACAAGTGATTAATTGCTCTTTGGGTGCGTTTAGAATAGAAAAAGTTCTCTGTTATAGAAAAATTACCATTTGGGAAGAAATTTATTATAGTATGTTAAATTGTTCTTGCAGTCTTGATTATGGGTTAAATTTAGGTAAAAACAAGATATTTTTATATGCAGGGACTGGAGTAATAATGACTGAAATACCTCCAGTTTTATCGGTGTCGTATATAATCCAAGACTAAAATGTCTTAAACCTTATCTCACACTGCGTTACTGCGTGCGTATCTATCTGTACACGGTTTATTCATTTATTTCTAGTTATTCGTAATTTTTTCTCGTGCTGCGTTATGTGTGTTTTTGGAGCTTTTATTTCAAATTTCTAATTTGAGTTTTCGCTTTCAAATGTGTGCAGAAATCATGTTTCTGAATGTGTTGCTGTGCCAGGTCGCTTCTGGGTTACGGTTACGTGCTTCCTCGCTGAAAGAGAGGGTTAGCCGATTGTATGAAGGATGCTTTAGGAGTTATACTCCATTTGAACTTCCTTGGTCTTGATTTCTCTTGATCTCATCGCGATCATCGCTTGTTTTGATTACTTCTAAGAGCTTGCTTCTTGGTACACATTTTATTGCCTTTTCCGCATGAACATGAGAGGATTTGGCCGTATTCACTCCTTGCACTTGCCTTGACCAACTTATCGCTAAAATGGCTGACGTCATGATCTCCCCGTTATAGCTTCGGCATAGCATGCATAATTTTTATATTGCTTCATCGACTGCTACTACGGAGACATTCCCTAAAAGTTATTGAGACAGCAGCATCTTAAAATGGGTTTGTAGCGTACGTCTGTAATCGCTCCTTGCATTGAGTACTTGATTTTCTTCGGTAGACTTCGTAGGGACAACTTTTTCGTGAGCCTTGTGCCGGTTTTCCTAAAATGGTTTCGACTTGGCCTTCCAAAAAAATGAAGCGAAATAATTCACATTCCAACTTGTGGTGCTAGCTGATGCTAAACGCATGCAGTGGAACACGAGCAGTGGGACCGGCTCTGTGCGCCGCTTATTGCTTTGCTGATGAGGTGGGAGGCTCAGATGAGTCGCCTGATTAGGATATGATCTGGCTTTCAGTTGACGTTATTTTGTGTGTCTATAAAGTGTTGGCGGACTTTCCTCTGACACTACACAAACTATTTTCTTGCAGTTTTATGTTTACAGTTGTTCCACTATAAGATTGTTTATTTTCCAAGCTTATTTGTACAAGAATCCGAGAATATTATTGTTATGTTTGTGCTTTATTCCATTTGAGCTTTGTTATGGTTGTGAAGCAGATTCTCTATAGCTATATTTTTTAATTTCATTGCCACTTGCGCGTCTTTTTTCGAACAATTTTATGCTTTTTAAAAGAGACCATGATATTGTTAGAGAAGAAACTTTTCATCCAAAATTATGCTCCCTTGGTTCCGTTATAGACTCGCTGTTTTAAGGTTTTGTGTGAAATGTTCAGCACAAGGCTGACGAGGAAAATATATCCTTCGATGCTAATGCCATTCAATATTTCAGAGGGGTTCGAGCGCAGGTAGCAGAAATATAAGACGATGTGCTATTTATAACAGAATAAAATAGATTAGAAAGCCGGATGCTTCCAACCAAACTTCTCCTGATGTATCCTAGATATCCATACTGCTGAAGAATTTTCTAGGGAATTGCAATTGTAATTTGGTTTGCAACGTCTTACGAATCGCACATTTTTTTGCCTCTCGTGTTGAATACTGATCTCGTCATTTTGCTCGACGCTTTTCATCGCCTAACGTAAGGTGCAGTAAACCAGTTTTGGTGTCCCCGGTATCCTACTTTTTACACTTCATTTTGAGATTATTGGTCTTCTCAAGAGTTGATTCTCATAACTGAATAATTGCGATGGCAATGCTTCCATTATGGTTTCGATGCTTCCGCTGGTTTTTCAACCCACTCCATCTTAAAAAAATTTCTTTTGAGTTTTCTCCGAAGATTTCCATTGTTACTGTACGCTTGGAGAGGTCAATAACTTTCTTGGAATGTTCATGATGTAACCATGTGATGTGAGTCGTTCTTGTATTCACTGTGATATTCGTGCCTTATTGACCATGTTACTGATGCATCAGCCATTTAGATGTGGCTGATGAGAGTTGCTTCGTTGGGTCATGTTACGGAATATGTTTGTATTCTATGTGTGCTAGCGACATCCCCAAGTGGGCCGGTCCGCCCTATGTTGGTAGACTTTGTAAAAAGCTCTTTTATGATGGTGCTATACCAATGGAAGGTTTCAATCTTTTCTGCGGTGTGGTATGTTCAATTGGCACAAGTTACATCGACGAACGTTTCCAATTGGATCATGCAATGATTGTATCATATTTTAGTTAACGAATAGTTGAAGCAACATTCAGCATTCCAAACTGCTAGAAAACATCAGTGAGTGATTCATTTAGTGCGAGGCTGCGAAATGTTCATGTAAAAATTTTTTAATCTTATGTTATTACCTGTTATCGTCAAGGATCATATTATTGATCTGTCTTAATAAAGTTATTCATAATGCCATCTATGTTATCGTTTTCGTAGACGGCGAAACTTTCGCATCCTTTGAATATGATCTGCGATCGAGAATCTCATGCGAGTTTATATCCTCATGTACAAATTTCCGGGCATTAGGTCAATTATATTTCATACAATGTTCATTTATCACATTTTCTAATGACAATTGAGTTTATTGCTTTGCTGGAAGATGAATTTTATACATTTGTTCTAGTTAGTAATACAGGTCGACGTTGCGGCCGCTAGTAAGACAGCTAACACAGAAATGTCGGGCAGGCTCAACGCGAGCTCCACCTATATGCTGCGAAGTGACTTGCTTTCAGCTCCGAGCTCAATAACACTCGACCTTTTACGGACAGTGATTTGAGTTCTAGAGACGAGGAAAGTGAGCTTAGTTATCGTGGCTAATGAAACGTAAGACTGTTTCTCAAGTTTTTATAAATAATCCGATGAATACGTCGAATGATCAATTGTAAAAATATGGCGATTCAAAGTTGGTTTACAATAAAATATATACGCATATATGTACACAATATTGGCAGAAGTTCGTAGAACACAAAGTCGACGTGACACAGTTCACGTACAGAGTGCATATTAAAGGTTTTCTATCAAACATAGGTCGTGATCATCAACATCTCATTCATGCACCAGAAAAAAATTTCAACAAGCTTTCGACATGGTTTTGACACAAGGTTTTGTCGCCATCAACGTTCTTAATAGCTCCAATACCAAGGCACGTACAGAACTCCAAGCATGTTGTTCGTTATTAGACAAGAAAACGACTGTACTTTGGACAACATCTCGAACATTGTTTTGCGCTATCTTATCTTCAATTGCGCTTCATCCACGCAAACGTTTTACCTTCATCCCTAGAAATAGAAATATATAAAATATTTTCATCATATTGTCAAGTAAAACGTTACACAGCTAGCACGCCTGTATTGGTCCCAAGTTTACACCTTAATATAAGATCTACAATATGAAATTGTATCCTAGGAATTCGTGACCAATTGTTTGATAACTAATTTTTTTCTTACGCTATGAGCAGGTACGTTGGAGCTTATACAAAATACAGTCTAGCAAGTCTTGGAAGCGTCGGTTGAGTAACTAAACAGGGAAATCACTCGTGAAGAATGTACAAGAGTGAACAGACGGCTCACGAAAATGCCCAAAGCTAGAAATCAGAAGGGCTAGAGATAGCAAGTGATGCCGTAAAAACATTGGAGCAGACAGCAGGGGGGGGCTCAAGACACAAATTGACGAAACTAACTACATAGAAGCACATTTTCTAAGCTACGGAAGATTTAAAAATAGAGCGAATTGACCGAAATCGCCGTTCGAAGAAGAAATTAAGTACAAAATGCCATATAATCTTGACTATAATCTACACATATTACACGAATTATGTGATAACAGCTACATTACAGGGAATAGCTACTTAACATATCTACATGCAAGTATAGGTTGGAAAGTTTAAACTCTAAAAAATGCAGAAGTTCGATAGAACCATCGCGACTACGTGTATCATATTTTATGGACAAAATAGGAATCCAGGAGAATTTACCACTGCACTCTTACAAGGACTACACCCATCAAGAGGCTCGGAGTACTGAACCGGAGAGTTCACAGCCAAGGCCGCGGGTCAAAGAGATCACACGGCTTCACGAAAGCCAGCTCTTGCGTGGAGTACGTTTATTGCATGAACTTGTTCGTGTTATAACGGCCATATATGTTCGAATTATAATATGAACTATTCATTGGGGACACCAATGTTTTTATGCTTAGGCATCTACACGCATGTTCCTACATTTAGATGTGAATAGACGAGACTTCCTTTCGGAGTCATAGCAAGTCAACCTCCTTTTTTATGTTCTTCGATCGCGAACCTCTTGAATTTAAGCCGCCTCTTTCTGGACATCAAAAACAGATTACATCAACAAAGCTATCGTGCCTAACAACCTGAAACATATACTCTGCGTTGAGCTAACAGGAATGAGACATATCGTACAGAATACTGATGGTAAACATATACTTCTGTGCCCAAAGTATTAAGGACGACCTTTCTTTAAGATCGAAGTTCGTACTTGGGATACAATTTTTCTATAAAAATGCAGAATTTGCAAGCAATTGAAAACCGTTTCACGAAAATTACAACTCCATTCAGCGAAGAAGCGTCGCGAGGTGTACTTCAGTTTCAAAACATAAGCTAGGTGTCGAACTGTTGGATAGAGGAGAGTTATAATATTCACGGTAATAAGGTAAGTCGTAATACCGGTGCCGTCATTCAAAACTCGATTCCACATGAATTACAGATAACCCTATGATAATGGCGGTGGGCTTAAAAATAATTTTTAAATAATACTGGGAAATTTCTCTGCATTACACTGACAACAAATGCTTGGTCGTAAATCATTGTGACATGCCATTTTTTCCCCGTCGTGAAAATAGTCAGCAAAACTATAATAGATTAATGAAAACCTTAGCTAGTCAATGTCCACCTCTGAATTTTTGATAGTCATTTTGACGCCACATTTACGATGGAAAATTCAAACTATACAATCTAGATTGTCGTTTAAATGCAAAAAGTGATTCCAGGTTAATGACTCTTGTGAAGTTTTTAATTCCTCCTTATTAATTCAGAAAAGCATGAGAGCTTTGTAAGATAAAATTGAATTACGAAAAATACTTTTCACTGACAATCGAGCTTTTCATGACCATAGTTTATTGTAAAAATTTACGGAGAGGTATAAAGATGCAGGTGAGCAACGTGGGCCTGAGAACAAGTATAGAGATGGGCAGGTTTCATCCGGCAAGCTGGGCTCTGGAATTTCTTTTTTATATCAATTTTCATAGGAGGTATCTGCTTCAGAGACGCAGAGAAATCAGCTAAGTTACTAGATCCAAACCTGTATGAAGTTCCGCTTTCCGATACTCGAAGAAAATATCTGACATCGGCCTCTAAGTCTTGGAGATCTTTAGGAAAGGACCCGAAGGAGACACCAAAATTTGAGATATATGAGGAATCTTAGAGAACTTCTGGGAGCTGCCGTTATGCGTGATGCTTCTGGAGGCCATTAAAGCTGATTTTTTATGTGCTTCTTCGGAGGTAACCTCATTTCTCTGAGTAATTTTCTTTCGTTTAATGTGCACTCAAACAGCATGTTTTTGTGCTCCACTCTTCGTTTGATAAGTACTTCGATAATGTCGACAAGATGGGAACATGAATCGCTTTGCTACAGGTCGTCCTCTGCTGCTCTGAGCACAAGTCAACTAGAACTGTTGCTTCTCCTGACGCTGATGCTCGTAGTTTTTTTGTTATTGGTGGTAGCGTAGGCAATTTTTTAAACTCTGAGTTTGTGTAGCAAAGAGCGGGCTGTTGCTGAACTACCATTGATAATATGCATCTACCCTCACACTCGTTTAAGACGGTGGTGTGAAAGCGATCAGGATCAATTTCGCTGAACGGAAGCTATTTTAAATAAATAGATTTTTTTTATTGAAGAGCTGAGCCTTGTGGAGGTACACCAATGTTACAACACGGAGGAAAATGTCACTGAAAAGTTTGCATAGAGTTACAGGCCGGCTGAAATTGTCTCATTCCGTTATACTTTAGATCCTGGAACTGGGGGCTGTTTGTTAACTGGCCTGCTGAGGGCATGGACGGGGTGTCGGTGGTGGGTGGGGGCGAGGGTGTGGCCGGAGGAAGGAGGGGGAGGGGGAGGCTGCCTACTGCGCTGGGAGGGGGGATACAGCTGCTCACCCCCGCCTTGAGGATGTCCTCCGCCTTTACTCGGGCTATCTGCAAGAAAGTTAAGAAAACATTTTTACATACCTCGTCATACCGTGCTTTTCCCTAAGGACAGCCAATAGATGCGAGTACGATAAACAAACATTCAGTGATCATATATGCAATCCAAATGCTTCCTACTGAACAACAAGAAATATTTGAACGGAAGCTCAACACTCACTGTTAACGCGGTAGGCAGGGGCGGCCTGGTACTGCTGCTGCTGAGGGTGATGGTGAAGACTAGAGGCAGGTGGTGGGGGAGGTGGGGCTTGCTTGTGGCGACGGGGAGGTTGGTGCTGCTTTAAGGAATTTTTAGCATTATTTACCTGGTAATGAATGGAATCATCATTCGACGACGATAAATGAGAATTTTCAGAAGAATGATGGTGTTGACCGTGCGCCCTTCTTGGAAGAGAATTTTGCCCGCTATTGCCTTGCGCTGCCATGGCATTAGAATCGTAAGTGATACTAGAGAACGTTGTATTGTTAGAAGGCATGCTTCCTATCGCCGTCATACTGTTATTATTGTTACTGCTATTCCCGCTGCTATTGCTGCTAGTATATTGAGCATCAGCAGCAAACCCTGGACCATGATTTCGGTGGCTTTGAATTGGATAGCTTGGGTTACTGATGCCAATATTATTATTGATACTGCCGTTATTATATGGAGGGCCCATTGGCACTCGACTGCCATTGCCTTGCTGATGGTGGTGGTGAGGAGGGTGGGGAATTCCAGTAGAACTCGCACCAGAACTGTTGCTGCTGCCAATACTGATGCTAGTAGTGTTATTATTATTGTTGTTGAGTTGGTGGTTAGTAGGGTAGGCAATTTTTTTACTCTGCTGTTGCGCAGCAAAGAGCGGGCTGTTGCTGAACTGCAAGGGGGTGGGATGAGCCAAGTCTTCCCGATGATGTGCCGCCCTCGCAGGTGGCTGCTGGGGCTGCTGTGGCCTGTTGGAGGTCGCAGCGTGCGTCATGATGGCCTGCACGCTCTCGTACTCGTAATAGTTGCTGACGGGGCGCGACATGCTGCCGTGCCCCTCTCTGGGACCTCTCTGGCTCTGATACTCCCGGCACTCCCTGCTGGCAACAAATATCGTCAGAAATTTTAACCCTTCTCAAGGTTCCGTTCAAACACTACACACGCTTTATCAAATGGAGGCTCACAGTGAAAAAAAAAACAGGCTTTGAGACTTCGCAAGCTCCTTCCACCTTGTTTGAATCCTTCATTTGCGTACAGCCGCGCGAGATACTATTCGCATTCATTAGGAAAATTGATTCCAAAAACACGTTATTTGAACTTAAAAGCGACCGTCTCGAGATTCACATACCAGAATTAACAATAAAGCAACGGCGGATTGGCAAAAGATCGAAACAAAAATAATTAACTCTGGTCAACTGTTCTATACGTACCCACAGCCTTGGATGATGAGCTTAGCAATATGAATAATAATAATAATTTTACGGAAACGTTTCTACCGGGGTCGCCAGCATAAAGCCAACGTGGACCCCCCCAGCGCTGGCCGGGAAAAACTCAGAGATTGTTACTAAGGCAGATTACAACAAGAGGAAAGAGGCTCACGCATTATGACACGTCGTACTGAACATAAAAGAGAGGCAATTTGCGGGTACATTTTGATGGTGCATGGCTCAAGCTTGAAGAACCGTAATTTCAGGAGTTTGACTTGTTCCCCGAATCAGATCACGTCGTAAGCATTTATTTTTTTAAGAAAGGTAATCAGCTGATCTACAGGCGCATTGTGGCCAAGTATATTGCTTACTGAAGGTAGCCGGCTATTGTCAGAGAAGACTTCAAAGCATTGTGGTAGCCGTGTGTTGCGCAGCGCAGTCGATGAGTACGTGGCGCACCGTGAGGCGCGCTCCCAGGCACAGAGGGCAGCCAGGCGGGGGCTCCTGTACCTCACTGTTCATGAGGTAGCTGTGGGTGAGATAGGTGTGGCCGCTTCTGAGTCGATTTAATAATACGACCTCAACTCGGCGTGGCAGTTTTCTTTTGGGCCATGATCCCGGTTCCAGCTGGGCCTCGTGCATGAGGCTCCTGCGCTGGTGCCAGTCCTCCATCCATTTGCTGTGAATCTTCTTTTCAAGTACTGAGAACCAGTCCCTATAAAAGGTTGAAAGTCGCTCGGGCGGGCGAAGTGCAGCTGCCTTCGCTAGGCCGTCGACGGTCTCGTTACCCTGAATCCCCACGTGGCTCGGGATCCAGCAGAATTTAGTGGTTTTACGGTTCTGAGCACGGTCGTGAATCTGATGTTGAAGAAGGCGGGCATGAGGATGGTCCGTGCGTTTGTTGAGAAGAACTCGCAAAACACTTAGGGAATCACTAAAAATAATAAACTGGTTTTCAGAGCGCCCACGAATGATCTGCAGTGCTAAATCAATAGCATACAGTTCCGCAGTGAATATAGTAGATGTTTGGGGGAGTGAGATCTGTTTCTGAATGCTGCTACAGAATGCAGCCGCGCCAACGCCGTCACTGCTTTTGGAGCCATCTGTGAAGATTGCAATGAAGCCTTGGTAGTTTTCGTTTCTTAGTCGGCGGTATTCTTGGATGTAAGTTGATGGATGGGTAGTTTCCTTTTTTAGGGCTGTTAGGTCCATGTTTATGTCGACGGTGACCGTGTTCCATGTTGGGACGTCAATGTTCAGTAGCCGGTATGAGAAAGCGGGTTTGATAGAAGGGGGTTCGAGATTTAGAGGTTCCATGATATTGAGGGTGCGAATGGCAAATGAAGGCATAACTTTCTTATTTATAAACAATCTTCTGTCAGTAGGTCGGATCACAGAGTTAAATGCTGGGTTACCCAAGTGGCTCTTCATTTTAAAATAATATTTTAGGGAAAGCAATTGCCTTCGCAGGTTCAGCGGCATTTCGCCAGTTAGAACTTGGAGGCTTGCGGCAGGTGTGGACTTGAAGGCTCCAGTAGCCAGACGCAGACAGTCGTTTGCGACGGGATCCAAGAGCTTAAGGGTGGTGTTGGACGCTGATGCGTAGACAATGCATCCGTAATCCATTATTGATCGAACGAAAAGTTTGTACATGTGGAGGAGAATGTGTTGGTCCCCTCCCCAATCGTGAGAGGATATGGATTTGATCATAGCACATCCCTTCTTACATTTTGCTCTAATTTCGTCTATGTGTTTTTTCCATGTGAGCTTTGTGTCCCAGGTAAGTCCAAGAAATTTAATAGCCTCAACAAACTCGATATCTTCATCTGCGATTTTTAGCGGTGGGGGCATCTGGATACCGGGCAGCGTGGTGAAATGTACGGCTTTGGATTTTTCTGATGAGAAGGTGAAACCATTCGTCTGGGTCCATCGTACTGCATGATCAATACATTCCTGGAGTTTAGTTTGGATGATATTTAGGTCACTATGTCGATAGCCGAGCTGGAAGTCGTCAACAAATAGTGAGGCATGAAATCGCGGATCCTGAGGGATTAGAGAGGCGATACCATTGATTTTGATGGCAAAAAGGGTGACCGAGAGCACTGAGCCATGCGGGACGCCTTCTTCTTGCGGGAAGGGGTCGGACAAATAATTATTTATTCGAACCCTAAAGGTCCGATCGCGCAAGAATTCTTGGATGAACGAGGGGAGTCTTCCTCGTAGTTTCATTTGATGGAGATCCCGCATTATTCCGAATTTCCATGTTGTATCATACGCTTTTGTTAGGTCGAAGAACACACTCACGAAGTGTTCATTGTGTACGAAAGCTCTCCTGATTGTAGTTTCAAGGCGCACTAGGTGGTCAGTTGTAGATCTGCTTCGCCTACCGCCGCACTGGATATTGTTGAGGCAGCCGTGCATGTCGCAGAAGTCCACGAGTCTATTGCTGACAAGACGTTCCATTGTTTTACAGAGGCAACTGGTTAGTGCGATGGGCCTGTAATTTTGGGGCGACTGTGGAGATTTATGCGGTTTTGGAAAGGGGATTATAATGGCCTCCCGCCAGCTTGGAGGGAAATATCCGTTCAGCCAAAATTTGTTCATCATCGATAGTAGGTGCTGCTTGCCGGCTTCGGGTAGGTGCTTTAACATTTGGTAGGAGATTTGGTCGGCTCCTGGAGAGGTGTCTTTGGTGTTATACAAAGCAGCTTCTAGCTCAGCTGCTGTGAACGGTATATTGTATACTTCAGAGTTCGTAGATGAAAAATTTAAACCTTCGTTTTGGGCATTTACTCTTTCTCGTTGAAATTCGGCAGGATAGTTTGTGGCTCTGCTTGTATTGCTGAAGGTCATCGCTAGCTTGTTAGCTATTTGGGGTACGGTGGCATACGTGATATTGTTTTCTTGCAAGATGGATATTTTCCGTTGGGGTTGGCCTTTTATTTTGCGAATATTTGCATATACTGTTGTTAGAGGTGTATTTTTAGTGAACGTATTTGCAAAACTTATCCACGCTTTCCGCTTTTCATCACAAAGGAGGTTTCTGTGGATTGCTCGTGCTCTCTTCCAACGAAGAGCATTTTGCACCGATTTGGTCTGGCGGTATTTTTGGTAGAGGCGTTCGCGATTTCGTCGTGTTTCTGTCAATTTTGCGCTCCAATGGGGATTTGGAAAGAAGGTTTTAATTTCAATGGTGGGTATGCACTGCGCAGCTATAGCCAGTATGGCATTAATGAAGGCTTGAAGGTGTTCTTCACAGTTAGTTTCCGGTAAAATTTCTAGCTCGTTCCACTTTGGATGGTGTTCGTATGAGCACCAATCTGCTTTTTTTAGGCACCACACAGTTCTGCTAGGCTCGCTTTGTTGCCTGCTCATCAGCTGGATTAGGATCGGGCAGTGATCGCTGTCCTCCGGAGAGAGGCAGGTGGACCACTGCAACTCGGCGTTCAGGCGGGGAGAGGATAGCGTTAGATCTATGGCGGATTCTGAGTTGTACGAGGTTCTGGTTGGGGATCCCGTGTTTAGAAGAATGAGGTTTGACTGTTCTAGATATTGCTCGAAAATGCGCCCCCGAGTGTCCGTGGTTCTGCATCCCCAAATTGTGCTATAACTGTTGAAATCCCCCATAATAATGCTTGGAGTAGGGAGTTGATTTTCTAGGTCACGAAGTGTTTCTAGGGTAAGGCTATGATTTCTTGATGAGTACATTGAGACGACTGTGATTGGCCGACTAAGTTGGATAGTGGCGGCGATGACTTGGAACTGGGACGTCAGACCATGTTCTTGGAATGGGACCGAGTCATGGATAAGTAAACCCACTCCTCCATGGGGGGTGAAGTTGAAGTGGCCATGCTTGATGAGAAGGGAGTATTGGGGTATAGAGAATGTGTAGTTGTGCCATAGCTTGGTTTCCTGTAGCGCTACGACTGCTGGTCGGTGCTGGTGTATCAATTCCAGTAGTTCGTCTTTCTTGGCTTGAACTCCTTGACAGTTCCATTGTATAATTGAGGTTGGGTTGTTCATTGCTCGGATGTGGATGGATTTGTTTTATATGCGTTGAAAATTTATTCGGTTTCTCTTCTGACTGCAGGATTGTTCTCGCTGGTTATTTCACAATCGCTGAGAGCGGAATCGTAATTTGGGGTCATTTGTATGGATGTGGTATACAGTTCGCCGGTATCAGGATTCATACACACTGCCTCTGTTAGTTGCTTCTTTTCCGTAGGGCACTCCTGATGTTCGGAGTTTTTCGGCTTTCTTCGCGTGCTACAGTCCACAGGTTTGACGGAATTGTCAGCAGTGGCAGCAGTGCTCGGAGGTTCCACTTCCCTCGGTTGGGTTTGGCTTGACGCTGTGTTGGCGGCGGTCGTCTGTACTGCACTGACGAAGGAGCGCCGATATTGCGGACATTCTGAATCCAATTTAGCTTTGGCTTGGGCTCTATTAAGTTTAAATTTGTGTTGTATTGTTACAATTTCTTGTTGGTATTTGAATTCGATGCATTTCAGGGATCCAGTGAAATGATTTTGGCCACAGTGGTGACATTCTATACTGAAGCTGGCACATTCGCTGGCACTGTGGTTGGCGTTATCACATCGTGCACAGATTGGGGTGTTGCTTGAGCACCATTTTTGTGTATGCCCGTATTCCAGGCATATTTTACAAAGCATTGGGCGTCGTACGTATGCGTATACTTTGCTTTTTGATTGTTCGCCTGGCATTGCTATATATTCTGGGAGGTCTCCACGGAAAGTTAGTAGCAATGGTTGAGCGAGTGGGTTCTTGGGTCGGATCCATGTTCCCTTGGTCACATCGTAGAGGTCGTGGTCTTCTTTGAGTCCTTTGCGGAAGTTTTCAAAATCGGTCAGGTCGTACTCGTATATGTAGACGAGTCCTTTGGCGGCGTTGGGGTGGCAATATTCGGAGATGGTGACAGGTATATTATTAATTGACTTTATGTTGCGGACAGAGTCGCTCTGGCGTGAGTTGCAGATTTCAATGATAAAGGAATCGTTCCCCTTAAAGGAAATACGGTTGGGTTTTGTCTCAAGTTCCAGTTGCAGGCTCGTCTCCAGTATCCACGGTGAAAGTTTGCGTTTTTCGGTTGCATCGATTTTGCAAAGGAAGTGCTTGGTGAAGGTTTTTGATGTTTTTTTTCAGAGTATTCTTCGGAGATGTGGTAAAGTTGTCTTGCGCGACGGATGCCTACTTTGTGCTTTGCTTGGATTTCTACTATTTTTTGTTCTTCAGTGTGCTTAGGACACATTTTACTTTTCACTGGGTGGGGACCGCGGCAATGGAGACATTTGGCTTCTGCTTCCAGGCACTGATCACCCGAGTGTCCTGCAGTGCCGCACTTTGCGCAGGTTGGTGGCCTGTTGCAGCGTTTTTTGGTGTGGCCATACAGCTGGCAGTTGGAGCAGTGCATGGGCTTGTCAATGTATGGATGAACTGGCGTGTCCGCGCGCTCACCTGGGATATATATATAGCTGGGGGGTGATTCGGAATTGAATTCGAGGATAAGGGCGCTGGTTTGTTCGAGTCTGGTCTTGATGAATGTAGCGTCAATGACGTTGCTGATGTCGTAAGCTTCCTTCAGTCCGGCCGCAAACTCGTCGAAGTCTCTCATGTTGTACTCGTTGATGTAGATGAGTCCTTTGGATTTGTCCAGTCTTGGGTGGAGTATGACTTCGCAGGGCACGCTATTCACACTAGTAATGGTCAGCATGGCTTGTCCCTGTTTATTATCCCTTGCTTCGAGTGTGAAGCTATCTTTACCGCTGGTGGTAATTGACTTGGGAGGAAGTCCGGTAGCGTTTATGATGCTGGCCTTTATTGCGTAGGGATTTAGGTTTCGTTTAGTTTCTGGTTTAAATTTCATGCTATAAAAGCGCATTAATGTCGGTGTGGTTGGGAGTTCCTTGAGGTCCAGGGGCACATATTTTTGTTTCCTGGTAGATCCGGGAGAAGAAGTAGGTTTTTGTTTTCCTTCAGGAAGAGTCGTTATTTTACCAATGATGTCCGTCAGTTTGCTCACCGCCAGTTCCACTTTTCTGATTCTCTCCTCCGTAGATGTTTCCATCGTTGCTGGGTCGCCACTCTGAACACCCTGAACGTCGCCGCCACATCCCATCTCACCCAGACTCCGCATCAGCCTGCTCACACTCCTCTCCACCTCGCTCACCCGCTCGGACGTGGTTCGCTCGGCCGCTGCTCCCACGACCGTCTCCCCGGCCGCAGCCTCATGACGCTCCGCCTGAGTTCTTCCACCGTTATCGCCTGTAGGTTCGACAGTTTCTCTATTGATTGGAGTCCTGATTGATTTGATGGGGTTTGGCAAAGTTTCTCGTTTTCCTGGTTTTCCCAGGTCCGGCTTGCGCTCGCTGCCCGCACGCTTACCCCCGGGCCGCGAGCCTCTCGCTCTTCTGGGCATGATGCCAAACCCCTTAGGCCGCGGGCCTCCGGGATCAGGATTGACGTTTTTACTTTTAATTTTAGGTTTTTGAACAAAGACAAACTACAAATTCAACGCAAAATTTGAACAGTAAATGATTAGGTAGGTTATACAACCTAGTTATTCACCTTACACTAACAAACGCGTAGCAAACCAAAATGAAAAATAAATTTAAACCTAGAGCACCGAGGTGCACCTAGGCGCCCCCCGCGTTGGTTCCACCCACAATAATTCTGATTGGCGATAAACTATTACAATAATCAAGTCGCTATCCAAGTACAACAGGTTGTACAAATGACGGCAGTCGTAGTGGGTGTACTAACGGCACCACCACGAGAAGGTGCGGGTGGGCTGGATACCCGCACCTGAGCACGGGTAGCCTCTATCAAATCCTTGTCTGTTTTTCTCTTTGTTCCCTAAACCACAAAAAGAAGAATGCACATCAAATAACCGTAAGAAAATACTTTGAGTTCGATGCCAGTAATCGTGGTAAAGGGAACACGTAAAATTTCCATTTAGCAATATGAATCGACAGATTTGCCTGGTTTACCCTTGTAACATTGTAATAGAACACTTGATCTATTCCGGGGAAGAGTCGAGATTCGGAACTAAGTCCTTTTCGAACGACGTCAAGAACACATCAGTCACCCGTCAACGCGCATGAATCATTTACAGCGATTTCTTTTCGACGTACTCGCAACCTTCATAGCCATACGTCGTTCATCATAGCATGGCGTAAGGGATAAATGGAACATAAGAGAAAGTATGTACATGCAAAGTAAAGTTTCGCTACAAAGTTTAAGAAAGTTGTAACATAATTAAATTTTTTTATTCAAACCTAGCTCTGCCTTCTATGTCCAATCTTTCAGGGGGCTAATGAAGACTATGAATAAAAACAAAATTTCACGGAGAATTAACCAACACGAACTGTTAGCACTGAGCTACGTAGATACCACATGCAGACTCTTCATGAATTATGAAAAATAATGGCTTTCAAGTTAACTTATTTATGACGTTTTTCTCGACAGTACAAATGCTGAATTCAAGCCGTGGCATGCAATAGAAATGAAAGATAAAAAGTATCGACTGTTCCCTTCTTGTTCGATCTACACCGACAGGCTTATAAAGTGATGACAATCATTTCCATGTTGAATCCAATTCTTCATGATGCACTTAATACAGTTACGAGTATTTTTCGAAGCTTATTGAACACGTTGTTCTACCGCCATTACAGACCTCTTGACTTCCCAAGCAGAATTTCGTCATTACGAAATGCAAGGGAGAAAAAATTCAATTAAGAAGAAATATCATTCTATAGTATGTTATTAAATTATTTGTATCATTTTTAAATTACATAAAACAATAAAATAAAATCTTGCAGTTTCGTAGATTTCATACAAAAACAACGTATTACATGTACCGTAGAAATTACAACTACCTTCTAACACATACAGTGCACTTCACATTTACTATAGACAGGAGTTGCACTCTTTACCTGTTCATGATGGCCTCATCAATAAAAGACTGCTCAAGCTTGTGCAACAAATGCCACTGCGAACCATCATTGGGAATGTACGCTGTGTGCGGACGAGGTTTCTTCTGGTTCTTCCTGAGAGGAAATCAAGGACAGAGTACAGCTACAGAAACCACAACTCGAGCCCACGGTCATACGGTGCACCGGATAATCCTTGTACGACACGCAATGAGTATTTATCTACTTGCAGCAGTTCATTTGTTAATAATAACTGCATTTAAAGCCACTAGTGGATGCTTCGGTGGCGATTCCCCAGCAGGAGATGGCACTATTAAAGAGTGAGACAACAATCCCAATAAATAAAATGTGTATTAATTTTTTTCACCCTCAGAGTTTAATTTTGTGATTAAGTGCGACGGGGATTAGTTTTTACATTTTTACATATTTTTACAAAGATCTTCACAAAAAAAGGTTGCAAAGCCGTCACTCTGTTTTATATTAATTTATCACGACTACCCCTCGCTTCCAGTGACAACTGCGCCTAGACGGCAGCAGCGGGCTGAGACTCGACTGCTGCGACGCCTTGGACTGCTGAAACGCATTTGTGCGAGAACATCGCACCAGTACAAGGTCATCGCAATCAATGCTAGAATGGTCTATAATAGTACTAAAAAAATTGATATAAATTATAGTTTCATTGTTGCGTGTATTACAAGGATTATTCGTGGCTAAGTTTGAAAATATTGTATCCATATAACCATAATAAAGAAACCCGATTAAATCATTCAAAATGCCAATTACAGTTGCCCAAGAAGTTGAGAAGTAAAATATTATACCTGGAAAATCAAATGGGAAGTTCAAAATGAAGCGTTATATACCTTTACCCTTGATATGTTTCCGTTAAAAGCAATGATTTGCGCACAAAGATATAAATCAAAGCCATGGATTACAGCAATGGGAGGATGATATTCATACACCATGAAAGAATCTATTTAGTGTGCTTACGACATACCAAGAAAGTAGTTATTTATACAATAATTTTCCATAAGCATGATAACCAAATACATTTATGTGTTTTTAAATTGGAAACGCTCTGATGATACAAATTTTATGATATATATTTTTCAACATATACCTACGAACGAAGAGAGTGGAAAAAAGTAGGAAAACGTAATTGTTCACTTTACAGTAAAGTTTTCACTCACGTCTGAAGTTACCGAAATTAATGTTTTTGTATTTATCAGTTAACGAATTCGAAATTTTAGCTAGCACCTTTTATTCGCGCATCTTCTTTAGGTCGTGGATTTTTCGATCTCTCGATTAAACCTTAATTTTTAAATAACGCCAAAAAAATTAAATCGGAAACCGAACTTGACTTTTTACTTCTACTTGATAATTAAATTGTTTCCAGTAAGATGTATTTTACTTGATTTTGTCGTATGCTCTATCATTCTTATTTTTTGGAAGACCCAACCAAACGAAAGTGCAAGCTTTCCACCGAAGTAGACTAATTTGTATCCAAATGTCGGTCTATCGTGGCATTCACAATAACATCTGCAAGTGCAAAATTGCCCACATCGTTTGCAGGGTGAAGTTTCTGTGTTTACAATTTAAAATTAGTCAAATTTTGCAGTTGTACTAGTGTACTTCAGTTCAAA
This sequence comes from Morinoia aosen, assembly GCA_030386875.1. Lineage (NCBI taxonomy): Eukaryota > Metazoa > Arthropoda > Malacostraca > Amphipoda > Talitridae > Morinoia > Morinoia aosen. The sequence continues at coordinate 13,097,525 of CM059567.1, read as the reverse complement.
AGTTTATCTTTCTTTCAAATTTCATTCTTGTAAGTATGTCATCCAAATGATTCCCTTTTTATTTCGTCAGTTAAAAGAAGTATTTCCTAGAACCATTATACGATGCTACTACTTAGAAGTGTTTAATAACTGCACAGATGACTAGTTTTTCGATTTCTTGAAAGTGTGATGAAATAACAATTTCATGGTGTACGAAAATTGATAGATTCCACTGCAACAATATAACAACCCTCTGATAAACTGAAAATAAAGCGAAGTATAGAAGTCAGTAATTAGATAGAACTAAACCATGTTAGTAAAAATGTTCGAAAAAAAGGCCTAAGGCTTTATAAGAGAAAGAATAGCTTTTAAATTTTGAAAAATTACCAACGAAAAGCCAAAGAAACGGGTTGCATAATAAAAATACTACCATGAACCCACCACTCAAACAGAATATCGAACAGAACATAGAAGCACCGAATATAATAAAAGAATAAGTACATCGTTGTACACCAGAGCCAGATTTGCTGTGCTCGCTCTGCATACCGCAGCTGCAAAACTATAGCTTAGAGTACAGATATATACAGAGGTTTTCAGAACAAGAGATACAAAATTACACACCAAGTAGAAAATGGCCAAACAAACACTTTTTCTTCTATGAAATTTTCTGAAAATAAATTTGGGTTTTTGAGATATTAGCTGTTTATTTTTTTAAAGGATGATATTTAATGACACAATTACTAGCAATATTTATTTTGAATTTACTCTACAAAATTTGATCAAAATGTGTTCCACCTACATCAACGCACTTTTCAAATTTCAGCATTTGTTAAACGATTGATGTTATGTGAATAACATAAACGCTCACATATGAGCGTCGTGGTTTCTTTGAAACTGAACAGTACCAACAAAACAAACAAGAAGTAACCTGGTTACACGATCTTTAACATTCTAAAACCTTGCTAAAAGTTTTTTTACCAAATACCGCTAAAAACTAATTTTTCTATTGTAAACGCTTATAAAATAGAAGCGTTTTACCGTGAATTCAAAATAAATATTGCGAGTAATTGTATAATTAAATTTCATCCTTTAATACAAGAAACAGCTAATATCTCAAAAGCCCGAGTTGTTTTGGAAAACTCCATAGAAGAAAAAGTGTTTATTTGGCCATTTTCTACTTGGCGTGCAATTTTGTACCTCTTATTCTGAAACACCCTGTATAGCCGCAGTATGCTCAATGCGTTCATGTGAACTGCAATTGGCTGTGCTGAAATGTGTTATTTTACAAGAAATTCAAACTGATAGCACCCCTAAAATACATTGACACCAATGAATATCTGAAAATTCAGATAACCTCCGCGCTCAAGTAAGATGGGACTTCTTCTCCTGAGGTCATGGTATGCTAGACGCGTGTAACTTGTACGCACCTGCTGTAGTGCTTCTCTCTGAAGTCTCGATACTGCTGACTGGCGAGTTGTTTCAGACGCTCCTGCTCTTCGTTGCTGCTCAACCGCAGATTACAATAAATTATCACCAAAGTAGGACAGAAAGCTAGAAATAATTAACCCACGTTAAGTATACTAAAGACGAAATTAGCAAAGTGGAAGCAATATATCAAATAAAATGAAAGAAAAGCAGTCAGCAACGTTGTCACTTAGTTCAACAGTTTATAAGCCACAATTATAGAAAATAGTTACAGGAAAACTCCCAAAAGTAAATGAGTAATTGCCAAAGAAATAACCAGGAAAATTAGAAACGAGATAGGAAAAATCACACGATTTCAGCAGAAGTAAAACTCGAAGCGTTCTAGAAGTGTCTTAAAGATGCGCCCCATGAACGAGGGTCGTCAGATGATGAAGTCTAGGACACGAAATTTTTGCGCCGCAGGACACACACAAATGAGGAATCATAATTGCTGAGATAACATGGCCCACATTAATCTGTAGAATCATTAATTGATGTATTTGTGATTCACATGAAATAATTTCCCTTAAATGAGCAGTCATAAATAATGATATGATGGCAACTTGACTGATTGCTAAAATGAATTTGATCACCCATTAGCCAGTACTGCGCCTTTATGATTTCAAGCTGAAAAATATCGCTTGAAATGAATATGAAGGATTTATACTATAATATTTGATGTTATATTGAGAAACTAATTACTGAGCTTTCCCAAAATGCAACGTAGAATGTCTCTCCAACAAAACATAAGGTAGACACGTTTGGAAACACACGTGTATCCATTGTGCAGGAACAGATGGTGGTTTCAGGACTCCACGAGCAATTCTTCTTCATTAAAAGAATGAGAATCTTGGAGAAACACTCCAAATGTTACCTCACAAAACAATCTGGAGAAAAGCAACAACTGAGAGGCATTCAGGTAAAATGTTGAATTGTCAAAAAACATTCAACTTCTTCTCAGTCCTCAAGGAAACATTTCGTTCGCCACTCCACCTAGATGAATTTTAGCGTTAGTATTTTTTTAGTAAAGAAATTCTAGCGAACTTTATAGGTTAAAACATTTCTAAACACCAAAAATGATTCACTAAATCTCCAAAATGATCCACAATTCGTTTTGAATCGTTGAGAAAACTACAAAAATAAATACAGTATACTGTCAAAACCCAACTGTCAAAATAAACATAGTATACCTAAATCAAACACCCTTTAAGCGATAAATGAATAATAAATGCTGTAATAATGAACCAATATTACGAATTACGTTAGAGTAAAGCAAAACCACATCAGGAGTTAGCAGAAAGGTTTATTGGGTAAAAAATAAAGTCCCACAACTTAGTGAGTCAAGGAAAATAAAACAATTTCTTACTACAGTAAAGCCGAGATTAGAACAGAAAAGTTTACTCACGTTCTTACCGAAAGAAAAACAATTGATCACGCCGTAGACCTGATTACACCCGGTAAGAGGTGGAAACCATTAGAAATGTATGATGCTTGCAAATATAGCAGACATTCACGGCAGGAATTCGAAACACCGTTTCACCATGAATTTCACTGAAAATATTTTCGTACGCAACTATAAATTGGATTTAGAAAAGCGTGTGTGAAATGCTCACCGCAAGTGCTGCTGGATTTGCTGGTAGTTTGCGTAGTGCGCGAACTGAAGGCTCTGGGCCGCAGCGGGGGGTTGCGTGGCCCCTCGCGTGCCCCGGCTACCAGGCCGATGGGCCGGCAGCCCGAACTGCTCCGGAGGATTGGGCTGAGCTTCTGTCGGCGGAGCAGGGACGGGCGCGAGTCTCTGCAGAAATGGGGAAGGAAAATATTAAAACGAGAACAGAGGTGAGAACACGGTAGAGACTAAAATAATCGACAGTAATAAACTTATTCAGTTTTTTTCACTCACTCTTCCGAATAAATGCAAAATGGATGCCAGATTGAAAACTAGTAAGAGATTACAAAACTTTTGTTGTGAGAAAATATTGAAGTTTCATCAGGCACAGATTGATATAAAAATAATAAGCTCTGCAACTTTTTTCTCTGTACAATAGCTTAGAAGAGTAACGTTGTGGCAAACCGGAAGTGAAGATACAAAATTGGTGAATGAAAAATTTAACTCCAACAGAATTTTACAGTGACGACAACCGCACAAAATCAGTGCAATTTCATTCGAACTTATATACGTTAAAAATAACCTAGAGTTTTAGGTTAAAAACATTCTGTATGAGTGCTTTGTCCGAAAATATAAATAAAAATAAAATATAAATGCGTATCATTGTGAAATATACCAAAAAAAACAGTAAGAATTTAGAGTAGTTGTATCAAAGAACTAATTCGGCAAGGCAGTCATAAGTTGTAAAGTTAGGTATTACCAAATGTAGATATTTGAAATTGCAAAGCGTGATTTTGAATGAAATTTCAACATTATGTTTTAAAATTTATTCACTTTCCTAACACCAATAATTCGTGTTTCTAATATATTCTATTTTTAAACTTTAAAATTTTAGATTTAGATGGAAATTGAAACTTAATTTCATGAATAGTCCAAGCAAACTAAAAAGCCAACCTTTAAAAAAAATGAAAATAAATTTTCGTGGATTATTTTGAAGCCTCAGGACAATCATCCTTTCACCCCAGAGACAGTCAAATTATTGCTTAAAACATCGCATACCTGTTAGTTTTACCGCTTGCAGAAATTTTGGTTCACGAAAATAGATTGGTTGAAAATAGGTATGATTTAGCTCAAAAATAAAATGTAACAACAATGCAACAAAAGGCTACAACCGATCATTTAAAAATATTATATGACACTGAATGTGAATAACAAGCAATGTAAACATTTAATATTTCATTTTTTCCAATAGGCACAGCGTGAACTATGAAATTGGAAAAAATGAAAATGGATCTTAATGTTACTCAAGTCTAAAAATTTGGTAATGCATGAAAAGACATAAGGGAAGTGTAACTCAATGAAAAAAGATGATAAAAAAATCATCTCACTCGAAAAGTTTAAGCATGTTAGATAAAAACATCAGTGCAGGAAAAAAACTCAAACTGCAATACACTCAGCGCGAACAAGGGAACGCCTTCGAAGCCGCCTAAGCGTGTTTAGGCGTAGCCTCAAATACTGTGCAAAAAACACATCAAATTACTTGCAAAATGAGGAAAGAAAAATATCATTCAGGAACCAGCAGTGGCTGGAGAACAAACTCTACGTAATTCAACGGGCAAAAAATGAGAGAGCTGCTCAAATGCTATACGATGCAGTAATAAAGTCATTGTAAAATTAGTAACGAGGGAACATCAGCAAATAAACAACGAACGCTGCTTTTCAACTGTGAATTCAGTACTACGAGAATGTACTGGACGTTCAACAAAAGTCTAGCCATTCTGAAAAAAGAAAAATTATTCACAACAACAAAAAAGAGCAAAATAAAATAACCACAACGCATGCTCATTAAAATTCCTTAAAAAAGAGAATCGGAAATACATAACTCGCAGCAACGCAATCATTCAGAACCACTCGAAGTATTTTTAATATTAAAAACACGTGCAACGTGCCGACGGAAGGTGCAGAGCGACTCATGCACGTTACAAAGAGTGGGCACTCCTCGCAGCCCTTACCCAAAACTTGTTCTCTTCTAAAATGTTAGTAGAAGCAAGAGCACCGAGCGGGTTAGGGAGCACCTTTGGAGGGAGGAGAGGGGCTGGGCGCGGCCCTCTGCAGTCGCGGGCAGCTGAGTGGGGTGCAGCACACGGTAAGTAATCCCCATGAGGGACATGGCCGTAATAACAACCAGGTCCTGACGGTGTGTTGCTGCTGCGACTGCCAAGTTTAGCCGCAGTAACTCCCTTGATGCCCATGCGAGGAAGAGAACTACTTCGTCCGCTACCGCTGCTACTGCTGCAGTTACTGCTGCTGCTGCTCAGCGGCTGCTTTGTGCTACAGAAATGGTTAGACTGTAACATTCCTAAAGCTTGCGCTGAATTTGAATAACTGTAACCTGGTCTATGTCCTTCCAAGAAAAACTGCGTATTTTGAACGTGTGGAAGATAATGGATCTGTTCGCAGCCGCTAGAATGAGGCCGAAGAAAGTTGTCAGTTTCATTACAGGACGATGGATAAGGAAGATGACTTGATCCTCGATAGTCGTCATTAATACGATTATCCTTTGTAGTGCAGCGTTGGTCAGTAAATTGGTCAGCCGATTCAGGGAATATGTTCGTGATATTTTCATAGTTATTATCATCTGAAAGAACGGATTCGCAGGTCGTTTGGTTCCGAGAAGTTTCTTCATTCTGTCTATTATCATTGTCCGTAAGAGTTTCGTGCTTTCCTCCGTCTCCTTGGATGATTGCTCCGTCACGTTGCAGTTCGTCATCTGGTCGGTTGAGGTCTTTCTTGCTGTCGCTCTTCAAACATGACAAAGACTTCGTGAAAGTAAAAGCAAAAGTTCCATTGATAGCTCCTCCGACGCCAGGGTGAGAGGGCTGACGAATGAGTGAACCTTCATCGGGTATGTTTTCTTTGTTTTCTGAAGCAACTTTTCGAGCAAGTTTATCAATTTTCTTAATACCCTTTCTTCGCTTGGTCGAAGAAAATGTTTCGGAGAGCGAAAACGAGCGACGGCGGTTATTGGGCTGTAAACTGTTCGATTTTACTACTGAGTTATTTTCATCCTCAAACTTGGAAATGTCAACTTGTTCAAAGAGAGGCTTGTTTCCGACCTCGTTTTCAATCTGAACAGATAACTTCTGAACCGTGCGTGGCTCTGGTGGCACTTGATAACAACTGACTGTAGGTTGAGTGTTTATTGCTTGTGCTGTAGTATCGCCAGCTTTTCGCGTCGTCGTACTATTTTTAGCAGCAATGTTTCTGAGACGCACAGGAGGTGGAGGAATTTGATACCGCGGCATTCCATTGGATTTGTGAACAGCAGCTAACTCATTTGAGCCTGGCATGACACCTAATGGCTGCAAAGCGCTCGAACAATCCCAATTAGAAACCTTCGAGGCCTTCCCAAATGAAACGTCTGAATGTTTGATTAATGAAACATTGGAGGGCTGAAAATTATGCTCATTTGAAGCAAGGGCACAGTAATTTACTTGTGAAAAATTATCATCCGAATTTGTGAGGCAATGTTCAGTTGAAGTATTCGAAGACTTGCTGTGGAGGCCAGAGCTATTAAAAGCGGTTGCATCCTGCAGGTTGTTCGAAACTTTTTGATTAGAACCGCTTGGCATCGTATCCCCAGAGCCTGTATATCTGCCACTGCTTGCGCTGGTAGAAACCATCCTACTGTGTACAGGTCTATCCGTTCTGAGGTGTGCTGGAAGGGGTGGATGTTTATATACACTAGCAGCACTAGTGTTGTAGCTGCAGCTGCTAGTGCTACTCTGTGTATTACTCAAATTTTTGTTGCGGGGCGGCAGAGGAGGTTTATGAGCTACGCTCGTTTCACTAAGCAGACCGTTTAAACTCCCAACAGATAGTAGAATGCTAGATGGTTTCTCGTAGATCCCAAGCGTCGAGTCCTGTTTAGTTCTGATAGCGTCTAATGTGTCTGCCACCTGGGGGAGGTAGCTCGTAGTGCTGCTACGAGGCATTATAGGAGTGTCACTATTTTTCTTGATCTGGACATTCTCACTATTATTTTTCACCTTTGCATTAGCACTTGCACTTAGGCCGTCATGAGAAAAGGAAAGTGAAGAGTGTTTCTCATCCACGCCATCACACATTTTTGCAGTGATTTTCTTCACAGGTCTAGAATAAATGACATTGTTGAAGATATAAGCGTTCTTGGTAGCTTCCAAAGGCATTTCTTTCAGGAAATATTCTTCACTAAGAGCAGAATTTCCGTGCAATTGATTAACAGTATGGGATGCCTTATCTTTGGATGTTGTCGAGATGGAGATGAACGAAACACCTTTGTCGTCGAGACTTAAGTTATGTACAGGAGGAGTTAACCGGGATGAGTCGCGCTCATCGCGGAAACAACTCTGACAGAATAGACTAGTGTTGCAGCGGTGACTACAAGCAGCTATTTCTTTTAAATTAACGTTCATATTGCAACTCGCAGGAGCCATTGAACGTCCATTGTTCGATATTTTCTCTTCATGGAAAATAAAGTCAGCATCTTCCAAGTGCTCATGTGAATCATGCATTGAATTTCCATTTTTTTCGACGAATAGGTACCTCTCTTTACCACATTCAGTAGGCACGCATATGGTGAAACTTCTGTTTATAGTCTTGGACGGACTGGATTGCTTCAGGTCAGCGAGGCGCTGCAAAAACGAAGATTCCTCGCACTTATCGAGATCCGTGATCCCAGGATATTTAGAAAGCCCACCCCCGTGAAAAGAGTGTCGATTCGAGCTGGCACCTCTAAATGCTGACGCCGACACTGATCGTAACTGACGCTGAACAACGACGTCAGTTCGACGAACGGCAGCTGCGACCGTCAAATTTGCAAGGGCGACGCTGACTTCTTGTACCGCGGAAAGAGGCGACTTTACAGGTGACAAATGATCCGAAAACGTTGGAGATTGTACGAAAGAAGGCGAAAGAAGCAAGGAGTCTAATTCTCGAGACGCCTCCACTGTGGCCTTAGAAGGTGCCTCGATTGGACTCAAAGGTAAATTTTCAAGCGTTAGACGATACGTCGCAGGCTGGATGTGACAGGATTCGGAAGCTTGGCGATCACTTTTTTCCTCGGTATCGAAGGAAAGGCTCGCTTCTTGACTTGCAGCTTTGGATGATTTTGTCTGTTTCGGACATGCAAATTGTACGAAATAGTGACATTCATGAATGAAATATAAATCAAGTTAATTTCTACCAATAACCGTTTGGAGAACCCATCTGTACCACAAAGTTTAGTCAAATATTACACGTCATTTACAACCGTTACCCGAAACACAGAAATAAGTTAATAGCCTTCAAAAATGTGTCAGTTTACCCACTAACCCATGAAGATAGAAAGGTAGTAAGTCTTGAACTGAAATATTAATACAGAGCAAGCAGTAAAGGTATACAGAAAAATGTACTTATACGTAAGAATAAAGAGAAGGACTGTTGGCTTAAAAAAATTGTTATGCAATGACGGGTGCGCATGTCCGCTGACACTCATTCAATATACTCAAATTTTGTCAAATTGTCTTGAAGCTTCAGAAACCTCATCTAATAGCAGCAGGCAATTGATCAATGGTTGAAAAGGTAAATTGATGCCATGAATTTGTATACTGTGTGAATTTTTTTCAGTTATATAGCATCACTTTACTTGTAATAAGCAATTATATTATTTGATTTATCGAAATTCTAGTACTTAATTAACTACATCATAAATAGCTAGTAATAACCAACACTAAACCGCAACTGACGTAACTTACTATCTAACTAGAGCTAACATCTCAAAGGTATCCGACAAAATATTGAAATACACTAGAACTGTTGAAACTGGAACATAATCTATCAAGAACTTCCTGTAACTGATCATCGTCTGGCGTGAACAACTTCGTTTTAAACTGAAACATATTCATAAATTAAATTTCACTTTTTTTAAAGATGCGTTGACTGAAATACTATAAATTATCATTATCTTTAGATACTCCAATAATTGCATTGTTTCCCTAAGCTTCAACAATGTGCTCAAATTTAGTATTGTCTATACATTATCACCAATGTAACCCTAACAATATCTAGTTCAAAATAAATAGATTAGCCATCGCCTGAAAAACATGAAATTCTGGATAAATAGATACCAACAGAGGTATTAGTTTTTATAATGAGTGGGTATAAAACTGAGAGGACTACTCTCTTCAATATGTGATAGCATGATAAGCTATTGAAAGCTACGATATAACTTTCAATATAAGTAAAAGATAACTTCATGGTGAATTGTGTTAAAAAATTTATACGTACCATGTAAATGATGCCTAAAAAATTATGGTTTAAACTTGGAAATCTTTTATTTTGCCTCTGCACTGTTTTTTCCTTCAACTAACTCTCAAGAAACTACCCTCATCTTTGCATTTGAACAAAGTTCCCCACCTCTTTACTTGAGAAAATTTAAAAGCTTCGAAACTTGAACGGGATTCGAGATGCCACTCCTAAATGCAGTCAACAGATGGTCGCATCTGTAGAGTTGTACGAGCGCGTGTTGCAGCTGAGGCACGATTGGGAAAATCGCGAATTTACTAAGGAATTTAGGTAATAACCAGGAATCGCCTTTTCCCTGCTATTAGTATAGATTATAGCCAGCAAAATAATCTTTTGACAACTTTTGTAGAGAAACTACCCTCATCTGCGCTTCTGTTCGTGAGCTCGAAGGGATCATTACCTCCACAAGATAACTTGAGTTCTATGAGGACGGGGTGCAAGCTACATGCTTTGTGCAACAGGCGTGAGTGCAGCTGTGCTGTTCTAGCCAATATCCTTCAAAGGAATGCCGCTTTCAATAACTATTGTTAAAAAAAATTTACCTCCGTTATAGCTACGCAAAGTTGATCGTTTACTTAACAAACGTGTGCAGGTCTCAACAATTCAAGCCTCAAAACCTAATGCTTTTCAATTGATCCCACTGTCAGTGAGTATGGGAAAGTTACCAAAAGAATATTCAATGTTAGTCGAATCCATTTTTCAAGATAGTTCAAAGGTTTCTCAAGCAAGTATTTAATATAATTAATAATATTAAGAAAGGTATTTCGAACTAAAATTTTAGGTGCCCATGAATACTCCCAGAAAAGAAAACAGGAAGAAAATAGATACACGAAAAGCCCGCACTGCGACGTGCCCTGCTCACGTGACCAGCGCGTGTTGCATTCTCCCACTCATAAACTAACGCGCGGGGAAACACTTTTGTTTGCATAGCAAGGCATGGTAATTCAACTTCCCATTTACTAAAAAGAAATACGCTTTCAAAACATGTTGACTTAACCTATCCTAGCAATACGGTGGGCTGCCTTTAATGCCATGGAGTTGTGGAGTTGAAGGAAACCAAAACTTAAGGTCGCCCTCAAAACAAGAGCATATTTCCAACGGCAATTAGTGACGTAGAGAGCACCAAGACTCACAAAATGCGCGCTTGAGTTCATAAATAGTAGATGCGCATCTAATGAATAAGTTTCACTTACAATGGAAGCTCTCGTTGACTAAAAAAATACACTAACTGAATAGATCAACGAATGAAAAACATACTAATATAAAAAGAAAGAAAAATTTACGCGAAAGAATGGAATAGAATTGCATGGCAAGCAACTATTCAACAAATTAAACGCTGATAGTTACGATTATTACGATATACATATTAACAAAAACAGTAGCTGATGAATATGATTTAATGAATATGATAAAAATAAATAAGCAAATGAATGAATTAACATTATGTGAAAAAGAATCCCAAAAAATTAGCATTGAAAAGGTAAAAAACAAGTTATATAATGTTGAATAGGTGAACAAGTATGTAAAAATAAGCATTGAAGCGACATTGATGACAAATTTATTAGTTGAAATATAGAAGGGAAATGTTAAACAAAAAGTAGTAGGATCATTAGATGCACCTTCTCGGTCTGTCCAGGGTGTCTCTCCTCGTCGCGGTCGGTGGGATAAGCGCCGTTACGTTGCAGGTGGCGCAGCTGGTGCTCCGCCCGCAGCTGGTGCATCCGCTCAGCCCGGCTGCAGCTGGCCCCACCGGTGGAGGCATCTGCACCGTCTGGCAACTCGTCCAGCATGCCGTCTCCCTCACACGGCTGGCGGATAAGACGCAATAATCTCAATACTTTAGTTCGTTGTGGGGACAGGAATATAGGACGCGATGCGTTTTGTTAAATGTGTTTAGAAATAAATAAATAGCATCACCTAAAATATCCATTTCTGGTTATATTTTACAAATATTTCCCTAGTCTCCAGCATGTGAAGCATACCAGAATATTACAAGGGATAAAAAAATTTCCATTATATAATCAGCTGCAACCCTGCAGAAAAATATCAATCATGCAAAAATATTCCTTGAATTTTCATGTTTTTGAATTACAGATGAAAGAAGTAATCGTTTACGTAACCTGAACTTCGCATTATCATCCTAAAAATACTTTCCGTCTCCCTGCCCCGGCGGTGTTTACTCGATGTCAACATGACGAGGAGGATGAATTTCGAAAGATCAATACAATGAATTTATTAAGCTGATAAGTATTTAGCAATATGAATATTTATCATAACTTTCACTAACAAATGCAAATTTCGCAAAAGAAGACATTTTACATTATCAATTGAGAAATACTCCAACCGGCAATGCATCACTTGGCGATAACAAATGCTGAAGGATGTGAATAAAAAGTATATTAAACTGGTTACGCCCCCTTTGACAAAGTCTGATCTCGCTGCTAGCTTAATTTCGAGAAATACAGGAACACAAAAAGTAAAATGCGACAAATGTAAACCCATTAAAGCGCCTGAGAGGTATTATTCGATTTACTCAGCAGATCTAACACCCCAAAAATGTATATGACATGACACCGAACCACGAAACACTCGTAAAAAGGACCAAACATGAGGTCTCTAGTTCCAAGGGCAGGGAAGAGAAACTGCTGACGAATTTGATCATGTGTTCGTATGAATCTGTGAAGGCGGTGACTCACAGGCGGGGGAGGAGGAGGACGCTCTCCCTCAGGTTGGCTGGAGTCCGGCACAATCATGATGTTGCTGTCCAGCGTCTTGCGGTGCTTGCCGAACCTGCAAAATTTGTGCTAGTGTGTTATATTAACCTTAGAATAGATTTTGAAACGTACCTTTAATGAAGATCTGTGTAATATGCCCAGTTCTTCTTCATACTTGACTATAACTGCTAAACGTGGATCTGTATAATTATCTACGCTACTCCATGTAAAGGGCATACGGGCAATGTAATAGAGCATAATGGGGTGTACATCATAGAAGTAGATGTCAGAGCGACAGCAAGCCCAGAACACACACAATCACGAATGCGCCATCATCCAAAAGACAATACACAAATTAGAGCAAACCCTTTCCGAATAGATCAAATTTAAGAGTACTCAATAAAACGTAAAAGACAAAAATACAAATCTTGACTGTTTAACTTTCGTATTTTGGCCTATAGATGTATGTTTTACAGCGGGCGAAGAGTCAAATTCATGTATTGTCCGACCTCAAATGGTGAATTTTGAAAAGTAATGCGTTAGAGAGCAGTACAAACTGCACTACACTAGCAAAATGAATTTCTTCCGAACGAGTTATTACTAACAATAAATACTTGGAAAATTTTCCACAATTGTTCAAATACGCACCGCATTTTTTTAATTTGCAGTGAATTTTACAGATCGGGCATGAAATTGTGTATTTTTGGGAGGAAAATTTTTGTTTCGGAGGAAATACTGTTTTGGGAACATCAAGAAATCTCGTTAGTCGAAACATTTCAACGGCAATAAATTTTCAAACACTGACGAAAATTGGACAAGTTACAAAAACCAAGATTGTCGTTCAGACTTCGAAGTTGTATTCCAATATAATTATTTGGCACAGTTGAAGTAAAAACTATCGTTAGAGGTTATATTTTCAAAATAAATTCACTATCGTGGACTTTGGACTATGAACAAAAAACTGGGGATGTGTAAAACGCATGCCATACAAGGCATCGTCATAAAGCGATTAATGCTTTCTGCACTTGAATAAACAGCTGCATTGTACCTATCATTACGGAATGATGGTCGAGTCTTGCAATAAAGCCAAAGCGCAAGCCCTGCAAGTCCAAACAGTACCTGAACATGGAGCCAAGTCCCTTCAGGAGTCCTTTATTTTTCTTGTTGTTGGCGGAGAGTTTGAGGGACTTGGAGCCGTCGGTAACGTGCAGGGCTTGCAGTGGAAGGCCATCGCCATCCTCCTCCGCAACTGGCGGCACAAGAGCGCGGACGATATTGGTTAGCACACAGTGATTAGCGTACCTTTTGGTTATCACAACATAAAAAATGCAACCACGGATAAAAAAATCGCTATGATGGATGAAAGAGGCACGTAGACGGATGAAAAGTTGAAAGAAGGAATAAAGCAGGCGAGAAAAGAAAAAATCGACATAAATACCTTACAAAAAAACGAGAAAAAGTGTTACTATAGTCAACCACAACACCAGTGACGACCAATTCAACGAAAATTGGAACAACAGTGAGTCAACATTCGTTGCAGATTATCTGCAAATTTATGCACGAGATGCAGCAGATTTTTCGCGCCATAAAGAAACGTCTTAATTTCTGTCGGAAATATAACGACTGGATATCAAAGCAGCGACAGAAAGTGATGTTCAGTAATGAAAGCACGTTCAGGTTGGTCAGAGGCGGCTCCAGGATCTTTTACCGCTCCAAAGGTCTTCCCAGATATGACTTCAGAGTTTGCAATGGCTAGTCAATAACTTTATTTGTGACGGAAAAGAGTTAACAGGCAGGAGTGAACTTCATTCGAGTCTCATCATTTATAAATCCTTTGAATCGACATATTTTTACGATTACTCAATAGCAAAATACATGTTTTAACAACAACGAAGCTTCTTTCGAAAGTGTTACTTTAAGAGCCGAAGACATACTTTGTAGCATTCCAAGACATGATTCCGAGATCTCAAGGCATAGCACAACAATTTCCGGAAGTACAGGAAACTGCGAAAATAGCCAAGATTAAGGAGAGCCATGCCAGCTGTGAAGGAAGACTTTCAAATAGCGCAGCGAACAAAAATTCCCCTATGTCTTATCTCCAGGCATTGTTATGATCGCAGTGACCTCTCCATCTCATGAGACTGCAGACATAAACCAGCTACAGAGTTAACTTCAGAGCACATATCTGCGACTCACGGGTGTCCATGACGGGGGAAGCGTCATCCCCCACGAGGGGAGCGTCGTAGCTGCGGTCCACAGCAGCCCTGAAGCTCTCGTTGCACCCACGCCCCCGAGGGACCCGTCCAGAGCCCCCCTTCCTGCCTCCTGCTCCCTCACACGCCTCCTCCTCCGCCAGCGTCACCTGCAGGACAAGGACGCTCAGCTTGAGGCACCACAAAAAGTCGTGTTCAGTGAGAAGAATTCGAATTGGTCTCCGCGTGATGAGCTTCTTTAAACAGCGAAGGCACAATAAATGTGTTTTTGAGTACTGCATTTTTCGAACGGTTATGTGCAAACTCTAAGCAATACAACTTGATCACATTTCATTTCTCAATTACTGCTGATATTCCACTTATCTTTTCCTATTTCGTTCATACGTATTCATTGACTACTTCGCTCGAGTTTAGTTCTCCTTGCAACCGTTCAGCCATCAAACCTTATTTATTAATTTACTCATTCTGCTCGAAAAAAAAATTCCAAGTGTATTCTCAGGCACACTGAACAACTCGTTTATGAAATATTGCTTCCCATAGGTATATTATAGCACAAGTTGTCATCTAACTCGAAGCTGCTTGAAGCTTAGCAGTTCATTCCGCAGTCACCGAAGTCCAGGCCTGTCTCGAACAAATTCACGTCAAAGTGCGAACTCGCCTACCTCAGCTTACTAGTAGTGCAAGTTTCAAGCATGCGCTCACCAGGGTGTGCTCCTAAGCATAAGCTCCCCAGCACGTACCTCTTGCACCATCGTCTGCAGGGACTCCAAGCTCGAAGACTTTTTCATCCCCAACCCAGGGCCGATGTCGGGGGGAGTCGAGCGCTCCTTTCCTATTGAAATAAACAAAAATGAAAATAAGCAAAAAGCAGTTGTTAGTTTTCAAGGTTCAATCACAAAATTGAGTGATGTTAGTGCTCATCAATTTTCAGGTTTACGGTAGTTACTGAACTGAGGCACAATAAATGTTTAACAAGTAGTACTGATTTATTACATTTGTATATAACGTACATCTTCATGTATCAATTAAGAACGAAGTTCCAACTTTGCATACGAAACGATTCGTGCTATTCCAACGAGGAAGAAAATAATGCAACAGTATGTGACCAAAATGCTGGGTGCTCAAGAGTAACAATTAATGAATATATATACTTTCGAGAAGAGCTCATGCTAAATGAAGGAAAGCAAAACGGATAAGTAACAGCAAGTGCACAAGCTATTCGCTAAAGCAGGAGGAAGAAGGTGATACAGACTTTGCTCTGGTACGCAGCAGCAGCACCACTTGAGGCAGTGAACCTACACGTGTCAGAATAAATTTGATTTAAAATGCATGCCGGAACGAAATTTTTAAAAGAGTGTTTTGAAATTTTCAAAATCGAGAAAAAGTGAAATTTTCAAAATCGAGGAAAGAAGTGCCTGTAAGGTACTTAGTTCAAAGCATCACAATAGACCTAGAAGAATGAAAGTAGAACTGAAAATGAATGAAATATAGTATTCGCTTAATGAAAAAACAAAATAGCTCACTGTCAAATGAATAAAAACCTCCCTCAGGGATGGAATAAAGTGACCTGAATATTGAAAAGTCAATAAAATGAATAAACTACGCATGATAAACACTTAGACTGCGACGTGCGCCACCGGTGGTACACGGAGGTAATTTTCATAATGCTGCTGACCGACCAGTAGTCTCAAATTCAAACTTCATAAATACTTAATCGAAGTTAAATGAAGAGACGATCCAGTTCATGTTTGGTATTTTCGAAATAGTTTACTACAATTGACATTAAATTCGAGTTTGGCATTGAACTTAATATTTAGTAGTCACAGTCAAAGTGTTAACTAAAATACACGAGAACCATCAAAAATTTTATCTAACATCTTGATCCTTAAATATAGAGATATATAGAAACCAAAGTAAAAGGAATAAATTTTGACTACTAGCAAGGCAAGATATATTGAGAAAATGTTTTCAACGAGATGCACCGAGGAGCGCACACACAAACTCCAACATGGTCTAAGTTGCCTACACAAACATGTCTTCGCATCTGTACGCGAGTTAGGCTCAGTCTGTCCTGGCAAACGACTGACTCTGTAGGCAGAAGCATAATGCGGTGTTTCTTTAAGCTTGGTTCGTTCGATTCCTTTGAATTTTTCTCAGTTGAAAGTTTCCAACCTAGTTTAGCTTCCCCCAAACGCCACACATGGAAAAAAGCGATGAAATGAAGAGGATAAAGACATAATAACTACAGGTGTAGAGAAATATAAGCTATTGCAATCTGCAAACCTTTTAACGCATTCAAGGCGAGTTGAGAACACGTATTACATTTCTCTATAAGAATATAAATAAAATAAAAGCTACTACTTCAGTTTCCATGGAAGGAAACACTTTTTGCAAGACGAAAAATCAAGTAAACGAATTACCTATGCATTGAAATAATTGAGGGAACGCAGTATAAACGTAGAGCCTCTGAATGGTGTACAGGTAAAACAAGACAAATGGAAAAGAAAGCATTGCCGATGAAGTGTATAACTGCACATAGTTTGATTGCTAACCAAAAGAAAGCAGGAATATGAAAGTTAAGCGTCTGTTTAAATTTGTGCGAAGCATGATTGTTTGGTGGAATAAAATGAATAAAAAATTTAACTAATCCCACATGATTTCAAACGAGGAGAGGGTAGAAATGGGCTGAACATGTGTCGGTGTAAAGAAAAAAATTAAATAATTTAAGGCAAGCTTGCCGTAACAAAAGTGGAACCAAGTTCGTGATTTCATTTTCAGGATGAAATAAGAATAATAAAACCTACTTGAAAGTCAAGCACGTAAAGTATGGAAAGAAAGGTACATAAAGGAACGTGGAAAGGTTTCAATATATCATGAGCAATTTAAAAAATGCTATGTGCCAGAGAGAGGAAGTTGAAATAGGGAGACCTGAAGGTGAAAGAGTGTGTTTGTTGAGGATCTTGAGTAGGCACACGAGGTAGCTTTTTGCTACAAGGTAAAATTTATTTTTTTAGAGTCCACTAATCGCAAGGAGGCGCATGATCGGTCGAAGGACGGGTCACGTTGTTTCTAATATTCAGCATTTAAGGAAACAAGACCAATACTAACAAGATAACGTACGATCTGCGACTACAAGAAGAACAGTAAAATTTTCCCGCGAGGGATTTACCCAAGAATGAAACGAGAAAGCTGCCGTCTTCAATGACATCACGTGATGCAAGTAACTCGTCACATGAGCGCCCTCTGCTAAGCTCGTCGTTCTTTTTACTTCGAATTTCAGAAGTTCGGGTCAATTCAAGAGGAGCAGACAGTCTGCGACGCTTGACAGCGGAAGATGAAGAGCGATGCTCTTTCTTCACTACTTTCTTGCGGTGGTTTAATGTACGGAAATGATCAAAAAATTTAGATGCCGTTGCCCTGCTTTTCTGAACGTGGGTTGCAGCACGTCGAATTTTTTTGCTTTGCGTTGAGCAACCTTGCCCCGAGTGGCGGATACACAAAAAAGATTCGTTGCCTGAGTTTACATTCGCTCTACAATTTTTTGGGGGCGATGCAGAAATGGGGTCGTTTAAAAATAATCGAGAATCGTTTTCACAAATTTGATCAGGAAGCTCCAAAAAGGGTGACGGTTCAATATTACCGTGTGAAGTCGTTGGCCTATCAGCGATCTCGAAAGTCATTCTGCGACGCATAGCTCTACCACCGGGCGTGCGGTGAGGAGATGTATAACGTTCCGTTTTACTAGAACCGTTCGCATTCCCCTGAAAATGCGTGGGGGTGCTGCCATCATTCGAAGAAAAAGGTTGTGTTATATGATCAATTTCCGCACGTCCATCTCCATTGTATCGAAGAACCCTCGCCGAGCTTAAAATTCGACCACAAAGCGTAGATGGGATCTGAGCATCTGGTTCATCTTCCGACGCTGTGTGACCCTCATCTTTCGTTACGATTTTCCCAGGATGCGGCACCACCTGACTAAGGAAAGAATCGTCAAGTAAATTGTTTAGCGAACGCGTAGTTTTACAACGTCGGCTGGAGGAGTCTTCTTCGATGAGATTCAAAGCTGCGTCTAACGAACGACGCCTTTTTTGCAGCTCAAGAATCTGATTTTTCAAGACAGGCCTCGGTGCTGGACTTCTTTGACCGTCAGCGCGCAGGTGGCAATTGCTTTTCAATTTACTTGATTTAGAAAATTCAATTATATTATGCAATGAAGAGCATTGAGTTCGTAATTTATGCTTCCAAGTAAGAAAAGCATTATAATCGTTATTCGATGGAAGCTGACGTGTGAATTGATACCGACACGATAGCTGAGGTTCAACAGCATCTGACGGTAAACCACGTCTTCGCCCACGAAGAAACTCGTCTGAAGAAATATCATCTTGATTTCTTAAAGGAGGACATTTATTTTGAGCATCTAAAAGCGTTTCACTGACTGTCAGTGGATAATGAATCTCACTTATCACATTGCAGTTTATGTCTGTTAAATAAACTTTTTTGCCCTTCATGTCTGAGCGAGTGTCTCGAAAGCCATTGGGAGGAGTGATAGGGCGTTTCAGCTCATAGTCTGAAACCAATAAGCTTGGACATCTTTGAAACTCACCTAATTCGTTAAATTCGTCATCATTCAAATCCATGCAGCCATTAAAAAGAGACCGATTATTTGCATCATCGGTTTTATCCACGCATGATGAAAATTCAACATCAAATGTTTCGTTGAAGCGGTGATTGGTATTGTGATGCACGCGCTCCTCATGACATAAACTCTGGTTAACATTGTATCCCCTTCGTTGAGTTTCGCCTTGACGCGAGGGTACATTTTCAGCATAACCTGAATAGCTTTCCCCATCAATCGATCGCCATTCCTCATCAAAGCCTAACTGCTGGTGTCTGCAACTATTTGACTTGTTACCGGCACTATGTACCAAGGGCCGGTTTCCTGGCTGCCATTTATCGGTATATGATGGGCAGTTACCACCGACAGATGACACAGAAGATGCTGGGAGGCAAGAAAGCTTTCGTTGGTGTTCCTTTGCTGATTTATAGTTAGAGAGACGAATGTTTCGCGGCATAGTACATGTTTCATGCTGAATACCATGCGCTATTTTCAACCGCGGTAAAGATAAGAATTTGTTTCCAGATGTCTTTAAAATATCTTGGTTATTATTTTTACCCTCAAAATTAACTAAGGGAGCGAAGCTAACACGGCGGTCGCCGATACACTTGGAGAGCGCCTTCACGCTGTTGGCACAACTCACTGGTGTTGATGTTAGCTTCGATTTGAAAGAGACGGGACTGAGTCCATCCAAAGATTTGCGTGGTAATTTCAAGTAATTAACTTTTCCTTCATCAGGAACTTTAAGATGCTTATCAGTTCGAAGTAACGTTTTTGAACGTGTGTGATCAGCCATGTCCATTAAATTAGAATGGGAATCCGATAAAATTTCGCAGCTTCGGCTTCTCAGTAATATTCCAGGACTGAATTTTAACCCTTCAGCTGACATTTCTTGGGCCTCATAAACAGCTAAGGAGAACAGAAAGACAAGAAACATTAAACACCGGCTTAAAAGAACGTAGAACATGATATTGAATTTAAGAGAAAAATCAATGCCTACGGAATTCTAAACCTCAATTTGTGAAATAAGAGAGCAAAAATTTGAAATGTGAGTAACAAAAAACACAAAGAAGAAAATATTTTTCAGTAAATTAAGAAAACTGAATGTGTTATTCAGATTAAAGCAAACATGCAGCATGCAATTCATGACACTAAATCCTTTAAATACCAGTGACGTGTATACAGGCCGGTATGTTTGAAGCTTGTGCAAAAAAGCTACATTAAAAATCCAAGTAATTTAAAAAAATCGTTCCAACGCTACGCCTAAGCAAGCCACTGCAATTCCGTTCTCAAGATGATTTAGTGGCGTAGACCGAAACAATACGTCGCTAATTCCAGAGCAACATACAATGCGTGAACTACAATCCGCCAATACGAGTAAGACCACATCAAAATGGACAAACAAGCGAACTACATTGAACTAAAATAAGTTGCTACTAATGTAATAACCAACAGATAAAAACAATTGCTACTAATGCGATAACGAACTGCTAAAAATATTCCAGAATTTAGTACGCAGCACCCACCTAAAACGGAAGGGTCTGAAATTAGAATGCGACAAAATACTTGATGAAACAGTGCAACTGAATGCGAGAACAGATCTAAACACAACGTTATCTAACGAGAGTAGCGTCCGAGGAACTGCTTGCAGGCTGTGCGGGTGCAAATATAAGAAAGATTCCAAATAAGGTGAGAGTCGTCAATGTCAAGAAGAACAAATCTTAGGAAGACAAAGAGGGAGCAAACGAAAGAAAACAGAGCCAGGGAACAAAAACAAAGACAGAGAGCAAACTGGGAGCGGGTGCACTTAGGGAGCGGGTGCATGTAGAGAGCGGGTGCATGTAGAGAGCGGGTGCATGTAGCGAGCGGGTGCATGTAGCGAGCGGGTGCATGCAGAGAGCGGGTGCATGCAGAGGGCGGGTGCATGTAGAGGGCGGGTGCATGTAGAGGGCGGGTGCATGTAGAGGGCGGGTGCATGTAGAGAGCGGGTGCATGTAGAGAGCGAGTGCATGTAGAGAGCGGGTGCATGTAGAGAGCGGGTGCATGTAGAGAGCGGGTGCATGTAGAGAGCGGGTGCATGTAGAGAGCGGGTGCATGTAGAGAGCGGGTGCATGTAGAGAGCGGGTGCATGTAGAGAGCGGGTGCATGTAGAGAGCGGGTGCATGTAGAGAGCGGGTGCATGTAGAGAGCGGGTGCATGTAGAGAGCGGGTGCATGTAGAGAGCGGGTGCATGTAGAGAGCGGGTGCATGTAGAGAGCGGGTGCATGTAGAGAGCGGGTGCACGTAGAGAGCGGGTGCACGTAGAGAGCGGGTGCACGTAGAGAGCGGGTGCACGTAGAGAGCGGGTGCACGTAGAGAGCGGGTGCACGTAGAGAGCGGGTGCACGTAGAGAGCGGGTGCACGTAGAGAGCGGGTGCACGTAGAGAGCGGGTGCACGTAGAGAGCGGGTGCACGTAGAGAGCGGGTGCACGTAGAGAGCGGGTGCACGTAGAGAGCGGGTGCACGTAGAGAGCGGGTGCACGTAGAGAGCGGGTGCACGTAGAGAGCGGGTGCACGTAGGGAGCGGGTGCACGTAGGGAGCGAGTGCACGTAGGGAGCGAGTGCACGTAGGGAGCGTGTGCACGTAGGGAGCGTGTGCACGTAGGGAGCGGGTGCACGGAGGGAGCGGGTGCACGGAGGGAGCGGGTGCACGGAGGGAGCGGGTGCACGTAGAGAGCGGGTGCACGTAGAGAGCGGGTGCACGTAGAGAGCGGGTGCACGTAGAGAGCGGGTGCACGTAGAGAGCGGGTGCACGTAGAGAGCGGGTGCACGTAGAGAGCGGGTGCTCGTAGAGAACGGGTGCTCGTAGAGAGCGGGTGCTCGTAGAGAGCGGGTGCTCGTAGAGAGCGGGTGCTCGTAGAGAGCGGGTGCTCGTAGAGAGCGGGTGCTCGTAGAGAGCGGGTGCTCGTAGAGAGCGGGTGCTCGTAGAGAGCGGGTGCTCGTAGAGAGCGGGTGCTCGTAGAGAGCGGGTGCTCGTAGAGAGCGGGTGCTCGTAGAGAGCGGGTGCTCGTAGAGAGCGGGTGCTCGTAGAGAGCGGGTGCTCGTAGAGAGCGGGTGCACGTAGGGAGCGGGTGCACGTAGGGAGCGGGTGCACGTAGGGAGCGGGTGCTTGTAGGGAGCGGGTGCTTGTAGGGAGCGGGTGCATGTAGGGAGCGGGTGCATGTAGGGAGCGGGTGCATGTAGGGAGCGGGTGCATGTAGGGAGCGGGTGCATGTAGGGAGCGGGTGCATGTAGGGAGCGGGTGCATGTAGGGAGCGGGTGCATGTAGGGAGCGGGTGCATGTAGGGAGCGGGTGCATGTAGGGAGCGGGTGTATGTAGGGAGCGGGTGCATGTAGGGAGCGGGTGCATGTAGGGAGCGGGTGCATGTAGAGAGCGGGTGCATGTAGAGAGCGGGTGCATGTAGGGAGCGGGTGCATGTAGGGAGCGGGTGCATGTAGGGAGCGGGTGCATGTAGGGAGCGGGTGCATGTAGGGAGCGGGTGCATGTAGGGAGCGGGTGCATGTAGGGAGCGGGTGCATGTAGGGAGCGGGTGCATGTAGGGAGCGGGTGCATGTAGGGAGCGGGTGCATGTAGGGAGCGGGTGCATGTAGGGAGCGGGTGCATGTAGGGAGCGGGTGCATGTAGGGAGCGGGTGCATGTAGGGAGCGGGTGCATGTAGGGAGCGGGTGCATGTAGGGAGCGGGTGCATGTAGGGAGCGGGTGCATGTAGGGAGCGGGTGCATGTAGGGAGCGGGTGCATGTGGGGAGCGGGTGCATGTAGGGAGCGGGTGCATGTAGGGAGCGGGTGCATGTAGGGAGCGGGTCATATTGGGAGCGGGTGCACGTAGGGAGCGGGTGCACGTAGGGAGCGGGTGCACGTAGGGAGCGGGTGCACGTAGGGAGCGGGTGCTGTTGGGAGCGGGTGCTGTTGGGAGCGGGTGCTGTTGGGAGCGGGTGCTGTTGGGAGCGGGTGCATACAGGGAGCGGGTGCATACAGGGAGCGGGTGCATACAGGGAGCGGGTGCATACAGGGAGCGGGTGCATACAGGGAGCGGGTGCATACAGGGAGCGGGTGCATACAGGGAGCGGGTGCATACAGGGAGCGGGTGCATACAGGGAGCGGGTGCAACCGAGCAGCATGCGCAAGATCAGGATCGAGCACACACAGAGTCGGGTTCACAACCCATATAACAATTACCCAGACAGTTGGTGTTGGGATGAGGACGTTCAAGGCTGCGAGAGACTCCTCTAAGGAGCCCCAAAAGACCACCTTCTCCTCCCAGCTTTTCCCCTTTGCCACTGGAAGCTCGCTTGCCGAAAAGCAATGAAGGTTCGTGTTTGGCGCTTGTGCTGCCATCGGCGCTTTTTACCTGAGACGCCTGCCGCATGTATGACTTAGTGGCAGCGCTACCAGAACCGCTTCCAGCAATCATGGTGTCCATTTTGCTTTCAGAGCCTAGTTTGTAGCTTGTACTACAAATTTTAGGGTCGGAGTCAGTCACTTTGTTTCTACTGCCGGCGTTGTTGGTACGAGCGTTAGCGTTCCATGACTGAGACAGAGAAGCTTGCCCTTCAGCAGCAGTATTTTTTTGGTTATTTGTAGTCGCTTTTCCGATATTTGTGACACTTTTCCCGCCGTTCGTAGCTGCGACTTTCCTACCACTTGCGGTTGTGCTCCCGCTAACTATCGGCGTCCTCCTACCGGTGGGAGCCTGATTTGGGTCAGAAGCCAAAAATTGTTCACCTGCTCCTTTGAGGCTCGCTGCAGGTTTTTTGGATATTGGTGAAGGGACTCTGGAGTTAGGAGAGAAAGTTTTGGCTCCAGGAGAACTTGAGGTCTTGCCGGCGAATACTCCTTGTACAGCTTTGGCAACCCCCAACTTCGGGGGCGACCGAGGGAGGGTGAATGTGTTCTTGGAAGGGGATGAGGAGGTAGTGCCGGCAAGAGGGCTCATCCCCACCCTTCTCACGTAACCAGGAAGGGAATGGTGGGGGGAGAAACGGCGAGGAGGAGGAGGTGGGGAAGATGGAGAGCGGGGTAAAGCTGAACTCTCGGGGCGAGGAGGAAGATCGTCTGTACCTGGGATAGCCCTTGAATGTTACCGCGTGAATTCGCCTTTGACTGATTTGAACGCAAATCAGTCGCAAATTTTAATGCGAAGCATTATTGATTTGCTGGCCAGGAGCCATCTGCAACCTGTGGTATCTCCAACTTGTCGACACTCGACTCTGACTTAAATGCAAAGAGAAGCAGGATAATGGAAGCCCCATGAAATAGTTTCACGGCGTGACCCTATATACATATATCTATACAAACTAAATAATCGCTCGTGACAATGCACCCTGCGATAGCTACCCATCTAAACAAGGGTATACCAGGGGGCTCAAGTGATTGCTATCAACTCCGCAAGACTGACCAGCAAGCACAGTGTCTATAGAGCAAGCAGACAATTCACGAATTCAACAGCCAGGACGAACTTCGAGGTGAGCGTTGAGATACGTCTTCGAAAATAAAGTTATAATGTCCACAAAAACACAACCTAGAACATAAACTGCCGTCACAAAATATAGCTAAAGACAAAAACACGACTATAACCCTATGTGAGTCGAGTTACTATTGTGTCAAACGAAAAAAAGAAATCTAAGTAAACATTTGGTCAAGATTTGGCAGCCTACCCAGCCTATTCGCAGCACAGCAACCCGATGCTTGGAAATACGCGTAGCATTGCACTGACATCCAGTGTTTGGGCGATTGTTTAAATAAAAAGTTGACTGTGCATATAAAACCTGACTGTGTAAATCTATATGGTTAAATCAATTGAATTATTGCCATTTATGATTATTGAACAAGCACAAGTGCTTCGTGTGTCTGCGTTATGACAATTTGAAGCAACTGACAAATGTAGAAGCTACTGGCAAATGAAGCAGAGAGAATTTTTAAAAAATCAGATGGAATAGCTAAGAAAAACAGCGAAAAGCAGCACCCCAGACGTAAAGAAGCAAAACATCCGCTGCTCTTAAAATTAAAAACTCTCATTACAAGTATGAATCAAGAGAATCCTCGAACAACAGTTAACGATTCTGCATTTGGTGGACAAAAATGCCTATGAGGACAAAGCTTACCTACAAAGCATTATATTACAAATACACCGACGAAGACAGACACACGAGCACATAAATTTATCGGAAACCTGAAAATTCAACGTTCATCCCAAATGAATTCTATTGTTATTTGAAGACGAGCGTTATAACGAAATTGTTAGTCATTGGAAATCACTACATCATAATTACCCCCTTTCATGAGAAAAAAATATATAGCATAAAACCACTTCACCAATCACGATGAAAGCAAAGTGACAAGAATAAGCGAAATTTAGCTTGAAAACGACAAGATCCCAAGGTATAGTTGAACCAGTAAAAGAAACTGTGCTACAATTTATCAACCACAACACAACATTGTTCATGTTTAGCGGAGAAGATACACACCTAGTGAGCGTTTTAAGAAGCAGCTATTTTGGTACAGGCTCCCAGTCCAAGCAGATTTCGAAGTTGCTAACTAATGGAAGATTTGTTAATTGTACCCAGTAAAATAGCACGAAAATACACTGTGTGAACTCTCATTCAGCAACGAAAACGCCGTTTAATTATAAGTAGAATGACAGAAACAATCAAATAGAGTTTAAGCTGTCATAATCAGGCGTCCAGCCGCAGGGGGATCACAAAAATCGTTCTACGTATTGACCATATGAGCTAACATTTTTATGGGCAAATAATTCCAAGCTTAAAATAAAAATATTACAGTGAATATAAAAACTTAAAGAAATGAAATGAAGTGAAGGCCAGACTTAGCACTGCTCTATCAGTGCACTAGAAAAATAATAAAGAAACAATCCACAACCTTTGGCGGACCCGTTTGGGTGCCAAAGGTCAAGACCTCATCAGTTACTAATGGTGACTGGACACGATCCACTGCTTAAATAAATTGGATTACTCTACTAAAAAAATATAAATAAAAAAGTTTTGTGTAGAAAATAACAATACACTAAAGGAAAACTTGGTAGAGAGGTTTTCTCCAAAAACAAACACGGTAATAGAAAACCCATTTAGAATTAAGCATAAAACCATTCATATAATTAACAAACACTACATAAATTGCACGAATCCGTATTTTGCCTTGATATTTCACCTTTTAAAATAACTTCAACCACTAGACTAGAAAATGACGTTGAATACAGTACAATCTCACACGGTCTCAAAAACACAGTAAATTGGAGTAAATTGACTTGTTCATTTGAAGATTAAAGAAAGGGAACATAGCCAGAAAACCTGACAGCATCTTAAAACCACTCTAAACGGAGAAAATAGAAATGATGGAGAGTTAAACAATTAAATTTCCATACCTGATAATCTTTCCCCCGACTGTTGCTGCTGTTGCTTCTGCCTCTCGCGTTCCTCTCTGCAAAGCGGAGCATATTCACCCTTCAATGAACATGCCAGTAACAAGAACATGAAAACCTTGCGGTCGAACAACATGAATTCGGTACCATTCGCATGCCTCAGAACACTTCTTTTCACAGTAACGTCTGGAAATGTTTAAACCACTACCACAAAGGCGAAATCGCATTTCATCTGGAAACTTGGAACCAAATGCCAAAGGCTAGCTGGATAAAGAATCTAAAAAGTTAAAAATGTATACTAAGTCAATATCTTGAATTATTCGGTTTAATTGAAATAGCAAGGCCTGCCCTATCCTGTAGCTTAATGACAAAACACTTAAATTCTAACGAATGAATGTACGACAGGGTGGTTCTAAACTCACACCAGGTACTGAGAGCGTCCAATCGTCTTCGTCATTCTAACATGCATGCACAGCGAAACACTATTTTTGTGCTGCAAATAAACAAATACGGCATTCATCTAAAGGAATTTTTCAAGGTTAAAACACGAGAATAGAAATCAGTTACACAATTTTTTTATGTCGAGCATATTTTATTGGTGAGATTAGAGCGCAATTCGAGCTTTATCACATTTAGAAGATAAGCATGAATATTTCAAGTCTGGTCTCTCTGCCTAATTCAAGCGAAACTATCAAAGATTTCTGAACCTGTATAGTTACTTCCATACGAGCCTAAAAACCATAAGTGTTCACCATACCATGTGAAGTTCCTCTTGTTCAAGTCCGTAAATATTTACCTTAAATTAAATCAAGATCGTTACACAAAAGGTAGTGCCGTGACACCTGACTTTCTTGTCACTGCGCTTACTATTCTTCCCCTATTTTACCTCGATCGTTGTACTAGAGAGCAACATGATCAGATGACGTGAGATACACACCTGACTTTCTTGTTGCGCTGGTACGTGTCGGTGCTCTTGGCATCGAGAGTGGCGTGCCTCTTCTCAGACATGCTCTGGCGCCCGAACTGGTCGCGAGAAAACCCACCACCGACGCCTGAACCTTCCAACGAGGTCCTGGATGCAGAAAATATTAGATGCTTGTTATAACGATACAGAGATGACCCGTTCCTCAGGTTTGAAAGTTTGAAGCCGAGGAAAGCTTGATCACAATTCAAATCCAATAGTTAAAGAAATTGAAAAATTATCAAGTCTTCAAGCAAATACTGACAAACGATTTCTAGTAATAAATGTGGATCTTGATAAGTATTTAAAGTAAATTCAAGGAAACTGACTGTTAGAATTGAAAAAAATCCATACAAAGAAAGAAATAAAAAACATTAGCAAATGAAGTACGCAAAGCTACTGAATATAATATTTTTATTCACAAACATTTGAAATGAAAAGACGGTCTATAACTTCTCCGATAGTAGTTTGGCCGAAGAGTTTAATTACTACAAATTAAGAAAAGTTCAATGCGCTGGCTAACCTGTTGACGGGACTCACGATTGGAAAGAAAAATGATTACAAGAAGATCACCCAAAAATGTTAGTTTAGATAACCTATTAAAAAAATAAATAAATTCCAAGAATATTATTTTCTTCCACAAAAACTTCTTAAATAAAAAGCACTTCATAAATTTTCATCTCCATATTCATGAGCATCAAATTTTAAATACAAAATAGTCATTAGCAGCAATTATCAATTAGATAAAACATTGCCCCAATTACAGTTGAAGATGTCCTAACACCCAACTCATGTTTACGTAGATTTATATTTTCTTTTAATAAAGCTATGTTTTTTGAGATGCTCGCTTCGCTAGAATGAAGAAAGATACAGCAGCAACCAGGTATACAAGACCGAAGCAAAGCACTCATGTCTTCCCCATTCTTGTCTGAGAAATACCCCTGACAGTGTTCACGCTCGGTAATAAACAAAATTCACTTTCAATTAAATATAATATCAACCCACTAACGAGAAAAAGTTAACGAAACTGATCGAGGACACTACAAGTTATCGCCAAAATATTCCTGCGGTTTGGAAAAGCTAAGAGAAGAAAAGAGACACTCACTGGCTGTTGTATGTGTCGTCCAGGCAGGAGGAGGGACTAACCAGCTGAGTGGACCTGCACGAGGAGCGTAAAATACAGCACCAAAATAGACAGGACCTTAAGCCTTTGCTTCCCAACACTCAAATTGTTAAGGGAAAAGTTTTCCTAGATAATTTCGGTCATTACCCTGAAATATCAGCAAAATTGCCATGGCATGTTTTTCCTGTATAAGCAGGCAGGGAAGATAAGCATGCTTCCTTTTTGAATTGAAAAAATTATGCTTTAAAAATGTATGCTTCGATGCCAAAAAAATGGTCGAAAATATCTGAGAAAAAATATCAACTTGTTTTTGCTTAATTTTATCTGTAAATACATGTACGTATGAAAAACTTGCACAATTTAAATAAAAAAGGTATTAAGTGTTTTGCATAGACCATGAAGCTTACACTGGATGAATATCAATATCAAATTGCCCGTGTCAAACTTCTAGAATGTCTGAAAACATAGTTGCAGGAATACTATGAATTGTCCTAATTTCGCCATTTAGTGCAAATTATTTCCCTACTAGTTTAATCATCCTGAAATTTTGTCAATTTCCCTAAACTGGAAGCACTAGACATCTGGGAACTGGAGTTCCCGTCAAGAGGCAAAGGGTTAAAGCTACATGGGAGTGCCGGCAGGAAGAGAAGTGAAAATGTAGAGTGAATGCGAACTACAACTTTCGTATAGTTGCTGAACGAGTTAACAAGAATTTACATCTCTGTTTTCAAAGGAAATTCTAACAAAGGTCAGTGATATTAGCTATAAATACCCGTGACCGTCAGGTTTTACTTTCACCACAGAAAACACCATGATTGACGAATATTAACGCTAGCAATTCCTTTATCAGAGAAAATTAAAAGCGTACACGTACCCAGCAGCAGCACTGGGGCTGTACTCGTCTTGTATGAGGAGGGTGTCTCGTTGAGGGAGGTTGACAGTGGGGGACCCCAGGGAGGCGGAGCCTGCCGTGCCTTCTTCCCCGCCCACACACGCCTCACGGGACGCTTTGCAGGGGGTGGTCGGAGGCAGGGCGGCGGCCAGCTCGCTGTTGTTCCACGTGTCGTGAGTTGCCTATGAAGAAGCGAAATGCCAGGCTGAATAATTAACTAAATATGATACAACCTTGAAATTAACAATGTAATTAAAATGACTCAATAATATACGTGTGTTATAGTAGAAAAAATTTATAGAGTAGAATAACTTTAAACAATAGAAAAAAATTTGGTTCGTGAAAAAAAGAAAAGAAAGCAGAGCAGAATTCAAAAGTTAATCAAAACAAGGACGGAAAGTAACTTTAGTAACTAACAGACAGAATATATTTATAAGAAAATTTCATGAAACAACCGTATGGATGTTTCATGAAACTCGCCAAAATATTCAAATTTTCTTTCAACTTTGCATAAAAAATGAAAATAAGTAGCAAAATCTACGTATTCGCTGATGAATTATTTTTCGCATTACTATAAAAAGCTTTTTTAGAAGCTAAACTTGGCGCGGTTGAAACCAGAAAAGACATGAATGGTCTAAAAACTACTACCTGGTGGCAACAAAATGAAAAAATTGAATAAAAAAATAAACGACACAAAAATTGTTCCGCCAGCAGAGAAGACGAAAATGAAAAGCTGCTGATAACGACACAAATATCGAGTTAAACTGAACTCATCAGTGACGACGGAAAAATAGTCAAAAATATTAACGCCAACACAGACATTGGCATGCAGAAGCAATGTTATTTTCCTCAATGTCGGTAAGGAAGGGCTTGACATACGACACCAAAGACATAGCATAACACAAAAAAAAACAAGGTCGTACAACACTAGACATGACACACAAACACTAGACACAGCACGCCACACAGACGGTGCACACCTGGTAGTAGCTGTCGTTGCGCAGCGCTGCAGTGTTGCCTGTGAGCCTGTGCAACACGGGGTTGTGCAACACGGACGACAGCGGGTCCCCACACGGAGTTGAGTTCTGCACATGAAACTTGAGCTTCAATCGATGCAGGTTAATAAATGAGGTATGTGCAAATTTGGTGTGGGCGTAAAATTAATGAACTGCCTGCTATTTGGTTGTTTTCGCGTATACACCAACAGACAGCTCTAGCCAAAAGTATTCGTACGAGTACACTCGCCTACTAGCTTGTATTGGGATCTGCCTACCTGCTTCAAATTCGCACTCCAAACAAACATAAATACAAGTAGGCAGGGGAAATATTCTAACTTGAAAATGAACTAGCACGGATACGCCCATTAGGACAAAGGTAGCAGTTCAACGTTGTCTCATGATTCAAAGAAACTATAACATTTCAACTTCTAAATGTGACAGAAAATATAACACGGCGCACTCGAATATCTCACTAAAATGACCTAGTGTGATAATTGAAAACAAACGAAAACAAAATTGATTATGGAAAACTCGTAAGATCAATCCTATAAAAACGTCAGCGTTGTTTTCTGCTCTGGTCTCAAATTTTTGCTTTCCTATCCTCAAAGTTCGCACTCCATGCTTCATTCCGCTGTTCAAGAAACAGGAAACGAACTTCATTAACAGCGCTATTATACACTATACTTAGCACACTTGTAATACCCATGTTAGGAGAGCAAAACTCAGAGAAAAAGCATTCACAACCTAATCAGAACAACTCACATTGGGGGGGAAGCGGCCCGAGGTATAGTCCGTAGAAAGGCCCTCATACGGAGTGGGGGTGGTGGGGGCAGTGCGAGCCCCTCCGAGGTAGCCGATAGTTTCATTGCCTGTAGAGCCGCTGTTGGAGGAATCCCGTCCTGACCGCGGGAGGCTGTTGCTGTATTGCTCCCCCCCTTCGAGAGGCTGGGTTTGGGCCCCGGGCATGCGGCGGGCGATGGTGAGGGTGATCATGCCCGGAGTGGGACCCTGCGAAAAAAACGAGAGAATCTGTAAAAATAAAGAAGAAACCTGATTTATCTCGTTTTTTAACACGATTTAGCGTGGCTGTCATGTGGGAAGCCTTGATGACCCTAGACACAAATGTGAAAACCAACATACCAATGAGCTACTCAACATCGAAAAAGCAGAGTACAGTAGATACAGACCTCTTGATGCATGGCTATCCTGAGGGTGGTCATGGCCTCAGAGTTGGGCTTGCCGAGCAGGGAGAGCCCGTTGATGTTGATGAGCTGGTCGTTCTCCCTGAGGCGGCCGTCACGGGACGCAGCGCCTCCGCAGATGACATTCTTCACGAAGATGCCAAGATCAACGGGGCCGTTGGAACCGTGGCTGCCGCTGCTAGTTTTGCCCTTTACGCTCACGCCTGCATCACATAGTTGAAAATCAATCAAAATACTGAAAACAACCACAACATGAAGAACAATACTATGCATTGAAGAAATGAGATGAGCGTTGTCCATTCGTCTTTGTAAGAGAAAATGGACACAAATGCAAATAACACATTTGTAATACTTTGAAGCAGCTCAGGAAATTTCTGCTGCAGAGCAAAATGACAAAATTAGAGAGAATCCAGGCTTGGTACTAATCTCTTTGGCATATATTTTCTTGTTCTTGATTAGATGAGTTAGTTGAACCTTTCCTAACCACAACAAGGGTATACACCGTTTTGCACCATTTATTATGGAATTAAAGGAACGGGGCATCTACGCACAAAGTGCATTCCAACACATACCCTCGTGCTCATAAAAATAGGTATTTTGAAGAAGTTGATGAAACAAGAAAAGTTTATGAAGAAAGTCAGGCATGGTGAAAAAAATAACAGCAGTAAACCGAAAAAGATGGTCCGTAACAAAACAAAAAAAAATTCTATAATAACAAAAGGAAAGCCTACCTATCTTTCAGCTCGGGACAACCCATCTTTCTCCTGGGAATGCTAATTCTCATAGATAATAATAGTCGTATCCCTCGAAGAGGATAATGTTACACTCAATTCACATAGAACTCATAGCAGTTACACCTGGTGATTTGACGCAGCACGTAAAGAAGCGTATATGATTTAGCATTCATTTAAAATGAACCGACAAACACCCCTTCAAGATGGCGTTTTCTTATTTGGCATTGACTTATACTAAAATATTGAAGATATACTCTGGATAAGAAAAAATGAATACAGTGCCAAAGAAACCATTCCGTTAGAAACGAAGGGTTTAGCCAACTCAGTACCACACTCTCACGAGCAGAGATAGCTAAAGGCCTGTCTGGCTCTCGCAATCTCAGTCTCCCACACTACCATTATCTAGAACATAGATAGCCCATACAACTTGTTGACACAGCAGAGTAGCAGGGGACACTTAATTAAGCAGTAACGCACGAGAGTAAACCACTATATAAAGTGTACTTCCGAAATCCACTACCGCGAAACGACAAAAAATCATGGCCAGCAAGTTAAAAGTTCTACGATAACGACTCCACTTTCGCATCGGTATTTCCCAACTAGCACGACTAGACCAAAACAAGGCCAAGTATTTTCACAGGGGTGACGCGCGTCCCTCTAGCAAATTGAACATAGTAGCTCCCTCCTCACCAAGTCCCGCTCGCTCCGAGTCGTGCACCGGGATGTTGAAGGTGATGAGCTCGCGCTGCTTCCAGGGGAACATGAGGCTGTCTTCCCACGACTTCTCGATGCCCTGGCAAGCCAATGGAAGAATTCTTAACAGAGAACTTACTTAATTTCTATGTAAAGAAACGCATGCAAAAATGTTTCAACGCAGCTATCAAAATAGTCGCATAATACAAAGAATGGTACCAAAATTCATTATATGAAGCCTCTACGAAAAAGTTATTCTACCACAACCGTTATACAACAAGAACTTGATTCATCTTTCAAGTATTAAAATAACTAGAAATAAAACAACATTTTATTTCTACGAACCCTAAAAAAATTACACAACTCACATAAAAACGAAGAAAAAGGTTTGGTTTCAATCCTCCTCATTTTTACAATGAAAAATTAGCAATAGATTTTACATACCAAAAAAAACATTAGTTAACACTACACTCCCTGGAAAACCCCGCACATAAAAAGCTTTATAAACTGGAAGTTTCACACGTTGTTACTGAAAAGAATAAATAAGTTGCTAGGTCTATTGGTAAATTCAAGAAAGAACTCAGGCAGAAACATGCTGGAAAGCGAAAAGAATTTGAATCACTCCCCATTCCTTATAAAATAATTTTTCAAATAAATCGTGATGCAACTGAATATCAACTCGTTTTAAGAAACATGTGAAGCCGCTGTTGCTAGATTTTCGTCCGTCGTCAAGCAAACGTCAAATGAGAATAACAGAATGAACCAAACGATTTGACTGATGCGAAACTTAACGTCACAGACGAGTATGTTTGCAAGTCATGCACGCCTTACCCAGACAAAATCGGATCATTACATCAACAAAACTAAGGCCGTGCGTGACCAGGCTATTTATTTGTAAAATTTCAAAAAAATAACGAAAAATACGACAATAATAAACAACAATGAAGTACAGTATAACGAATAAAACTTGAATGGGAGATGAAAATCCAAGAACCTGAGTGACTCACGATAGGCCGCGGCAGCTGTGGACTGGGAGGATGATCGTCCTTCAGCCTGTCTTTAACATCCCCAGGGACGACACCCTCAGCCCCGCTGCCAGGCCCGGGTCCCAGCACTCCTGCAGCGCTCGCACTGGGGTTGGTCTCGACGCCCCTCTCCTGCCGCGACACCTCGAGCACCGCTCGGCCGCCCACGGGAATCTTCCTGAGCATGTTGGCCACCTCCGTTTGGCTGAGGCCCGTCACTTCCCGGCCGTTCACGGACATCAGCTTGTCGCCGATGCGAAGTGTGCCCTCCTCGATGGCGGCGCCCTGCGTACAAGGCAAACATTGGAATTAAAGAAAATAATACAGGTAAAATGAGCTCTTCGTGGAGCTCTTTCTATTGAGTATATGCATTACTGTCCGTGAGATGTGCGTCTTCTCCTGTCGTACTCGAATACGTAACAATATTCGAGATTATTATGTGGCATCATTTAGTAATAATTATGAGGCTAACTTACATGAGGCAAAATTATCCTGTATGAAGTTTTTGTTTCCAGTTTGAGAGGTGGGCAGACACAGTACATTGAAGTAAATAATGAATTATCGCACGAACAAAAATTAAGACAATATAAGACTAGCATTCGAACAGTTGTGTTCTAGCTGGAGTTCACCAAGATGACGAGCAGGTAACGTCGCATCAAAGTTAACAAAAAAAAGTAATTAAGCAGGAAAAACTCGCCACTGACGGCAGCAGAATCTCCAGGACCTCTGAATATCGTTACCAAATGACCCAAAGACCTCCAAACATGTGATAACTTTCAAACAAGACAATAGGTACGACAGACTGCAATGCACTCATCTTACGAAGAGCTTAGGAATCCTTTTTTCGATATACTTTCTCTGTGTATCTTTTTTCTTGCGTACTTACGAGGATACTTAATGTTCAAAATATAGAACCAATTTCGTAGATCAATGCTACGATTTATTTGATGGAAATCATTCACGTACCTTCAGCGGAAAGTGAGCGGAATCTAAACTTGGAAACAAATTAAATCAAACATTTCAACAAAGATGCGCGAAAATTTCAAGTCGAGTTGAGTTAAATTAGCAACACTTATATCGATTCGAATCGCCTAAATTTCGATGAAAATTCGAAACGCCACATGAAGTGAGAAAAAAAAATGCTAATTGCCTTAGGCAGCACGCTCTTGATGTAGATGGGGGCGTGGCCACGAGCCGGGTTGTCGCGCGTCGTGATGGAGAAGCCAAGTCCGTGTGGCCCCTTGGTGAGGCACAGCGAGATGAGGCGACCTGGCCTCCTGGAGGCACTCGCCAGCATCGCCGCCTGCGTGCGAGCTGACAGGCTCGTGGGCTTCGTGGCGGCTGTGGCGGAGCTTGTTGGTGCTATTCCATTCAAGAGGTTGAGATTAATGCCAGTGAAACAAATTATAAGGGTTTATGAAAGAAAAATTTTACCTAATAATTCTCTTGGTGTGTTAATTTATTTATATATTTGTTAGGTGTTCGCTTCTTTCGTCCCTGTGTCGCGTTCATAAAAATGCTTAATGACCGTATCTACATTACGAGTTTCACCAGTGCACAATTACAAGAATATTTCTATCGCGGATACTTTTAGGATCAATATATATGTTTGTCATCCACAGTTGGAAAATTTATTCAAGGAAAATATTGAATCCCGTCATTTTTTAAGGGCCGTGAACACTGATGTTCAATAATAGTGAAACAGAAAGGTTTAGCTTTCAGATACAATGTTCGTGAAGTCAATAGGGACATAAATTCATATAAAAACTCCCAGCGTACCAGCCGAGCCTAGCAGCATGCACACATCCAAAGAGCCATCATCAAACAAGAATCCTGCGGCTTTGCTTCATACTAATCCTGTAAAGCTATTCTTTAATCCAGGGAGATTGCAGTTGAACTAAGTTCGACTACCTTACATCATGAATCTGTTTTCTATGTATACGCTTATTAAGAGCTGATAATCTTGTCCGTTTGCTTGCCTGAATATGCTTGGTGATCACCGTCCACACTCTGCTGTCAGTAATAACTCAGAGCAAAATTTCACATCCTGCTTCAAATACTATATAAACAAAAATTGAAGAACCTGTTTTTGATAATAAAATAACAGAAAATTAGCTTTTTAATTCGTACCGCAGATTTTTTCCGTCGTTCACTAATACGTTGGGCAAACCTCAAATTCTCCTTGATTGAGCTTATGCCAATCCTACAAGCAGTATTAAGGATACAGTCATTTATAAACTTTCATTTTACGAAAGATTTTCTCCATTGAATTTTCAGGTAGTTCTTGTGAATTGTTCTTTTTGACATTGAATTATTTCACCCGCGTGAAAAGCATAATTAATTAATTATCGCTCAATTCCAGAATTAGAAAATTACCTGTACTGCACGAATAAATGACCTAACCGTGCGAGTCATGAATGGTCTAGAAAATCCAAAATACGAAGCAGCATTCATTTGCAGTAGCATCCTTGAGAGCTGCGTTCATGACCACCAAGCTTTAACAGCAAATGTGCAGCGCAATTCACTTTGCTAAATAATGGTAGAAACTCGGAAAAACGCAAAATAAACCAAAGGAACTCCCTTTAACGTTACCTCTATGAACGTGTCTTTGATGTCCGATGGAAAAACTGGCTCGAACCCACAATGTCGTAATTTCGTTTCAGGAACCGACATATTGTTTTACATAACCTCACATTGTGCTGCGCAATATGTATCTTACAGTATTCCCAAACACTAACATTCTTCTGCCATAACTACTCAACAGTTGCTGTTGAAACAACACTCAAAATCACATCCTCCATGAAACGCTAAACACAAAATCTCGGTTAAGAGCCTCACCCGTAGCCGCTCTGGGCCTCGTCTTGGCCACCAAGAGCCTGAGGGCGGGAGCCTGCATCGCGTCCTTGAAGATCTCCTGGGCCCTGCACGAACAACAGGCGTCAAGTGCGACCATGGAGCCTGAGTTATCAGTCTTTATTTACTCTTACTTAGTTTAGTGGTCAATATTTACTAACGTATTAGCATTTCTGCTATTTTGCTAATTCACGGAGTCAATCCGTCAAGAGTTAAATAATTATAAGTCAGTCAATCCATAGCTTGCTACGTTGGTTAAAGAAAACGTAAGCCTATCAGTGAAACGGAAAAATGAATTAGGATAAAGAATAAGAAACATAGACACCCGAGCACAAGGTCAGTTGCACGGTATGCCAGCCTCCCCGATGAAAGATACAGAGAAGTAAAAAAAGAAAAGATAAGGCCTACCTAATTATAAATCTAACCCTACGACAGACTCCAGCAAACAGGTGTTGCTGATTCTGTGGTGGGTAGCATAGACAGCTACTTCCACAAGGTACACAGACGTGTACAAACACTATAAGCATGCCCTCCTCAGAGTAGCGCAAATTCCATCCCCTTAAGCGCAATAGAGTGTTGACACGTCAATGCAAATCTTAATTACTAGGCATCATTTGCTCTCATAGCTACACGAGTACTCAGGGCTCATTAAATACGAGTCAGCCTTCTGTTCTACATGAGGATCATTCTGTACAAAACAAGGCTCATTCTGCACACAAATGTAGAGTTGGCTCTAATCGTCATATGAAGAAAGTATTTACACTAGGAAATTCTCTATTTTTGAACGCTCTCTCACATTTGTGTATAATTTTTCGCGCTTAACACATTTCCTGCGAAGTGACCCACCGGTGGTCACTTACGGGATTTTCATAGTGCCACTGACCCACCTGCAGTCACTAACTCATTTTTTATTAATGCTTAATGAAAGCTTAATGAAGGCCCGATCCAGTTAATGTTTGCTATTTTCAAAGTTGATTACCACAATTGACTTTAAATTTGAATTGAATATTGAACTTCAGTTTAACCCATCGCGGTTAACGTGTGAAATTCTGCACAGCTCATAATTGAAAATTTTCAATACTGACAGGCTTACATGACACACCAAGAAGTGGATCACAGGCGGAAGCGCATGTGACACCGAAACTCAGAAAAATCACGTGCAAGAAAAAACAGAGGCAAGCGTACAAGAACATAAAAATGACTACATCAACAACGTATTCCCGGCTCCGTACCAAGGGATAGAACATTTTCCACCCTCGGAGGAAATGGCTTCCAGAAAAACTGCCACAGAGGTTAGGGGTCATTGTTATTAAAATTGCATCAATGGCTGGGCTGGTCTCAGATACTCCCTGATCAAATCGGAAAATTTTGTAGCGTATTCTGTCCATGAGCACACGAGCCGAAACTCGACTCACTGATGGAAGGTGGTGTTGAGGAGAGAGTGGCCGTTGATGTCCACTATTCTGTCGTGCACTTCGATCCGCCCGTCCTGAGCAACTCTCCCTCCCTCTTCCACTCCCTCCACCAGAAGTCCTCCACTTCCTTGCTCCCCACCGCGACCCATCGCCGGCGAAGGTATCACGTGGATTCCCAGAGGCCCACAGCCGTTGTTTAGGACCACCAATATTCTGCGGAAGCAAACGCATCGGGTTATCAAGGTAATCCGTTTTTCTACTACTATGACAGTTTGAAAATTATTCATCATGTAGATATGTACAATTGGTTACACTAACCAATTCTTAAAATTATGAACAGCAAAATTAAATGATAAATCTAGTGAATCGTAAAAAATATATTAGACAATAGTGAACTTGGTGAACTAGAGAACATTTATACGGCAACGAGAGATAAAAAAAGTTCTCGTAAAGCGAAAATTTCGATAAACACCCTCAGGTAATTACATACATTTCAATGTTTACATTAAAAAAAATATGACTCATTTTGAGGTAGGTATTCAAATATTCATGTGTAAAAAAGGTTAGTGATGGAATTCCCTCCTCAGGGCTCAGATTACGCCCTATGTAAGCGAGAAAAAAGACCCCTCATCTCATCTTAATTGCTTTACAAACGCACCTCTCTTCCTTGAGGCTGCCGTCCGGCCTGCTCTCCACGCTTGCGTAGGGAAGGCTGGAAGGACCGTACAGATTCTCCCGTGCCCCTGACTTGTCCTGAGACACACTAAATGTTTGTGACGCTTGGCGACGGTGGCCAGCTTCTTGGTCCGAGTACTGACTCTGATCCCGCCTGTTGTAGTGACGAACATCAGCAGAATCCTGAGAGTGGGACCTATCATGGCGAGGGTAAAGTCTACTGCCCTCGTTCGGCCCACCATATATACCCTCGCGGTTAGCTCTTCCCTCATCGTACAAGCACTCTGAAGAGTTTCTTATAGAGGACCCAGTTCTGTTGCTGCCATAAATTACCTCGCCATTGGCGTTGTTTTTGTACCCAGCCGGACTGAGAACAACACTGGCATGGATGCCGTTTGCGTGGTTGTGAGAGTATAAATTGCTCTTGTTATTATCATAGTTTGATAAGTTAGTTTTATCATATATTGAAAACGCAGGAGAGTCTTCCGAGTGTCGGATATCGAGGGAAGCCTGCCGACTGTGATGTGGACTTGTGGACGCGCCTCCGACAGGATCTCGACGACGCATTTCGTTGTAGCTCATCCCCGACCCTCCCACGCGCTCCGCTGCGTCGGCCCAGCGCGTCATGGTGGGATTGTCCGAGAGTACCTGCAACGCAGGGTACTGTACAGTAACCGTGCCAGTAAATTTCAAGCAGAGAATTCCTTGCAATTACTATTAATGCTCAACTTTCTAACAGTGCAAAATTACAGTTGAATACTCGATTATATTAAAGCGAAGTCGCAATCTACCTACAGGAATTTACTCTACAAAATAGAATAATTTCGTCGTCTCATATATCGTGTCTTGTAAAAAATATAACAAACTGTCTTTCCGAGACGGGAAGTCATTTAAGAAACTGAGATAAATAAGTAGGTGCTTCTCAAGCACTAGAGTTGATCATTACCTAGAGTGGGATCGAGAAAACTTATGTGTAGATAAAACTGAAAACGATCGATCTAGTGATCACTCAAACTAAGCAGAAAATGCGAGGTCACACTCGAGTTCAACAACCAGCATTGCTGACAGCAGTGCAGCCTAAGGAATATCCCTAGGCGAGAAAAAACTGAGTGCGCAAAAACACTTGTAGCAGTCAGAACCAAACGTTAAAACGCACAAAATAAACGCTCGCGTAGCACAAAACAAACACCAGAAGCACACACAAAACAAAGACTCCATCGACTAGTCACCTGGACGGAACATCTGTTGGCGTCACGAGCGAAGCGCGAGAAGGCGGTGCCGGTAGCCGAGTGGTGGGATGAAGCAGACGACGACGCTGACGAGGACGGGTTCTTCTCCTCCCCAGACCCCTCCCCACGCTCCTCCCCAGGGTACACGAACACTCTCTCGTGGGGGTCATGGGGCTAGAAAAGTTACCAAAAAATACAATGATAATTTATTTTAGAATTAGAACAGAAACATGATTTCCAAACGACGTACCTCCTGGTTATATTTTTTTAAAATTTTTTTGTACATCTACGAATAGAAAACCCTTCCTGGATATTCTTCG
Source organism: Morinoia aosen (assembly GCA_030386875.1). Classification (NCBI taxonomy): domain Eukaryota; kingdom Metazoa; phylum Arthropoda; class Malacostraca; order Amphipoda; family Talitridae; genus Morinoia; species Morinoia aosen. Next base: position 13,057,074 of record CM059567.1, on the reverse strand, counting down.
CCATCACTGGAACAACAACGTCACCAGCATACGTGTTAAATAGTCAACATTTTGCCTGGGTACTTATTTTATAATAATGATCTAAGTAATACAATCTTTTCGATTACGTAAATTAGCGTCAACTACCTCCATTGGTAGCATAAAAAAAAATTGGGAGTTCAATTTAAAAGCCGCGCTTTGCCTTCAATATAGCATCTAAATCAAATAACAGTGACATATCCGTCATACAAACAACTGATAAATAAATGACAAGTTTGAGGTACACGGCCGTCCTACTCTGTCATCTAGGGGAGCAATTCACAAACGAAATTGTTATGAAAGGAAAACTAAATAAGTATTTACACATAGACACTACAAATAAAGTTATACAGCGTTCAACCAGGGTAACTTGACAGAAAAAAATTGGCAACTATGGCTGATGCCGATCCGAAAATCGACCACGGCTAACCACTGTCAAATACAGCCTTTAGTGTGACATCCGTATAAGAAGGAGATTGATTTCCTCGGTGATAGCGACAACAAAACAGAAAGGTAGAGGAGTCACTGATGGGTAAGAGTACACTTCCCACTCACTGCAACCTTCCAAAGTAAAGTTTCATACCCCAGTCGCAGAGGATGAATGCAGCCTCACCTTGAGGGGGGTGGAACTAGGGGGAGTGTCGGCGTCGTTGTCGATCACAGGGGCGGCGGACCAGCGTTTGTTGTGCACCCCCTTCTTGGCCACTCCCACCACCGTATGGGAGGCCGATGTTGGGGACGGACCCCCGCCACCGGTGGGGTCCAGCGGGATGGGAGAGAGTCTGTTGAGAGTGGGCTCGCTGCCCCTCCTCACGTGCAGGGGAGGGGGCGTGTTGTTCAGCTCCTCCCCAGTCACCTCGATGTCCGTGGTGTTCAGGCCGCTTCCGTAATCGCGCTCTGCAACCTGGCGAGACGAGGGGGTCAAATGAGTAAGGAACAAGAGAGCGAATGTTTCTTAAGAATCAACATATACATCGCAATATTTCAAAAATGATCTTGCTGGAACTGAAAACGTCAGTAACCATGAACTCTATCATCTTACCCAAATTCCGACGGTAGTTATATGGAAGACTCAAAATGGAAACATTTCCCTCCTATTCAAGGTAGTTGGATGCAAACAAGTTTAGCAGTTCTGAAGTTTAGAGCGAATTATAAGAACTCATAAGCCCTAAGGAAGGTGAAGACGATTAGAAAAAGTATTTGGAAACAGAATAATCAGAGAAATTGCTACATTCTTAACTGAAGAGTTAAGGGCTAAATGAAGGCGCTAAATAAGCTACGTATTTCTTATTTTTATAACATATTGCCAGAATAGATTTTTTTAACCGACGCAGACATCAAAATCATACAGCAACACTTGAGCCCACCCTCACGGCAGAACAATGTCATCAAAATACGAAGTTGGTTCTTCGTAAGGACAGGTTGGCGTCCATGGGTAATTTCAAATAAGACGCCAACATCATTGCACAGGACTGGTGCAGCCATGTGCACTTGTTAGAAGTGAGCAATTTGAAAGAAAATATTCTTCAAATATGCCGAACTCCTCGCCGAACTTATCAAATCTGCCGAACTCCACTGGATGATAAGTTATTGAAAGAACTCAACAAGTCGATGCGTCTCTCGTAAACAAAAAATAATCAAAATTATCCGAGAAAAGATTTTAACAATAAGGAAAAGAATCACAGCAAATTTAAATTGAGGCACAAGCTTCATCATACAACAGAACCAGACCTGGAATATGTCAGGAGTGTGGCTCCTGGAGTGCGCGGTGGAGTGGATGGTGTCGCTCCTGGGGGGATGGAGAGCAGCCAGGGTCCCAGCAGGCGCGTCCCCCTTGCGGGGCCCGTGCTCCGTGTACACGGCTATGATCTGGTCTCGGTCGTCCACCACGTCACACAGCCGGTCGTCCAGGTCCAATATGCCGCCGTCAAGCTGCCGGAGGTTGGCGATGGTCACCCAATTGCCAGTGGTCTGTAGGGCAAAAAAATCGGGGATTAATTTCACTGCAATGATACAGTTTTAATGCACTCAAGCCCAGGTAGCTAAGATTTGAGATATCGTCAGATATCGCCGAGATTTTACTATAAAAATTCAAGTCTAACTTGAGGTCTTCAGTTATTAATTTAAAATTCCTCAGACCCTGCTATGTAAAAAGAAGTCGGTAGCTCCTCAGTTCACACACGTATACGTAAAAATCTAAATCCAGGCGTACATCTAACATTTTAAACATAGTTGTCTGGTGTCAGTAACTCAGTTGTTATGAAGTTTGTGCGGACAATGGTGTATCAAGGAATATTACAGACACCAATCAAGACATTCTGCTGGGTTACGTTTAGGACGTGACAGGAAAAAATTCTTTGTTCGTCATGACGGCAATATTAATTGTTCGTCATGACGGCTGCATGAGCTCGAGCAAAGTCAATCAACTTGGACGACTCCATCTCACATGAAAGAGTAACCTTTAGTTACTTTACTAAGCCTCAACATGCGATTTCGTTATCATCGGGATAGAAAAAGTCACGCTAAATATAGTTTTCCAAGAAATAATGTCAATTCAGGGCAAGAATAGTTTTGGCTTCCTCACACATTAAAGAAAAACACCTCTCAGAGATGAGCGTTGAGTGTGTTGCTATCATACCTCAGAGCTCAAACGTCAGCAAAAGGCCGAGCGAAGAAGGCACAACAGTCTGCAACATTTCCTTGTTCAAAACTGATAGAAGCAAAATTTATACTTCTCGAGATTGATTTTTTTATCGATATTCTAACATCGGTTTTCAGCTTACCATAAATTCATCACAGATTAATCCATTTTCGTTAGCATTCGTTTAATTTGAACCTTTTATGGTTTTAGTTATGCAGATATCAATACATTTGTATTAATAAATAAAAGTACTATCGAGTGGGACATCATTGGAAAGCAAGAGCTTTCTTTCACATAATTAACGCAAGCCGTGTTTCTTGTATGTCTTCAATCAACAAATTCACATACATCAGACCAAGAACAGGGACATAGATATTTGCTTACATTATATTTTAGTTGTGCATCGAAAATGCGACATTAAACAGGAAACAAAGTACACGCCTTAGCCCACATGCAGAAATTCTCAACGCAACATTGTTACCTGCGAGAAAGAAGCGGGCAGCGACATGCCTTTTTCTTTCCGTCGTAAGTTGTAAGTTTGCGAACGACTTCGACAGAATATTTTGGAAAGCTTGTTCGCCACTCCGACAACATCGGAGTACTGAACCTTCAAAGTCTGGTGGCAACTACCATCTGCGCTTGTTAATTTGCTCTTCAAAGTCGATGATTTCCCATTGGTAAACGAAAACTTCTCCTTCGATCCACCGAACAACTTTTCTTTCGACGAGAACAAGCTCTCTTTGGAACCGCTAAATAGCTTTTCTTTGGATGAAAATAATTTCTCTTTTGAGGCAGCTATTTTTTCCTTGGAGTAGAAAAGTTTCTCTTTGGATGCCGATAGCCGTGACGTGAGTGTGTCTTTCGAAGTCCGGCGGACGGAGACAAATTGCCGCACAGCTTCACCGTTGATGGTCATTTCCACTTCAGACACAGATTTCCGGGCCTGTTTATCAATTTTTTTCGAGCTAAGGGCACCATTTCGCCGTGCAGGTAATGTCATAGAAGTTCCAGATTCAACAGGCACTTCCAACGATATTCCAGTAACTCCCGGTAAATCCAACTGAGAACTAGACTTCATAGGAACTTTCAAGGGTGGGATATCCGAACCGACTACCACCTGTAAGGAAGTCCCGGTTTGTTCAGTTCCTACGGCGAGCTTAGTAACTTCTTCACTGAACACGTCAGGCTCACCTACATGTCGAGAGGCAGGAGATGCAGCAACACCGATCTCCAGCTCAGCATCTTTCGCTTCATAGCCACTATCCCCAGAGTCATCTTTGTTGCACGCGGATAGTATGTCAGTACTCACTCGTACGCAGTCATCTTCTTCCACAATGCATGTTTTAGATACAAATTTTCTATTATTTGCACTACCTTCACTAACGCTTGTGGATTTTACTAAGCCTCCGTGACTGACAGAGCGACCATTAACCGTGACGACGGCATGGGAGTTCGTCAACGACATAGTTGGAGTCGTTGAGGCCGTAGGTGAGCTACCGTCGCCATGGACTTCCGCTAGGTCTCCTTCCTCTGATGACTTGTTGGTTATCACGCAGGAATCTTGCCGCCTTACACCACAGCCAATGATATCATTGTTTTTCAAATTGTTCGCGTTGGTTTTCCGGGTATTTGCGTTATTGATGTTCTTGTCATTATGGTAGTTATTGTTATTGAGGCTTATGCTTTTTGGTTGCGGTTCGGAGTCAACAGTAGAGTGGGTGTAGCTCCGATCGCGCATTGCAACTGCCAACAGAGCACACTAGATGTATTCGCCGTTTTCACTTTATCGGCAAGTGCCTTCACCTCAAGGTTGAACAATGGTCTTTTAAATAAATAAAAATGTATTTTATCATGTACCTGAAAAATATAAAATACCAATAGTAATTACAGTGAGAAACTTCACAACGCGAGCGGATTACGTCAATACGAACCGAGAGAGCGATTAAGACTTAACCTGATTCGGACGGACTACAAAATAGAGTCTAGGATAGATCACAATTTCAATTGATTCTATGTTTAATTTAATTTAACTCAGCTAACTAACCGGAAGGTAAAACAACGAGCATAAGACAACTGCTTACCTCAATAGAATGAAATGAAAAATAATTGTAAACGCAGTTTAGCGAGATATTGATTTAGAATATTAAAAAACATGTTCGTGTCCCCAGCACACAAATAAGCGAGACACTTCAGAGCGCTATTAAACTTTAACAAAAAAAAAACAGTATAAGCAGTAACAGTCTAAACGTTGGTTCACATGCAATACTCGAGTAATTTCCTTTTAATATGGGATTGAATTTTCTATTTCTTCAAAGCAAAAGCAATATGTTGTGTTCCAGATGAAGCTGCTATGCGTGGGAACGCCAAGGCGCGCGCAGCGAACAACGTTGCAGCCGCCAGACAATGATCAGCAATTGCATTTACAACTGAGAGGGGCGTAAGTAACGGATTGTTCATCATCAAAGAATCTGCCCCGCACGGCAAGGCAGAAAAAAGTCGCATACAACAACAAACAATTCGGAAGAAGCACAATGCCACAAGAATAATGTTGCAGCCCCACACAGCCGCCACCGCCGGAATGTTGCAGCGGCGGGAGATGAGTGGCCGGGACAATGGGGCCGCAATCACAGTAATTGGGGCGGTGAAGTACGACGGCAGTGTCAGGTATCTGCTAGGTACGTTATCATTTGTCCATTATAATAACAACCGAATTATTGTCCTACTTTGAAGAGGCGTTGATGTATACTAAAAGGCTGTGAATAATGATGTGTCTACATTACAAATGTGTCAGCGTCTTGAATGGAACAAAATAAAATATAAATATAAATAAAAGAATAAAATAAAAACAGTGAAATCAATTAAACTAGAACATGGTAATTAAATTGATGACCGTGAAATTAATTGAGCCAGTAAGTTTGATGAGTTTACCGATATTGCAAGCTACTTTATTTGGATAATAAAAATAATAATTATAGGGTTTAATTAATGGATACACTACGTGGAAACATCAGTTTTCTCGAGATCTATCAGTGAAAAAATTGAAAACGCTTTTAACATCAAACTGATTTTTGTAAAGGTAATACTTGAAGTGAGCCTTGCGCATCATGTAGAGGGCACGAAATGCAGGTTGAATGCTCAACAGAAGTGCACTCTATGCCATGGTCTGAATTGAGTTCAAGGAAGAGACGCACATTAAATATTTTGAAGGAAAGTGTATTTTCAAATAACTCTTCAATTTCTCTTTCAAGAGCCATTTAGTTAAATTTCTAACGTTATACTTCGATCTGTGAACATGTACGTAGAAATCGCACACGTACATATAACTTTTATACGCACACAAATGGAATAAATTTGGGTGCCCTATATAAAATCAACCGCCTATATCTCAGAAATGTGCCAAAAAAGGAAACCTATGCGTGTATTAATTTTGGTGTGTATCCAAAAATATGACCGTTAGACTCTTAACTCCACTCCAACGAATTCTATTTCAAAACATGACAATAAAGTGTCAATATTTCGACCTTATTCCGCTTAAGAATGCTTTTTAGAGCATTTACTTGGTTAGATAACTTTATTCATGAGCAGAAGTTAACGAATGTGTAAAGGTAGCCAATTCCTTAAGCATTAACATCAAGGATGCAGGGGAGGAGATTATTGTAATCAGCAAACATGGCGCAACTGACTTCAACAACGAAAGTTCACTATTGAAGAAATGACGAAAATTGGATCCATCGTCGGGACTCACAGGAAATTCTTCGTGGAATACCGATTCAAACCTAACAAAATAACGATTCGAAGTAACTTCTAAAAGTGGCAATCCCAGTTTATTCTGAGGAACATTAATAAACGAAGATCAGGAAAAGAAGTTTCTGAACGCACAACGGAAAATGTTGAAAGACTGAGAACTCTGTGTAATCCAAGATGAAGACATGAATAGGTCCAGCAAAGAAAAGAAAAATGAAATATTAACTCTTCCTGTTTCTAATAATACCAATTTTATTTCCCTATCCTCTTCGTAAAAAAGGTTATAGCAATTTAAAAGGTAAACACTTTTAGCAGCCCTCGGTATTATCATAATTAAAGAGTGTGTCCGGTTCTCTCATCCACCGCTAGCGAGGGAAGAAACACAAATTGTAAGGGAGAAATTAGAGGATATTTCAGTGGGGACTCCTGCCGCCTGAGTACATTTCGCAAAAGAAGTATTTCAATTCCAAATACTAAAACGTAAGTCAAAAAATACAATATAATGAAGGTAAATGAAAATTCAGTAAAACTGAATAACACTAAAACAAGTGCAACAGACAACATTTTAAAGGTAGCCACGCACATACAAAAAAGAATCAATTGTTAGGGGTATAGTGAGACATATTTTTAATGAAATGAGGTCTCTATATGGATCTAAATTGAATAAAAGCTAGTAGACAAAAATACAAAGCAATGCAGGATCGGGCCAATACTGAGGGAGCGTGGGAGCTCAGCGTGTTCGCTGTACCTCACAAAAACACGACACAAAGAACACTGGTACCCCAAGGTTCCCTACTGTGTCCTCCAAACAGAAACCCGCGCCACTTACGTGCGTAATTGGTCTTCAACCTCAGAGGTTAATGTGTATTGAACTGAGGCCGGCGGAAGATGCCATTCTTCAGTTTACAATAATAAATACAATAATAAATAATCAATACGTTTCATGCTCGTTTCAAGAAGGTATACCCTTACATCACCGAAAACCATGCTCTCAAAAGCTTACACGTACAATCTGACACTCGTAAATATGAAAAATTTCACTGGGAACGGGACAAAATATGAACAGCACACACTTTCCAGTATTATGTTTAAAAAAAACTTTTAAACCGAGTATCCACTCAGAATTCAAATTTATCGCTCTTTATATCGAAGATTTATGTTTACTGACGATAATTTCTTTTTCAAATCCTAAGTCCGTATTTGTAAAGTGCTCTTTGATTCGTGAACTCGCCGAGTTTCATGAAAATCAAACAGTTTAATATATTTATATCACAGGCGCTACGGTCACCAAAACAACCCAAGCTATTCAGATTTTCGTGAGTGACCACAGACGATGATAGAATTTGATAAGGCAAGCTACCTAGTTAAGAAAATAATTTCAGCAGTACTTCAGATTTCGCTGAAAGAAACCAATGAGTACTGAAACGTTGTGCTGATAATTACCAGGCAACTAATCCTTAAATAACGACTGAGTTGAGTTATCTGACTGTCCTACTCTCATCGAACTTCTTTGCTGAAAGCTGAATTAAGTCGAATAGCATAACAAGCCCCAAAAATCTTTTGCTTTCTCGAAAAAACTATTCAGACGTTGTTGGGATAGAAAATACAAGGGCTAGAAGTATACCAGTGGAAGCAGGTAATCTTTTTTGATGAGTCCACCTTCTCTTTATCACACATGCTGTGAGAAGAGTTGAGTGGAGGCAGGCCAGAAGTATTTTATACTGACTGCCTCCCATTTTTCCAGTGAGAAGCAAAATGCTAACGTGATAATAGCTTGGGGAACCGTATTTTAGAAATCCATTGGTTCAATCGACGCTCTGAATGTTTGGATCACAAGGAATGATTTTCCTAAGAATTTCGGAAGATCCATTTCACCCAATGGTTCAGACATTATTCCCTGAAGATGTTTAGCAAAAAACAATGCTCCGACTACATGGCGGATGCGGTTCAGAATTGGCCGGAATACGTAGAAGCGAAGTACAGTATAATTTTATGAACTGGACTCCAGAAGCCCACGATCTTACTTGAATATTTGTGACGCATTTTGGAGCGACGAGTTCAAAGCTCCTATCCGTCACGGTCGTTTCTGAACGAGTTTCAGTAGGTTTTGGGGAGAAAAGGCTCTAAATTCCTTCTAGTGAATTGAAAAGGCGTTCAAATCAATTTGTAGTTGTATCAGACTCGTTCGTATGTGCGAACAGCTGCGAGAGTGGTCACCTCCGTATTAGTATATATTCTATGAATTTAAAATTTATTCCTATTATTTTGTCCAATTCCGAACGGATAGTGTCAGCAGACAATAAGTCATTAATTGTTGTCAACAAGTTATCTCGGAAACAAATTCAAACGAAAATATTTCATGGATGCAAAACGCAGAGGAGCACATTTTGCAAACAGATCATTTACAAGTGTACTACGATCTCTGAGTTATAGAAGCTCAGCTCCTAATGCCACGTCCATGGGCTAACTTCAAACAAACGACTTAGAAAAAATCGACTCCGAGAATTCGTCACGGTCTTACTATAAACAAGACCAAAAAATGCTAAAAAAGCACCCCAGGTTGATCAGAACAGACGACTATAATTTGGACAACTACTAAGCTCCAGACTGATCTACGTAAAATTAAAATAAAAAATTCACAATTATGAGAAAGTACGAAAGAAGAAATGCGAAAAATGCTGCAAGCAAAACAGCGCAAGCAAGTAGGTCTCACTATGAAAAGCAAGAAAAGACTAAGGACCGACGGGACTGGCAACATGGCCATAAATAAGGGAAGAGACAGAACTGCAGACAGCCGCCCCACGGCAAACCAGTCTCGCAACTCAGAGCGTTGACTCCGAGGCCTGCAGCAGACGACGACCTCAGGAGCTACGCAGCACTGCGCAGGCGCGGCTTCTTGGATTTGCTGTGCATTTGAGCGCACCGAAAGTGTCGGAATACGACCACGGTATGCTTGATCAGCGTAATTCTGGCAGTGATATTACTAGCGACTGCAAGCATGAGCTGAAAGTGCTACTCTCATGATCCAGAACGACTCCGGCTCAAGTTATCAATGTTATCACCGCCATGAAACTGGTTACGGTTATCATGGCGCAAGTACTGCGGGATTGCCAACCAAACTCTAGGACAGTGTTCTGGAAATCACCCTCATTCAGGAAAGCAAAATTTAAACGGTAATATATAAACACTACCCTATGTTACTAAGATGTATTCAATGATAGTTAATAATACAATCTACGCACAGAGTTTGAAGCTTTCTCTAATTTCAAACTGAAATGATAAACCTAATTTACGAACCAAATCATCAACGACAGAACCTAATGATTGCAAGAATAGCACCAGTAGCAATATGAAAAGGAGCAGCAGTAGTAGCAGCAGCAACACGAATGAACGCACAAACACCAATAATATAAACATATGCAGCCAGACGACCATCAGCACCAGAAGCTATGCACACACGCACACTCACACTCACACACAAAAAAAAAACAAGGAAAAATATGCCAGAAGCAGCATAAAGTCCCAGAAGCAGTGCAGCAGTAAACAGCACTAGTACTAATAAAAGCGCCAACACCACCAGCACGCAAGCTACATGTCAGTAACACGTTCCAACAAAACGTACACAGGAAAGCGCCTCGACAGCGTGTCGCCGCCATGACACGTAGCTTGTCGGTGACTTCGCCCGCAGACACGACGTCGACGGGAAACTTGGCTGAGAGAAAATTACAGAGCTAATTGTGGGGTTTGAGGGTGCGGAAGAGTCGAGCTGAGGGGGAGGATTTTTGCGATCAGGGAGACTTGGAAAGCTAAATTTTGGTGGAAGGTTCATGACCAGACAGGACTGAAAAGAGGCAGGTACTCGTATTAAGAAAGCATGGCAGACGTTAAAACTCCAAGCTTCAAATTTCATCCTAGTGAACAAACAAGCCGTGTGATGAACTTTTCAACTCATGCATAAACTCAAAAAACCGTGAAATAAAAAGAACCATTCGTCTGCATACACCTAAAATGTTGAGAGAAATCCATAAAATATAATGACTTATAACACTCGCAGATTACGTAACATGCGGCGACTGGGAAATTTGTTGCGTTCTTTAACGCTGAAATATAATGAATAGAACCTTCCCTCCACACATGACCCTTTGAACGATTAACATTCCAGACGCGAGACCATTAATAAATGACTGAAGAAAGGAAGGAAACCACAAGAAAAGTGTTGACAGCGCAGTATTTGGAACACAAAGCCGCGGCTCACTGCAGTTAAGCGAGTCCTGAACTGGAGTCTGCAACGACAATGCAACTCGAGGGGAAGTCAAAACGCGCTAAACGGTTATACGGGAAACCTGTTCTGCTTCTCCAAACAATGAAGCGTTTCGCAGAAAGGAAGCCTTCACGTGGATTCCGAGTAATAGTTAACAAAAATCGCATGTCTTCGAAGAAGAGCCATTTAGCGTACTGGGAAGGATAGGAAAAATGAAAATGGTTTGCACAACGTGCGCAACCTAGCTTGAAAACCATGTTAACACATAGAAGTACACAAAAAGCTCTCCCTTGCTTTACTGCCCGAAATATTGAATACGGAAAACTTGTTGTGAAAAGAACGGCTCTCAAAGAAGTGTATTACCTTCTGAAATTGAATTTAAAAAAGTGAAAAACAGTTGAATTTGAAAACTAATTCAACTACTAGACAAAAAACGAGAAAATTAGGATAAGAACGGGAAAAGAACTGAAGAAACTTCAAGCGAATCCAACCTTCTGAAAGCCACCTACCTTCTAGTTTGCATTGACACAAACTTTTTTTGCCTTCAAATAACTACACATCCTCCTCGGGTTGAACAATTCCCACCATGATTCTTATTAAGATTAAGCTCTCAACGTCAACAAACCATACTTTTGCAACCGAAACTGAATCACCCACGCAAGTGCTCTGACGTTACAATCACCATGAAGAAGAACGGCAAGTACTGAACAGCAGTTTACGTTTTCTGCAAGTTTGAGCTAAGCGTGAACACTCAAGTGACCTCGCCGTAAAAAAATCAGAACACAATACCTGCAACCAAATTTCATGCTGTGCAATCCATGAGTAATGTTCTAGTCTCTAAGCAAACTCAATGGAAATCCTTTCAGGGAGATAAAACGACATGGCGTTTCAGAACAAGAGGTACAAAATAGTACACCAAACAGAAAATGGTCATACGAACACTTTTTCTTCTATGAAATTTCCCGAAAAAAATCGGGTTTTTGAGATATTAGCTGTTAATTGTATTCATGAGAATAAGCGCTTTAATGGGAAAAATGTGAGCTCCTGAGCTCGAGGTTAGGAAGGCCTTCCTTTTGTTTTTACACCATCTTTCCCCGTTCACTTCTGTCCTGTTTCGCAGCACCTATGACTTCAAAAACTCCCTTTCCAATATGCTGTTACTATGCGCAGGTGATCTTGTGTCGAAACATCTGGTACATAGATTACCCGTTCCCTTAATTCCGTACTAATAAGCGTTTTCCTCCTTCCTCTCTTTGGAACACCTTTGGTTTGGTTAACCCTTTGGGTACTATAATTCAAATGGTTTAGGTAAACACTTCCAGGGGAAAAAGTTGTCATTACCCTGAATTGTCAGTGAAATTGTCCTTGTTTGAGTGCTTTTACCTTACATTTTAACTTAAAAATTTGGAATCTTTGAAGCTCTATGCTTGGCGACACAAATTTTCGACGTTGATAATAAAGTTTTTCAATTTACGAAGAAATTATTCGTAAGTTTTTGCCCGAATTTATCAAAAATAAACGAAGTTCAGAAAAAACTTGCTCAAGTTAAATAAAAAGGTTATTGAATATGTTGCACGGACCCTGTAGCATGAACTTAGAGGTAACCAATGGTAATTTACGTGTGCAGGCTTATGGAATGTCTAAAACTAGTTTCATGACTGCTTGTAATTTCCTTAATTTTGTTATTCACTCCAAAATATTCCCTCACTAGTTAAATTACTTTAAAATTTGCTTAGATGCCCTAAACTGGAAGCACTAGCCATCTTGGCACTGGAGTAGCCGTCAGTACCCAAAGGGTTAAGGAGGCTGGAACCAACTTACTCAAGTCAAGTTAGTCCAAGTCAATAGGAACACATCAGTGCAAAATTTTGTAGACGAACGTTCAGTAAGTTAATTAAAAATGAAGAACAGAAATAATAAATAGTTTGAAAAACGTGTTTTCCTACACTCTGGTGAGCAACAATAAAAGTTTGAAAATCTATAAAACTTTAATAAAATGAAAAATGTTTCATTTAAAAATATTCAAATTCGTATAATAATACAATTTAAATAAGACTGAAATTTTACTCGATGTGAAATAAGGAATAAATATGTAGCTGTAAATAAAAGTTTTTACACCAGTGAAAAAAAGGAAATAAAATTTTAAGGTACATTTCATATTCTTTGGATATAAAGAGAAAATATAATTCGCTCATAAGACACAAATAAAAAGGTATTCACGAGCAATTCGTACGTTAACCAACGTGCATTGAAAGAAGTTTCAAAGGAATGGCCCACAAACAGGCAGCTTGTGTATGAAATAGCAACATACCAAATCTGCAAGCAATCTGAAAAGCAAACACCTCATTTGTTTGCTTTGAATGACGCGACTACGCAACTCACGCGAGAAGAACACAAATTCCGGCATATTGCGACCAAGTTCCTGGAATACACAAACAACGTCTTACAAGTTCCTTCAGACTGTTGGAAGGGCGCACACTCACACAAAAAAGCAACTCGGAAACAGAATTTAGCAGCAATGCGAGCAAGCAAGTCTCTCACAAGAGTCTCGTTGCATCATACATTCATCCTTTCATTCACAGGCAACCGCACATTTACGCTGCTGCGGGTCTTCCTGGTCGACACACAAATGTTCGGCACCGAAGCATGTTAAATTGGAGAACCGCGTGAGGCGGCGCAAAGAGCTCCTATTGAGGCGCTTGGAAATTAATGCACCAATGAGGTCGTAGCACAGATACACACCTGCATTTAAGCGGGATCGAACAGAGCTTGAGGTGTGTACTCAAGGGCTATTGATGGAACCCTTTCTCCGCACGCATAGCAGCCTTTATTTTTCAAGTGCGCGTTTTAGATCATTGCAAGCAAAGAAACTTGCTTGCATTGGTCGGAATTCTTTCGCAGAGACGGCTGCGGTGCGCCGCTGCGTGTGTGCCGACGCTGCTGAAGCGCAAAGGAATTCAGGCATTGCAGATATCACTGCATAGCTCGCAGCGAATGTCCAACGTTTAACGGGTAATCGTAGTATCCACGTTGTATTTTTGCGTGTCGACAGTCAGTCAAGTCTATGACTATTTTTACAAAAAAATTGCGTTTAAATAAATTTTGAAGGTTTTAAAGCATCTTCTCAAGTAATCCACAATTTTATGAAACGAAAATTTCAATTCAAATTTAGTTTTTACTTGTGAGCGAATGACACTAGGAGACAAAAAAAGTGTACGTTGAGTAAAGTAAAAAGTGATGCCAGAGAACTAAAAGTTATGTCCTAGCTACGTTGACTAACGCCTTACTCCGTCCGTGAAAACAATCATACCAATATCGTCGAAAAAAATAAAGAAGGAAATAAAGAACTTTTTAAATGAAAAATTAATATAATAAGTAACTCCATGTAACATTTCGATGTTACAGCAAAACATGCATTCAATGTGGGGTAAAATACAATGAAGCGAGTTATTTCCCTCGCAAAGTTGCCGCCATAACTTAAAAAAGTAAAAATATTGAAAAAGGAATTAAATAGTGTCCGCATGAAACTTTTAGAATTATTCCCAAAAATGCTCTCCATTGTTTAGAAAAACAGAAACAAACATGTACAAAGCAACGAGACCTAACACCCTCACGTTAATCAACAGTGCTCGGGAAGTTAACTGGGGCACCAAGTTTACGACAAGAAACACTCACAATTTTAATGTAGACAATACTTCTACTCAAAACGTTCCTCCAATATACAAATTACGCACGATGCCCTGTCTCTCACACGACGTGCACTGAAGTATCGTGATACAACGAGGTACAAGTTCAGTGCAAGAACAAGAGCTATACCAAGCCGCGGACGAAAAGCTCCCTCTTTAACAGAAATACTGTCACACCGAGTCAGAAAATCTGTGTTAGTGGGATAGCTACAGTTTGCATTTCTCGCAATCACCACCTTTAGTTTAGCCCTGTACCTATGGTCTTTCCTCTCCTCTCAGTGCACAAAAAACGCACGACGCTCTCGCCTCGCACAGATCGGTGCCGCTCGAGCGGAACTTGAAGGTAAAAAATAATTTCCAGCTACCAGCGGCAGCAAAACTTTCTTGGGAGACGGTGAGAGCGGTGTAGCTGAGCCCCGAGTCTCTTACGCCCCAAAGCTGCAGACTCCGAGCAATAATAGCTCAGGAAATAGACCAAGCGAGCGACAGCTAGGCATCGAGATACATTGCCTGTTGGAGTCTGAAGCAACCAGCGAACGGGAATCGAGAAAATTAAGTAAGAACTAAGCTGCACCTGAGATCGCTCCCCACGCTGTGTCGCACCGGTCTCGAGTTAGACAATCAGAATGTGAGAAAAAAATGTAAAAAAATCCATATGATTTTATACAATAAAAAAATACATGAAATCAATGAAGCGTAAAAAGTACTACAAAAATAGCGTTCACAGATTACATTTCCAAGTACAGCATTGCGCAAGAAAAAGTCGATGTCTCAGAAATTGAATACAAGTAGCTCTAAATGTGAAGAAAAGAGCTCACAATTTTACGTGGATGTCTTACAATAACTCGCGTGTTAATATGATGAACGAACACTTAACCCTTTAACGCCCCAGAGGACACCAGTGTCCTCTTTCAAAATTCCCCTTCAATATATTTTATTTCTTATTCAATTAGTTCCCTAATGTGTTCTTTGAAGTTCTCTGCCGAGTGGCAGTTCTTATCCCATCCTGATATCGGTGACTGCCAGATGCCAGCGCCAGTTTAGTGACGGTGGTTGTGTTAACGGTAATATGAGTACAAAAATTCGGACGTTAAAGGGTTAAAAGGTCCGGATATTTCTCCTGTACACGGCAGTAGGTCAGGAAATGCAAGCGAGACCATGCAGGCGCCGTAGACGATTCTGACGTCAACGCACCAGACCTGAACTATTTTGCCGTGGTAAATCACTGGCTAGTTAATTCTTTTCAGACACACTACACCAGATAACCTTTTTCGTAGTAATTTAGCTGGAATAAGTAATACATTTGATTTCATCGTTAAATTCGAAGGAAAGTGTTCACGTTGATTGCTTTCATTCTGGACACGAAGAGCAGGAAAGTATAATAAAGAATACAGAACTCTGAAAAACTGGCAGCAGAGGTAAATCCAAAACGTATCAGAGGAAATGGAAAACGAATGAAAAGTGTAAAGTGTAAACAAAATAGCAAACATAAAATTTCACCTAATTAATGCAAGAAAAGAAATGATAGGGGAAACAGAAGAGACGAAGAGGAACAACTGAGCATCACTCAGCAAAGAAGAACAATAAAAACAGCAAGACAAAAAGAAGTGATACAAAAAAGGCAGAGTGAGCAACAGTTCAGCACGCATTTGACAGCGCTCAACTTCGCTGTGTTTGAAAGACCGCGAAGCAAAATCCTTCTCCGTTAGTTTACTTGCCAGCAACACGCTGGGTGGGGAACCCAGCATTAGACGTGAATTAAGTTTCGATACGAAATCTAAATTTTTTTTCTGAATAAAACGTGGTTCTCAACGGTTGTAGTAACTCGGAAAAATTAGAGGAGACTCCTGGTTCGGAATACAACAATGAATGAGTGGC
This sequence comes from Morinoia aosen, assembly GCA_030386875.1. NCBI lineage: Eukaryota > Metazoa > Arthropoda > Malacostraca > Amphipoda > Talitridae > Morinoia > Morinoia aosen. Next base: position 13,040,846 of record CM059567.1, on the reverse strand, counting down.
TCAATCAACATGAATTCTAGTTTTAATTGAATCAAGATAAAAACATTTTTTCGTAATTGAAATCGAGATAAGCAAGATTAAAAATTTAGCGAGAGATTCAACATAGCTGCAATACAAAAATAGCCGCTGCGAATACTTCTCCTCCAAAAAGATATAATTTCTCGCAAAAAACTTGCAGCTGCCAACTTCACAAATTCAAAAAAGTGTGAATGGACATTGAATTAGCAGTTACCAGCGTTATTGCAGGCACTACAAAATTCAACCGCAGCACAGCTTAAATAAAAGAAAAAATGCAGCAACAAAATAAACACGATGAATGGAAGAGCAGCGTGTAACGAACTGATGAGCATTGAGGGGTTGCAAGGAGAGAAGAAAGGGAGAAAATATGCTAAATGCGTGACAAGAAAGGAGAAAAGCAGGAGGAGGGTCGAGTAAAAGACGTAAAGGAGAAAGACGTACAAAAATCGGTTTTGTAAGCTCGTGTCCGATCACAAAAGGGGAAAAGCCTGCACAGCAGACGATAAAGGCAAGCTGAACAAGAAGAAACATGAAAGAATTTAAAGAAAAATCGTTGCATTACAAGAGAGCAAAGAGCAGACGTTCAACAACAATTCTTTCCGAGTAAAAGATCTTCAGTGAAAAGTAAGCAAGATAAGTAAATATAGGAACACAGAAATAACACACACACACACACACACACACACACACACACACACACACACACACACACACACACATGAAGTTGAACTTGACGTTTCAATCTCAGATTTAAAAAAATTAGTCGAAGCATGGAGATCGGATTACAGCAGAATTCAATTACCTTATGTCATCCCACAGAGGTTATATAAACGCCTTTCAGTAAATACACTTATATGACAGAGTTCTCTTGTATCCTGCGCCACAGAAACAAAGCTAAAACTTTTACAAGAACAAAACTGAATTGAGTGTATCGCTCAATTTCACAAGCCACAACTCTGAAATCACCCCAGTTGTGAACTTTTTGGACTACCGCTGACGAGGACGACGTCCAAAAGTACAAAAACTAACCCTAAAAATGCTTAGAAAAAATCCGGACACGCAGCCCGGATGAGGTGCGCACGCTGGCCGATCAGAAGCAGGACTCCGCAAAGCGAGTCCGTGGGAGGCAAGACGAGTTTTCTGGGTAGGTCAGTGCACTGCAAGCAGCCACCGAGCACTGCAAGCAGCCACCGAGCACTGCAAGCAGCCACCGAGCACTGCAAGCAGCCACCGAGCACTGCAAGCAGCCACCGAGCACTGCAAGCAGCCACCGAGCACTGCCAAGTAGCCACCGAGCACTGCAAGCAACCACCGAGCACTGCAAGCAACCACCGAGCACTGCAAGCAACCACCGAGCACTGCAAGCAACCACCGAGCACTGCAAGCAACCACCGAGCACTGCAAGCAACCACCGAGCACTGCAAGCAACCACCGAGCACTGCAAGCAACCACCGAGCACTGCAAGCAGCCACCGAGCACTGCAATCAGCCACCGAGCACTGCAAGCAGCCACCGAGCACTGCAAGTAGCCACCGAGCACTGCAAGTAGCCGCCGAGCACTGCAAGCAGCCGCCGAGCACTGCAAGCAGCCGCCGAGCACTGCAAGCAGCCGCCGAGCACTGCAAGCAGCCGCCGAGCACTGCAAGCAGCCACCGAGCACTGCAAGCAGCCACCGAGCACTGCAAGCAGCCACCGAGCACTGCAAGCAGCCACTGAGCACTGCAAGCAGCCACTGAGCACTGCAAGCAGCCACCGAGCACTGCAAGCAGCCACTGAGCACTACAAGTAGCCACCGAGCACTGCAAGCAGCCGCCGAGCAATGCAAGTAGCCACCGAGCACTGCAAGTAGCCACCGAGCACTTCAAGTAGCCACCGAGCACTGCAAGCAGCCACCGAGCACTGCAAGTAGCCACCGAGCACTTCAAGTAGCCACCGAGCACTGCAAGTAGCCACCGAGCACTTCAAGTAGCCACCGAGCACTGCAAGCAGCCACCGAGCACTGCAAGCAGCCACCGAGCACTTCAAGTAGCCACCGAGCACTGCAAGCAGCCACCGAGCACTGCAAGCAGCCACCGAGCACTTCAAGTAGCCACCGAGCACTGCAAGCAGCCACCGAGCACTGCAAGCAGCCACCGAGCACTGCAAGCAGCCACCGAGCACTGCAAGCAGCCACCGAGCACTGCAAGCAGCCACTGAGCACTACAAGTAGCCACCGAGCACTGCAAGCAGCCGCCGAGCAATGCAAGTAGCCACCGAGCACTGCAAGTAGCCACCGAGCACTTCAAGTAGCCACCGAGCACTGCAAGCAGCCACCTAGCACTGCAAGTATTCACAGTGCAGTGTAACAGCCAGCGGAGGACAAGCAAGCATTCTACTCGTACATACCTGACAGTCTCGACTAAATTTTCACAGTAGAGCTAACTAGAATGTGATACATGTTTCTCTGTATTTTCTACAAATTGTTGAGTTACTTTTCAAGTTTTTCTCTATATAAATTCTGATACCAAACGGAAAAGACTTTCAGCACCATGAAACGTATTTGGAAGTGCCCTAATTTGAGTTCAATTTCTGGCTAGGCAAATTCTTGCTCATTTTTAATCCCGAAATTTGACGCTTTGTACTTGCAGATCATTGGACTGCAAGAAGAAAATACTTCCCGAAGCTAAGAATAAACCTCCCTCAAATTATACTTCATGAGTCGAGTTCCAACCTCAGCTAATCAATGAACTAAAAAAATGATAATAATAATACTAAAAAACTTCGTTGAGTTACGCGAAATTTGTGAAACGCGTATTCGTAATCTTATGACTTGAATTCAAGTAGCGAAAATTTTTTACAATATCAAAAAATACAGTTTGCGAGTGCAACTAATTAACTATCCATACATTTGGGTATTTATTCAAACATTATTTCCTAATCGTTAAACAACTTCAAAAAGTCACCCCGAAGCGCAGGCACTGATCCAAGAAGCGAAGTTACTGTCAGCTGACAAAAAGTTAAATGAATTCTTACTTCAATGCTGTTAGTTTTATGGCGCGTATCCAGTCACTCTATTTAGAATCTAAAATGACAACAGAAACGAGTGGCTTATTCTTGGGTTGTCCCCAAGTCCCGTGCTGTCAGACAATAATCACGTAAATGCACAAACGAAAAAAAATTACAGACATCAATTTTCAAGCACAAGAACTATACATTCATGTTAACACAGTATCTCTTGTTAACAGTATCAGTATCTACTAGATAACGTTATTTTCTTGTTTTAACGTTTTAACTCATGTTAACGTTATTTTCTACCAGATAATGAGAAATTCAAACATTTCTAATAGAAATCGCTCCATCCGTTAAAAAAATGAGGCAATAATTTCATATCACTGTTGCAAAGTGAACGTGATTAAGTCATGACCATTATGAAGACACTGACTTCATAGTTTTGAAGAAATATAAAGAAAAATTTACAGTTTATAGACTACGGATAAATTGTTCAGATTGTCTTTGATCTCTTGGAAACTATCAGGTAATTATAACAAACACCAAAGATGATCACAAAAATCAAAAAGAAAAATTTGTACCAATGAATTTCAAGTGAAACACGGAAACAAAAGCTTTATACATCACAACAACCAGGAATACAAAGAGCGATTTTAAATTCCTGTAATTGTATATCCTAGATTTCTGCACGAGGTTGTATAAAATAAAAATTCTTCACAAGCCAGTAGTCAAGAGTTGCTTTAACTGAGGTCATCACACGAATGGAACTAATATCTAAAACAGTACAAGTATATTTCAAAGAAAAACATTCCATCATGTATGTACCTACAAAATATAACCCCGATGTTAGAGTACGAATCTATTTCCCAACAGAGAGGAAAACTTAAAGTGCATTAATTTCCTGGACAGCGGCCATGGATGCTATTTTTATGATGAACTATTGGTTCCATTGCACATCTGGAGCTCGACGACCAAATCAGAATGCTCTGCAGGGTTCAGCAGCCACTCTGATCTTATATCAAGAACATGAAATCGTGATGCCTGACGTCAAGACTTGCATTTGTAACTAGCAACGCAAGATCTCGAGCGTGCTTTAAACGCTCTACAAAATTGCAAACAACGAACACAGCGTGAAGGTCACATTATTACAAGTTAAAAACGAGCACAAGTGAGAATGCTTTCCTATAATGAGAAATTACCGTGGTTTTGTATGTGTGTTAGGACCGAGTGGGGTCATCGATATGTCTTCTACCAACCACCGCAACAAAAGGCAGAAATCACCATCAGATTATCATTCTCGAGACTTCTCATGACTCTTTTTGGTAATTTCAACCCTAGGACTTGAAATTATCGTCACGAAACACAACCTCTGTTCGATAAAAGGTCGACTTCTTAACTTAATGGAGTTAGTGAAGCACATCTGAACGTGTCTAACAGCACTAGTTGCACTTCCTAGTCTGGCTGCGCTGCTAGTGCTGTAGCGTTAACCTAATGCTCTGCCTCGTCTTCAGCCTCATGCATCACACTAGACGGTACCGATGCGTAATATTGTAGATTGCCTAGCGTAACGAAAATGAAATACTAACAATTCAACGAACAGTGTAAAATCGAATGCTTGCTTCATACTGAAATTAGTAAACTCAAATCATTCATATAACTTTCACAAAGCCAGCAATTATATCAGAGCTTATTTCTAGAAGTATACAACAAGTAAAGTTACCTAATTCAAAATATATTGAAGTCACATTCTTCTAATAACCCAAACACGACCAACTCTAAATAACTCCAAAGAATTAAATCCACTAAATCCACATATTGCACGTGGAAGTGATCAATTACGTACTCAATTGAAAGCTCATTAGGATGTACAACAAAACAAACCCGAACTATCAGCAGAAACTCAGTCAGTACCTGCAGAATTTATTAAGAAGACCCCACACTTGGCGTTAAAGAAAATGAACAGCCGTTTAGCCCGCCACCTCGTGGATGACAGGCGCAGCAGTCCAGTGCCCAACGCCTGAGCCCAAAACTGCAGTAATGGCGGGCAGAATCTTTGAGGTCTTTTCTCGTTAGTTGGTCCTGAGTGTCAACACCAGCAGTGCGTGAGAAGGATGCTCGAGTTTCCCGATCGCATATTTTTTAGCGAAAAAGGCTTCCGTTTTGGGTTACTTTCCACATAAGCAAGTTTTTCGTAATAACTACACGTATGAATTGAATTAAAACGAAGTATTATTTTTTACTTACATGTTTTGCTCCACAGAATATGAACATATAGGCGCACACATGTACTATGGAAGCATGTCCAACACGGCAAAATAATTATACGTGCCTAAGAGTCTTCATCAAGTTAGGAACACCGAATGAAGTCCCACAACGCAATGAAGTCTCGCCGAGACCAATGAAATTTGTAGTTGGTGATAAAATAATACAAACAGCACGGAAGTTTAAGAACGTACTTGAAATCACCCTGAGAAATGAGGTTAACAAAACTACCAGAAGGCACACAATCCCAATTAGAATACAATGCCGCTGTAGGACTTGGAGTGTCACGGATCCCTATTGTGGCCTCACTCGACGCAGCGACGCGCCACTCACTCCACACGGTGAGAGGCGCCACTCTGTGAGACACACCTCTCACAGAGGCACTTGTCTCACAAAGCTCTCCTCACAGCGAAACGCCACTCACTGACAAATACCACTCAGAGACACCACTCACAAGATATTATTAAAATGTCACCGCACGACCATCTAGATAATATAAAAGCACTGCTGAAAAGGACAAACCAGCTAAATGGACAACCGTGTCACTCTTCCCCAAGAATGCGATAACAAAGACATTACAGAGCGGGAAATGAGGATCAATCTATGGAGGAAACCTCCGAGAAAACTGGGGTGAGATCGCAACCCGAAGCTTGGACTATGCCACACTGCAGTCGGGTCAAGAGGGCCGTTTTTTGTCCAATTTACATTTTGCGCTTTTTTGTATACATCGCTGGCTCGGTGCGAAGGCGGAACATGAAGAATAAGACAAATGAAACAAACTATTTAGAGATAATGAATTCTACTAAGCATTAAGGGTAATCAATACAAATAATAAGAAAAATTGAATTAATTAACCACACAGAGTCCCGTAGACATTATGTTAACAACCCGAACTCTGTCCTCGAGCTTGTCACAAACAAGTCCGCGTTAGTACGGAGGCGCCCGCGCACGTATGGTGCCCGGGATGACAAATTCACGGCGCTCGCCTTTCACTGATGCAGGGCGGTCCTCCAAGAGGACCACATGCCTCTTCATAAGTGGCATGGAGACCCGTTACACCCGCTGCACAGTACCGGGCCCGTCACAAGATCGAGATCTACTAGTCTGTCGTCCTAAGGGGAATCGTGTACATGCACTTGTTTGGACAACGTTAGAAACGCAAGTTGAAGAGAAATTAGAACCTGGCTGCTGTCGAGTGATAGCCTCGAAGCTCCAAAATTAGCTACCATATGATAAGTCTGAAGAGACTTGAGCTCGATTAAGACTCGTTTAAATTCTAACTAATTCAGAGATTGGCTTTAGAGAATTAAATACCAAATTAAGGAAACCTTTTAAAAAATGAACGCTAACCTTTCGCATTTTGGTAGAGCATTTCTAGCAATAATACCACATGAAATAACAAGTAAATGTGACTGTAAAAATTGAAAATTTAATATTGTTAAACAGTTAGACTCATCAACAACTCTACGCTCGTTCAACAAACCAAGAATAAGACTAATTCTACCTACATTTCCCCTATAACTCAATTTGTCCCACAATGGTCTGATTCTTAAGGTGTCAAAGCTCTTTCTCCTGACTCACACTGAATGAATGTTCCTTGCAAGCCCCACGCGTACAATTTGAATAATTGATCAAAACAATCTTCAAGAAACAGGGCAATTTGTTTACACAAATATTCTATGGATCAATCAAAAGTTAAAAATTTTGTGTAACTTCTTGTACACATTGATCATAGCAGAGGTAATATAAGCGATGAAATACTCGTGACTTATTAATCTTCACTTATTGTGAAAATTCTCCAAGAACAAAGACTAAATGCATGAATCAGATTCTTCAACTGGGTCATCAGTAGCGTCATGGTTGTGGAAGAATAATCAATATTTAAAAACAAGCACAAATGCAACACTACACAGCAAGTGACACACAGAGCGATGGAGGCAACACGAGTAGAACACGGCACACGCACACACACGGAAAGGAATAAACGCACCAACCGACTAGCCCACCTTCACAGTGATGTCATCCATTGTTTTTTTCACAGTCCTCATCCCCCCCACCACAATGGCAGATGACTCTCACCTCGGGTACGGAGGCTGGCGGTATTCAGCACTTGTGTTGCTTCACATGAAAATTTTCCATGTAAAAGCGATATCTGAACCAAAAGCGAAAAGAGAACCCGCGCAGAAAAAATAGCATGATATAAATCATGAAACCTCAAAGTACAAGTGAAAATACTATCAAGCGTTAGCAGTGAAGGTCTAAAGACGCAGCATACGCCTTCCTTCTAAGATCTATTTGAACTTATTCAACTTCTATGGTAATCTTAAAGAACTGTTTGAAGTTCCCTTTTGCATTCTTTTTTCAACAGTGATTAGCAGGTAAGCAATAAGTTTATTCAAGGAACACTGACGATCAGCTAAACAATAATACAAACGATAAAAAACACAGAATACAGTAATTTTAAATTCTATATGACACTAGCTGATTTGCTGCGTGCGAAAGAGTGCAGCAAATAATGGCTTGGAAATCAATTATCGGCAGACCAGATGCTCACATCCATCCTCCATTATTTAAGGTACTATAATAAGAAAATCATCTTAATATGTTTATGAATAATTATTTTACGGCAACTTCCATTTTATCAAATTTTGAAAAGTGATTAGACCCCTGATTTATAGAATGTTAACTTATCAATGAGTAGCATTCGAGTGTAGATGCAAAAGTTGAACAGGAATTCAAACCTAAACTCCCGTTTAGTATCATTTTGAAACTATTTGATTTAAAAAATGAGCATCTAAATACTTCTTCTTGAGGAACTTGAGCCTGAACTCTACTCGCTCAATTACAGGAACAACTCTGGCACTGTTGCAGCATCTTCTGTAACGGACCATCAGACTTACTTTCGAGGCAGCTAACGACGGCGCGGTGCTAAATAAACTTCTCTTCTCTACTCGAGAGGAGTATAGGAACACTATTTCCCTCAATTGAGCCGTGAAAGCCCCAAGGTTCTTCGAAGGACACTGACTGTTAATCTGAAGAAATGTGAAATTCATTTTACTGAAACTTCTGTAACTGAAGTCATGCAAACATTGAGCTCAGAACAATAAGTACAATATGTCATCATTGTTTCGTATGCGACTGCTGAGGTCAACTCAAGTGAGGTAATGCTCGACACATTTACACAATTAAAAAACAATTAAAGAAGGCTCCAGTCAAAAACACGTGTTTTAAGGCCTGCAAAGCTATTGGCTTTCCGCAGGCGACTCTCGTACAGACGTAATGGCTTCGCTGCATTAACCGACGGCGGTCGGAACGTGAGGCGCATCAATTGGGGTCGTCACACTAACCAGTCAAGGATTCCGATAATGAGAGCTGCAATTTGATGAATAGATTCATTATAACGACGCATCATCTCCTCTTCTTAGCTCATCACCGTGCAACTCAACATCTCACCGTGGCTTACTGACTGTCTTATAACTCATTTACAACACTGAATTAATGAGGTAACCAACTGAGTGCTCTCCGTTCTGAAAGTATAAATGATACTTTGATATTTCGGCATTAATGTTATTTGAAAAAACTGCATTACCAGAATATTGAGTTCTTTTTTGAGCATAGATTTTCATCAATGGAGTTCAAAGGTAGGGAAAATTTTGATGGTAAAGAAAGACAGGCGTGAACTAAACAGTCACAGGTAAAAATGCGATAAAATATAGCGGTTCTAAAAACGGCAAATGCGGAATCTTAATAAAGTTTACTTCACGGAGAAATGTAAAAATATTTATAAATGAAACTCTGTTGATTGCCAGTAGAAAATCCGTACCAACAAAATAATTATTTCGGCAGCAAAACTAAATAAGCGACACGAGAGAGCCCTCCGTAGCAGGCAGGGGCGTGCGGGCCTGCACCTCAGGCACACGCCAGGAATTCGGGGCCAAAGTGACGTGAACGTACGGCACGTCAGGTCCTGCCGCATTCTATTGCACAGTCAACTTCAATTCCACAGCATTTTAGTAGATTTCAACAGAATTCAAATGGAAAACTGGTGATGAGACAAAAAGAAAACTAAGCTCGAAGTTCGCACAGATGGTTTCAGAAGCCCAGATCTGAGGTGCGCAGACCTTGGCAGGAGGAAAGCACAGCATCCGCACCTGTGCTCACCTCTCAACATAGCCGAGCATCGCTAAGTAACCGTTCATAAAAGTATTTTGTGAGGAAAATAAGATTGTGAACAGTTATATTCAATCGAAAAAAAATGATCTTCGAAAGTTATGCCAAACGCGAGACAAGACAAGGAACCGCACTTAATATTTGGAAACATGTTTCTACACTGTCCAACTAAAACGCAGTTAGAAGTAGAGTACGTAGCTACCACGATGCTTTTGAAGGTAAAAATTCGACGGATATCTCAGTGAGACTAAGAGAGCCTCATCACTTCAAACAATGGTGCATGCAGTCGATGTACACGGCGCAGGGGAGCGCCAGCGTAGAAAAATTAAGGCCAAAAGCGGGCACTGAGTGCACCGCACCACATTCATTAACGGAGCGATCCGATGAAGGGAAAATTTGCAGCAACTTAAGGCCAAAACAAACCAACAAACGTGGCTTCAAGCGAAAGAAATAAGACGCAAGCACACTCTAGACAAGCACAGTAAGCAAAACTTCAGGTAAATAAGCAAGACCCCACACACAGTAAGCATAACTTCAGGTAAATAAGCAAGACCCCACACACAGTAAGCAAAACTTCAGGTAAATAAGCAAGACCCCACACACAGTAAGCAAAACTTCAGGTAAATAATTAGCAAGACCCCACACACAGAGTAAGCAAGACGCAAGCAAACTAGAAGAGCACAAGGAACCAAGTAAGACACAAGCAGCTAAACAAACAAAACAAGCCCAGCAATAGACACAAGCACAAACAGAACTGCAGGCACTGCAGCACCGGTAGCAGCAGGTCAAGCAACGGAGTCGAGCGACTCGGCCGCGCCGTAAAAAAAAGAAAACCTGAACTGCAGGACCCCCACTACACATGTCTTTTAAAAGCGCATGGAAGCAAAAGGAGGATGATCAGAATTGCACCGGCTATCCTCTCAGCTGTAGTTCGTTTACCTGCATAGGCACAGTACCGTGGTCATGGGTGCCGTGTCTCAGAGTACAGAGCCGGTGTCACGGTACAGTGGTAGTAGAGCAGTTAGTTTGAGGCTCAGTTTCCATTGCAAAGAGGTTTTCAGAGAGGAATCAGAAGAGACCGGTTAGCATGGGCTGAGGAAATTGTGGAGTCTGCGCAAAAATTGGGCTCCCACACAGGATACCCAGCACTTGAAAACAGCAAGTTAGGGAGGAAGAGGAAGAAAACACAAAAATGAGATACGAAGGAGTAACAATTGAAAAAATGAAAGTGGGCACGAAAGATATAAATTTCCGATGGCCGATCTCAGCAGAGGTAACCTAACAAAATATCCCCTGCGTCACGGTCCAGCCATTGGCGTACCTGTAACGAATACTTATGCACCAACGACTATTTTCCCCAATCACAAGCGGCGCAAGATTCTAAAAACAAAAAATTTATTATTTATAGGGATTGACATGATGTGGCCCTCAACTACGCTTCAACTGTACCCTCAAGAAGTAGTAAAACACTGTTTAGCAACATGCAACTGGCTGTGAGCAATCGAACAGGAAGAGTGGTGAACGGGCGAGCTAAAGCAAAACCTTTAGTGTACTATTTCCTTTTCTATAGAATTTATAATTTCTTGTATCAGTAGATTCCCACTGCACTCAGCTGAAATACACGAAATACATGTTTCTGACACCTCCTGTGCATGAAACCTGTCCTGTACGACCGACACCGCACACCCGTGCCAGTACACCGAGCTGGTACACCAGGTATTGACATGTGACCAACAGGCAAGCACAGTGACAGTCCCCTACAGAGCTGCGGCACACGTACGCAACACGTACACACACAAACACGCACACGAGATGCAGGAATGCGCACACGCGCGTTGCAACACGAGCTCGACACGGCCAGCACCGACCGACGCACGGACCTCGTTTCGCAACCATGAATATTTCATGCAGATGTTGGTTCGTGTGGACCTGCAGATGTTGGTTCGAGTGGACCTGCAGATGTTGGTTCGAGTGGACCTGCAGATGTTTGTTCGTGTGGACCTGCAGATGTTTGTTTGTGTAGACCTGCAGATGTTTGTTTGTGTGGACCTGCAGATGTTTGTTTGTGTGGACCTGCAGATGTTGGTTCGTGTGGACCTGCAGAGGTTTGTTTGTGTGGACCTGCAGATGTTTGTTTGTGTAGACCTGCAGATGTTTGTTTGTGTGGACCTGCAGATGTTTGTTTGTGTGGACCTGCAGGTGTTTGTTCGTGTGGACGTGCAGATGTTTGTTTGTGTGGACCTGCAGATGTTTGTTCGTGTGGACCTGCAGATGTTTGTTCGTGTGGGCCTGCAGATGTTTGTTCGTGTGGGCCTGCAGATGTTTGTTTGTGTGGACCTGCAGATGTTTGTTCGTGTGGGCCTGCAGATGTTTGTTCGTGTGGGCCTGCAGATGTTTGTTTGTGTGGACCTGCAGATGTTTGTTCGTGTGGGCCTGCAGATGTTTGTTTGTGTGGACCTGCAGATGTTTGTTCGTGTGGACCTGCAGAGGTCACCAGCAAATGCACATGTTTGTGCGGGGAATTACATTCCCCTAATGGTGAACAAACGTAATATACTGGGTGAACACCCTTCTCAGAACATTTTTTTTTTCACATGAAATTATTCACAGTAAATTAGTCAATTCAGATAATTGGGTAATTAATTCAACAACTGAAATGAGTCAAAAAATTATATATTAGCAGCCAACATCATTCATTTTAAATGCATCAACTAAAAACCTGACGGAACAACTCCGTCTGGAGTAAAAGAGCGTTTACCTATGATAAACATTCTCACTAGATGAAGTAGCACCACACCTCTATAATGGCATACAAGATCACAACACTGGTAGCATGCCTAAGTGAAAGGCATGTCAGAGAATGGAATATCTTCTCGCATGGGAGACAAATAATGAGGCACAAAATCAAAAGCGAATGAAAAGAGAGCTGTATTTTTAATTAAAAATATACATCGATAGCAAAATTGCAGTGCTATAACGCATATTCTTCAAAGACTCACAACCCTACATAGGTGTAGATTCAATGACATCAACTGGCACGTGGAGTTCAACGCTACGAAAAGTAACAATTATATTTAAGGATAATAAAGTTTCTTCACAGCATAACTCTGAGAAGAAGGCTAAACGGCCTTAGTAGTAAAAATGTGCGACAGAATATTAAATGAGTACCCAAAATGACATTACTATGACCACATACCTATCTCCAGTTCAGACTTACAATGTGTTGAACAAAGTGACAAAATTAGAAGACAGCTGGTTAGTCTTCACACACAATTTGTTTGCGGAGTTGTAAACGTCGAACTTCACTCAAGCTCCATAATAATATACAGGCAAAAAATTTAACCATTTAAAAACAACAAGCGCAAGTTGAAAACAATTTAAAAATTTCATTGTCATTCAGTATAAAAAACCCTTGGCGTTAACCCCATGAGCATGAGGCAATATATTCTGCCAATAATTAAGTGGCTTTAACGTCACTCAACGCTACTTTACATTATGCTTCACTTACAATGCCAGTCGTTATTCAGCAAGATCAACCATGGTTCACCGAAATGGAACACGTTTATAGAGATACAAACCGTAAGAAGTAAAATATCCCGTTGCCTGGCACCACGGGAATGCAAGGGTTTTGCGCTCAGCTCCATAAATTTGCAGAGTTAACAGATTTCAACTTTAGCAGTCAAGGAGCTCAAGTACGACGAAAGAACTACTGATCAATCCCTAGCTAATGATAGAAGTGCAGCCATGATCCAAAGCTCCCAACAACTGCAGCTTTACCACAAAGCCTAAATAGGCAGTGTTATTATTTCTTCCTTTGAAATTTCTCGAGACGACAGGCTCAAGCTGATCAAGGCAAGTGCTTGGTGGCGGCGTACGTGTATGAGCAGAGTTTTAATGCACAGGTATTAACTCGTTGAAAGAACAAACTTCAAGAGTTGAGTAATTCCGAATTTAAAAATTGTCAGTGTACGGCGCCAGTTTTTACTCGACCCTCAGAAGCATAAGTTTGCGAGTCTAGGCTGACAGAGAAAGATCCCATTACTCAAAAGAAAAGGTTAACTCGACATCAGTTTCAACCATAACAGCTGCTCCAAGAAGACATCAGCGATAATAACAACAGAAGCATCAATAGAAACAGCAGCAGTAGCAAAAACAGGAAAAGAAACAGCTAAACCAAAAAAACAGCAAAAAACAGATCAACCAATAGCGAAATTCAAGAATAGGAGCAGCAAAAAGAGACTCATTGCAATGAAACGAGCAGCAACAGCAGCCGCGAGGTCATTGCCGCGACCCACGGCTACCGCAGGTCGAGAGAGGCACGGCTCGCCACAACACACAAGCTGACAGATGCCCTGCGTGCCGAGCATCGGGTTACAGTAAAAGTAATGTCCATTTCAAGGTCCATGTTGGAGATCAAAAATCGAATGACTATAAAATATTTATTCATCTAAATAGTCTCAAGTGTTTTCATTCATTCATCAATCAATAAGGTGGCGAATACTCGGTTTGTAAAATTTTTAGGCTTAAAAGCAAAATACGGATCCAACTCATCAATTTCTTCGTTTGTCATCACTAAGACCATACAAATAATTCTGATAATGCTGAACAACCTAGATTCTTCCCTAAAAGTACACGTAAAAATTGCAAAGATAGCCAGGATTAAATATTAGATGGTGGTCAGTCAAAAAATAAAATGATATTGGCATTCTGATGTAAGCATGACTAAGTTAGGAATAAATTCCAGCAGATGTGTCTCGTTAAATTGAACAACTCAAGCTATGCTTTAAGTGAAACGAGGTCCAGATCCCTCCCAAACTCGAAGTATAAAAAGCGTCTCGAAAATAAAAATGCAGCATTGACTCCTCAGGTAAATTTATATAATCAGAATATGAAGTAATAGATTTAACAAGCGCTAAACCGATCCAGCAAAAGCTCATTCCCTAAGAAGCGTTGAAATTTCCATTAGACACCTGCATTTGCAAGGCCGTACAAATTCATTGATGAACTTTATTTTAAAACCCAACCATCCTCAGGAATTCTGAAATATAGTCCCAAAAATTCAACTATACATCCATACACTGACGAAGCCCAAACAGAAAACAGTCAAACGTTTAGAGAGAAAAGTTGAGGCAACCCGCGCAACATAAAACGATGGTCACGACGTCCATCACGGCAACTCGAAACTGTTGTTAGAACCAGCAGACGATTAGCTGCAGTACACAAACACCCACAGCCGCAACACAACCAAAACACTGCCACAACACTGAGCACACACAACCACAATAGACACAGGGCACACCGCCACAACACGTACAGAGCACACACAACCACAACACACACGAAACACAGCCACAATACTCAGAATAAAGCCGTAGCGCAATCAGGTCACTACGAACGGCAGACCTCGCCACGTATGGTGGCAAACACAAAGTTCACTGCACCGAAATGTCGAATTATTGAAAACAAACTATATAATCAGAATTTTACCGTTATTATGCTGAAATTCTTTTACGTCAAATTCGTTTCAAGATAAGAGGTCCGCTTACACATTTATAGCTCAGATGAATACTTTTTTGCAGAACCGGCCTACATATCATCGCCTCCCCATCACCGTCATTATTTTATTCATATGATAAGTTCATTACTTCACCCCGTGTCTAATGATGCTTTTTCTCTCACCAGTTAGAGAATATGTTCCCCTCCGACTTCCATTTTTCGAAAAGAGAACACTTTTACCTTCCTCTGTCTTTACTATACAATTCAATTGAAAAGAAAACGGGATACAGATAAGATAAAAGGAGAGATGAGAGACATTGATCGTTTTCAGTAATACGATTGCAATTAGCCACGACGGAACGCTGACAAAATCTCTATTTGATCAATAATTAATGAATTGCAAGTTATTAAAGTAAGGTAATCAACATTTATGGTTAACATGAGGGTACCAATGGAAATATCACGCAGAAATAAAAGTGTAAAAAAGCGTCGTGAGCATAAGAAACACACTAAAAAGTAATACACACACATACATACACGATGCGCAAAACACAAGACATGCAGAGCACACACAGCCATAACACGCAGCACACAACGGCAGCACTGCAGCGCTGTGAGGAAGTAATCAATTGCAGGGAATGGAACTCAGAGAAAGCTGGGAATCGACACAACCAGCACAACGCCGCCTTCGGCCGCTGCTGCTCGTTCACGTCCTTCGCGCACGCTCTCGTTCCGACCTGTGTACAGCTCAACGTGGCGAACGTTTCGCAGTTCCAGCACCTAAAGCTCGATTGAACACCAGAATTTCTAAGTTTTCCAGGCTTTAGCATTGAGTTTGCGCCAGGCTTGACGGAATACAAAATGTGCCGTATGTAAGGCCTAAAACAGAGATACCAAACATTTACAAGAAAAGATACACGTTACTATTCTTTCACTTCAAGTACCTAAATGTATGGGCAATGATCTTAAATACCAGACTCACAACAAAAAAATCGTAGTTTTTACTTCAGCTTGGTTCAGGTGACGACGTGACCAAACAATCAGAGCAAGCTGGAATAATGAAAACATAATAAATCGCTAAACACTGACTACAAGTTCATCATTCTCTGCAATCATACGGCGCACAAACTTGCCTAAACATTCGAGCAGCTGTTAATCCTTCAACACGAGCAGAGGCTGCAGAACACAAGATTACCCACCCTTCTGACACAATGTCGACCCAAGTATGGGCCACGAGTAGTCAACTGACATCGAATTGTGACTAACTTGCAGTCCATCGCTACAAAGGAAAGAAATTCAAGTACATATGAAGCTTGCGCTAGTACCTGATATGGTAGTACAGGTGAACCTGTCACGTTTGCTCAAAGGTGGAGCAGACGGATGAGCAACTCAATCCGTGCTCACTCCAATCGCTGATACGAGTTAAGGGGCCTGATCAACGCGATCAAGTCGGACACAAACGCGCCGGCAGACCCGTAGCGTGAAACGGAGGATTTATGAGACCAGTTCCTGCTCCGATAACTGCAGCGACGATGACAGGAGCAGTTGTAACTGCAGCCGCCGTCGGTTACAGCCTCTGTAACGGAGGTAGGCTCGCTTCACCTGTCGTAAACCTGCGGTAATCATGGTTCCAAAACCGTCAGGGTCTTGTTTTTGGAGCACTCAATAGTGGAGCCAGTAAATGGAGAAGGAACAACAGCAGACATGAGATCAAATTAAAGTGAACCTAGTCTGTAGAAAATAACTATGCAAGGAAAAACAGGGTAGAATTAAACGCAGAAGCAAAATAATAAGACGTCACACTAACGAAAGTAAAGTACATACACAACTATGACTGCAGTCCGAATACCAGAATAATCTTTATTTTTTCAAGGTTAAGGTAGAAATAAAAATCACAAATCATGAAAGAGGAGAAATTAAACACTCAGGCCAGTTAGCCATCAGACCAAACGCAAAGAATATCAGCAACTGCAGCAAGAACAACAACAACAAATTTAACCCAGTACCTTACTCTAAACAGAACTCGAGCAGCACCAGCACCAGCACCAGTAGTCAGGCTACACACAGCAGCTCATTCCCCAAAAACCGCCCGGCCAAAGCCAACGGTCGGTCAATACATGAGCAGTGCACCGCAAGTCCGCACCCAAACACGAATGACGAAGCTTTTTAGCGCAGTTATTGCATGAGAAACAAATTCTTTTACATCATACGACAACAGTCAATTCTCACGCAACTCTCTTCCTAGAAACTTCACTTCAATTAAAATTTCACAAATATTTCCACCAATTTTAGCTTAAATCCACTTCATCTAAAACAACAAATTGTCTTAGCCTTATCACTAGCCGTGAAGTTTCACGGAGCTGAATGGAACACTCGAGTTGAAAGGTCAAGGTAGCAGATGCTGAACTATTTGTAGTAGGGCCAAGTTCATCGACCCGGCAGTAGCGTACGCACCTCTACTTAGAAATTATACAAATTTGAGGGAATATGTTCTACCCAAAGGAGAATTACCAATATTCAAAGCGTAATTCAAAACAAAATTTCCAAGAAATATTTTCAATTACAAACAGGATTTCTCTAATCGGTATGTTTATATTACAAGGAGTAAATTGTTTTGTCAGAACTGGAACACTAAAACAGTATACGCCGTATTTTAAAAGCGTAAGCTAAAACATTTCCCTATTTAAAATACAGTAGTTGTTTTACAAAAAATTCTAGAACTGGAAATAAATCTGTTAGTCACATAAACCACATTGAAAGAAAGCAAACGCCAAAAATTCTTGCTCTTCTTTCTGCTGCATGATTCATCTTCAAAGGTTATGCAAGAATTTCAAAGATTAATGACGCTAGATTGAAGAAGTTTAAGAAAAGCATTTGGTCCTAGTAAAAGAAAAAGAAAATTCACAGCAAGCAAATAATAAAGATTAGATTTGTTAGTTTGAGCCTCTCTAACCATAACAAAGCTGCTCCCAAGAGGAGAAGGAAAACGCACCATTATGGAATTAAGGGAACAAGGATTCTGTGCACAAGTTGTGTTCCCACACAACGACCATAGAGGCAGCAAAATTGAAAGAAGGTAATGGAATAAGAAAGAAGTCGAAGAAGAAAGAAATAGGCGACGAAAAAAGGAAAGCAGTGAGTAAAAAAAAAGGTACAACAAAACAAAAAACAACAAGGAAGGACGACGATACCTTCGGTATGGGAGCCCACATTTTCGTCCAGGGAATGCTTATCCCCACTCGCACAATAGTTGCATTTACCTAAGGAAAAACACCCAATAAAAAAACATGCACGAATACATAACGTAAGTCGTCGCGTAAATACCTAGCAATTAATGCTCCCTACACAATGTAAGCAAGAAGCTGGCTTTTCAAAACTAAAGCTTCTCTCAACAAAGAGGTGAGCTGACGTCAATAGTAGAGTCATGCAACACAGGCTGTGGAGGGACATTACAGGAAAACATTTGCAGAGCACACGGCGTCACAGCATGCTCAGCATCACACGGGTTCACTCGGTCCTGTCATCCTTTTATAGTGAGATCAATTCTGAAGAACGCTTAAATCTATAAATGTTTGTAGACTACACGCTAACTGGAGAACCCTACCTCGAAGTCTACGTAAAGTTCACAGCGATACAAACAATAAAGAACGTGATAGATGAAAATCACAGGAAAATTCAACATCACACGCATATATATTACAGTGGAGGACTCAAATATCGACGGCCGGACGTGGTAACCGCTCGCACCGCCAGCGCACGTGACAACTGGCGCAGCCAAGAAAATACATCTAAACTGACTAGGAGAGCTAGAAAAAACTGTTCCACTCACTGGAAAATCTAAAAATGACGACAGGTCTAAAAACTACTGAGTGCTTATTTACCTACATACTGAATGAGCTTATGAAGTTCGCTAACAGTTAATCATCGACATTCGTCAGTTGAAGTAACTGCGCGATGGAAAAAAATAGAATGTCAAACGTTGAAATTCACACACTTCCACCAAGCACCAAGAACGTGATCAAACTGACGATAGCGAGACAAAAGAAGCCCGGAGTGCACGGTACAAAAGCGATCCAACGAGATTAGTTCAATTAGGGCCAAGATCGAGGGATCGATTCTTTACAGAGCAACCCTACGCTGAGATACGATCTGGCAGCGGCTCTTGGAATTTTGAAATTACGGAACTGTGCTTTCTGCGGGGCAATTCCAACAAAGGATGATCCCATACAGTCAACACTGCAACTAGGCAATGACCCTAAAACATAAACTAAATTCGCATCACCTCGGATCGAAATCGACAGGTTACCACCCTGGATTGATTTGGGTTCCATTGATTTGTATAGTGTTCATATTTTGAAGCGGATTCGAAAGGAAATATATTAATTTCTTATTATTGGTGAACTTTTAATGCGGACTTCTTATTTCTCTGTTCGTCAAAGTCACTGAACCATTTTTTTATTTTTTCACCATTTTTAGAATTCATAGCTCTCATTTGCCTCTAGCGCTTCAACAACGGCCTTGAACTTCTCAGCATCACTCTGAAATAAAGATAAATTTTTTATAAATTATTTATGTGAACTGTTTCACGCTTCAAAATACCTCTTTTTGGAAAAAATGTCTCGGTTCAGTGAAATAAATTAAGCAAGGAAAATGAGTTGAGGACACTAATATCTGACTTGCGACACAAGAACACGAACATCTGGCCTGTGATACAAATGTATCTGTATTGCAAGACGCTGAAAGAAACATTCACTCGCCAGACTTAGCAAGCCCTGAAAAGTACAGAGGGTATCTGGTAATCTTTCATCAGAGTGAAAACTCTTCAGTATCACAAAAAAATTGTTAAAAAATCGACAGTTTCGGTATAACGTAACACCTATACAATTCTGAATGTCCCCCATATCACAACAAAATGACCTGCTGGGATTTGAAAGCACATTCTTTCAAACGAACACACACTTTGAAATCCAATTGAAAAAGACAAGCATTGATTCCAACAAATGAAAATTGTCAAAAAAAAAAACGCCTGATACTAATAGCCCGTAGCTGAATCGCGCCGTTTGAAGAGGCTCGAAGGAATGTCATTCGTCAGAATCAGATGAAAAATTTCAAGAGGCCCAGCTGTCGTCTCATGAGGCATAAGGAGCGACTTGAAAGAAGAAAGGAGCAAATGTTTTAAAACTTCTAAAAGACAGCAACGGTTTTCTAATACACACACACTGGAAAATGGAATTCATAGTAAAATGTGATCTCACCGATAATGGCAGTGGTCAAACACAATGGGTTTCGATTTGTGCAGTTTATGTAGAACACATTAACCGTAAGAAATGTCTTTCATATTTTGATTATTAACAGTCAAAATTTCGCAAAAACATGATCGAGTTTTGAGGATAGGGGACCTCATCTCTACTGACAACCCATTAAATTTCATTAATACTAGTCGTTCGAGTGGCATATTGGACTTTTGGAAATTTTTGAGGGGAAAAAACGACCGAAAACAGGGTATACGCGTCTCTGGTTCTTGTCACTTTACATGCCAGGCACAATAGCATGACTCAGACACATCCCTCAATCAACTCGAGAGTAATTAGAAGAGGATTACGCAACTACAGAGGACTTCTTACTTTCTACGTACACAAACACTGCGCCCCTAATGAACTTCAAGTCCTAACCGCAACTTCGAGAATGAGCAGAGACTCTCGTGTTCTTAGGAATTTCAAGCATCCTCTTGGATATGAACAAGTCTCTTGGGACAGTCACAAGCTCGGCACGAGGCAATAAAAGAAGCTTTCAATCACTGTGAACTGATGTTGTAACATGAGCGCAGTTCGGAATATTTTCAGCTATTTCTTTGTGTCCTAGTCTCGTTATTTCAACGGCTAAGAGACTGCTTATACATCTGCTTTTATCCGCTCAGAGTAGCCGTTACTTAGCAGTAGACGACAATTTTTCGCCAACAATTTCAATTTCGCCACTTAAGCCATCATATGCATGGAGTTTTAAAGTGCCAACTTCAAAAAGCAAGGAAGGCGATAATATAAACAAATGTTGCAAATAAACGAATACTTAACGTTCCTACGTTCTATTCAAATTTAATGGTCATTGATAATAGGAATGAGACTGCAGGGTAAAAACATTTGTATTTGTAACTCTGTAGGAGGTAGATAATAGATAAGTCTCTCCAATTAGATTCATATTCAAGACTTTAAACGTAACTCAAGCACTACGCAGACAATACTTCAAACTGAACAATTGAGTACACGAGTATAGGGGATACGGAGGCAAACGGGCAACCATGTAGTGTACAACAAATCTAATATCAGGTATGTGAGCACCCATTTAGGCTCCAGAGGTTAAAAGCCGACAATACCCGATAGAACTTATGTCAGTTGCGCCAGCCAGTATTAAGGATACAGATGCGAACAGCACACCATATACGGAGAGCTAGAAGAGGTCAACTGCCCACCCATGGCCTAGCTAAGCTTGTAGCTGCACTAGCTCGAAGCTTGCCTTTCATTACTTAATTTTGCACCAACACAATGCAGCAGCACTCTCTTTTCAGTCAACTATAAAATATCAATTAATGTATGTATTTCGTTTGATACAGACCAAACTAAGATGAAAGTTTACTATCGGTACCGAAATTCAACGATACTGTGTGTGCATCAATGCATATTGTGACAATCGCGGTCCTAACACGTTGCGTCGGTAATGATAAGCTAAATTGCGATAATGAAGACATTGTTCTATAATAATGCTAGCTGAGCCTGTCAAATTGTGAATAACTATTTCAAATGTACGACAGGTGCACATACAGTTAATAAGGTTGCTTTTTATTATTATTGTAAAAGAAAGTTTTAGCCTCCCTATACCACGACAAAGATGTTCCAAGGGAGGAAGGATGAATGCAACATTTAGTATGGAGTTGAGGGAACGCGGAATCTATGCACAAGGTGCATATAAACATTAAGCTAAAAAAAGATCATGCAACAAGAAAAAGTTGAAGAAAGTAGTAGGTGCTGAAAAACAGGACAGCAGTGAACCGTAAAAAGATGGTCCGTAACAAAACAAAAACCTATTCTATTTTAACAAAAAGAAAGCCTACCTAGCCTTTAGCTCGGGTCCTCACTTAGTCCCCTGGGAGCACTAGTTCCCATGTACATAATAGTTGTATCCCCCTGAGAATTAATAAGGTTGCTATTCCAACATGATACCACTAATTTACAACATCCCATTTGATGTAACTGCGTAGGACACATCGGCTCCAACTCTTTAGTAACTTTTTAGTTCAAACTAGCAGGTTATTCGAGAAAAGTAAACAAATAATGAACCAAATGAAAATTTAAGGCTCGGTCACAGATCGAGCTGGAACAAGAGTAAATTGGTCACTGAGTTGAACAATGTTTGTCCATAGAGAAGAGGACGTGATAATAGTCACCGGAGTACTATAGCTCCCTGGGAGAGCGGCACCGACCACTTATACAACAGGGCCTCGGACGCTTAAAAATACTTGAAGTGAACAAGTCTTACTCCGCGTGTTGTTGCGCAACAAAACGCAAAGATATGTTCAGATAATAGCCTAGAGAGTCTAGACTTAAGACGGACATACGTACGGGAATTGTTCCTCGGTGAAATAGGATTATTATTATTATTATTATATAAGAAAGTTTTAGCCTCCCTAAACCACGACAAAGATGTTCCAAGAGAGGAAAGAGGAAGGCACCATTTTGTATGGAGTTGAGGGAACGCGGAATCTATGCACAAAGTGCACAGAAACAGTAAGCTAGGAAAGAAGTTCATGAAACAAGAAAAAAGTTGAAGAAGAAAGTAGTAGGTGCTGAAAAACAGGACAGCAGTGAACCGAAAGAAGATGGTCCGTAACAAAACAAAAACCTATTTTATCACAACAAAAAGGAAGCCTACCTAACCTTTAGCTCAGGCCCACACATAGTTCCCCTGGGAGCGCGGTGAAATAGGACTCATTGTTTGGAGGCGTCATGAACAAAATGACGCCCTGCAAAGTTCGTTGCTGGAAAAAGAAAACATAAATTGAGTAATCACGAACAAGAGAAAGTAATAAAAAATAAGTATTTATTTCCGATTTTAGAGAAAGTAATAAATGGATAATTCCAATTCTGCGAGTCATTTTCCCATGTCTAAAGAGAATGCAGTGACTGCACCTCAATCACTTCTGTACGTGATTGAGGAGAACCTATCCTCCAAGTTACTTTAAGTGCATTCCAAGGAAAAATAATCAGCTGAGAAATACTAGGACTCTCCTACCACAAACATGTCAGAAGAACGTACGTGGGGGTGATACTAATTTATTACACAAACTCATGCGCGAAGACATGTACACTAAAGCAACGTTGAAAAGGGTTTAAATTTTACATCACCCCCAAGGAACTGTTCCAAATGACGAATGCTGCGACACAATCTCGTTGATTGGTCTTGCAATCAAAGCTACACTCTGCTTCCGCTTCCCGAACACACGAAAGCGAAGAAATGTTTCACTAGCGACAAACCGTCATCTCAAGAGCTATTTTGCGGGAACAACGCTTCTCCTTCCAAATTGCCTGCAAACATAATTGTAAAATTGCGCACGTGCTCAATTACAGACAGAAGAGAGATCGTTTGGTGCGTGTAACCTCTAGAGAGCAAAAGGGGCGTTCATCGAAGTTGTGTTGGGAGTAATAACCAGACCACACGCAATATAGCAAGAGACAAAACTTGCCCTCTAATAATGAAGAGAGATCCAGAACGGCACCGATAATCTAAACGTCACTAGCGTGAAAGGAAGCAGGAAGCGTAAGCGGGATGGCGTGATCTCTAATAACTGGCACCAGCCTGCCATCTGCGAGGCTGGCGACGGACGTGTTCTGCAACCAATTGCTTTCACCGGACGCTGCAGTGATTCACACAACCGCCTGTATTTCAATTAACAGATTGGAATACATTCTACAAACCCAGCTAACATTCTACGACTGTAGCCCATTCGGTGACGTAGAAGGAAGCACTCGCAAGCATATTTACATCTACAAAATCATACGAGTGCTACAGTAGAGTTGCTCAGTATTCCGCAGTTGAACCCTGAGTACTGCAATAGTATCCTGTCCATCGTAGTCAAATCCAATGCATCGCTCAGTACTCTTGACGCTACGCGAGCTCGCTCTGCCACACAACTTCAAAACAGCTGATTCTATCACTCCACAACCGAAATGACAGAATTACTGATGTGCTCTTGCTCCAACCACACTGCTGCAGCAGTTTGGAACATCCCTTAGAAATCCTGTTTACTATGAGGAAGCCTATCGCTTATCTTGAAGCATCCCCTGCGTCACAAACTAAAAACTTCTAACTGAAGATAGAAACAAGCACTTTAAAATAAAGAAAGAAGAACGACATATTAAAACAGGAAATAGAACGAAAAGCAAAAAACGGTTGCATAGTATTACTACACTATTCATGACACGTGGTACACAGGCAAGAAAACATTTCAGGTTCTTGAATGAACTAAAATTACAAACTAGCATTCGTCGCGTATTTTCTTCAAAGATTTTTCGGGTAAAACAACATTTCAAAAATAGAATTATAAAAAATAAATTCAATCGTAGACATGCATGTAAACAGTCTACAATAAAATAGCAGCTTCGCTCAGAAAAAAAAATCAGAAAAGCCTAAACAATGTGCTGCTTCAGAAGTCTCCTGAAGCGTGAGCCTCAGACTCACATACAGAGTAAACTTAAAAACTACTTCTGGAGAGCGTTTAGTCCATAAACCATGCGAACAAAAATATAAATTACCAGCATACTTTCTCAACTTGAAGATCAGTATTTAAACATAGCTTAAAGAAGCGCTGTATCCCCCAAGGTATACTGGTACCAAAAGACACTCGTGTTCTGCATAAACCTTGCCATTGCTCAAGGTAGTAATGAAATAGGTGCATTATAGTATATCATCACCAGACTTTGAATCATTGGTTCAAAGTGCTACCTCACTCGTACGACCAGCGCCTACACGTTGAAGATGGCAAGAGAAGACATTATCGTCCTCCCTAGCCCTCGCCTAGTCATGCAACGCAGATGACCACGCAGCAGCGGAAGTCGTAAGAACACCAACAACAGAACATCCTCTGCTGAATATCCCAGCTCGCGGTTGCACCAGGTTGCAGACAACCACAAAGCGACCCAGTAGCGAGGTAGGACGGCTATTTAAATTCCGGCAGGACCAACCAGCCAAGGTCACAGCACGTGGAGCGCGACGAGACGACCGCCGCCATCAGCGTGATCCGTCATCGTGCCGCCGAATGCGCAGGAGCCACTACACTTCAGGCCCTCGATATTGGAAAATTCCCAGCAAAATTTAGAAGGTTTCTTGAACGTATTAATATGGACGCTGAATGAGAGTAAGAATAACCTTAGTAAATCGGAAGCTGGAGGATTGCATGCACAAGAAGTAGGAAGAGCAAGATAGGTGTTTTCAACATTCAAAAAGATGCCCTTTGTTATTCAATCATCAGTGAGATCAGTTAACCACAGTCCCGATAACACAGGTAATTGATATGTTATTGACTCGTGTTGCGAGTATCATTACGAGTGATATCGTTGTTTTTTCCAGACAGTCACGTCTCTCAAGAATTATTCTACAAACCCTACATTCCTATTATAATTTAGTTTAAAACTTCCTTGCCACAACAAAGGCGGTCTCATGAGGAGAAAAGGTATCATTAAGTATACTATAGACGGTAGAAACAGGAAATTTATGCAGAACACTTTTCCTGCAAAGGATACTTTAGGCATACAAATAGCAGGTTAGGCTGGAATGGGAAAAAAATGATAGAAAAAACAGTTAAGAAGCATTGAAAATAGAACGATGAAAAGGAGGCAGAAAAATAATGGACCCGAAGACATATCCATCGATGATTCAATACCAACACTACAAGTAAAAATAAAGCGAAACGTCGCACAATTGATAAGTGTGCAAAACTGAGGCAACGCTTGAAGCTGCTTCCTAGTTTCTCAAAGATGGTATCTTAAACCAAAAATATCAGATAAAAAGTGAGGGCTTAAAATTTAGAGCTATCGGTCATTTAAAAATGCCTTCACACCGATCAATTGTCACCACCATCATTAATATCACACTATATGAAAGTACATTAAGAAACAAAAAAATTGCCATTAGCATACAGCTGTCGGACGCTCTCCGGTCATAAATATTGCTGCACGTAGAGACATGGCCCATGGGTCACTGAACGAAAGCCCCAACTGCTGATAACTATACAAATCCATTTTTAGCCAATTTTATGGATCGTTTTCTACAAATAATGAAGTTTTGACCGGAAATTAGCTGTCATCAAGGAAATCTCACGCAAAAGAAACCGATAAGAATCAATTTGTTGAGATAAGGACAGTCGCCGATACAAAACACTCGTTTCTGTGACTTAATGGGCCTTCTATTCTGGAT
This sequence comes from Morinoia aosen, assembly GCA_030386875.1. NCBI lineage: Eukaryota > Metazoa > Arthropoda > Malacostraca > Amphipoda > Talitridae > Morinoia > Morinoia aosen. The sequence goes on along the minus strand of CM059567.1, from coordinate 13,014,450 downwards.
GTCTGGAGTTTGTCTGGATGATGCACACTCAACAAATATGAGAACTTACAATTTCTCATCGCAACAGAGCTAGATATAACAAGGAAAAGATGAAAACCTTTACCAGACATAAGTTATTTTCTCGAACACTGATGCCGGTGAGTGAGCCCCAAGTTAGTTCGCACTTTAGCAGCAGTTAACGAAGCCTCCAGGCCTCAGTTCATACGCGAGCAGTAAGGCAACACGCGCCTGGTAACGTGACCGCGGCACCACAGGAGGGCCGGACCACCTCCGCACGCTGAGCGGTCACCTTACGCGAGTCCGACGTGCATAGAATTGCAAGCTTTTAAAGGAAGCCGTCGAGTCGCAGCAGCACGATTTGTACGAAGTGGTTTTTATCAACAACGCAGCACGTAATGATAGTTATTGCAAGATATAAAGAGAATAATTAACCGCAAACCTATGGACGCAAATAAACACGATGTCATTCGCTGTGCTAACATGCGACGTGTATTAGCAGGAAAACTTATATCACAAAAGAAAATTGTCTGATCGTTTAGAGTGAGACGGAAACTACAAGATATGAAAATTCACTTTTTATCTTACGATGCACACGACATCTGCAACTCGTCAATTTGATTCAGCGCAAATTAGTAAAATTATACAGCATCACAACCGTGACGAATTATACATCACGTCCAAGGCCAGGCACCTCACGTGTAAAATTCAACGAACAAACAAACATCACATTCTACTACATCACGCAAGATAGACAACTCGAGAAGAGAGCACAAAAAACAACTACATCCTAAGCTATCAACCACCACCAACTATGTACAGTCAATATCCTAACACGCAGAACAGTCGCACGCCCGTTTGAATTGCGTCGCACCTTCAAAGTTCAATCAGCCACTCGTTAAATGCCATGAGATCTTAAAACAGTCCGGTTGAGCATCTTGGCAGTCATGAATTTGCTGACATACCACCGTCATCAGGTAATCATTTTCAACATCACTCACTTGAACATCATCGTTTCTATACCAGACCAGTCAAGTGTAATTAGTGTACCATTTCTGTTCACAAGAGCATCATCATCACTAAATGATCTCCGGTTCACTTTGTAAAAATTAATAAGGACAGCACCATATACTTTAAATTGGGCCATTCCATAGGCTCATAATCACCACTATTAGCAGATTTGAACTCTGTGTATACCGACGGTTAATTTTGGTGGAGTAAAACCATTTCGAAAACGGCTCCAATGTCTGATTAAACGTGCGGCACACACCCCGCCCAGAAGACTTGCATCATCTGGTTCCAATAACCTCTGCCCACACGTCTCCACGTCACGGAGCCATGAGCACCCAAAAGGCCCGCCACGGTTCAGGCCCTCCATCAGCAGTACATTAGGAGGCCAGTGACAGACGCCTTGCGGCCATCGTCCCGCCTATACAGGACACCACTGACCAGACCGGCATCACAGGCCATTCAAAAGATAGGATTGCTGGGGGAAATGGAAACTGCAGCAGACAAGATGGGCTTCAGAAAAAAATGAATGAGCTATAATTAGTGTAAGCTGATCAGGACGAACAGAAAGGACGAGAAACAAAATACATCTCTTAGGATTAGGTTACGGTTACCGCGGTCATGAATTGCGGTAACATTGATGCAAATATCACAAATGGATGAAAATGTGAATGAAGACATGATGAAGATTTTCCGTAACAAGCATCCAATGCTACCTACCCGTAAAAAACATTTCTACGGGCTCGCATAGATCAGTCGAGGGTATCAAACCTAGACGAATTTTTAAGTTTAAAGTGGAAGCGATGTACGCTGTACACAGGAAGGCAACGAGGATGAAAACATTACAAAAATGGACTTGAACAAGAGATACCGTCAAAGAATCTAAATATTTTTACTGCATAGCACCTGTACTCGTGTTTCTTTTAATTCAACTCACAAGTACTAGGGACTCCGAATGGTGATCAGTTAGGATCAACATATTTTCAAACAGCAGAGGATCATACAAGCAAATAACTTTACAACGAAATAAGCAATCACAAATTGCTACGACGGTATAGTCATACAAAGTCTGAATTATATCACCCAAATCTAAATCGGATCACCCAAATTTATCACCGGAGTGTAGCTTGTCTAAGTTAGTTTAGAAAATTTACCCCGACATATTTTTTATAGATTAAGGCTATAATCAAAAATATAATAGAAAACATTTAAAGACAAACGTAGCAAGTAATTTGTTAACCACCAACCGCCTACGACGTTTGACGCTACTGACGATAATGAGTGAAATTCTGCATTAGAGTCACGAACAGAGAAGCAGCTGAAGTTATTGCAACGTGGAGAGAGGTGTTGCGTAAATTCCTTTTATGTAGAGCGGTGCAGGCCGTGTTGCATAAACTCACGTAACGTAGAACATCGTAGCGTGAAGTATTACAGTGTGAAAGGCATGTTATTTAAACTATCGATACGTTAGGAGAACATATACCAATAATTAATGATATTGCTAGATTCTATGCAGGGAATGCGCAACACTTATTATTGCAAGCAGTTTAATGATGAAACATTAGAATAGAATGGAGGGTATTAACTTGTAGAATAACAAGACATTTACGCATCTGTACGCGAATACGAGCACATTGAACGGTAGAAAGGAACCGTTTTAGAACGTCTCGTCTGCTTTGCTCACTCAACAGCATGAAGAAAGTGAACTGTGCTAGCAACACAAATAACGCACGCGAGATGAAAGCATTCATACGTTGCCCACATGATCAGCTAACACCAGCACACGCACCAACTCGAGGCTGTGCTACACTACGACATGCACAGCCAAGGGCACGCCGCACTGTCGCGCCTGGGTTACGGAACATTTCCAACGCTCCACCACTCCACTAAAGGGATCCCGGAACGAATGCCAACACCGCAGCTGCACGATGAAGCCCTCGTTAAGCTCGCAGGAAAGACGAACAACGAAAACTAAGACGTGCGTAGGCATTGTGGCAGGTCCAGGTAAAAACAATTTCAAATTATGCGACCACAAAAATCAAACAAAAATATATTTTAATAGCCGATTTTTAAAGTTTATATCATTTTAGTATTATTCATAGTCAATTTAAATTTCGCGTAATTTAGCAGTGAAGCGTCAGCGTAGTTCTGCAAAGAATGCATTGCAAGTGCATGCATTCACGTTTATTGACAAAGCTAACAAATTACCGATACATTATCGATAAAAGTCTTGACACATCATTTAATTCATCTTGATAATCAATGGCGAACTCTAAAATCTGAATTCGACTGGTTAGCCAACCAGAGAAGAAACGTAAGCTTTACGCTCTAGAACTATTAAACGAACAAATAAAATATCGAAAGGAAAGTACTGTTTGTTATTTACACATGCGTTATGCATTACTGTGGCACCTTAAATAATTTATTGTTCAAAGACATGTTGAACGCATGCTTTGTACAATTTATTTCAATAATATGAACGTTGTTTGATAAAAATTAATTAGTCATTCCGTTTTCAAAGCGAATTCAAAACCATAACGTATCTCAACGTGCAGGTAATTGAAAACTTTAGAATGAAAGTGATTCGCACGAAGACGGCAAAAGAGAGAGAGATGTAGCCGACAGGGTCGTGCTAACGGAAGCAATCAGACGGTCGGACTGCTGAATTTCACTTCATTGTGAAGCTTCCAAGATCTCGGAGACCGGATGGCAGCCGGAGCCCGTGAAAAACTTTTCTTCAACCGTTGAAAAGTGGAGTTTCAGGTAAAAAATACAATACATAGGTAAATTAATGCCGAGGAAATTAATTTAAATAAGAGAAGACATATCGTACAAGGAAGTGCATTAATTAAAAATACAAGCAGTAATTCATAGCTCAAAACATAACGCACACAACACAGTTGTGTTGTCTGACAAAAAGCAACTTCGCTCTAAAATGTACAATTTCTGCGGCGCACACATTTGCTCACTCGTAACCTCACACACATTAAGAGTTGAAACTTCATTCCAAACACAGCTCAAATTCCGACAGCTATTAAAAATTCGTAAACTTTAACAAATTTCCTTTTCAGAATCAGCAACATCAATGAATCAGCTCTAACACAGCTATTACACTAGAAGCAACAGCTACAACCACATTATCAGTACAAGTAGTTCTATCTAAGACATGAATAAGATAAGTGTGAAGTGTTGAGCATGGCAGAATGCAACAACGAAGGCAAGGGCAGGCTTACATGCACCCGTGAGTCACGATAATGAGACTCCGTCACAATGAAGCCTGTTAGTAGCGTTGTTCAAAGCAGGGAAGCCACCTTGCCCACCGATGGCATGAACGGCAAATATACCTTGACATTATGGTAAGTTTAATCTAAAAATATCAGACAATGTTTAATTTAATTCACTATTTCCACCTTGAGAATTTATTAATTGGATTCGAGGCGAGCGAGCAATACAATACTAGGCGAAAGAAATTTGAAATGAAGAGAAGTCGTTGTTGGCCGACAAGAATCGAAAAAGTGAGCAGAACTGATAGCCGTTAAGATAGGGAAACAGAATCAGGGACACCTGCAAAGAACCAGTACAGGCAACTCTTATCACCTAGTGTCGAGATAAAGCCAGGCTATCTGTTTATCTAAAACTCGTTCGATTGCGAGTGCCAAGAGCGCTGAGTGCGAACACACATTCCAACGCTCAGGGAATAGATGATGAGCTTCAAATGGTTAACTTATCAAAACAAAGATAAAAAGCGAGGGAAAGACCGGTAAGACAGTCATAATATCTCAGAGTAGATGAAGTTAAAAATTTAGGCTCTGGTACTCGGAGCTACGCGCCAGGTGCATCATGTGCAGGAGTCCACATCAGTTGTACAGCGTGGCAAGATTACACAATCCAGAGATGTACCAGCCATTAAACCTATTCAAATGAATGCCACCACGGCCCCAGCGTTACGCGTATCAGCAGTACAATGTATCGCGCTTTATCCGGTCTCTATTACTCGTACTCGACATGCACAGTCCCACACAATCATGCCAATGTTGACGCAACACAAGCAAACGCAAACCTCGACGCAGGATTTTTCTCAATGAATCGATTAATTTAGCCATAATTTACACTGAATGATCTCTCAGAGAAAGACGCTGTTGGTGGCTCTGAGGCGCGTACTAACAAACTATTCTTAAGAAGCTCGGCAATGAGAAATGAAGCGGGAGTCTAGGAGTCAGTCAAATGGGAGCTCCTGGAGATGGTCTCGGCTGTCCCGTGAATCCACAGAATCGAAGAAAGAATTGTGAGGCTCTCGGACTTCACGTAACAGATTTTACGTTCCACGCCCGGAGGCTGTAAATAAGTGAATTTTGCGAGGGTCAGAGAGGCCCAGGCTCTGATCAGGGAGACATGTGAAGAGCCAGAAGGCGACTGCATACTTTTATCTTTAAGGGTCGAGATAAACAGGGTTGGTGAAAGTCACTTCACAACTATTTCAACTGATTACACAAACTTACCTGTTTGAATAGTACTGATAAGTAAAGTGTACTTCCAAGAAAGAATTCGAAAAAAGAAAACAGTGAAAAAATGAAATAAAATAAGCCAGGAAAGCCTCGTTCTCCCTCTAGTCGTTTAATTTAGCTTGTCTCCGTTGAAAACAATTCTTAACAAATAGATTTCTTTGTACGAATTACACTGACGCACACAGGAGGGGTACAGATACTGAAATTACGAACGAAAAGATCTTCTTGATACAACGATCTCTATGCCAGGTAATTATGATTTTAATGCAATGTCCCAGATTTTCTTTTAATTTTAACGATTTTTATACAATGTTAGCGAAGTTTCCTTTCCCTCAGTCTCTTAACCAAAAGGTACGAGCCGCTGAAAAAGCACGCTACAACAAACGTAGCGAGGAAACTCTCATCTCGTGTAATTTCAAGCTCCTTCAAGAACTTTCAGGATAGTATGTTATAAAGCCAGGTAAGAAAGGAGAAGTTCAAACTTGAAAAGCATAAATTTTAATCATGAGTAACAGTACACTTTTTTAGAGAATATTTCACCGCTAGTTTAATGCGACTCTATACTAGCCTTCAAATGTCGTCGGATGAAAAGTTGTTCGGAAGAACCTTTTTGTCTTTAAAATCATTCCAAAGTCAAAAACTAGGATTATAAGGGTCTAGTTTTAAGTGTAAAGTTTCTTCGAGTGGATTTCAGTACTTAAAGCGTACATAATAATTACTTCAAGTAGCTTAGAAAGTCAACAAAGTCGACGTAGATAGGTCAGAGAACGATAGCCACTAGGCAGCTAATTTACTCTTCCCTTTAGCCTCAACTTGGTAGTTGATTAATGCCCGATTTCAAACCTCTGTCATGAGCTCATAAGAGGCGACAAACTGTCACACATATGATATTACAGTAACATAAGGAAAAGTACAACACTAAGGCCCAGTAACGCAATAATGAAAAGAAAACTGAACAGGAGCAACAAATGAAACATGGGAATACTTCTCAGTTTTTCACGATTGCTAAAACAAAAAAAGCGCTCCAAAGCCGGAGCTTCTGAACTTCGTTAGTTTCAAAGAATTCACGTTTTAGGGAGATGTATTTACTTTCAATAGAAATTCTCAACAGAACTCTCCACAGCACATTCCAACAGGTAAAAACTACAAGAAAAATAATTTCATAAATATTCAATTTTTTAATGGAAAATTTTCAAAATGCATAGAAATAAAAACAACCCTCATTCCCCTTCATAACAAAAAACCTACAAACGTAGCAGTCCTGACGTGTGCCACACACTCACAGTACATTACGGTCCCCCACCTAGCAGGACATACTACTGGGTTTTCAACACTCACAAATCATGCCAGTGCAATTTTTAAGTAATAATAATAATAATATCTTAGGTTTTTTCCACCAATCAAAACGGCAATTTGTTTCCAACCCATGCGCATCGGAATCGACGAAAATATTATTCAAATAAACCAGACTTGAAAGTATTCTGCTTTATTTCACTTGTTATTTCTAACGGGAAACTAAGATGTAAATTTCAATAATCAGCGAAAAAACTACGTGTACTCTATAGAAACGTCATTTAAACTTATAATTGATTTCGCAAAGCTAAGCGAGTGATACCAAAACCCAGCGAGGCTTGGGAAGAAACATTAACAAGCAGCAAGGCATGGAATTGGGGCGGTTGAAGCCCGTAGACTTGAACAGTTTTGACACCCTGAGGCATGACGCTCCGCATAGAGCAGGCCATTAGATAGAAGCTTGGCATACAGAAAGCTGCATCACTGCAGCCGTTGAAAAAAATATTCTATTCACATTCAACAGCTAACAATGGAATGGGTCGCCATAACCAGGGTTCAGGCAGTAGTAGGAGCAGCGCTCACGAGAGCGAAGGGTAAGTAAGGCTGCCAACAGAATCACTGTATGAGGTAGGCATAAGCGTGAACTTGGTATAAAAACAAACCAATACGTGTTTAACACGTAGACTGCGATGGGTTAAAACTGAAACTCAGTATTGAACCCAAATTTTCATTCAAAAGTTGTTAGCAATTTTATAAATACCAATCATTAACTGGGTCCATAAAATACCATTAACTTTAAGAGATTGTTAAAACTCTTTCAAACGACCTATCAATGGGTCGTTTTGCAGCATGAAAACGTAACTTGAGCACGACCCACCGATGGGTCGTATCGCAGTCAGCGTGTTACTGTACGAGTCGAAGCGCCCTACATGCACGTTCGTGCCGGCATACATCTCGTAAGAAATGGGCCAGCCATGACTAACAAGCCAACGCCAACATGTAAATGAGCAGGTCGCTGAGGTCTCATGCGTTTCAGCACTTCTCTAAATCAACACTGAAATTTAGAAGGATAAACAGGAGCTCGTCTGTTGAGATCGCAAATATTTGGGCAAAGATTCAGTGTAAATAATAGTTAACAGATGCTGAGAAAAACTTCCATCTCTACTGACTAGTTGTCCTAGAGTCGTTGAAATTTGAAATGTATCAAATAACACTGTTTAGATTACATAGATTACATTATAGTATTTTAGATTAGATTGTACGTTAGTTTATGTCTTCCTAACCACAACCCAAGTGCTGCCAAGAGAAAAGGAATAAAGGGAACGGGGAATCTATGCACGAAGTGTGTTCCTACGCCCGGTGCATAGAATCTATCAAGTAAAGAATCTATCAAGTTGAGTTACGATTTGAGGTAAGCATAAACTTGAGTAGAAGGCTGCCGACATTTCTTTCACCTCTCCAAGCGTGTTGAATGAAAATGGAATATAAATATAACGACAGTAACGTAAAAGCCAAGCCGTATTATGGACACCTGGTAAAGTCATTCAAGTGAAAGGCACTCCAACGGCAGCCATTGTAGACCAGACCTCGTAATGGGCATATTTCTATTGGCCCACAAACGGCAGGTATGATAAATGCTAATACAGGGCAAAATTCGCGTGAAGCGACGGGCAAAGGCCTTTACAACACACCTATACACGGAACCTAAACTTTTCTTTTGAAGTCCTTCGCAAAATACCGGATTATCTCATTTATAAGGATAGATAATTGATGCCAAAATATGAATGCATTTTGGTGAACATAGATGACCTTTGAGAACAGCGGTAGTATAGTTGAATAGATATATACTCACTGCTGTACAGAATGAAAAAAACAATCAATACTTGACAATAGACATGAAAGATTTAACAAACCAAAAAGACATCAAAAAAACTATGAATATCGCCGGCACCGAGCGCAACAGTGAAAGGTCTCCTAGAAGAGCAGTAAGTTCGGCCAAGTCGGTCAGCTTTCCCAAGGGCGGAGTCCGAAAAATAAAAATGTGCTGCGCACGCGCTTGCGTTCTCACTTTGGCCAGCGAGAAAGTGAACGAACTCCTTCTGTATACCGTAATGAACACCAAGTTGATTGATTGATTATAATTTAGTTTCAAACTCCCTTACCACGACAAAGACGTCCGAAGAGAGGATGAAGGCACCATTTAGTATGGAGTTAAGAGAACGCGGAATCCGCGCAAAAGGTGTGTTCCCACACAAGATCCCATTCGCATAAAAACAGTAAATTAGGAAGGAAGGCTGTGAAATAAGATAAAAGTTGAAGAAGAAAGAGGTGCTGAAAGACAGAGCAGCAGTGAACCGAGAAAAAGATGGCTTTTGACAAAAAAATTATTAAAAAAACTGCCTAGCTCCCAGATAGGGATCTCACACTTTCTCACTGGAAACGTTCATTTCCATAGATACAATAGTTGTATCCTGCTGAGGAGACAAATTTTAAGTTCAACAGTAGTTGCATGTAGCAGCAGCAGCAGCAGCAGTTTTCGCTGCCACATTATTACCACCAGCGAAATTTGCAGCAACAACAGAATTCGCAGCAACAACTACGGTTAAACATCAACTAGAGAAAGAGTCATTTGAGCCGCCTTGCCCCAGGTTGGCTGTCATCAAAACGGCAGTGGCAGCATGAAAAAGCGAGCCACAAGCTGGCATAACGCGCTGAATGATGATTCGAGCATAGGGAACAGGCAAAAAGTGGCGCTTTTAGCTGCAGTAATTCATAATTCAAACTACAATGAAAGTAAATTGATCAAACCCAGAGCACGTTTAAAAAACATCTCCCTGCTTCGTCGCTTCACTAACATTCGGTAACATTCACAACCTCTAAGTAGCGCTTCCAAATTCAAGTTACCTACGACAGCGATGACACGACATAAGGTGTCTTGAGTCACACTTTAAGAATGTCTCTAAAAGAAATTGGTAAGCTAACATTTTCCGTATCGACCAAGTGTGAAATACGCAAGTACTATAAAAAACGGACTGATTGAACGTTGCTGCTGACAAACACGAATAGGAATGTTTCTCCAATGATAATGCAAGAGCTAGTATCCGAAAGAACACTGCATTAATGTGTTAAAGAAAGCCCAGCAAAATATTACACTTTAATGGATTAACAGAATAACCTTGACGGGGAAATCGAAATGCTACGATACACCCAGCCCCACACAAATGCCAAACCCCATTTCACGCTTCTACAGTACACTTTTTGGTGAGTATTAAAATAGAATGTTACAACTGACAAAAATTTATATGTCAGATGAGAATGTTAAAATTGCTTCAATATATAAATAAATAGACGCTGAAATATTACAACTGAAAAAAATAAAGGGACTGGCGCTGAATAAGTTTTAACGGAAAAAAATATGGATTTGATACTGAAAATCCCTCAGGTGAGGCTGTGAGCGTATAACGAACGACACGATGCAGTATAAATGCGCTAACTTATTATCAGACTGAGAAAAATAAAGACAAACTATAGTAAATCAATTTGAAAAAATTAATATTAATAAACATGAACAAGATAAATAAGAAAAGCGACCAATCAAAATTTGAGCATTCCATGAATTATTTTTTACGGCCTCATAAAATTGGGTTGCAACGCTTATGAATTCGACCATTTCAAACTCGAGTCCTCTGAAAATCTGGTAAACAAAAAAGAAAAGCACACGAAATACGGCAAAATTCTGAAACGGTGACGATGGCAACATCACCAATGAGCCTGCCAAAACTGCGCTGTGTATGCTATGCAAGAGAGCACGGAGTGCACTATCCCAAAATGAAGAACCGTCATAACTTTGGAGTAAAAAAGAGTGCAGGCAAAGGACACCGGCTGGGCGCTAGGTAACCTTGGTGCCACAGCAAACGCAGGAACGGTAAAGGCCAGCGCGGGGCACTTGCCCCCACCGCCCGAGCTGGCACACCTCCACTGCTTGCCACCAGTCCATTTCTGCGCTCATTTAAACATTGTTTGGGCGTAATGAGTAATATAATCAGTGCAATATGACAAAGCTTTAGTCAGAGCAACGCAACGGCAAAGCTTTCGGTAAAGTAATGTCAAAGTAACCTCATAGCTCGTGGTAAAGTAATGCTAAGGCCTTTGGTAAAGAATTGTGAAAACTTTAGGCAAAGCTGTGCACATCCCAAGTAAGTGTACGACCACCATTAATTTTGTCACATTTCTTTCACTGTTTGCAGGTTCATCGGCCAGTGATCGACGTAACAGCAACTCCACAAACTCTCCAGCCTCACTTTGGAGTCGCGGCTTCGTACAGTAGAGAGCGAGCCCCTCGAGTTAGAAAAGACGTGGAGTTGAACAGATCACGTGCCACGGAATAATACAACCGAGCAACACAGAAGTTCGCTTCGCTTCATCTAGATTCGAGCGTGATGAGGAAGCCTAATATTTTGAGAGGACTTTGAACGTTACAATTAAATCCACCCACACGGACTAATGCAATACGACCCTTAGTTCGTGCAACGAAACTTACAAAAAATACGGAGCTGCTCAAAACCCAGCACAGGACTCTTCAAGAAATCATACTCAAAGAATTAGAACGAAAATTTATGTATTATCACTCGTGTTCCGAGAGCAAATTTAGACCAATCTAGAATATAATGTGCACAGCAATAATAAATCTATACGATATTGCCTTTACGGATATCGACAGAAAAGCAACAGTTCAAGAATTCCTATAGAAAAAAAATCTAAATTAATAAAAATTGTTCAAGAACTGAACCCAGCATGTATCTTAATTGTATAAATATTAACTACACTACTGATGCCCACAGCATAACATAATGCAAGGCATGAAAACAATAAATATTGACGCGATCAACAGCGCAGGCCAGTCATCGTACACGACCATATCATAGAGCCCACAATCGCACAAATTGATTACGAAAACCCTCCATAGCTTTTCCGTAAGTGCATTGTTATTCCACACAGCTGTGTTCAGTTGTTAGTGAGTTCTTTAGTCAGACGATGAACACTTCAGAACGCCTGCTTTGAAGCACGGAAGCTATGGATCTCGCGAGGCGTAGGACCCGCAGACCTCAAGTCTTTACCGCAGTCGCACGCAACCTCACTCGACAACTGTTTAATGGCAACTGACTGACGCGGTCGTCACTCGTCCGACACGGTCCGAGTCCGACTCCGACGGTCCGGGACTGGAAATTTGGGAATCGGAGGGCGTCGGGGCGAGACTCAAAGGAAACGTTCCCCGTCCCTCCTCACCCTCAGGGCAAAAATGTACAATCGTCAAGCAATATTCGACTTTGAGAGAACTGTACATGAACTGCACCTCAGAATGTCTCAGCACCGTTACTAACCATGCAATAATATCATAAATTTTATTTATTAATGCTGTAGTGATTCATAATATATCAAGCAGAAATAACACTATTCATGTAATTAGATAAGTGAGTTATAGCTCCCTAACCACAACGAAGGTGTTCAAAAGAGGGGAAAAACTGGGGCACCGGTGAGTACGGCGTTTAAGGGAATAGAAAACTTATGCACAGGGTGTATTCCAGCGCCAAATCTCCTGCACTTAGCAACAAGTCGGAAAAAAGGTTGTGTAACGCGATAAAAGTTAAAGAAGAAAGTAATAGGTTGTGAAAAACACGACCGCGATGAACCGAAAAAATATGATCTGCGACAAAACAAAAAACATGTTTCAATTGAACAAATGGAAGGCCTACCTCACGTGAAGCTAGGGGCCTCACATCTTCCCCCTAAAAGCTCTAGTTCTCATAGATACAACTTTGGTATCCTCCTGAGAAATTGGTATAGTGAGCCCCTTATTTCCCTGAACTACCCACAACAGTGACGAGATCATCTAAAAATTCCGCACTCAGAAGATGAGAAAGCGCACCTGCATCAGAAGCAAGCTTCTGTTCTTGTTTTGGGTAAACCTCGTACAGGACGTATATGATGGCAAGCTAAAGCGCTCGATTCAAGCCAATATTATCCACGGACTTTGTGAGGCAAACAGAAGGAACTGAGTGACAACTTAGAAACATGATATGAGAGCGATCACAAGTGAAGGGCTGCGAGTAACGTACATCACAGAATTTCACAAGAGTTACGGTTCATCACCACAGCGCGATGTTGCGACACCAGCAGCCGTCATAAGGCTTACGCCTAGTTAGCCCCCGCTGTATACAGTGCTTCTTTTTATGTTGCTGTAGATAACGTAAGCTTTCAGTGTGATATCGTTTGATCCGAGCTAAATTAAATGACTTTTATCACTGAAGTTCGATAAGAAACGAGGGACTCGATCCCACCGTGAGCTAGCATCACGGGAGTGATGAACGAAGGGAAATCTGCACACTCAGCACAATCCTCGCATTTCCTTGACTGCGTCATCTTTCGGCAGTACGTGAGGAAGAAGCGGTCTCGTAAATTTTACAACGTACGATAAAGAGTGATTCGCATATTATTATTTATTATTATATAAGAAAGTTTTAGCCTCCCTTAACCACGACAAAGATGTTCCAAGAGAGGAAAAAGGAAGGCACCATTTAGTATGGAGTTGAGGGAACGTGGAATCTATGCACAAGGTGCACAGAAACAGTAAGCTAGGAAAGAAGTTCATGAAACAAGAAAAAAGTTGAAGAAGAAAGTATTAGGTGCTGAAAAACAGGACAGCAGTGAACCGAAAAAAGATGGCCCGTAACAAAACAAAAACCTATTTTATTACAACAAAAAGGAAGCCTACCTAACCTTTAGCTCGGGCCCTCACATGGTTCCCCTGGGAGCGCTAATTCCCATAGATACAATAGTTGTATCCCCCTGAGGGGAGTGATTCGCATAACAGACATGGATCTTATACAGGAAAGTATGAAAAAGAGTGAAAATAAAAATATACCAAACTAGGCAATAGAAATACAATTTTAGCCCGAATAATTCACACAGCATTTTGTACTCCTCTGTCATTCGAGACGATACCAATTTCAAAACGAAAGATATTGAAACTGATTTCTCTCAGTTGGCTGTATGCGTTCACAAGGGAAAAATTTTTCCTCCTCATTGATAACTCATTTTACACCAATTTCCAGTAAATTCCAACATTCCTCCATAAAACGATATTTTCAATAGTATACCAGTAGCACATTATTATGAAAATACTATCACTAAAAACCTAAACAGGTATACAGAACAAGAACTTTCAGATGGGAAAAAAAAGATAGTGAAAGAGTGAAATTTTCACTTGAAGAAGTAGGCGACACGGAAAAACAGCATTTAGACCGAAATATTCAACAAAACGAAGAAGCCCACATTCGATAAACATGGAATCATAAATGAATTAACTTCTGAAAAACTTAACTAGGTAACAATAGAGGCAACGATGACAAACTTTCGTGTCGGTTGTGAAGCGGACGTCAGGTCGACCAAATTAACAGCCAAGCATTCAAATAACAAAATCCTCGAGCAGTATATTTTGGGATGAAGAAAATAGAGAATAAATTGATATGAAGTATCAACTTGACGCTCTGAAGCAGGCATCCTGCCTTATGAGGCACAGCTAGCGAGTAGCAAGACGTCGTGTTCGCTCTTAATCTAACAAAAATATTCTTGGTATTGCGTGGAAAAATACAGGGTGGCTCATAAGTAAAGTACCTTTTGAAAATTATTAAACCAACAAAACTAAAAATGGTAAAGAGATTTGGTTCATTCATAATTAAAGAAGAAATTTCAAAGTTTAGTTGATGTTTTGGGCCGATCAGCAACACTCGTTGCAACAACCTGAATTGAAGCATCAGTTCGCTTGGTCTGTGGCCTGCCACAACGTTGTATGTCTGCTGTAATCTCAGTTTCTCTAAATTTCAGTACCATTATTTTATGCAGTTTTTCGAATGACCTTTTTCAATACCATCAATATACCTGCAATTCCTCTAAACTGCAGTAACCGAACAATAATCGTTACATCGAAAGTAAAGTTTCACTATTTTTGCTCGATGTTCCATTGCGTAAAAAATCATTTTGAGGGGTGGATTCTAGAAATTTTTTGAGCAATGTGTTGTGATCGTCGGTAGACTTGATACGCTGATAGAAAACTTTGAAGTCTCCTCATTCATTCCGAACTATAATCAAATATCTTTACAATTTGCAGTTTTATACCCATAATAGTTAGCAAAAGGTACGTAGCTTATGGGCCACCACGTATTATCCCGTCAATATGATTTTCATACTTTCCCCTCATGTATAGTTTGAAAAGTTCAAATAATAAACTTATGAGGTATAATTTCACTTTGGTGATATAAACTTGCAGGTATGGTGAGGCTGATTATACCCTTGTAAACTATTTCAAAACAACTTATTTACACTGTCTGTAGAGATAACGGCTAAAAAAGCAAAAACTATTTAGCATACTTTGAAAACATTTAAAACCTATGACATAACCTTGAAGTGGTTAATATTAGTGTCATTTTAAATAAATGAGCGTATGAGAAACGCCATCAAATTACTTAACTTTTTTCAGAAGTGAAACTACAAATTGCTTACAATTTTTATCAGTAAGCATTGGCCAAATTCGAAAATCTTCAGCGATCTATTGAGCATTTACTACGATGTTACGACAACCATGCCATGTGAGAAGCATCGAGATCGCGTTGGGAGAATGGCAATATCTCATTCAAGACGTGTTTGAACTCACCGTAACTTTGTGTGTTGTGCAATATCACTCCTCACACAAATTAGTCTCACACTATATTTGCTTTCATTGAAGGCGATGACTTCCATGATCGATACCATGCAAATAAATACTTCAACTTTCAATACCTGACAGCCACCAAGAGGGCAGCGAAGTTCCTCCAAGTCATGAGCAAAGCTAGCTAAGGTCTGTGACGCAATATTACATCGCACATAAATTCGTGCCGCTTGAAGTATCTACACGCATTGAAATCTGTGACAAAACATAAGAAATCACGGAGGTCCGCATGGAAGCACAAACGATGGCCTGGAAGTGGGGATCGGGTGCCTGGAAGGGTTGCTTGCAGCGATCGATGCAGGTATGTTCCGCCGATTTGTGAGATTTATGGAGAGCGTTTTGTGTGAGGAGCTGCCACAGACTCGGCACACTGCTCTCCTACAGCACTCGAGAGCGAGGAATAAAGCTGACAAATTACCGTGCAGCTTTGGCAACTTCGTTCAGTGAAGCGAATAAATCCAAAATGAAATACAACATGACAGAAGTTCAAAAGTTGCTTCACTCGGGAGAACGTTAGACATTCAAGCACACGAAAGAGTTCCGTTAAGTGAGGGCGAGAGGGAAAAAGTTAGCTGACGCCTTAACTACTTGCTGGGTTCTCATAAAGATGGCTCAGAAGTGAATTCGCATTAGTTCAAATCCCATCAATTTCGTGTTCAAAAAAAAACCAGAAGGAAGGTCACACAACGTCAAAAACACGTTTGAAGCAAAGAAGTGTAGCGGGATGTCATAACCATGACGCCTGATGCTTTGAAGGTTGGGGAAGGCACTCAGCGTACTTAGCTTTCTCGGATTTTAACGACACCACTAATAAAAAGAGTGCTCATAACCGCGTTTGCGGCAAACAAAACTCAGGTGTACGTACATTTTCTCCCCATTTCACTATTACAAGCATGTAGTGATGAAACGAAAAAAATAATCAAATTTATCACATACAATTCCTTTAATGAAAAGAGCTTTAGTAAAATATTCATTAAGCCTGTCAATTCCTGAAGGAATTCATTTTTTTAGGCAAAGAAGAGGTCAATAGACGCACGGAAATGAAACGAAAAGCAATATAATGATAAAAATGTTGGATGCATTCGATCATTGAAGAAAATTTCGAAAAAGAATGAAGACCTCATCACAGCAGCTAAAAGTAACAAAGACGCAGTTTAACCTGTACAATGTAAATAGCACCAAATTCAATTTTACTCAACCGATGCTGTCACTCCAAGACCAACTCTGATCGGCTGACTCACTTATACACCATCAAGGCTTCAGCAAAGCAGAAAATGTGCGATTGAGCAATCACAAGATTAGATAAGTTATTTTAGGCCTCCCTAACATCAATAAAAGGGTTCTCAAGAGAGGAAGGCACTATTTTAAAAGGAATCAAGGGAACTAGGAATCTACATGTTGCAGACAAGGTGTGTTCCCACATCCTGCGCATAGTATAAAAGCAAAACAGAAAGAAGTTTATGAAATAAGGAAAAAGTTTAAGAAGGAAGTAATAATTACTGGTAAGAAAACAGCAGTGAACCGCAAAAAATTGTCCGTAGCAATATAATGTACATATATATATATATGCTGACATATGCTGAGCCATATGTATATACATATTTCAGCAGAAGAAAAGTCTACGTAATCATCAGTTTGGGACATTGAATTTTCCCCGGAAGAGCTAACTCCCGCAGAGCAAATAAAAGAAACATAATGCACACACCCAGGTCAAAATTGCAGTAGCACATAATGCACAAAATGCAGCATGCCAAAAACGTGAAGTCATTGCATTTGATGATCAATTAGGTCCAACCCACTGAAACGACACAATTAGACTCGCAGCATCACTCCAGTTCGCGGTGAGGTCATGAACTTGTGATTGGCAGCAAATACAAAATGTTACTTCATGAACGGCTAAATTTATTTCATAAATCAGGCTTTTTACCATCAAGTAGCAGGTTAAAGAATGAAGCGTTCAAGTAACTATGAAAGCAAAAAACGTAAAATAAAACAAGTGTGAAAACGTTAAGATGTGCACGTGAGAAGGTAATAGAAGTGCAACTCGAAAGTACACATCAGATGGTCGTGACAGGATTAGCTCCGAGTACGCAATGGCGCAGCGAAGCTGCCTCTACTCAACACAGCATGCAGCCGCTGCACAGTTTGCTCATTAAAGCGCTCGGGGGTTGCAGGGCTAATCTGCTCACTTCAACAGGATTAAGCAAAGCGGGAGCAGAGCGAGTTGCAGACATGCTTACAGTGCGACCGGATTAGAAGCAGGGGATGAGGATGCCCTCAAACATAGTCACTAGTGCAGTGATCACAGTGAGGACGGTAGAGGGTATACGCAAGCTAAGTCAGCAAGCCAGAGCAATTCAAATTCGAAAAAATCGGCGGTAGAAGATCTTCTTCTTTCCTGAAATTGTGAGGATATCCCGTTTTCTCTTGCTCAGTCTCTCAATCGCGCTTGATTACTCATTAATTGAAAACAAATGCTCATTATCTGACGTGTACACGAACTCAAAAATTGCTCAATAATATCCATTAACCAATGTGAGCTAATGCCACAGTGAAATTAAATTGAGACGCTACAATTTCAGCACCAGCCGTCAGGCAGACAAATTAGGAGAGGAAAAGTGAAGACAAATGGCATTATTTTTTGTCACTAGGAATCATACGCTGCACCGAATAAAATACGTTGTGAACACCAGAAACTATTTTCAAATATCACTTACGTGAAACTTTTAATTCATTCGACGGATTTCATCGCGAAGAAAGACCATAAGCACACAAGCACACAACTACTTTCCTCAAATGACATTGCAATGTACTTGGATATACCTAATACATCAAAATTGGGCAATGTTTAATAAGCAATAAATTCCAAGAAGTATTAACAAGAAATAAATTAAGTGAACCAGAAACAGAGAAATAATTCCAAAATCCTTAACATTGAAGTATAAAACTGAATTTTTAATATTGAAATCAGAATTCATAGTAAGTTGTTTTTCTATAAACGCTCCAATAATATCCACAACCGACCTTTGCTAAGAATGCATGCGAAGTGCATGGGGGTAAGAACGGTCATATTTCTTGCTTTTATGATGTGCAAAGAGTAGATCTTATTAAGATGCAGTTAGATGAGGCTATAATGCGCGTAGTAAGATCCATTATCATCCATTGAACTTTAGATAATTATGCAGCAGAGTTACTACATACCAGTGCACACAACACACAGAGCACGAGTGAACAAAACCAAACTATACCTCATCTCCACCCAGTCACTCGTCACAGCCAGGTCGCCGAATTCCAAAAGCCGCTCATAGCTACGCACCTGCAACAAAACACGAAACAAGCTTAAAAATAAGGAAAATAAGGAATGAATCTTCCTAATTCAAGCTTTTTCCAAAAGAAAATTCATCAAAAAAAAGGCAATTGAGAGACTGGAAAATGTGAGTATGCAACAAACTCAGACCATATTTTAGGTAAATGTTTTCCAACTTCAAATAAAACTTCAGTGAAAAATGAGAAAAAATGAGAAAAACGAACACGCGTTGAGAAACTAAAAAGCTTTAAAGTTTTGATTATGTTCAGTTTCAGACGACGTTCAAGTATATTAAAAGAATTGAATGGTGAATCAAGCGTTAAACCTTTATGAAGAAAACAAGATGTTGAACAATATCAACAAAAATCCCGCTTATTAAGGAGAAGTAATGAACACCAGATTTTATAATTTTGACCCATGGTACGCGAATGGTGAATCAAGCGTTAAACCTTTATGAAGAAAACAAGATGTTGAACAATATCAACAAAAATCCCGCTTTCTGCAGCAGACGTAGGACAATTAACAAGCAGCACGTCGCGCAAGACAAAAGTGAGCTTACAGCAGCAATAGTGGCGCAAAACGTGACAAGCTTACAGCACTCAGTCGCTAGTTGCGGTATGAAGCTGAGTGATCACCTCTGATCGAAAAGTATGAAGTCCCATTAACTCCATGAGAAAAGTCGAAGTTCCATTATTTTTTCGACGCTGAGAGTCGAAGTCTCTCGTTAAGTTGACGAGGCGTTGAGTCACATTTCAGAGAGCACTAAAATGTCCCCTCAATGGCTTGGTCCATTAGGGCTCTTCAAACCGGTTGCACGTTCCTTATTCCTCCCGTTCCCTTTCTCACTCTCGGAGTGTAGTTTAATAACTTCCTAAGGAGTCAACTTGCCTCGTTTCGAGAGAAATTCTTCATAATTAGAGACACTTAAACAATCAAAAGACCGTGAAACAACTAGTTTTTCGCTCGTTGTCACACGGGAAGCCGAACCCTGTAAACCAAACTAGCCAACTGACCACCCTTTGGTCGTATGCTTTCCTCATGTCAATGTAAATATTGCTCTAAATTTATTTCATTCTCTCGATCATTTTTAGCATTATTCTTAATATGTATTAAACTGAAGGATAACTTTCTCAGCTGACGTGAATATATTTGTTACAGTTTGAAGTTTATAAGTATATATCAGTGTTTTTAAATTGTAAGACGATTTTTTCTGGTATGTTTTCATTTGTCCATCCCATGATGGAACGAACATACAACGGTGCACAAGTAATACGGAAGTAAGTCCCAGTAATTGAAGGAACCAGCAGTGCGTTGCAGAAGTTGACAGTTACACCCAGAAGAACCTGTTCTGTCAGCTCGTTGGACCAGTTGACGCCATGACTGCCCGGAAGCAAATACCCTTCCTCACACAACCTTGAAGGAAAAATAGACTTTCTTAAAAACTTACAGAAATTTATACTTATTTACGCCTCTAAATATACCTCTACTTTTACAAAGTTTCCAGAAATTAACTACTTAGACGTTAAAATGAAATCTGTGTAAATCTTCAGAAAGTTATAACCTCGAATTGATGATTCATATTATATGAGAAATAATATTGACTTGAATTAAATGCGTCGTGATTGGCGCACTTATGTGTGTCGTATTAACCCATAACACACAAACATGTGTCACATTACATAAAGTGATGGTGTATATTGATGACACTCTTATGTGAGGGTTTGGTGACATAAATTTTCTCAGTGTACTGCCTGATTTGAACACGATGATTTGCGTCGCATATGTAGACCGTTATGAAATGACTCATAGTACTATAGGTGTCAAGGAATCGAGCCTACGGTGTATAAAAGTATTGTTGGCATGTAGCTAATGTGCCAGGGCACACAACGATAAAACAGCGAGTCACGATCGCGCGACATTCACAAACACCAGACCATGTTTGTTTCGATACACACCCATTATTCAAGTACAATTGTTGCGGTCACCCCACACGCCTTGCTCGTTTCAATGCACATCATTTTATAAGGCAGCATTTCTATTGTGAGGCCACAAAGCAGCTTGCGACTTATTCAAGAGTTTCCACAGATGCTCGGTCAGCCCCTCAAATCACAGGCGCGAGCCCCACAAAACCTGCACATAATGACGAGGGAAGTGGCGTGTCTGGTCGCACGGGCTGATCGATTTCAGTCAAAGAGAAGGCCTGTCGATGTGGTTGCACCAGCAATAACAGTGGTGCTGCTGCTAAAGTAATGCCAGCAGCAACAGCAGCACCAGCAACGCAGCCAGCACCAGCAACGCAGCCAGCAACAGCAGCACCAGCAACGCAGCCAGCAACAGCAGCACCAGCAACGCAGCCAGCAACAGCAGCACCAGCAATGCAGCCAGCAACAGCAGCACCAGCAACGCAGCCAGCAACAGCAGCACCAGCAACGCAGCCAGCAACAGCAGCACCAGCAACGCAGCCAGCAACAGCAGCACCAGCAACGCAGTCAGCAACAGCAGCACCAGCAACGCAGGCCTGCAAGCAAGCAGCGAGCAAGCAGCGAGCAAGCAGCGCGCAAGCAGCGAGCAAGCAGCGAGCAAGCAGAAAGCAAACAACGCAGGCAGGCGCACAAGCAGCAAGCAACGCAGGCAGGCGCACAAGCAGCAAGCAAGCAACGCAGGCAGGCGCGCAAGCAGCAAGCAACGCAGGCAGGCGCACAAGCAGCAAGCAAGCAACGCAGGCAGGCGCGCAAGCAGCAAGCAACGCAGGCAGGCGCACAAGCAGCAAGCAAGCAACGCAGGCAGGCGCACAAGCAGCAAGCAAGCAACGCAGGCAGGCGCACAAGCAGCAAGCAAACAACGCAGGCAGGCGCACAAGCAGCAAGCAACGCAGGCAGGCGCACAAGCAGCAAGCAAGCAACGCAGGCAGGCGCACAAGCAGCAAGCAAGCAACGCAGGCAGGCGCACAAGCAGCAAGCAAGCAACGCAGGCAGGCGCACAAGCAGCAAGCAAGCAACGCAGGCAGGCGCACAAGCAGCAAGCAAGCAACGCAGGCAGGCGCACAAGCAACAAGCAAGCAACAAGGGCAACGAGTACCACAAGAGCACACAACCCGCACGACCACCGACCACCCCGCGCTCACACCAGCACCCACTCATCATGCACGCATTTTGTCTCCGTTTCTTTTGTGGATATCCTTGATCCGACAGACGTCCTTTCAGAGGGGATCAATAAAACCATTATTCGGTAATGCCCTCCATTACGTCGACCGAACGCGTTTTTTACTGAAAAAAAATACTCCCAAAACACCAAGCTCAAGAGTACCAAGCAAAATAAAAAATCTGCACCCGAAGAACAACGAGATTGCGGCATACAATTTTAAAGTGGTGATCGTATGAAAATTGACGTCAATTTGTAACAAATTACAAGAGAAACCTTTGACTTTTAACTTCACTGAGGCTGACGTTCTTGATTGTATAACCTACGGAATTCGTTAATGCTGAAGCATCTCAACACCAAGAACTTCGAATTATCGACCGGAACTAATATCAAAATGGGGATATGCAATATTGAAATTATATGAAAAAGAAGTGATTTCTCAAATTGGTTGTACATTTTTTATCATTGTTTAAACTAATTTATACCTTACCTAAATAAATTCATACATGTGCTTCTGTGAAGTATTTCGTACATACATGCAATCAGATAAGACACTAACTATTACAAACCTATAGTTCTCTTCGCGCCATTCCAAACATTCATTCCATTCCAACATTTATCATCCACTTCTGCTCAGATAAGCCATTACCACAGAGAAAGTCAATGGAGTTCAAGTTCAAATAGCACTAACGGAAAGCAAAATCGAAGAGTCTTTCGAAATAATGCTATCAAATTATGATGAAAAAGACTAAAATGTGAAAAAAATTCGTCATTCAGAACAAAAACTTGCAAATACGTGGTATATATTTTCATACATCTCACTGTCCTCGGAAGGGGAAATCAATTTTCCAATACGGTCAATCGCAAAACTGCAAGATTTGTTTACTAGAATACTGGTCTTAAAGCAATAATTCATACTTTAAAGCCTTGTCTGATTGCGGCTGATGAACAAATACTTAATGAACTCTGAAATAAAAGTGAAAGGACAAATGAGAGACGACACACTATTAAACTTAGTTGCAAATTTTAAAAAAGCATTTCAACATGAATTTTGGCACGTTACTTCATCACATTCATTTTATTTAAGGTCAAAATTTGAACTTTTCACACATTAAATATGTAAATTTGGGCCTCCCTAACCTCAACAAAAGTTATCCCAAAAAGATGAACAAGGGAGGCCCCAATGCGTACGGAGTGGAACGAAGGTGTGTGTCCCCCACACCCTGCGCATAAAAACAAGAATGGAAAAAGTTTGCGAAACAAGATAAAATTAAAAGGAAAAGTAACAGGCGTTGAAAAAGAAGCAGTGAATAAAAAATTGTCACAAAACGGAACACCTATCATAAACTACATTAAACATCAAAAAAAGTTGTATCATACCTTAAGCTCGGCCGGGACCTCACTGCTTCCGGGCTTCCCTCCGTTACCTTTAATTCCAGTAGATACAACACTTGTATATGCTAGGAGGGTGTAATGTTCTAATTATATGTAAGAGCTTGTCCAGGAAAATCTCAAGAACAGTCACCAAAACGACTGTCAGCGTGTCATCAAACAAACGCTCGTCAGAAGAACTCCACATATTTACACGTGTGTTATTCATGAAGTGGTGCTAAACAGACACTAACTGGTCAACAGATTCAGACAAGTAGTTTGAACTAACCCGTAAGCTATCCATATAGCCAATACCAATAAAGTTACAATTATTATGAAATTTTGTATAAATATTTCAAACGAGCGGAGGGCGAGGGGCCTTTCCTTTTCGATTACTGTAAAACGGCCGCTTTTCTCTAAAGAAATACCAACTTTTACGGTCTACTTAAAACAAAAAATAATCCAACGACGCTTTGAATGTTAGCTGATGAAAGATACACAGAAAATAATTTATTGAGGTCGGTTTTCAATCATAACGTAACTATATACGAGTATGTATCAGTTTAAAGGTTCCCTATGCACAGTAAAACCGATCTCAAGAGAACGAAAAAAGGGACCATTTAGTATGCCCTGAAAAAAGCGGGGATTTAGACACACCGGATTTTCCATTACAGGACATCTTGCTCGTAGAAACAGTAAGTTAAGACGAAAAAAAGAAGAAAAGACAAAAAAGAGACAGTAAAGAAGGTAGGAAAACTGACTGTAACAAAATGGACAAGAAAAATAAGAATTCCGAAGGCTTATTTGGGCTGACACAGCTGACGCAAACTTACAAAAACCGACCTCACAAACCTTATTAACCTAAACCAATTGCCTGTCTATGCCCCTCAACCATAACACTATTAACTTATATATGTCTAGGAAAACGGGAATCCAAGGTCACCTCTCACGAATCCTTAATAAAAATCTTTTGACAGTCGTGAAATATCCGATCACACCAACCGCAAAACCGAACATATCGAACAGCTACACGTATTTTATGGAATGCATGAACTACGCAGCATGTTGCAGGTGCGTTTAGCTGCGATGCACGATGCAGTGTTGCAGGTACAATTTGCTGCGATGAAATACAATGCGGCAGTCAAAAGTGAACACGAACGAGCAAAGCACAAACGGCTGCCGGGCATCGATCACACAGCACAGGAGAGGAGGCGGTACCTTTGTGTTCGAATTACTCGAGTTGAGAGGCCGACAGAATTTCATTAAGTCTGCCCCATTGCGCCCTGATGCACTGCTGTAGTATGCACAACTAAAGCACAGCTGCAGCACCTCCTCCTAGCCATCGGTCCTATGTTGTGTAGGATGTACGCCTGAAACCCGCCAGAAATAGTGCACAATCCGTAACACAGATCAGAATTACTATGTATGAATACGCAAAAGTTTGCTACAAACAGTCTATATCATAGGAATAACGGAAAAAAACACAATTACGATACAATAATCAAATAATGTGAAAAAACAACACAGGTTATGTATTCTAGCATTAATGATATTTAGCTCGGAACAATGGCGAACATCTTTCGATAAAACCATTTTGAATGCACACGACAGATTTTGAAAATTTTTACAAGCTTACAGAACGCATGTACCGCATTGAGCAACGATGATATCATCGTTGTACCGCATATCATATCAACAATTGCATTTGAAAAGACAAGTGCGGTCAAAGTAATTGAGCTCGAACAAGAGCTCAAGTAACACCAGACCGTCTCCTTACAGACACAGAGTAAGGGAAAATGAAATGCGAAACATGTCTCGCTCTGAAACTAAGACCCACATCAGACTATCTCAGTCATACCTATACCGCATAGCGTACGTGGGCTAAGGCACCTTCGCGGCAAGATGCGTCTGTGGTACGCCAATACCTTTTCTATCTAATCTAAGCCTTTTTAGAGGGAAGTCCGAAAATTATATACAGGATGATTTTGAAATATGTGTCCTAAAGAATCTTTAATAACTCCCCCAATACTGGATGGATTCAAACAAAAGCATCTATGAAATCCTGAGAAATACTAGTTTCATTTTGATAACTTTTGACTACAACATTCTTAATATCCCCCTGAGGGCAGACAAGATTCGGTACGATTACACAGGGTGTTCATTACGGCCCTCGTGAGATTTGTTCGCTGGATCTCTACCTCGATTGATGCCTTGAGTTGGTGTAGATATGTACGCTTTTAACGGGTAAATTTTCCTTGCAAGTACTCCCAAAAGAAAAACTCCAAAGGTGAAAGTTCAGGGACCGAGGGGACCGACTGAACCTCAGGGTTCAGGGGACCGAGTTAGCCATCCAATATCGCCAAATCAATTTTCGAAATAGATTAATTTTCTCAGAAAATGTTGAAGCAGAATACCCCTAAATTTCAATATTCTTAAAAACATTGTACTCAACAATTAATCAAAAATAAAACAACTGGTATTTCCAATATTTCTAACGATTTCATAAGTGCTTCATAATTTAAAATTTATCCGATATCGTCGAATTATTGAAGATTCTTTTAGGACCTATGTTCAAAAATCACTCTCAACATCGTCCAAGGAATGCTCACTGTTCTAAATTTACTGTTGTGATACCGTGGGAATTTCCAAGTGAGAATTCTTAAAGGCTAAAAATATTAGATCTCATGGTAAAAAACGTGAAGGTCACTTTCCCTAACTCGCGGACAAGAGATCAGTCGCTTGGATAAAATATGGGAGAACATGAAGTGTGCGCAGTAGGCTCACAGACGGACGACATCAAATGATGCGGCAAATTAGGACGCCGAAGAGCAGCCTGCACAACACAATGGAGTTCAGAAGGGGCTGTAAAAAGTGACAAGACGCGCATCTCAACAATTGAAGACTAGTGATGGACGGCGCCGCGTGCGCCAAAGACCGGCCCACCCAAATGATATCGATTCAAAGTTATCGCCTGTTATAGGCAGCAGCGGTATCAGGGATACTTTATGTCAAGCGCAGGAAATGACAAAAAAGCGGGAGTAAAAAATTTTCTTTCGTCTATGTTATCGGCAACTCTGTTCGCAAGGACAACTTCTTAATTAAACATATTACAACGAGCTTTTACGGCGTAAATTGGCTCTGGCACCATGAGTGACTGATTTATAAAATCACTAACGAGGATTCGTTGAAGGATCCCACACTCCTACAGGCACAGAGCTCAAATTAACAAGCGATAACAAGCGAATTGAGGTCGATAGACCTCAAAAGTATCGACTCGTGACCTGTACGATGGTATTCCGAGAAAAGTAACGCAGCAGCCGAAAATCGTACAAATACGCAGGTATAGTTCACCAAAATAACGTTGTACCAATTGCAAGTCGCATTGAGATTTGAGAAAAAAATCATATGTATATATAGTCACACTGTACTAGCACAACGTCAGATAGTAGTAAGTTGAAGGCTTTGTTTCGACAGCAGAGATATATTTTTCACAGAGGAAAAATAACTAATTCGATTAGGTACGTTAGTTTAAGCCTCGCTAACCGCTACAATGGCGTTCATAGAAGAGGAAGGAGGAAAGCACCATTTAATATAGACTTAAGGGAACGCAGAATCTATGAACAAAATGCATAGAGACAATAAGTTAAGGAAGAAGTTATTGGAACAACATGAAAATTGAAGAAAGTAGCAGATGCTGGAAAACGGGACTGGAAAACACAACACGAGGTGCTGGGAAACAGAACGGCCCAGCAAGCCTGACATGGAGACAAAACACTGCAATACACATTGGAGCGTAACTCCACAGCAAAGAGCCACTACGCGCAGCACCACACGGACAGTGTGCCCTACCGCACCTCGCGCTGGTGCGGCGCGTGCCGGCCTGCAGTGTGGTGCGGGGCACCTCCGCCACCGCGCGTCCTGCGCACGCAGCCTGCAGTTGTTGGACCTGCGGCACCCTCACGCCACACGCAGCACTGTCCCACTCATGCCACGTGTGTGTAGGGCACCTTGTCATTCATGCCATGTACAGAACACCATGCCACTCATGCCACGCACAGAACACCGTGCCACTCATGCCACGCACAGAACACCGTGCCACTCATGCCCCGTACAGAACACCATGCCACGAACAGAACACCATGCCCCGCACAGAACACCATGCCACGCACAGAACACCATGCCACTCACAACGAAGTACGCGTGTCCGTACATCGATCGAGATCACCACCACTCGCAGTATTGGAGTCGGGTATTGGAGCTATCGGTGGACACAAGGTGAGGGGAGGAGGTGGTATATTAGTGCCCAATTTAGGCGAACTTAGCAATGCTAACACACGAGCAGAACGTGGGCGACAGCCGAGCATTGTGTTGAGAATAAGCAATTCATCAATATTTGCTGAGGTGATAGACGAATCATTCGAGTAACGCGAAAGTAGGGAACAGATGCAGAATAACTATCTACATATCGCACCAAAATTTATTGAATAAATTGGATCGAACCGTCTAGTGTGCTTCCACGAGTCGGAATGACATTACTTCAAAGAAAAGTGTTCAGCTCCCCTCCGACCTACTGCTCATGAGCAACTAGGCATTTCAAGGGCAACTCAACGAGGCATTACGGCAAGAAGTCATGAGATCAATGCTGCCCGTATAATCAAATTTTAAAGCTTGAAATATTATACCTTGACTCTACTTAATCCTACAAATTTATGCCCGTTATTAAGGAAAATGCATTGGGAATATATTGAGAACATGATAACGACACGCTCAAAATTCACTAGACATGACCTTCAATTCGAAAGTTCTTTCATCGTGCAAATGACAAGTAATAAGAACGTGTCAAGTGAAAACACACATCGGCTGCGTTCAGTTGATCAGCTCCAATGTGGCATCATTCAAGTATCTAGGACATATGCTCACCTAAACTTGAAGCCATCATAACGAGTACGTTGTATTATAATCCATCCTAACGAGTACGATACAAGTCGGCACCCCATGCAAACTCACTAGGACGCTGCACAGCGTATGCAGCGCGATAGTTAATGCAGAGGAAGTAAACTAACCGTGAGTCGTTAGAGCGGTAGATCAACAAAGCAGAATTGTGTGAATGGTAGCAGGCGCGGCAATAACTCGCGTTAACGGCTTCATTAGAGAGGGAAAGATGCAAGGCTCCATGACAAACAGCCACTGCGCCAGGAGTACGCTGCGCAACAGATCATTTCACACGCATAGATTGGAATAAAGGACGTCTTATGGTTTGATTTTCCATTCTAGCTCTTTAGTGGAATCATCAAGACTTCACAGTGCATGCTGAAGAGTGCAAGAGTACAAGATATCATGCTGAACACCCAAGCTTTCAGCATGAATGTGTTCAGGCCTTCATCGAGTGGAAGATGAATGCATCATTCGGACATATCGCTGCATCATTGCAAGACTGTCATAACTGAAAAATTTCAAGCATAGAGTTACAATGTTTATAAGAATGCTGAAATAATTCTGCGTCTTTCGGCAGTGAAGTCGTAAGTCTAAGTGCATTTTTAGATAAGAGATGGCTCTGGGAAGATTTTTAGTCAATATCTTCGATATATGACTTCGATACTTTAAAATGCTTCGCCTTTCAAATCACGAAATTTGAGTTACGACAGTCTCGGAATGATATAGCGGTATGTAGCAAGGCATGGCAACGAATCCATGAGAGCATACAGGCAAAACATTTGCGTCAATAATTTTATCAGCAATTAATGATTAAAGGAAGCAATTGAGGTGAGATATCAAAATATTTATTAATTTTATTTGGCTCTCCTAAGCTATATAGCGCTTCAATTAATTCAATGGAATTTTGATTAACTTCTTACAACACCGTTACGTTACCTAAATGAAGTGAATGATCAAATTAATAACAGTATCAATAATGAAATCTATGATCGTGATCTGTTTTCTCACGCTAGATTATGTCATGCACTGCTGTGCGACTTGGAGAAATTCTGAATAATCTACCATTGGGTCATTATTGAGAATTAAATTGACTACGCAATATTAGGATCAAAATAAAATTAGCAACACGTACGTACCAATAAATATGTTCCTAATTTACGTACCGGCATAAATGCGTAACTGTCCAATTATATTTCACTTACCTCTTAATTTCACTTACCTCTTAATTAATTCTACCGTACAAGGTAAAACATAGCCCAGTTATGGTTTTAACACTTCTTAGAATGAATAAAAAGTATTCTATGGCAGTAAAGTCAGTTTCTCAATTTTACTACTCACAACCTAACCATAGCAACCATAGAAACTGCGAAACCATAGACTGAAAAACCGAGTGTTTTCGATACTGCATGGTTAATAAACACTAAAAATACGTAATGATCTCGCAAATGGGAGGTTAATCGTGGGGAAATCTTGCATGACAAAAAGTCCAATCTGATTTTTTGGACACAGGGAAAGCTTTTTTTTAAATGATTACAAACTGAAAGAAGATGAAAAAACACATAATTAAATAGTACGGAAAATTTCAGGTCGAAGTTGTAATTCTCATCCGCGTGAATTACAACAGCGCCCAGCTTAGCTCTGTGAATCAACACAGCAGACACACACGTACCCACACAGTCCATTCACACGTACTACCTATAATAGCGAACAGTAGAATAGATTTAGACGCAACCAAATAGAAAACAAGAGCTCACTGCGTGAGAAAGACTAATACGTAAAATGTAGCAAGTTTGGAGACAAACCAAAAAATTGAAACAATGATTCGACATAATGCCAAAAATGAGAACAAAACCAACGGTTTATATATTTTGCAAGTTTCAAACAAAGCAGAATGTCACGCCACAAGGTACAAAATCAACACTGAATGGGTAACTGTACAGAAACCAACCAAGAAACTGTAATCACGGTACGAAGAAAAATGGCTAATAAAGTCGACTAAATTTGTCGAGTTCAACAGTCAAATACTGGCGTGATATTCAACATCTACTGTATGCATAGCCTTCAGTATGCGGGTTCAACCTTTTCGATAGATAGGATGGATTGTAAATGTAACTACAAGCATCCAATGCAAAACTAATGCATGCTGCTACACACCTCTCCGGTGCGGGTGCTCTATTCACAGGCCCCTGTGAAAGACCACGTCAGAATCAGCCGCCGCGGAGAGGCTAAAATTAGTTGACAACAATCCTGTCTTTCTTGGCACGCTAGCGTTGCATCATTGCGAATAGTCTTCTTGACATGTATTCGGAACAGTCAAACTAAAATATTTGTGCGTATGACGTAAAACCCAAAGAACTGGTGTAGTAATAACGCACCAACGGAACCAACAACTTGAGCGAGCCCCAGAGTGAGAAAACAGATAATGTTCTCCTTAAAACGAGTGAGCTTTTCCCATAGAACGGCATAAAATTCTGATCCAAAGTACCGAGCACGTGTTCGGGCACATACTTTTTGCTACGCAGTTATATAAAACAAAAAACCGGCATCAGAATTCCCTATAAAGAATAACACATCGTAAATTTGCAAGCAATTTATAACAAGAGGTTTAACCGAAACGGATATGATATCTTCAAAATCATTTACAAGAATTGAATCTAGTGTTTCTTCAGGTGAATCGACACAAAAACAACACCAATGATAAAACACACTTAGTTGGAACATAAATGATGAAGGGGAAATCCTGTTTAGCGGAGAGCTTAGGATCAAATCAATTTTTGTGTATAATTCAGTTGTCGTGAGAAGTGCGCAATACCAGGATTTTCATCAAAGGAAATGATGGTATTGAAGGGGAAGCCTTCAATTACGCATTCTATCAGAGGTTGGTAAACCATTCAGTACATACGATACCAAAGCCGGTCGGATTGGAGGCATGATATTTTCGTTGATTTGTGCACTGAATTAGCAAAATTGAACTTTCGAATTCACAACACGTTCGCCATCTCCGCTCAAGAAAAAACAATGCGTCTTAAAGAATGGCAATTCACAAATAAATGCAGCTGAATAGTGATGAAAAAGGCACTTTCCATTGCTATATTATTGAGTGACCCAAAATAAAATAACACAGCGGCATGAACGTTCAAGTGTTTAAAATGAGGTTTAATGATACTGTAAAATGAATTTGAAGGCTGGCAGGCGGTAGGGTATAGGCCAGGTGGTATTCATTGCACGGCTCGCGTGATGCTGGCAGCTCACGATGACTCAATACACGGCTCTCGAAAAATTTATAAACCAATCAAATTAATTAGTTAATATATAATTTATATTTACAATATACGCTAACGTGCAGTAGCTGCGGCTCTCTCAATCAATGCGTTCAACAGAAGTGGCTCTCTTGCAAAAATAAGTGAATAACACTGGTATAGGCGGACGAAAAATACGACTCAAAAATACGAGTTGACTCTAATTTTGCGGGAATTAATGTCGCGAAATGAAGGAAAAAATGCAGCAATCCAGATGGAACCCACATGTGTTGATAACTGAACGTAATGAAATTTTAATGACACAAATCAAAATGCAAAACAAATTTCAATAGAGAATAAATTCGACGTTGAATTGACAAGCTTACTCAGGATTCATGAAAGAGTTTAGCGAAGCCAGCCAAAGCAACGGTAACTTCGTGTCCCGAACTCAGCAATACGAAAGCAGCATTGTGATCCAAGGTAAACACGTCCTCTGGGGTCCGTCTCAGGGTCAACAGACACTTCAATGAAACCCTGACAAAGGAAATAAAAGTCCCCAGTTTAAAAGGCAAAAAATGACGCTTAATTTACATTGGACTTTCGGTTTTCCTGTCAATTAATAGCAGCGAGCCAAAAGATGGATTTAAACCTATGAGCCAAATCAGTTGGATCAGCAGGCCAGTAGGAGCTTAATAAGTGAATGAAAGTAAACCCCGGCATACAAATGAAAGAAGAATAAAATAAGTTTTTGTCTACTTGGTTCACATTGAATAAATAGGAATAATTAATGATGAACTAATGCAAAATTGTTTGTTAAAGAAAGAAAAAGAAAAGCTCGCTTAAGAAAAGCTCGCTTGTTATTACTGAGAAACCACAAATTTTGGCCTCATCACACGCAAATTTAACATAAAATATCTAACGGGCCATTTTCAATCGGACATAAAAAGTAACAAAGTTTTTGGAACGTAACATTGGAACAATATAAAAATTTCAATTTTTACATTTAAAACACTGATAAAAGAACCAAGTTAACCATTCCTTCAACGAACTCATTACGTATTTACGTGCTTCTCACGTAATTCTTTCGCATAGAATGTTCTCAAAATTAATTATTGTTAAAAAAGTACTGGGAATCGAAAATAATTTATCAAGCCAGCTCAAAGAAATCGAGATAAAAAATAGTTTGGTCTTTATGTAACGCGTAAAAAAACTTGGTTGTAAATCTGTGGGTCTAGTCCCGGTGAACATTCAGGGTTATAAAATTTGCTGTCAACAATAGAGCGAACTATGAGCTTCAGGCGAGCTTGTGCCGCGTCTCCACTCCATGAACTCTTCACGACCAGTTTTATTACGACAAATATTGATTTCATCCTATAGACTGGTCCTCCAAATGAAAAACTGTTCGTAAAAGTGGGAAAACGAAATACTTCCATAGGACTGGAGGCAAGTACTATGCCTCAGCTGAGAACCCAGCACGCTAAATATGGAGCTGAGGTTGGGAGGAGGCACGGAAGATACAAACGTCAGCTTTCATGTCATGGCAAGCCGAACCTTCTATTTTCAAGCGCGAGGATCGAATGCACCAAATGAGAAAGAATAGAAACGTCAGCAACCATATTTTTTTCCCACTACAGGGAAAAATGTGGAAACACATAAGAGCTTGATAGCTATAAAAAAAACTAAATCGAATTTTTTCAACCAACTATGATCGATTAGAGATTCAAGAAAGCGTAGCCAGCAACTCTAGTGTAAATATCACCCCTTTTTGAACTATTGCACAATCGTTAGCTCACACTGATATTATGGTAATCATGGGTCACACTTTAGCTTAGTTAAGGAAAGGCTTCAGTTCCCAGGAAAAAAAACAGAGCAAGCAATGATGGGGATCATGAGTCAGTACAAGAACAGGTCCTGAATGCTCTAAGGAAGACCAGCATCGCACCAATTACAGCAGATCAGCGTGCGAGGAAGAACTTCTTAAGTCTATCCGGTTTCGGGTTAAAGATGCACATGCACACGGAGAGAATTTTCATAATGTTGCTGACAAATCAGTAGTCACAAATAAAATTTTTATTAACCCTTTAACGTCCGAATTTTTGTACTCATATTACCGTTAACACAACCACCGTCACTAAACTGGCGCTGGCATCTGGCAGTCACCGATATCAGGATGGGATAAGAACTGCCACTCGGCAGAGAACTTCAAAGAACACATTAGGGAACTAATTGAATAAGAAATAAAATATATTGAAGGGGAATTTTGAAAGAGGACACTGGTGTCCTCTGGGGCGTTAAAGGGTTAATACTAAAAAAGCCAAATGAAGGCCTGATCCAGTTAATGCTTGCTATTTTAAAATTACTTGTTACAATTGACAATGAATTTGAATTGAATATTGAACTCCAGTTAACCCATACTCGTCAACGTGTCAACCAGCGTGATCATTAATATTGCAGCCATGTAACACTAAACCCAGGTATTTGAAAACCCTTGGAAGTACATTTAGAACTGAGAAAATTTAAAAAATCAAACAAAGACGGAAATTGAAATGAGAATTTGACGTCTTCATCCATATTTCACTGAAGGGCAATCGGCGGTGGTCGCCCATGGCTGACTGAAGTTGAGACATTCACAGGACGGGTGCGGGTCAACCATGACTGTGGATGAGACAATGGCTGTAATGAGGACCTGGTGTTGGCAACACCACGTGCGCACAATGCCCTGCAGCACGCACAATGGGCACGACACAAGAGGGTGCCGGCTGTGTGATCACAAGAAGCAGTTTCACGTAAGCAGAACGCGATACTCGAGATGTGGTCAAACTGTCCACATTGTAGCCGCAGATTAGGACAGATTTTCGTGACGCCTTACTCGCTATGAAAGTGACAATAATAAGACGCTATAAAAACAAGTATAAATCATATATTGTAAATCATATTTTCTGATGTTAAACAGAACACTAACTCTCAAAACTAACACTGATTAATATTCGCTATGTTGTATTAAAACGGCGTAAAAATTGTTTAATGAACTTACAACCAATTCATAAATTAAAAATGATTACCCAGTCGTTCAATAAAAACCAAACAAATTTAATTGCTCTGGACAAAGCTAGTTACTTTTATCTCAGAATTAGACAACGACAAAGTTGTGCAGTGCATCCAGCAACAACACATTCACATTATCGAGACAGTCGTATGCAAGGATGCTTCTACCAAGTTGTCATACTAGAATAAGAAGAACTAGAACAAACTTGAAAACGTACCAAGCGTACGAAAAGTTGCGTCCACCGTGCGATAAGATTACAATAGAAAAAAAGGCTGCAAAATAGAGTCGTTAAGGCTTATTTTTCTATTGACCAGTAAAGGAAAAATACAGGAACGCGTAAACTTCGCTTTGGGGTAAACCATGACAAAAGATCTAATTTTACGATCTTGTCCAAAAGGGTTACGAGGGAAGGCCAAACCGCAAGCGCCTGTTCTGTGGGCCGAGCGAGGCGGAAACCTCGGACAAACTCTGACGTCAGCCATCAATGGGATTAGAAATGTTTCCGGAATCACATAAAAATCGTTTAATGAAGCATGAAGATATTTGTTTTACTGACCATTAACTTACTTAAGCGTCCTTCTTAGATGTAAAGTCAAACTCCAGGTACAAAGAACTATGAAGGAAATATTGTTTAAGCGACATAAAAACAATTAATTCGGTAAATAACAAATTCAAGAGTAGTTGTAAAGAAATAAAGTAATTCAACAAAATAAATAAATTATTATATCAAAATGCCTGAAAAAGGAGAAAACAATGTACCTTCATTACGTACGTAATTACATTTGAAAAAACCCGTCCGAATACATATTGCATCCTGGTTGCACTTTGAGAATTTACTAATCACTAAAAAAATTTCAATGCTTATAGGCAAAAATTACGTTCAGTATTTAATGAATCACGCACAGCTCATGCGGTGGGAAACAAACTTTAAATAGCAACAGCAGTCATTTGAATTGAGCAGTTGAACATAAGCGCAAAGAATGCTTTTCACCCCATTCGTACTGTACTACATCAAAATTTAAAAGCACGGCACGTGCCGAACAAACCCACACAGAACGTTAATTATTTCATGCGAGGCCCAGAAGTGGGAACACCGCAGCAGCAGCAGCAGCAGCAGCAGCAGCTGGTGGGCAGAGGGTGCCGTGTGAGGTGTCGTATGCTCGTGTCGGATAGGATCAATAACGTGCGGGCCGTCGCGTCGTGTGCACCCACCTCAGCCACACCACGTCAGCCACACCACCACGTCAGCCACATCACCACATCAGCCACACCACCACCTCAGCCCCACCACGTCAGCCACACCACCACCTCAGCCCCACCACGTCAGCCACACCACCACCTCAGCCCCACCACGTCAGCCACACCACCACCTCAGCCCCACCACGTCAGCCACACCACCACCTCAGCCCCACCACGTCAGCCACGCCACCACCTGAGCCCCACCACGTCAGCCACGCCACCACCTCAGCCCCACCACGTCAGCCACACCACCACCTCAGCCCCACCACGTCAGCCACACCACCACCTCAGCCCCACCACGTCAGCCACACATCCACCTCAGCCCCACCACGTCAGCCACACCACCACGTCAGCCACGCCACCGCCTCAGCCACGCCACCACCTCAGCCACGCCACCACGTCAGCCACGCCACCACGTCAGCCACACCCCCACCTCAACCACACCACCACCTCAACCACACCACCACCTCAACCACACCACCACCTCAACCACACCACCACCTTAACCACATCACCACCACAGCCACACCACCACCTCAGCCACACCACCACCTCAGCCACACCACCACCTCAGCCACACCACCATCTCAGCCACACCACCACCTCAGCCACACCACCACCACCTCAGCCACACCACCACCTCAGCCACACCACCTCAGCCACACCCCCTCAGCCACACCATGTAAGCCAGACACACGACCGGAACTTCCCTCCATGGCAAGGCGGCCCTTAATACCAATATCCAGTGAAATGGTCTCCTGAAAATTGAATGCAGCCACCGAAAACTATCTCACAAGAAATGAAGGATACTGCAATAAGATAATAAAATTTAGTAAATAACTTGAAGAAACAATTTATGCATCAGTAACCGGCACCTTTCGTTATCAAGCTCATTGATGTATCGTAAGAGGAGGAAAACGTTACGAAATATCTGAGTGATAAAGTCAATTTTTTCTGTTATTCCCATCAGATAATTTATTTTTTAAATTCTATTGTTAAAATAGCAGTTTACAACCGTACCTTTTTTCCTACCCTATTGTTTATTCCTCCATTTCCCAAAACATGAGAGACATGGTCTTGATACACTACAAAAGATTAGATTATAAGTTAGTTTAAGCCTCCCTAACCGCTACAAAAAAAGAGCGTATCGAAGAGAGGAAGGAGGAAGGCACCATTTAGTATGGAAATGAGAGAATGGGGAATCTATGCAGAAAGGTCATAGAAGCAGCAAGATGAGAAAGAAGTTCATGAAACAAGATCAAAGTTGAAGAAGAAAGTAGTAGGTGCTGAAAAAACAGGACAGCAGTGAACCGAAAAAAGATGGTCCGTAACAAAACAAAAACCTATTCTATTTTAACAAAAAGAAAGCCTACCTAACCTTCAGCTCGGGCCCTCACATTGTCCCCCTGGGAGCGCTAATTCCCATAGATACAATAATTGTTTCCCCCTGAGGGGTGATACACTACAAAAACACGAGAACTGTGACAAAGAGTAAATAATTAAAAAGGGCTAAATGATGCTGAACGTCCTGAAGTAACCGCCACATCAGCTTCCTTCCAAGTAAAATAAAAAACAGCAGTTAAGGCCTGTGCCGCTAAACACCGTGCAGCACACAAAGGTGCGTGCGGGCGTGCGCATGCTTTGAACAGTGACCGGCTCGTACGGTAACGGTGACATGGACGGATACGAAACGCTCGTTACAAAATCAGCGTTGAGAAAATTTAATCTGACTTTCCAATTGCGAGAGAAGAATGGCACTGAAGGTGTGCAGGTCCCGCAGCTGCTCCTGAGCCCGGAGTTCTCACGTACGGGAGCGAGTCATGAAGCAAGGCAATTATTCCGACGTGTTGACAGGCCAGTCACCGTTAAACTTATGCATGAAAATTAAAAAGAACGAGTCCTCGCTTAGGGTAATGCTCAACTTCTGAAGTTCACAAAGGCGACAGAAACGGATGAGCATTGGAAGCCGAAACGGTATTGGAGGTGTCATTCTAAGTGTTACTGAACTCTGTGGATTTACTGAATTTATTGCAGACGTTTTGCTTTTAAACTTTTCTTTGACAATCATAAGCATATCAAATAAACACGTATCTAAGAAATAGAAAAGAGAACATTGATTCTAAATGAGTAATAAATACGTAATTGTGAGCATTAAACGGAGAGATAGATAGTGACCGGAGATAGACAGACAGACAGACAGACAGGTAGTTAAAGCTGATACAGAACTTAGCGCCGAATGAGAGGACAGCGCAGCAGCAATTAACCCCTCACCTGCGCATCACGCCAGGGCAGAGGCCTTAAATGTCACGGGAGGATGTCAATCACAAGCGCAATCACGCACAGACTCTCCCGCACACGTCTTGGTCCCAGCTAATAATTGGATGTAGATCGGAATTTTACTTTCATTTTAGAGTGAAATGGTGTAGTGAACATTTTTGCATTGGCTTCATCTAAATCTTTTGAGTCTTGTCTTGATAAACACGGGTAACCAATATCGTTCTCTGGCGCTCATTGACGTAATAACAAACGACCTATCACATTTACAACGATGACGGTGATTATAACAGCACAATCAAAAATTAAAACACTGCAAATATGGCAAATAACCTAAATTGATTTGAAGTCTACGAGACCGATATTGACCTTTAACTTGGGGTCAAGACATGAATTTTATCCAACCATGACCCGATCACAACCCTACTCATCTGGGTCAAAATTTAACCATGTGTACATTGATCACCCGATCGGCGAGCGAAAACGATCACTCCACAATGCTGCAAGCGGTCGTCGCAGCGCCTGCTACTTGACACGT
Organism: Morinoia aosen; assembly: GCA_030386875.1. Classification (NCBI taxonomy): domain Eukaryota; kingdom Metazoa; phylum Arthropoda; class Malacostraca; order Amphipoda; family Talitridae; genus Morinoia; species Morinoia aosen. The sequence goes on along the minus strand of CM059567.1, from coordinate 12,975,793 downwards.
GCGTGAGCTCCTATCCCGGCACTGGCCGCATGTGTCATGAAAATACACGAAATGTCCTTCAAGGCGGGCAAAATTTTCACGCTCTAATTACACGAAACACGGTGGAAAAACTCAAGAAATAAATTATGTTTACCAATTCTACGATTTGGATCTTCTCTTTCGGGGGTAGCAAGTATTAATGCTGCCGAAGTCCTAAGCCAGAGGAGGACTAGGATGTCAACATGAGACAGCACCAGCATCAACTGCAGCATCAGAGAAGTCTAGGATGGCACACCGGCATCACTGTAAATCAAGGATCGTACATTTTCTGTAAAGTCTCGAGCCGTAAGTTTTTAAAACACTAACCAGCACACACACACACACACACACACACACACACACACTTACGAGACCAAGTTATGCATTCGTTTTCGGAAGCTCGGCAGCCTACAGCGCAGGGTTACGTGACACGGCATAGGACAGCATGCCATGAAGTAACAATGTTACATAAAACCTTATGAAAGAATTAAAACACACAACACAGTTTCACGCAGCGTAGTACCATAGCAGCATTACGCAACACCACAGTAGCAGTATCACTCAACAACACTCGTGTAATTACGCAACACTACACCAGCAGCATTACGGAGTACCGTACTATCGGTATTACGTAATACTACGCTAGAAGCATTGCGCAGCGCCGTACAATCAGCATTACACAACACTTCACTAGCAACATTACGCAATACCAGATAAGCAGCATCACGCAGCACCGTACTAATAGCATTATGCAAACCACACTATTTAGCCGATCTTTAACCCTGCATCAGCTCCAACAAACAGACCGCAAGGTAAGGTAATGCTCCGACAGTCATACCCGCCACAAAAAAAAAGATGCTAGTTATGCAGCACGAGTTGCCGCTCACCGGCACACAGTCGGCATGCTCGAAACGCTGAATTTATGCCTTCAATGAAAGAAATTATACCGCTGAATGACAACAGAGGCAGTGTAAACTTTCATTTTATTTTAATTTTTTCTAACATGAAATATTCAATCAATTTAAAGAATAATCAAGATGAGATAGTTTCTTGTCGGCCCGAGTTCAGGTGCAGTTACCGGATTTTGTACGTCACCAGCTATATACATAAATTTTTGAAAAAGTAGTGGCTTGTAAACACGTCTCAAACGATGTGTTCAGGAAATACACATGGACGGAAACTCACAAGTGAACAATGCACTCTACCGTGGAAGTGATTTTTTCCAACAAAAATTAGGAGTCAAATTATTTCTTATTTATTCAACTCGATTAAGAACACGTTACTGTAATTTTCTTATAAAAGCGAAATCGTTCTCTGACTGGTAAAATACTTCACTCACTTCGTGAGCAACATCATTCCTCCGAGTCAGTATGAGTCGAAATCAAGCAATGCATGGATAATGGATGAGGATAACACAGAGCTCTGGTACGGGAGCAATGCTTTACATAAATCTATATAATCCAAGACTTCGATTACAACTAAAAAATGAACAAAAAAGTTCGCCAAATCCGTATTAAATGTATAAAAGATCACATATAAAATCCAACACGCAGTCATCTAACCTAATCCAGCATGAAGAATGACTGCTAACAAAGAGGTCATGAAAAAACAGGAGTTAGACAGATGAATAAACCTGAGCAGACATGAATGAACATAAGCTTCAGAGTTGTACCACGAACTTTTCTTCAGTTGTTTAACTACCATCATGAATATGAAATGCATTACGGCGGACGACCTCGGGATTGACAAATCCAACAAAAACACCGCAAAGAAGGCCTTTGAGGCATCGACAAAGGGAATGCAAAAAGCAAGCGGCTGGGCAAAGCGAATCTGAGCGTTATCCATGTTTTTTACGGGTGCTGTAGAATTGTGAATGCTTTAAATAAACTAGACGTTAGTGCTTCTTTTTTCAAAAATTATAATAATGATGAATGACAAACTGAACATTACCACTTTGACTGCGACGTGCGCCACCGGTGGTACACGGAGGTAATTTTCATAATGCTGCTGACCGACCAGTAGTCGCAAACTCAATTTTCCTAAATATTTAATCAAAACTAAATGAAAACACGACCCACTTCATGTTTGGTATTTTCAAAATAGTTTACTACAGTTGACTTAAAATTTGAGTTTGGTGTTGAACTTTATATTTAGTTGCCGCAGTTAAAGTGTTAATATCGAGCACGAGTTCTACAGTTAATTAACATTACAAATTTAACTATAATTTTAACAACTGATTCATTGATAAGATAGTTTTAGCTTCCCTTACCAAACAAAGATAGTCAAAGAGAGGAAGGATGGAGGCACTATTTAGTATGGAGTTAGGGAGGGAACGCGGAATCTACGCACAAGGTGTGTTCCCGCACAGGATCCCGTGCGCGCAGCTACAGCAAGTTGAGAAGGAAAGTTAGCAGAGCAGATAAAAGTTGAAGAAGAGAGTCAGAGGCACTGAAAAACAGGCCTGCAGTGAACCGAAAAAAAGATGATCCTCAACAAGATTAGATTAGTTGTTAGTTTAGGCCCCCTAACCGCAACTAAAACATTCCAAAGAGATGGAGGAGGAAGACAACATTTGGTATGGAGTTTAGGAAACGTGGAATCTATGCACAAGAAGCATAGAAACAGTAAGTTGAGAGAGAAATTTATGAAACAAAATAAAAGTTGAAGAAAGTAATAGGTGTTTAAAAACAGGACAGCAGTAAACCGAAAAAAGTGGTCCTTATCATGATAAAAAATATTTTCATAAGTTCTACCTGCCTTAAAAAAGACTTTCATTTATCAAAACTATCAACACCAAACTAAGTCGAATGTGATCTTGACCATGAACTTGCCTTCTATTTACAAAGAATTTTGGATTAGATTATAAGTTAGTTTAAGCCTCCCTAACCGCTACAAAAAAAAGAGCGTATCGAAGAGAGGAAGGAGGAAGGCACCATTTAGTATAGAGATAAGAGAATGGGGAATCTATACAGAAGGGGCATAGAAACTGTAAGATGAGAAAGAAGTTCATGAAACAAGGTCAAAGTTGAAGAAGAAAGTAGTAAGTGCTGAAAAACAGGAGAGAAGTGAACCGAAAAAAGATGGTCCGTAACAAAACAAAAACCTATTCTATTTTAACAAAAAGAAAGTCAACCTAACCTTTTGCTCGGGCCCTCACATAGTCCCCCTGGGAGCGCTAATTCCCATAGTTACAATAGTTGTATCCCCCTGAGGGAAAGAATTTTGGAATCAACACACTACATGTACATATATGTAAGTCTGCCCACTTGTACTACCCACCTGACGACTGATTACTCTTCAATGACAGTTGAAGTCTCCAAAAGCCATTTCTCCTACAACGGACGTACGACTAAGTTTTCTGTAACAGTGAACAAGAATGGTTATCTCCGCAGAAAACGCCAAAGTATTTTGATGAAATGAATTGTACTCTCAAAAATCAACAAATGAACGCGTTGACCTAATAATTATATAATTGGAGAAAATATGAAACTGAAAATAAATCAGAAACCTAATGCAGTTTTTTGAATCCTATAGAAATGAAGTAAAAAAATAAAATAGCGATCATGAAAATGACATAAAATTAAACTTGAAGCAGAGAAGCTTCCCAACATACAAAAAAACTAAAATTATTCAGAACAAGAACTTCAATGGATAGGTGTGCGGCTAACCTACGTAGATCCAAACAACACACCTAAACTACCTACCCAACCAAAAAAACGAGAATGAGCCTATTATCATGCCACTCAAATATTTTCAATTGAATATCACTAGCGCATGAATTCTCTTCCTATAGAAAAAGTTTAAATATTACAATAGCACAACACGTCGACGCAAAAGATAGCTGATATTACGGTACAAATGATGTCTTAGTGCTCGGTTTGCGATGTTTCAACAGTTCAACATGAACTAAGTATATTAAATCGTATACAACCATGGACTAAGATTTTAGATTATTAGTTGGTTTAAGCCTCCCTCCAGGCGATCCAAAGAGAGGAAGGAAGAAGGCAACATTCAGTATGGAGTTAAATGAACGCGGAATCTATCCAGAAAGGGCATTAAAAACAGTAAGTTGAGAAAGAAGATTATGAAACAAGATCAAAATTTAAGAAGAAAGTACTAGGTTCTGAAAAACATGATAGCAGTGAACCGAAAAAAATGATCCTCAACATAACAAACACAATTTATTTCAACAAACAGAAAGCCTACCTAACTCTTCAGCTCTGGCCCTCACTTTTTCCCCCTGAGAGTGTTAATTCTCATAGATACAATAACTGTATCACCTTGACGGGACATGGACAAGAAACCAAGCAATAAAATAACACACGCACTCTACAAGATGCAGAAATTAACAAGGTCAAATTCATCTCAAGTTATTTCTGAGTAGGAGAGATGTCAACAAGAAGTAACATTAGGCTACTCGCAAGATCGGTAAAGCGTACGATAATCTGATGATTGTAACGGTCGCGGCGAGCAAAGCGTAGTGTGCAATCAGTAGGGATATCCTGGAGTCCCTTCCGCAGATGTCCGAAAGTAAACAGATTAGAGCAGACCGGCGAGGACCGACCCATTGTGGCAGCGGCCACGGAAGAGTGGCGTGCAGTGTGACAGCTTCCCTATTGTCGCTCTCCAGGAGGCGGTCCATGCGTGGGGAGCCTTTGCCTGCAGGGCCACATATGCAGTCCGGATCCTCTTGTTCTGCACTGCATGGCGTTGCATCGCCTCTCCTCACTATATACTCCGCTCTTTCCTCGGTACACATGCCCAACCTGGGGCATTACTACTTGCCCATCTGCAGCACAACTTTTTCCGTCTGCGCTCATCGTCCATCGCTTTCTCAATACTAATTTCTACATCGGCACACTCCGGTGAACAAGCTAAGTGGTTTATCTTGAACTTAATTTTTCCTCAGTCCCTAATAGCTTATATCGTGGGCATGCATACACAACAATATCTTCAAGGAATAAAACTTCATGCTTACACATTTTGAGGCAAAAACTCTCCATGGGCAGTACATGAATTACGGCTGAATGCAACAATATGCATTGCGCCAAGTACACAATTCGAAGGAGCTATTCTAAATGTTGTGAAAATAAAAGTAAATAATGATTACCATCATTCTGCGTTCATATATTGTGCATCATTATTTCACTTTCATGACAAAGCATTTCTAATCGATTGATCGCACATTTTAGCATTCAAGAAATGCGTCTACTATACCTACAAATAGTAAGTATATTGTTGACGTCCTTACGAAAAATATTAATAGCACAATTCATTAGTTCCATGTATGGCTGACACTCAAGGCAATTATGAGTGCAAGTTATTTAGATGTAAACAAAACGAACACACAGATACAGTGGTCGTATCCACTAAGTAAAAATACTCGATTGAACTTTAATTTGCAGTAAAGCAATTCATCGTTAAATCTCTAAAAAAAACAGAGCTTTCGAAAGGGTAACTCTGAGTGTAAAAATGCCTTCGAATAGATGAAATAAAATATGCACAAATAACAGGTAATTTGGCTCCGCTTTCAAGTAGACGGACACAATTAAGAAAACGTTTTAAGATTAAGATTATAAGTTAGTTTAAGCCTCCCTAACCGCTGTAAAAATAGAGCGTATCGAAGAGAGGAAGGAGGAAGGCCCCATTTAGTATAAGAACCATTTAGGAGGAAGGCACCATTTAGGAGATAAGAAAATGAGGAATCTATGCAGAGAGGGCATAGAAACAGTAAGATGGGAAAGAAGTTCATGAAATAAGATAAAAGTTGAAGAAGAAAGTCAGAGGCGCTAAAAAACAGGACAGTAGTGAACCGAAAAAAGGTGGTCCTTAACATTACAAAAGCATTTTATTTCAACAAAAAAGAAGGCCTACCTAACTCTCAGCTCGGGCCCTCACATTGTCCCCCTGGGAGCGCTAGTTCCCATAGATACAATAATTGTATCCCCCTGAGGGGGGAGAAAACGTTTCAACATTTCAAATAAATTAATGAGAATGTGGGTACGAATACGCTTGGAGGAGAACGCTTTGTCCTTTTTTCAAATGTCATCACGATTTAAGAAGGGACCCTTTGATATGCCAAGGATTTCAGACGTTTTAGTGACGATAGCACATGTCATCCGGGGCCCGAACAATTTAGCCTCCTCAGTGAAAATGAAATAAATCACTGACTTCAATAAATTTCAATTATCTATACCACATCAGCAAAAATACCAAAAAACCACAAAACATGAAAATAGACATGCTTTCGACTCTTCAATCTAACCTTCCAAAATATTCCATTAAGAAGCTAAGTGTTCCCTCATTTCACGCACACCCTGCATGTGACTGCGATGAGAGCCGAGGCAGGAGAGGGAGCAGAGAGGTGTCAAGTTACACAAGGCTGGCCTGGCTGGACGCTCGGTGTCACAATGGCGCTGGCGGCGCTTCACGCAGCGCTCAACACTGCACAGAGGCGGTTGTCGCATGCTGGAGTGATGGTCATAATGTGCGTGGTGGTAGTGGCCACTGCGGAGAGCGGAGACGTGGAGGCATTTGTGTAGAAGTGACGGTCACGTCATAACGTAGAACGCTCACGATGTAAGCCTTTATTTACAGCCCCAACAAACCTGGCTTCTAAGCAGAGGAAGGCGATGAGCAATTTCAGCAGGGAACTCATTGGTGAAGCCTAATCAGATCTTGTAACTCTGAGGAAGAATTGAAATTCAGAATTGAGAATTGATAGAATTGTTGAGTTGTCCCACGAATTTCAGTGAAAGAAAATATAATTATCATTAACCCCCGCTAAAGTCGAGCACAACCATGGCTTTTCATTTACGTGTTAAAAATATTACTAACAAAACTTGTTTCGTGGGAAAATTTCACTACTCACAAAAATTTCATCTATAGGAAATGCTTGAAGCATTTCCATCAAATGCTTGAAGCATTTCCATCAAATGCTATCATTCCAGTATTGCATGACTGGTTATTATAATTATGTTACAAGGGAAAAGCAATGGTGATCGCATAACGGAGTTCGCATATCGATGTTGTTACGATGAAGAAACTTTCACCGTAAATATCCCGATCGAAACATGCACATAATTCATGATTTTGTCCTTGTGAAAAATTTCTTTCATTTCCCATTCCGAAACTGCGTCACGTTTTGTCCAAAACATGAGTGGAAAGTGTAAATCAATGACTCAGCAAAGTTATTCCCTATTGTTTAATTCATGTACAACATTATAAGATTTATTACACCGTCAGGAATATCGATATGTACTGTCACTCTCTTGTATCGATTGACAGGTTATCATATGTATATGATTCTCACAATTCAAGTATCTTAACCAGCTATTCCTGAGGCAAACTCTGTGGAATGAAAACATTGAAATTCAATGATCACAGAAGCAGCATCATGCACAGAACGCACAGCAGCTCCTCCGCTCGCTGGCAAACACGACGAGAGCCGATCCCCCTTCTGCGTGCAACACGAGAGCAATCAAAGTCGCATCATTTATTATGGAAGCAGGAGGATCGATTGAGTGTTTGTGACAAGCTCTCTGTTGCTGTCATTTGGAGCGGGGCACAAAAGAGACGTAACGTGAAGCGTGCAGAGGCGGGAGCGCCAGGCAGCGCAGGAGGGTGGGCGGCTGCAGGCAACACGAGCGCTATTTCCGATAGTTCATCAACTTAGGGTTCGGTGACGCAGAGCCAAGGGTAAATGCCTAAAAATTAGCCACACCGACTTTGAGTAAATTTTGAACAAATATGTACGGAATTACAATGCTTAGCATCGCTTAATAATATAACTGTCACCTGAATTAAAAAAAAATTAACGGTAACCAATCGGATAAGTTATAATACACGCGCAATAGATTGACTTCAAGACATTCGAGTACATTACACTAATCTGAAGTCCACCTCTGTAAGTAGTTAATGGTTCCCAATGCTAGAGCATTCTCAGAAAAGTCACAACTCGTAATAAATATGAATTATTATTATTATATAAGAAAGTTTTAGCCTACCTTAACCACGACAGAGATGTTCTAAGAGAGGAAGGAGGAAGGTACCATTTAGTATGGAGTTGAGGGAACGCGGAATCTATACACAAGGTACATAGAAACAGTAAGCTAAGAAAGAAGTTCATGAAACAAGAAAAAGTTGAAGGAGAAAGTAGTAGGTGATGAAAAACAGGACAGCAGTGAACCGAATAGAGATGGTTCGTAACAAAACAAAACTTATTCTATTTCAACACATAGGAAGCCTACCTAACGTTTAGCTCGGGCCCTCACATAGTCCCTTTAGGAGCGCTAATTCACATAGATACAACAGTTGTATCCCCCTGAGGGGAATAAGTATGAATTATTTCCTGAAAAGATGGTGATAAAACTAACTTTCGTTCCACAATGTTGCTGTATCTAAAGAACTGCATCATATTACGAAACCCTGGCGGATCAAATTTTCCTCCTAGAAATAACGACACATAAGAATCGAAAAAATTTGCACTATAGTACGTTGCTGATATTAACTTAATAACTACTTTTCAAAGCATGGAAATTCAGCCTGAATGCATGAATTGTAGCTCATTATAAACTAAGACCATGTTACGTATAGAGAGGCGGCAGAGCACACAACACGCCGCGTAGCGAGGTGGCAGAGCACACCACACGCCGCGTAGCGAGGCGGCAGAGCACACCACACGCCGCGTAGCGAGGCGGCAGAGCACACCACACGCCGCGTAGCGAGGTGGCAGAGCACACCACACGCCGCGTAGCGAGGCGGCAGAGCACACCACACGCCGCGTAGCGAGGCGGAAGAGCACACCACACGCCGCGTAGCGAGGCGGCAGAGCACACCACACGCCGCGTAGCGAGGCGGCAGAGCACACAACACGACTCGTAGCGAGGTGGCAGAGCACACCACACGCCGCGTAGCGAGGCGGCAGAGCACACCACACGCCCCGTAACGAGGCGGCAGAGCACACCACGCGCCCCCGTAACGAGGCGGCAGAGCACACCACACGCCCCGTAACGAGGCGGCAGAGCACACCACACGCCGCGTAGGGAGGCGGCAGAGCACAACACACGCCGCGTAGGGAGGCGGCAGAGCACACCACACGCCGCGTAGCGAGGCGGCAGAGCACACCACACGCCGCGTAGCGAGGCGGCAGAGCACACCACACGCCGCGTAGCGCGGCGGCAGAGCACACCACACGCCGCGTAGCGAGGCGGCAGAGCACACCACACGCCGCGTAGCGAGGCGGCAGAGCACACCACACGCCGCGTAGCGAGGCGGCAGAGCACACCACACGCCGCGTAGGGAGGCGGCAGAGCACACCACACGCCGCGTAGCGAGGCGGCAGAACACAACACACGCCGCGTAGGGAGGCGGCAGAGCACACCACACGCTGCGTAGCGAGACGGCAGAGCACACCACACGCCGCGTAAGGAGGCGGCAGAGCACACCACCCGTCCCGTAACGAGGCGGCAGAGCACACCACCCGTCCCGTAACGAGGCGGCAGAGCACACCACACGCCGCGTAGAGAGGCGGCAGAGCACACCACACGCCCCGTAGCGAGGCGGCAGAGCACACCACACGCCGCGTAGCGAGGCGGCAGAGCACACCACACGCCGCGTAGCGAGGCAGCAGAGCACACCATACGCCGCGTAGCGAGGCAGCAGAGCACACCACACGCCCCGTAGCCAGGCAGCAGAGCACACCACACGCCGAGTAGCGAGGCGGCAGAGCACACCACACGCCGCGTAGCGAGGCGGCAGAGCACACCACACGCCCCGTAGCGAGGCGGCAGAGCACACCACACGCCCCGTAGCGAGGCGGCAGAGCACACCACACGCCCCGTAGCGAGGCGGCAGAGCACACCACACGCCGCGTAGCGAGGCGGCAGAGCACACCACACGCCGCGTAGCGAGGCGGCAGAGCACACCACACGCCACGTAGCGAGGCGGCAGAGCACACCACACGCCACGTAGCGAGGCGGCAGAGCACACCACACGCCACGTAGCGAGGCGGCAGAGCACACCACACGCCGCGTAGCGAGGCGGCAGAGCACACCACACGCCGCGTAGCGAGGCGGCAGAGCACACCACACGCCGCGTAGCGAGGCGGCAGAGCACACCACACGCCGCGTAGCGAGGCGGCAGCGCACACCACACGCCGCGTAGCGAGGCGGCAGCGCACACCACACGCCGCGTAGGGAGGCGGCAGAGCACACCAGACGCCTCATAGCGAGGCGGCAGAGCACACCACACGCCGCGTAGCGAGGCGGCAGAGCACACCACACGCCGCGTAGCGAGGCGGCAGAGCACACCACACGCCGCGTAGCGAGGCGGCAGAGCACACCACACGCCGCGTAGCGAGGCGGCAGAGCACACCACACGCCGCGTAGCGAGGCGGCAGAGCACACCACACGCCGCGTAGGGAGGCGGCAGAGCACACCACACGCCGCGTAGCGAGGCGGCAGAACACAACACACGCCGCGTAGGGAGGCGGCAGAGCACACCACACGCTGCGTAGCGAGACGGCAGAGCACACCACACGCCGCGTAAGGAGGCGGCAGAGCACACCACCCGTCCCGTAACGAGGCGGCAGAGCACACCACCCGTCCCGTAACGAGGCGGCAGAGCACACCACACGCCGCGTAGAGAGGCGGCAGAGCACACCACACGCCCCGTAGCGAGGCGGCAGAGCACACCACACGCCGCGTAGCGAGGCGGCAGAGCACACCATACGCCGCGTAGCGAGGCAGCAGAGCACACCATACGCCGCGTAGCGAGGCAGCAGAGCACACCATACGCCGCGTAGCGAGGCAGCAGAGCACACCACACGCCCCGTAGCCAGGCAGCAGAGCACACCACACGCCGAGTAGCGAGGCGGCAGAGCACACCACACGCCGCGTAGCGAGGCGGCAGAGCACACCACACGCCCCGTAGCGAGGCGGCAGAGCACACCACACGCCCCGTAGCGAGGCGGCAGAGCACACCACACGCCGCGTAGCGAGGCGGCAGAGCACACCACACGCCGCGTAGCGAGGCGGCAGAGCACACCACACGCCACGTAGCGAGGCGGCAGAGCACACCACACGCCACGTAGCGAGGCGGCAGAGCACACCACACGCCGCGTAGCGAGGCGGCAGAGCACACCACACGCCGCGTAGCGAGGCGGCAGAGCACACCACACGCCGCGTAGCGAGGCGGCAGAGCACACCACACGCCGCGTAGCGAGGCGGCAGCGCACACCACACGCCGCGTAGCGAGGCGGCAGCGCACACCACACGCCGCGTAGGGAGGCGGCAGAGCACACCAGAGTGACCAGACGCCTCATAGCGAGGCGGCAGAGCACACCACACGCCGCGTAGCGAGGCGGCAGAGCACACCACACGCCCCGTAGCGAGGCGGCAGAGCACACCACACGCCCCGTAACGAGGCGGCAGAGCACACCACACGCCGCGTAGCGAGGCGGCAGAGCACACCACACGCCGCGTAGCGAGGCGGCAGAGCACACCACACGCCCCGTGGCGAGGCGGCAGAGCACACCACACGCCGCGTAGGGAGGCGGCAAAGCACAGCATCAGAGCTCACAACATCATGGACAAAGCCAGCATCAGTGCGGCGGTTCAACAAAAGCCGGTAATCAACTTATGAGGGAGCGAGCGTCGCGTCTCTATGACGGGCACGGTGACATTCAAACCGTCCTCAATGCTGCTCCAGGTCTTCTTGAACTAATTTGCATCCAAATAAATCACTGTACTCTGAGTAAGTGTAATAATCATTCAGTGTTCTATGGACTAACAAACTTTTTCATACAACTTTCGTCAGTCAACAAGCAATAAACAAAAAGTGCCAAAAACTTTCATTTGTACGATACCCTCACAAATCGAAGGTGAACTCAAAATCAGGAGGAACTTGACGGTAGATAAGTATTAACATTTGATTTTCAGAGCGCACCATTATTCGTCTCACTGCGCGCAACAGTGGGAGCCTCTCACAAGCGCAATTCATTAAGAGGATGACATGCGCAACGTTCCCTATACAATGCAAGCAAGACACCCTCGAACAGACCTGTACCAGCTGCTCAACATCAGCTCTGAAGCGTCGCTGGCAAAACAACGTCGAAAATCCTGCCCAACTTACATAAATCCAGAAATGAACTATTATTATTATTTTACATGGGATTCGGCCCTCGAAGACGTCGAACTGGTGCTTCAACACTAAATTTAAATTTAACGTTCATCTTTTTCTCATATTCAAGTGTAACACGTGGGTGCAACATTTCAGTTACGCTATAGCACAGCTCGCTACGCTACCAAAGAAATGTGTAAGAATCTCGGAGATGAAAAAATGAAAAGAGAATCACGATTGAAACACGAAAATACTTGCGCAAAACATCGGTTGCACAGTACGCCTCAACTACATAAAAGATTAACGAATATAAGACGAGGTCTAATTAACTACTTATCTAAAGCCTCAACATACTCCTGTCACAAGCGTTACAAATACTCCAGCGGGTAGCTCAGGTGACCACTGAAGAGGTTCCCCCAAGTTACTGACGCCACCAACACGTATGAATGCACGGCCCCAGGAGAGTAACTCAGAAATCCTACAAATCTCCGAGGACGTCAAGTCCCCCAAGCTACGCTGTAGGATATTCTCGTACTGCTCATCCTCCTGAAGGAATCCAGAAATGAAATCAATCCGACACAAAGAAGCTTCAATTTAGGTTGAAAGAAATTACCAGAACAAATGTGGAAGACATTATTACGCTAATAGCGTAACGTAAAAAAAATTGGCAGCATCGAAGCCAATTACATTGTGAAGACACGAACCAACAATAGCGTTATAAGCTTTTCTGCAACGACGATTACCAAATTCGGTCAAGAGCGGCATTTTTACACGTTGCGAAAGGAATGAATGCAAACGTTAAAAGCCTACTTAAAAACGAGTCTAGACTTAAATTTTAATTCGAGGAATCCAAGTAATAAGGCGACGAAAACATTGAGTCGTCTCCAACTTCTCTCACTGAAACAATCTAATTCGCAATAACGTCATGTCGCGTGGATACAAGCTCCCAATTTCCTAGGATTTCTTTAAATAATGATGACCAAACCCTCGCGGTTATTTCACCCGAGCCTGAGCAAGCACTGAGGTGAAAGTAACAAACGGGGGAAGACGTCTAAAAAAAGTTTGAGGGGGAACTGTTTTACTCATGGAGCTGTACTTTACTCACTCTATCTAGCAGTTAGGAAAAATATTTAAACATCTGGATTGTTATAATTGGGATATGAATGGAGATGTTGTTAATGTTTATATTGTATATAATGCACAAGCAGCAGAAAAAAGTCCACAAGTTGGTGTTGTGTGTATTACATAGATGCACACACAATGTGATCTACATAACAAAGTGTAGTATACGATACTAATTCAACTCGAGTGAATGAGTAAATTGGTTTGGGTTATAGGTAAGTTTTAGTTTAAGCCTCTTAACACAAAAAATGTGTACCAAAGAGAGGAACTAGGAAAGTAAAATTTAGTTTAAAATTAAGGGAACGAAAAATCACTGCACAAGGTGCGTCCCCACACCCTGGTGCATAGAAAGAATAAGATTGTAAGAAGTTTGTGAACCATGAAAAAAGATGAAGAAGGAAGTAATGCGTGCTGAAAAGAACAGCATTGATCTGGAAAAAACTACTATATTTTAACAAAAGGTAGGCCTACATGACCCTCGGCTCGGAACCTCACATCTTACACCTGGCAGCGCTAATTGTCATACATGGAACAGTAGCGACCCTGATGAGAGTGCGTATGTGGCAAGGTTCATCTGGCTAACGCCAGCACGGACACAAACCAGACTCATGTGTACGAAGACAGGCGACAAACGTAAAAACACTGTGCACTAGGAAGTTAAATTCAATTATAAGCAGTCGTCGTACATGTTTTCGGTGCTACACTGCTGATCAAGAACACAATTCCGTGTTACTGGAATTATCGGGCACTTTTGGTAGTTTCACAGCAGAGAAATCGAAAGCGTTCCTCAATTTATGCTAGAATTTTTACAAAAATAAAACTGGCATCAAACATGTCTGAATTAGTCACTCACTGGGATTACGGTTTTTCCAAAGCAAAGCTTCAATTCAATTGACTTTCATAGGCACTGAAATCCGAAAATTTCTGCACTCAGAGTAACATTTCGCGCGAAATTGTGTACAAGCGCCCACTAAAATAGCGAGAACTCCAAGGAGCTGCACGTCTGCAAGCAAGAAAGGGTGCACACGCGTGGATGGCGTCCTTACATCCCATTGAGTTGCTTGCACGAGAATAGAAAAGGAGCCCATACAACACGGCACGCAATACACGCGCAGTAGAGGAACATCTTCATGTATGCATGCGCAACAACTTGATTAAGACCTTTTGACGTGTTGATCTGGTGTCAGACTTCACATGAGCTTCCATCCCACCAGAGGGTGAAATCATATTTTACGCTTCAATAGAAAACTAGCTACGACATTCAGATTCCTGGTTTTACAATGACACCAAGGTTCGTAATTTATCGTAGCTTTTTCGTTCAAATTGTCACAGTTCTTTTGTTTTTAAATAAAAAGTATTCGGTTCTGCAAAAAAAGCAGTAATGATCAGAAAAAAAGGATGGCTCACAGCGAAACGAAACCCCTATTCTATTTCAACAAAAGGTAGGCTTAGCAAACCAATTCGGGATCTCACATTCTCTTGAGAACGAATAGCATGGATAAGTATACAAATATTTTCTGCAGTTATACACACTCATTAGTCAATAACACAGTCACGTGCAAATACTGAAGAAGATGGCTTCACCAGCATACATAACCGAGGCCCAAAATATTACAACTGCCACCAAGCACGGGCTCTAAACTGAACCCTGGAGAATACGTGCTACACACGTCCCTACGTGCACGGTGCACCTGGGGAGCGCAAAGCCCCTAGTGACGGCGTTAAGGAGAGGCGTTATCAGATGGGCCCTCTCCTCTTACCAGCCCTCGTGAGGGCGAGATGAAAGCACATAACGAATCTTCCCCGAAGAATTTCTGGTACGCGTCCACGGGCGCAGCACGCGCGAGCGGGCACCGCGCGCACTCTGCAGGGACCCAAGGGCTGGGCCCGCAATGCAACGTCAAAAGAAACAACGAGCAGCACAAGGGAGTCCATAGACGCAACGATTTTTAAAATTCTTTCGATGGCACGAAGCGTGCTGTCTAAAAAGGGTTGCGAGCGAATACCCGCAAGCTGAGCATAGAGAAAGTAAAGAGAGTACACTCGAGATACAGCAAGGAATGCAGTCGTTAC
Source organism: Morinoia aosen (assembly GCA_030386875.1). NCBI lineage: Eukaryota > Metazoa > Arthropoda > Malacostraca > Amphipoda > Talitridae > Morinoia > Morinoia aosen. The sequence goes on along the minus strand of CM059567.1, from coordinate 12,960,460 downwards.
GTTTGCACGGGCGATTTTGAAGAGCTTCGAGCAAATCCAGCAAAAATCCAGGCGGAAGAAGTGCGGATCTTTGAAAAATCATTCTCAATTCGTGCAACTGAGGATTCAAAATTTAATTGACTAAATCAACACTATGAATGCACAAATAAAACATTGAGATAAAAAAGAACTATAAAAAAGACCTAGAAGCCAAGAGTTGATTTGAAGGAAAATCATGCTTAGCATTTATTTCACCCCGTTAAACTGTTTCAAAAGAAAGCTGCCTAAAATCCGTGTATCAGTGACATAATATAAACTGAAATGCTGACATACACATATAGTTTAACATATCTAAGAGTATACATATTTTCACAACGAAGTAGAAAACAGGCGACACGAAGGGTAGCCACTGTCACACACACACCCATCTATTACCACAACAAAATGGACAAAATAAAGCAGCTTCTCACCAAGTACATTTGAAAAGGCAAAACTAAAAAAATTTCTTGACAACACAGAAATGAACAAAAAATATCTCGATACTAACGAACAACTCTCAGTAAAACAAATAACAAAAATACGGGTACAAATATTAGCACTTATACGATCAAATCAAATGTCCGACGAAAGTACGGCAGACAGTGTCAAATCATAACTACCATGCCTATGGGGCACATCAGTGTATGACTGGAAAAGTTACAGAACATAAGAGCAGACACAAAGATACGTCAAGTCCGAGCAGAGAACAACTTGGCATCGAAGGCGATGCAGCAACAAAACGAGCGCTCGTACATCTGAGTACTCTGAGGACACCGGAGACCTGCAACAGAGATCAGCACGTAGATTGGTAAATCTCTTCAATGAAGACAATCAGGCTAATCTTTGGGGGAGATTGTGGCCGCAATGCTAGGCACAACCGCACATGAGGTGTTCGTTATCGTATTGATGGAGAGACTACCGCACCACTACAACGAAGGGTGATGCAGTAGCACGCGTCACTACTCCTGCTTGTGGATACAGGGTGTCCGCTAAAAATAGCCGATTTAAGAATGCTGTAGTTTGTAAAAAAAATTACTGCTAGAAGACAAAATAGGTTTCATAGAAAAGAACAGAATTTATTAAGATGTATTTTCTTTCGTTAATTTTGTCTATTTGGCTTACCTTTCAAATAAATGTGATATTCGTTAGTAAAAATTATGTTATTCAACAATATTTGATCAGAACTGCTCATGTTTTTGATTCTGCGGCAAAATATTAACCTCCGATTTTCATCCTGCGGTGAGACTTCTTAATGACATTGCATTTTATTTCGTTTTAAATTAAGCTTTTCTTGAGAATAAAATGAACATTAGTTTTCTTTGCCAGTGTCTCAACAGGCAACTTTCTAACTAATTTTGTTTTATCATCGGTAATTAAAATCCTTACCATGTTAACTAATACTTGTTTCTGTCCTTCTGGTATGCCAAATAAACAAAATTATCGAAACTTTAAATCCTGCTCTTTTCAATGAAACCTATTTTAGCGTCTAGCACTAATATTTTACAAACTACCGATATTTTATACCGGCTACTTTTTTAACGGACAAGCAATGAGCAAATTAAGTAGAGATTGAACCCCTGGTCTATAATTAACACCTCATGTTGCATATTCCAGATGCGTATAAAGAATGAAATCTTTGGGGATAACTGCAACAGAAAGCAAGTGAAAAAATCAACATCCAGCAGGAAGTGGTCCAGCTAGTAAGCCCACACGAAAAGCAAGGTATTGGGAGAACCATCAAAATTAACGAGAAATTTTGAGGCTATAATGTAGCCATGTTCGTGCACGTAATGAATGAGCCGAGGTAACATTAGAAGCTACAGCTTACTGTTCATGGTGCGTCTTCGGAGGTATTAGGCAAGTATTATTTTAATTTTTCCGATTAGTAGTACTTGTTCAACACGATAATTTATTGCTAATTAAGCTCCCATTAAAAGTGGAAATATGTCGATGGGAAAACAAAAGAATAAAATTCTTTGACCGAGGCTGGCTGCTCCCACATGAAATTTATGTTAAGGGAAAAATCCAACTATTATTATTATAAGATCTAGAAAATTATACAGCGAAGAAATCCTATACTGGCTGTGATCAGAAGCTGATCTGTTTTAAGAAGTGAGAAGAAAGCCTTTTTTCTTCACCATTCTTGAAAATTCAAACCTGCAAACAAGAAATTACTTCTTTTAATAACATCTAACCATCTGAATGAATTCGGGTTCACTTGAAAAAGTCTGTTGAGAAATCCATTTCAGTAAGAAAGTGAATTAATGAAAGGATGAAACGTGTAGCCTTCTAATGTAAAACAGAAGAGGAAAAGTGGCCTATGTAATCAGGTCTCGAAAATCTTGATTTTTATTTCGTTCTAAAGATGTTTTAGAACGCTGCATCAGGAAATTTGACGCAAGATTTTCCCGCATTGCATCAAAACAATGGTTTAGAGAGCAACTGAAAGAACGACGCTATAGGGAAGGTTCGATACCGCAGGTGTTAGTAAACTGATATACGTGTAGTGCGATAAGCCAATTAATTCGGAAAATGTCGTAAAATACTAGGAGGAGGGCTTCAGACAAGTGTTCAGTTGTTGAAATGGTTAAAAGCATGAGTGTCTGAAAGGAAAATGCTCCTGAACACACAACTAAAGTAACTAAAATATATTGGCTGATAATTCATACTAGTTAGTATCCTCAGCACAATGTGGATGAAGTTAGTGGGAGGAATACTCAAATGAATTCCTCTTCAAAAAATTCAGAAGGAATTCTATTCTAATTGAATGATTTGTCGGAATGAATTTCATTTTTGTCTGGTTTGTGTTAGTATTTCTGCTCTTTTGGAAGTTAGAATTTTTATTGCGCTGTTTAAATACATGTGACAAATTAGCTCTCTTCATTTTTGTGACATTATTAGAGCCCTACACTCTTCTGCATCAAAATTTTATAAGAAAAAACTCGCACATAAATCCATGGGCATAGATTTCTATATTTACGTAAAACGTCTAGTGTCGAACATCAATAAAAAGATCTGATTACTGTACTTGCCTTTCCAAGATTAGCAAAAACTTCACTCGTCCTGCTAAGAACATTTCAAATTATATATTCTATTTGAATAAGTAACGTGAGATATTAGAACGTAAATAAATGAATTCTCGCTAACATATTAAGTAACTCCACAACTGGAAAATACGTTAACTAAGGCTTTTCCAGAAAAGATTACAGTTCCACCCCAGAAGGTCACCCACCAGCACCCACGCACGATTGTAGAAATGCGCTGAAGGAGGAACTGAGAGCATAAATGACGTCAGTTGATCATTAAGCTCACATGTAAATTTTTCTCACCAGCATCTCCCATGAAGCCGTTAAAAAATCAATGACCGCACATTCTTAATAGAATAAATGAACGTGCAGACACAGCAGTAACAGCAACTCAGCTCAAGTGTTTCGGTAACAAACTTCTCTGATGAAGTTCGTATAAAAGCTGGCTAATTAAGTTACAGGCGTGCAGCACAGATGTACCGTACGTTGGGGAGCAGCAAAGAAGCGGAAGCTGCTTTTGATCGAACGAAATTTAAGCTAAAAGCAAGCGTATAGAAAATTTTGGCTTATTTATCCTGCTTTCATATTTTCTCCAATTTCGGTTGAACACAGTTTATTTCAGGAATAATGACGTGAGAGGATCTATTGAAAATCATAATTTTATGTAATTCGAGGAACAGATGTGGATCAACACAATTTCAACTTGAAACTATACTAGATTGCTTTAATATGCAATTTACCACAAGTAAATCCAAAATAGCCAACAGAGTACATTACGCATTGAGTTTTTTGTGTCATCCTTACCGACACGGCTTTTCCGCACACAAAAACCACCACGCTAAAATGAAATGACAGCAAATTTTCACCTTAATTAATTTTACTACCCATAATCCTTAATTATTCTCATTCACCCAACGACTAGTCTACTTATTGCAACCGGTTGAAGGCTTCGAAAAGGCAAATATATTCGTACAGGCGACCGATCATACTGATAAGAAGACCATTATTCAAATCACGCAGTTTAATTAGCGTCTAATTGAATGGTGAGTTGGTTTCGAGGAAAGCAGATGTATAAAACAAACACGACCAGACATCTTTCACTAAAATACGACTTTTATGGAACTAATTTCCAAATGATGGGAAGTGCCTATACATTCTATCGACAGCCCACACACCCTCACACCCTGTCGTTAATTTAAAGTTGGAATAAGCAGGAACGACAGGAAACAGAACACGTGCACATCTTAGCAGATAATACGAAAATTTGAGTTTTAAAATCAGAAAGTGTGGTGCAAACACAAGGCGTGTGTTTTTCTATTCATCATGCTGTATAATTACCAACTTTCCTCGCCAGATGCGCTCTCATCAGAGTGATAGCAAATGTTCAAAATATCTGCCTAGGAGGGAGCATTGTACCATCATTCAGCTGCACTATGCTCTCATCTCCGGACGAGATAAGCAGACCAGCTCTTCAATGTTATTGATCCTCAGGAAAAAATATGCATCGTTTACATCACACCTGCCGTAGAAATTTATTGCATATAGTCATTAAATTATACAGATCCACGCACTTGTGTTACATATACACATGAATATACACATCCACAAACATATATGTACACAAGCATCTACACATATGGATGTACAGTATATGTAAATGTATAGTCAAATAAAGTCTCATTGACTTACTTGACGTAGAATTCACTTGAGTGAATTGTTCTGACTGTAACTCAACCCTAACTTCAGTTTCGACACCTGAGGTTGAAAACATGAAATTAGTCATTTTTATGATTCGCTTCTTTCACCTTGAGCGCTATATAAACATCGTAGCAACATATGAACACGGTCTCTGTTCTTAATAGTTTTTAGATCATAAGTTAACTTCCGACTCTCTAACAACAACAAAAGGTGTTCCCATTAGAGGAATGAAGAAGCCATCATGTGGTAAGGATAGTATGGACTTAAGGGAACCGGAAATTCATGCTCGAGGTGTGTACACAAAACAAGCGCCGATAAGCAGCCAACTTGAAAGAAGTTAATGAGGCAAGCCAAACGCTGAGGAAGAAAGAAATGCGTGCTGAAAAAGTCAGTAATGAAATTAGAAAACTATTCTTACTCAACAAAGGCCCCCCTAACCTTCAGCTCAAGACCTCACATCTCCCTCTGGGAGCACTATTTCCCACAAACATTAAATGTATACCCCTGAGCGGAACTCCGTTCTGAACTCTTTGGCAGCAGCAGGTAAAACTGAAGTTTAAAATTCAACTTAAATTTAATGCCAATTGTAGCAAGTATTGTTGAAAATAGCTTAACATCAACTCGATCGTGCTTTCATTTAGTTTTAGTCAAGTATTTATGAAAATCGAATTTGTGACTACGGTCGGTCAGCAGCATTTTGAAAATCCCCTTAGTGGCCGCCGGTGGCTCACGTCGCAGGTTAAGTGTTAAAGTATTTTGCAACTGTCATTAAAGTTAACGGCTTCGCATTGAATCATTTTCACTATCATAACTTCATTTTCGATTACTTGCATAGGCACATTAAAGAACGTGCATTTTCAGAAGCACAGCGATGCTCAACAGGACACAAGCACCACGCCAAAACCGACCAGACGCGGTGTTGGCAGCACAGTTGCGCCCGCCATTACCATTCGCAAAAACGAATGGTAACAATGGAACCGCCCAGAATTTTCGCTTTAAGCTAAAAACTCAAATGCCTCGCCCCAAATTCAGAGTATTTCTAAATAAATTACCGAAACATTACATTAAAAGTTAGTTTAAACCTCCCCATTCGCAACGAAGGCTTTCCAAAGAGAGAAAGAAGGATGGCACCATTTAGTATGCGCTTACGGAAATGCAGAATCTATGCGTCAGGGGCATGGAAGAAGCAGAAAAGAGCAGTAGGTGCTGAAAAACAGGACATCGGTGAACCGAAAAAAATAGTCCATAACAAAACCAAAAACATTCTTTTTCAACAAAAGGAAGGCCTACCAAACCTTTAGCTCAGGACTTCACCCTTTTCCAGAGAGTACTAATTCCCTTTGATACAATTAATAGTTTTATCCCCCTGATCGAGGGGACACACTACTTAAAAGTAACAAAGTCCTTAGAAGAATTAGGTCTGGCTGTTATCACGTGCGGAGATTGTACGGAAATTCCCGTTGGACCAAAATTTAATTTTTTTATGTTAGTCAAAATTAGCCTCAAGATAGACTTCTCTGATCTATATAAAAAAAAATCTGCTAGTCTCACGCATTGATTCGCCAGAACCTTCACTGCATTATTGGCTGCCAGACAGACATTTAGCATGCTAATTGACCCAAAATACAGTCATTCCTTTACTCATTGTTTTCTAATGCATGCTTACAAATTATTAGACAGCCAGCAAAAAAGTTTAGCGCTAACAATAGTAATCGGTTAGTAATTCAAATATGCCAGATATCGTATGACAAGTACACGACATATGTAAGTGACTCAGCATTGTCAGCAAGTTGTTATGAAACACACTTGAAGATACCCCCAACAAAATTTACCTAGGGTTACACTCTATAATCGAGATGTAGTTATACTTGACGTAGCTACAACTAAGGAGCAGCATAGCTGAGAATCAGGCATGGCTGAGAAGCAGGCATGGCTGAGAAGCAGACATGGCTGAGAAGCAGGCATAGAAGCTGAAAAGCAGGCATAGAAGCTGAAAAGCAGGCATAGAAGCTGAAAAGCAGGCATAGAAGCTGAAAAGCAGGCATAGAAGCTGAAAAGCAGGCATAGTAGCTGAGAAGCAGGCATAGTAGCTGAGAAGCAGGCATAGTATAGCTGAGAAGCAGGCATAGTAGCTGAGAAGCAAGCATAGTAGCTGAGAAGCAGGCATAGTAGCTGAGAAGCAGGCACAGCTGAGAAGCAGACCCACATCAAACTCAGCACTTTATACCGCGTGGGCGCCCAGTCATGTGGTATACTGTTGAGTAGATACGCATACCCTTCATCAGTCTCGGGTGAAGTCAATGATTTTACCTGTTACATAGAAAGTAAAATAAAAAAAAGTCTGACCAAAATGACCAAGTGGTTAGGCCGACGCCTAACCACTCGCTAAAGAAGGCTGGTGTGATCAAATCCTCCTTTGTAATTTGTGCAGTTCCTTATCAAGAAAATAATGGGAGCAGACTAGATTTTACATTTGAGATCCCAAGTTAGAGCTATGAGCACAACACACGAGAAGAGTGTGATTTATTGAGGGCAGATAATTCGATACCAAGCAAAGAAACTCCCCACGTCGAAAGTGCCCTCCGGCCGGAGGCATGCACACGAGGAAGAGAAGGAACAGCATGGCATGAGCTTGAGTGCAACTACACCGCCCCCTCGACGCTGCGATACTGAACAAGATTAACTTCAATGGTCAGTGCAGCTGTACATCTGCATTGCTTCACTTTACTAAAAACAAATGCAACGCGCTCCGGAAGCTTTCACAGCTTTTTACAGCTATTCATAGCTATGAAAGCTGTGAGTAACGCACAATTGTGTCATTCTTACCAAATTGCGTTATTCGCTAGGCTGTAGAGTATTATTAGCTCTCACTCAACGATAGTGCAGTACATGACAGACATTGTTGCAGCATGGGGTGGCATGCATTTGGCCTAAAATACACAGAATAAAAGACAAGTGTCATGCACCTATGGATGGAGAGCAAATATTCCATTCATTCTGAGAGAAAATAAGGAATTTTTTCACGAAACAAAATTACATTCTCACCATAATGACGCAATGTCTTCTCGTCAACACCTTTAACTTCACGTTCAGTTTTCTCATAAAATTAGTAAATCAGCGATCAGCATATCTATTTTTGCTTATTATTCACAACTTTTCTTGTTTGTTTAGTTGTTTTAAAAATAGTGATACCTACTATATCATCGATTATTATTATTATTATTATTATTATTATTATATAAGAAAGTTTTACCCTCCCTTAACCACGACAAAGATGTTCTAAGAGAGGAAAGAGGAAGGCACCATTTAGTATGGAGTTGGGGGAACGCGGGATCTATGCACGAGGTGCACAGAAACAGTAAGCTAGGAAAGAAGTTCATGAAACAAGAAAAAAGTTGAAGAAGAAAGTAGTAGGTGATGAAAAACAGGACAGCAGTGAACCGAAAAAAGATGGTCCGTAACAAAACAAAAACCTATTTTATTACAACAAAAAGGAAGCCTACCTTACCTTTAGCTCAGGCCCTCACATAGTCCCCCTGGCAGCGCCAATTCCCATAGATACAATAGTTGTATCCCCCTGAGGGGACTATATCATCGATTTAAAATTGTTCTTCATAAATTTACGGACGCGAGCAAGTAAATTCACGGACGCGAGGTGTAGCAAAGCCTGCGTTTAAGTAAAGCTGTTTCAAAAGTGAAATTATCAGAATATACCACAATAAAAATGTGTCTCATATTTTCACATATTGAGCCGATTTAACCAAAAATTGAATATGCCATGGTTACCTACGTACTGAAAGAGAACACGACCAGTTCAAAAGTTAGCTGGACCAAGGACCAATAGAAATAGAATCAATAGCTGGACCGGACCATTCAACAATAGAAAAGTTAACGCAAATCACAGTTCTTTCATAAGTTTAATCCCAAGTAAATAAAGGAAGCTAACAGCAAAGACAAATTAACAAGCTGCATATAATTTTGCCCACTCAATGATAGAAATTATATTTATGGAAGCCGCCATTGTAAAAATATAACGTTCAAAGGAAAACTCGATGCCTTCACTTAGACGGATAATATCGATGATGCGCAGTTTACCAGTACAAGTTGCAGCGGAAAGTGAAGAGAGATCTCCGACCAGCCAGTGTTTGTAAGAAGCTATGTTATTTACGACTCGATGCAGCACGTACGTGTGAGAAGAAAAGAACAAATTTAAGAACAGACTAGGCACCAAAGCTACTATACTGAATACAGCAACAATGAACGTTTTCTTGCATGTTGTTTTTTATGGAAACCTTGCAATGCCACCATATTTACTCTTTTAGATGTACTAACTTTACTGCTACTTGGACATGATCGAATTTGTCATAGATGCAACTTTATAAGGCGCAACAGCTCAGTTGCTCACAAGAAAAGCAAAACTTAATGAAGGGGAGCTGATGTACAGACATGAGAGAGGTCACGTTTGAAAACAATCACATTCTTACGCATTCAATTGAGCGAAAGCTAAACGTAGCGCAAGGTCCCGAAGCTTCTTTCACTCAGCAACCAATTCATCCGAACGTATTACGAACAACATAATTAAAGCAGTTCAATTTCTTAGAAGACGTCAATTTTCATCACAGTAAACTGAAAGTGACTTCTGTGGACGTTTGGACAACTTGTATAGGCATTGGGAAGAACAATGTTTTGAAAGTCAATTAATGTGCAATATCGGAAAATTTGCTCGGACGAACACTTGAGAGACAAAGACCCACCGAGCTGGTCGCAGTTTTAGCACCAGAAAGAGCGAGAAAAACAACACACGCAAGCGACATTGCACCCTACCAGATAAAGCAACTTTCGCCCTAATACCGTTAGAAAACCACAGCCTAATGTTGCTATGATTAATTTGACGTGAAATTAGTTATTAAAATGAATTTTACACAATGCTTCTCAGAAACTACTTGGTTTTTACTCGTGGGTTCTCATTCTCAGCCCCAAGAAACCCGGTAAGCGAGCCATGCACAAACACACGACACCGCGTTTGGCAGCACGCTGCAATCAGATCCGATTTAAAATCAGGTACATGCACTAATACACCACGCTTGTGCATAACGAGTTCATGACCACTCTTGAAAAACACACACATTGCAAAATAGCGGAACGGATGCGACATCCCTGCTACCTCAGAAGCCGGAAATGGAGAAAGAAACGTGAGGCTCGTCCGGCGCTGGCATTGAGTCCGGCCGGCCGGCTGGGTGGCGCATGGCTGATATACAGCAGCTGTAACACCAGATATAATCTACAGCAGCATCCGTAGCGCCAATTTCAGTGCCGTAACAGCGCAGAGTCGTGCTGCGGAATATAATGACCGTAAAAGTAGTACTGCAACCAATAGAGTAATACGTCTCACACTACCTCATGAGCACACTCAATACAACAAATGTAACTCAAAAATACATAAAAAATCTTCAACATTAGTCTACAGATTTTAACCAACAGTGAGCTTTGAATACGCACCGAGCACCAGTGAGGTTGCCAATCTTTCTAATTTTCAGGAACATCTTTTAACCGAAATTTTAGAAACCGTAAAAATCCATATAAAAAGACTTCACTCTGTTTTAGCAAAAATATCTTTCCTTAATTCATTCCGTTTAAGACATTGAAATACTTTTTTATTTATTTCTAAACAACAATTTTTTAGGTGTCAATTCTATCAACGGAACGGAACTTAAAAAAACTCATTAAAAGCTAAAACAGTGTATTGTACTTCTGAGAGAGAATTCAAAGATTAGAATTGTATTTTTCATCATTAAAAACATCACGAGTATCAACTATAAACCAAGAACACGGCTCCGATTAGGCGATGCAGCACAAGTCAACATGGCTACAAGCACTGAACATTTCCTCTGATTTTATTCATTTGTTCAAGCGCTATAAGTCTCTATCTAAAGAAACGACAAAATGAAAAGCAATGCCCTCGGAACGAGCATACACGCTAATTATCACTTCACACACAAGTTCTGTTGTCCATTCCATGCGCTGGTGTCAGCGACGGCAGTGGTCTCAGAAGCTTCCCACGGGCGTCCTTTCGAAAGTGGACGTTTACGGACCTAGCGAAAAGTCCTTACAAATTTACACATGAGCAAATGATGAAGAAATGCGTGCACCGTGATATACTTCATAATACTTATAGGTTTGCAGATATTATTTCTAAATAGTTCAACACCCTAATTAATACACTAGTTTAAAACTTATGTTATTTAATTTTTTCCGCATTTTAGCAGGCACTTCAATGCGCAGACGCTTGTGACCTACTCCCCCTGTTCTCAAACACTCTCTCTTTTGTCATGTTGTTTAGAAACAAATGTTCAGATAGACAGAAGCACTATAAAAAGTAACGATGTAATTTTTATCCGCTACCCTGTCCTGAAAATAAGTGAAAAATTAAATTAGGCATCATAACCTCTGTAAATAAAAAAATAAAATTAATCGCATACGATTCTTCAAAAAATGTTACTCTTACGAAAGCACTATTTACTGCATTTTGTCCAAATAAATGAAAAATTAATGTTTTTCTTTTTTCGAAGCGTTTCTTCAGATATGTGTCAATATTTATAGGTCGTTGACATCGTCATTAATAAAAGTTATTGCTCAGAACTCTTGCGAACCCTATTTTACTGCAGCACGCTCTACGACGTGACCTTTCGCTACTTCAAGCAGTTCTGGCACACGATATCACGTTCGATATTGGTCAGGGTATACTTTCACAGTTGTTTAACATTTCTACCAATTATTCTCTTTTTCCATCGTAGTTTTCACCCAGCGGAAGATTTAAAAAAATAGTTGTTCTTGTGTTAATCTTACGAGCATCAATACTATTTTATCATCCAAGCAGCAAAAAAATTACCGAGTTACTGATTTCCGAAATAAATACTCCTGCTGTAGAAAAACTATTTTGAAATAAAACGGAAGAAGTTTTTCTCATCAGATACTTCTAGTTCCAGGAAAACAGTTTACATCAACACTTTGAAACAAATGATTGTCACCAAGCGATAGAACTAGCGTAAAAAATTGATTGTCCTAATGATGCTACACAGCGCCCAGCGGCATCTGCAGCAGCTGGCAGAGCTTGTTCCAACCAGCCCTCTGTATGCAGACAAAGCAAATCAAAATTACTGCTGCCACACCTACACACATTCACCTACATAGTAATTTTACATTCCTAATTACTTCCTAAGTTATACCTAACCATGCGAAATTCTCACTGATTTCACTAGAAATACAGCTGGATTCCTCGTTGCGTCCTCCGGAGTCTGCAAATAACAAATTCCGCCTCTTGATGGAAACACTCGAGTTTTCTTCCAATTCCCCACGCAAGATTGAGTCGAGGTTGCTAGAACTGAAAATGACGTTGGCGGACACCACAAGGTCACGAGCTTGTCCGGTACTGCCAGCCCCATAAAATGGATCATTTCCCGCGCTCGCACGATCCGCTGCTTAGTCACCAGAATGACAAAAAAATTCGAACTTCGAACGTTTACGTTTCAACACTTCCTACTTCTGATATTGCCGAGCTCGAACTCCGTGGTCAAATTTCAAGTTCAAATTAACCAACCAATGGCAAGAAATGAACTAAATATGCAAAATCAGTATCGAAATAACACTACAGAAAGGAATCAAGGTAAACCGACGGAGAGAAAACAGAAAGCATTTACGACAGTCGTAATACTCTCGCTTTTAAAAGATTTTGTCGCCCATTCCGTTTAGCAGCGGTTGACCAAATAGGTGAGCGGAATAGGATAAGTCTCCACAAAACTCAGGGCAAGACGCCAGGGTTACTTACTTATCTGAGGAATACCCAGACAGTCCGCTCTCAGTTGCTCTCAACAAAATCTGCTACGCATTTTCATCACCATGACTCCGTTAACGCCGAGTTTAGCTGTCGCTCGATGTCACTTTCAATTCTCCTGATCTGTTTAGTTTCCTTCTCAATTCTCGATATACTCGAGATCGAGTGCTCCTATCTGCTACAACGTGAGTTCTGTCAAACGAAATATTGTCCCCAAAATTCCACGATTGCCGTACGCCTTGCGATTACTTCACCTTGTTTCATTGTGATGACAGCCTAGAATACATGATTTCTTATCATCGAAGATTATGGTTACGACTCCAATCCCAGGCTGACGTTGAGTGAAAACATAATTTTGCTGCACTTTCAGTCTCGAATAATAATAGATGACGGGGAATGTCTCAATTACATACGTTCCCAGCCACATTAGTTTCTTAGAAATCCCAGATTACATCAACCACAACCAAAAGCGCCAGCACAAAAGTATGTCGACCGAACATGAGCATCAAATGGGAAATGAGCGTAAAAAAGCAATGGAACGCACCAACGGCTCAGGCCAAATGCCTGTTCATCAAACAAAATAATTTGTATTGTCCATTTGAAGACCAATAAATAACCCACTTAGGAAGACCTCAAAATTCCCTTCAAAATTATCGCACGGCTCAGAAAATCCCAAAATGCCAATAATGAAAGCTAAAAATGTTCGCTTTGCAGTGAGTGGGCGATTTTTCCCACGATAACGCGGACAAAATCTACGCAAACAAACCAGACGGCAGCTAACAAGCGCTGGTCCGAGGACAAGGTGCTAAGGAATGCGGGCTCTTGAGAGCTCAAGCAGCGAAATATGGCACATGACGGGGAAGGTGTGTGTGTATATAAATATATGGTAACGAAAAACTCAGCTGTTAATGTTAAACAAATGAAAATTCACGTCTTAATTCGAGCCGCCCACATTCTCAGACAAAAAAAAACAATTTTATTCGATAAAAACGAGAAATTCTTTTGTATTTTCCAGCGCGTAGTTAGTCTTGAATTTCAATTTTACTCAACATATAGCCATTTCCACGTGATTACTGTAATCAATAGAAGTATAACAGTTAACAGCTCTGGCTCAGTTTGAGTTGCACGGAAGAAGCCCTGTCCATATCAAAAGGGAGTCCTGTTACCAGCGTAGGTAACTTGCAAAAAAGTAACTAGGAGAGGCGCTGGAATTATTCGCCTATCAACTCTATTTCCACAGAGAAACAGAAGGTTTGCACTATCCTTAAAAGTGTCAAGTAAAATAAATTGAATGACATTCATCAGCACATTTCAATGATGGATAAAAACACAAAGCTTTTGTAAAAAATCTAAGCCATTCACTTCAAAGAACTGTACTTCAGAATGCAAACCGGAACTGTAAAACTGAGGCGCACAGACTCGGAGAGTGATCGCATACCCTTTAGTTGTGGAAGTTCTTCGACTAGATAAGAATAGATCGTAAGTTAGTTCAAGCCTCCCTAACAAAAACAAAGGTTTTTCAAAGAAAGAGGAAAGCCCTGTGTGTGTGAAATAAAGGGAACTTGGAATCTATGCACGAGATATGTACCCACAACCTGTGCAGAGAAACAGCCTGATTGAAAGAAATTTATGCAACAAGGTAGAAGTTGAAGGAGGAAGAAGATTAGATTAGATGTTAGTTAAGTCCCTTTAACCGTTAAAAAACAGCTTTCCAAAGAATGGAAGGAGGAAGGAACCATTTAGTATGGAACGCGGAAACTATGCAGAAGGGACATAGAAACAGTAAGTTGAGAAAGAAGCTTATGAAACAAGATGAAAGTTGAAGGAGGAAGTAATGTGAGTTGAAAAATAGGACAGCAGTGAGCTGAAAAAAGGTCCAAAACTAAACGAAAAATCTATTTCAACAAAAGAAGACCTACTTACCATCAGCTTCGGGACCTCGCATCATCCTCCTGGGAGCACTAATTCACATTGAAACAATAGTCATATCCTCCTGATGGGAAATTCAGTGACTAATTTCAAAAATAGCCATCATCACGGATACTATTCCTCTAAAAGGACGCTTTTCCCTTTTTCACGGTCGCCCTACTGGTGCCAATCAAGGCTTCGAGTGTCATCAGCAAAGTCCAACGACAACAGAATGTTAAGGAATGCCACATTTTAAAAAAATCAGCTCCTGCTGCCATTGAAAAGCTGAAAGTTCGGGCAGTCCCCATAGAAGTTCTGAAGAGCACTAATTGCACTCCCGTGTAAAAATTGCCTTGAATGATGCGATGCAGGTATAGGATTCAATGCTGGGAATGTTAATGGGGATAAATTACTGTCCAAGACGAGCTATGACAGTTTGCTCAAAATATAATACTGTAAAAACAGTCTAGTAGGGTGAGATTTCAAGTTAGTTTAAGCTACGCTAACCGCAACAAAGGTGTTCCAAAAAGAGTAAGGAGGAAGAGCACAATTTAGAATGGAGTTGAAGGAACGTGAAATTTATGCACAGGGTGCATAGAAACCGTATGTTCAGAAAGAAGCTTAAGAAAAATGCTAAAATTTGAAGAAAAAAGTGGTAGGTGCTGAAAAACAGGACAGCAGTGAACCGGAAAGAGATTGCCCGCTAGGAAAATATATTCCTATTTTACTTCAAAAAAAGGAAGGCCTACCTAACCTTCAGGTCGGGACCTCACATATTCCCCCTGGAGCGCTTTCTAGTGGAGTAAGATTACACTTGATTTACTTCGAACAAGAAGTGTAGAACAGTATATCAAAAGAAGCGTACATGTACAATATTTTCCCCTTCAGCCACAAATATTATAATGAAAATAAGACATTAAATATTTCGAAGTCGTTCACATGATAGATGTACAGATAGCTTCTTGACGAGTTAAAAGCTGTTCATTGGCATGACAACTAGTCAACTGCCGTGTTACGAGTGTGAAGCTTTGTAATGTTGCAACTGGTTAATTAACGGGCTCGACACACTTCGCCCGACGGTTTTTGTACGCTGGTCAGTCCGCCCATATTTATAACTTCAGTACAAAATGAGGTGAATAAAAACTAACGGCACCGTTAATCCTCACGTTACTAGAAACATCGTACAGGCAATGATAAAAGAACTAGCGTTCAGCAAGTTTAAAAATTACATGAATAACAGTGCCTACGATGCTCAAAATACTGCCTTTGACATCAAATTCGTCACAAACTCACAGCCAGGTCGAAAGCCAGTGCAGGCAAACAGGTAAAACTGCTCAACGCTTATTCCCCACACCACCCCGGTGCAGGTTTTTGAGGAGGGAAACAAACACCTGATCTCGCTATAAAAAAAATAGCGAAACTCACTGTAGCACCAACATGATACCTGCAGCTCAACACCGTAAATATTTGTCCAAAAGTGCGCTGAAGCCTGATGGCGGTGAGTGGTGACCGCACCCGCAGACAAATTGACGTTAACATAAACCTCACCACAATTTTTACCCGTGGTATACCCAAAAATACTCAATCCCGTTGGCCGCAAATTCAGTCATATCAAGAGAAAATATCCCGTGCAAGCTGACAGCGATCACATTGCCGACACAAATACCGTAGCGCTCACTTCGAGTTGCCAATCCTCGTCGACCACATAACCCTACAAGAAAACATACGACAGATACCGGTACTATCGAAGTAATCGAAATACCTCCGATGCAATTCCTTGCGCCCGAAAGATTATCGACACCGAAGCAGAAACATAAAATATGAAAACCCAATAGTTATGCACGACTCCACATAAGCTCTAAATAAGCCTCACGACTCACACTTCTCAAGGCGCCGATTCAATATTGCAACATGCAGCAGCAGCACCACTCTTCTGTCACGTCTCGCTCGCCTTGCAACGGTCACCGACATAAGGTGTCGCCCAAAAACTGAGGAGGCATTCACGGTGCACCCATGCAAATGGAAGGGCTTTTGTGCC
This sequence comes from Morinoia aosen, assembly GCA_030386875.1. NCBI lineage: Eukaryota > Metazoa > Arthropoda > Malacostraca > Amphipoda > Talitridae > Morinoia > Morinoia aosen. The sequence continues at coordinate 12,943,941 of CM059567.1, read as the reverse complement.
TTCTAAACGCTCTGCGATACTCATGCGTATTCATGAGGTCATTATTGCTCGGCCGACTTCTGTTTGGCCTGGCATCGGAATGCTATTCAGTTCTCGTTTGCCGAGTGTGGCTGTAGAGACTTCTCCAAATTTATGGCCGATTTAGATGTGCCAAGGCACACGGGATCGAAATGGCCTATAAAAATGGAAGGCAGTGAGTAGAAGCAAAAACTGGAACTCTTTGTTCAGGAAAACTAAGTAGAATGCGTAAATGGAAGCAAAACTGCCGTTGTTTTGAATCAACGTTCGTTGTCTTACCGTTTATAAAACGATTGAAACTTGTCTACGTTCTGCGATTCAACAGCAAGCAATTTACCAATGCTTTTCAGAGAACATTCGTCATAGACAATCCCGCTACTGCGATAAAAGAACCGACACCAAATCTTACGCTATGCTGTAAAAAAACGCTAAAATAATATCCCATATTCTTTAATAGCAAAAAGCCGAGGTCTAGCGCCAATACGAAAGCACAGGAAATGACGATGCTCGTTCTTTGAGTAAACATTTTTCTCAGAAGAGAGGAAAATTGAAATAAGTCTCTCTCAGCCGAAATCAATGAAAAGACTCCGAGCTTTACAATACAAACAAATATGATTGAATGATAGTTTGAGCCACCCTAACCGCAACAAAGGCGTTCCAAAGAGAGGAACGAGAAAGGCACCATTTGGTATGGACTGGAGGAAAAGCGGAATCTATGCACAAGATCCATAGAAACACTAAGTTGAGAAAGAAGTTTATGAAACAAGATAAACGCGGAAAAAGTACTCGGTACTGAAGAACAGGACAGCGGTGAACTGAAAAAAAAAGGTCCAGAACAAAACAAAAACTTATTCTCTTTCAACTAAAGAAATGCCTAGTTAACATTATTATTATTATATAAGAAAGTTTTAGCCTCCCTTAACCACGACAAAGGTGTTCCAAGAGAGGAAAGAGGAAGGCACCATTTAGCATGGAGTTGAGGGAACGCGGAATCTATGCACAAGGTGCACAGAAACAGTAAGCTAGGAAAGAAGTTCATGAAACAAGAAAAAAGTTGAAGAAGAAAGTAGTAGGTTGAAGAAGAAAGTAGTAGAAAGTAGTTGAAAAACAGGACAGCAGTGAACCGAAAAAAGATGGTCCGTAACAAAACAAAAACCTATTTTATTACAACAAAAAGGAAGTCTACCTAACCTTTAGCTCGGGCCCTCACATGGTTCCCCTGGGAGCGCTAATTCCCATAGATACAATAGTTGTATCCCCCTGAGGGGGCCTAGTTAACATTTAGATCAGGAACTCGCATATTTACCCTGTATCAGGGAATGTTAATTTCCTGAGAAGAAACAGCTGTATTTCCCTGAGGAATAGTAGTTCAACAAACTTGCCGGAATGTACAAACCTGAATTATTTCACTCGCTTGGTAAGTGCCAAGTAATGTCAAGTTGAATCTCATCAAATCGAATTTTCAAGCTAGTAACAAAAAATTCAAAGCCATGTCAATTAAATAATGAATACAATTTATAAGAAACACAAAAAGTCAATTCATCTTTTCCAAAATTACATCTTAAACTGAATACTATACCTTCATATAACATACAGGATTAGCGATTCGTTGCGCGTGTTTGTAAAAAATGCAACAGTTTACCTTGAAACACTCTAGTTTTCTTCGAACAACTTCATAGAAAGCGAAATCAATTTGATTTTGCAGCAGTAACTAATACGTATAGAGAATCCTTCTCGTTTTGTTCAATTTAAAAAAAAAATGAATTAGGCCCTAATTCAAATTTCGGTCAATATTGAATATAATGTTGTCAACGAATTTCATAATTTCGTAGGTATAGATGGGTAATATAGTCGATTTTAAGACGTTTTACACGAATGACAATGTGCCCGGAAATGCTTACTTTTGGAGATATTTAACTTTGAAGTTATAGGAACGTCGTTTATAAAATTGAACAAACGGAGAGGTAAATAAGCAGAAATCCGGTTCTGACGTAACGATAGGTAAGGTTAGGTTTGGTAAACTTAATTTAGTTAAGTATCCTAACCTAAGTAAGCCTAAAATATCTTAATTTAACTCAACCATACCGAGGCCGATGACTCCCGCCAAAAAACTTGGCGTGGTCCGCGTCCGCAAAACGCCGGAAGAGCCATATCGAAACTGCCGTTAATGCTATTCTTACCTGGCGTTATTTACCCTATATCTCCTAAACTAAGCATATCCGGGCACATTGTCATTCATGTAAAACGTCTTAAAATCGACTATATTACCTATCTATACCTACGAAATTATGAAATTCGTTGACAACATTATATTCAATATTGACCCAAATTTCTGCATAGATCTCTAATAGGAAATTTTATAGATTTGAACCTCAAATATTTAAATTAATGAAGTAGAAAATGCAAAAGGTCAAGTCGACAACCGAGGCTAACATTTTTATCCTAACTTAACTCGAAACTTTGGGACAAAATGTTCGTTTATGAGATTATCAGATTGCTCAGATATACTCTACGGTTAAAAAACATTTATCGATATAAACACCATTTTTAGGCCCCTATATAATCTTTATCATAAAATAATCATCAGGGTCACGCAATCATTTTATAATAGTGAGGATTACATTCGAAACCCAAATTGTAAACACTGTTATTACAAAAAAAAACAACTCAAGTGCATCAAAATAGGAAGTATGGCAGGTTAATTTGAAGTTTTAAGCTCAACAAGCTCAACTCAATTTAAACTCATTTTTAACATTGAAATTGAATTGACTAAAAAGTGACCTCAGTAACGACCGGTGAGCCGAGCTGCAGATGGGATGAACATTGTTACTACAAAATTAATCTCAGGCTCGTGATAAGAAGACTTATTTACTTCTCTTCCAGCACCAATTACAGAAAGATGATATGAGAAGATCCCATTACGCGTATTTCTAGCCGATGGCTTAAAAATAAAATTATACGAAGTACAGGTAAAAACGCAGCACAAGAGAAATTCGATGTAACCATATCATCAAACAGAAAGCGAACATGAAATAATCTTCAAAAATCATTTCATTTTAAGTTCAATTCAATGAATTAATCTCATTTTTAGCATAATTATGCACACTGAAATGAAAACAAAAAATGTAGTCACAAACCAAATTATGGGGAAAAAATAAATATCTCCGAAACAAATATGCGTAAACGTACCAATCAAAAATAATGGGCAACCGATGACCCACAGAGATAAGATTATGACATTCAAAAACAGTAACGAATGAACATTTTTTCTGGGAGTCACCGTAAGGATAACTGATAAGGTTGTTCGGTTTACCTCAGCAAACACGAGAAATTTACTTTCAGATTTTAAACCTCTAATACATTAGCACCCACACCAAAGAACGCAAGTCGAAATTTGTATCACTATTATCATCATCATTTCCCTCCTTTAAATTAACCACAGCTACCAAACAAGACAACGTTGCCCGTGATCCGTGATTACACGTCACGTAAGTTTGTTGGCGATTCATGACATCTCATACAGGAAGTCTCACGGTACAGGCATAAGCCTGTCCGTCAATTTGGTAATTAAATAATAAAAAGCTCAATTTATGACAGCTTCAGTCAGACACCACAAAGCTGTCGCCCTGGTAATTTTATCAACGTTTACTTCGCCGTTATGCGACGATCATTTTACGAAGCGTGACGCTTTCTAGGCCCTGTTCCACATAACGTTTAAACCACATTACGTGTCTCGGTAACAACTGACTCGTAAATACCCACACCCACCTTGTATACAAACAAAAAAATTCCCTATTCATCCTACGCAACATGATGATGCATTAGCAAATAGCACGTAATAATATAAGTCAGTGACAAAATATTCAACGTTTTATCACCTCAAAAAATTCATAGTACTAAAAACCCATTCGAGACAACTGTCATGGATTCAATGCACTATTCTGCTTCGAGAAATTTAACATTTTCACGTCGTAGGGTTTTCAACTCGAATACACTCGGACATAACTCGACATTCATGAAAGGGCTGTTCAGTATGGAAGCATCGAAAACTGTTTTTATTTACTCAATAGGAAAGTGTCTCACGCAAGCGATCTCAACTCCACCACTCCTTCCTACCTTCAAAATAGCTTTATTAGCGTAGTTTAACTAACTTAAGATGATATGGGATGAACAATATTATTTCGTCAATATTTAATCGTTCGTCTCGGCCAAACGCTTCTACAAGCATAGACCGTCTTGAAAACGGACAAATATTTTTAAATATCCTGAATACTCAGCGACGCTAAAAGTCTTGAATGGAAGCGTATTCAGAGGGCAAGGTTTGGAGAACATATGTTCTGAGCTCAGCGTCATCAATGGGAGCATTGAGAAACAACTGTTTGAGCAATTATAGCTAATACCGTAAGGAAACGTTCACGCAACACTCTGTTCACGACTAACAATTCTATTTCCTCGCGGATGACGTACACCTGCACCCACCATAAGCTCACAATATTTAATCGTTGTATTTTGAATTATGAAAGCAATTTTAATACAAACACATACGTAATAATAGATGCCAACATTTTATGTCTACCAATAATTAAGTTAAAGGAGTCCAAACCAACATGAGTTACCAACATAAGTTACCAACATAAGTCCAAAATTTTTGGTTCTAGTCCTCTAACACATGAGCATTGTACACACATTTTAAGCGCTTAATTTTACTTTCAAATGAAACACACATTTGGTTCCCCTATGGTATAATTAAATGAGAGTTGCGTACCATATTCATTGGCTGGAATGTATAAAAATAGAATAATCTATTGCCTACTCTTTTTGAGAAGAAAATTCTCACTTGGTATGCATAAAAGTAGACAATTCGTCCGAAGAATATTTTCCGAAGAAAATTCTCCACACGCTTAGCAAATTTAGCGTATGTATGCATAATAATATGAATATTAGGAAACCATGAATATTAGGAAACCTAAAATATATAACGTTCGTCGCTCAAGCCGTCATGTCCATGACTACAAACGTCTTTTCCTATTTGACGATGATAACGTACATTGGATTGTACAAAACCTACTACAGGACAATAATGGTGTTGAGACCAGAGGAGGAGCATTATCTACAAAACCGCTACTTGAAGCATTTCTTAGGTATGTGGCCGATCCAGGTTTTCAAGTCGGAGTTGGTGAAGACTTAGGAACCCTATTAAAAATTAAGGGAGTAGCATGGTTGATTAAAGGAGACAGCGGAGAATTAAAGGAGTATTAAGCGAACCGAGGCCTCTTCCCTTCTGACACTTCCAGGGCGCGACTCATAAGCGCGGTGCGAGCAAGTTCTCCCATGTTGCTACCAGAGGCCACTTGTGCAGATGGCCTCTTGGTGAAATGCCTGCCATCTTTCTCGAGAGAAATGACGGTTGCCATCTTTCGCCTCAGTTTTGAAGTTGGTGTTGTGCGTGACAGATGTCTGGATCGTGTCTCTATTATTTAAAACGTTTCAAGTAGTGTTAGAGTGTATATCAGTGCGAGTGTGTATTACGTGAGGGTGTATAGTACGTGAGGGTGTCAGAAGAAACAAGAGATGGAAGAGACGTATAATGCTGGTCTGTAGAGGCATTATATCAAGAGCATGAACGGAGCAAGGACCCCACTGCTAGTTTCATCACCTCGGTCAATTGATATTTTAGACGATTCATCGTTGTGGTGGGGCTGGTAGTGAATGCAAAACCTCAATGTGAGCAATGTAAAAACAACAAAATGTGGAAACCAAACCTGAATTTTCCCTCGTCAGTCTCCAGCAACCTTTGAATTGAAGGACGTTCTTGAAGGTGATCAACTATGTGTTCAGATACAAATTTGTGTGTGTGTAGGGGGGGGGGGGGTTTGTGTGTGGGTATAGGGGTAGGTGTGTGGGAGGGGGGTGTGGGGAGGGTTTGTGTGTGGGGATTGGTGGGGGAGTGTGTGTATATGAATAGCCGGTGTAATTAAGCTCGGGCAAGGTAAAGTCATTTTATTTTCCATTCTAATTTTAGGAATGAAAGATGAAAAATCTGCTGGACGATAATTGTTTTTGTTATATATATAGCTACGAGTATATTCTTTCAACGACCCTAGGGTATTGTTGCTATATTATTTTCAAGGTACATTTATATTGTTCCCTGCAGGCTTTCGCCTCCAAGGCTGCGTACAGCTGATTTCCCATTATTGCACATTCAACCGTTGACGCTTCTCAACCAAATATAGCCAGTTGCCCATTAATTACCTTAGTTATTGCGTTGCGAAAACTTTAAGCATAAGTTATACGTCACAAACATGTCCCATTAATGTCAGCTTAATAATGAACACGCACCCATGAAATTTTCTGCACATTAGTAAGAATGTATTTAATTTACATACTCTGGTACATTTTTATTGTGCTATAAACCGTGTTTGCTTATGGTGAATTGATTAATCGCGCAAAAAATAAGGTAATTCAAGGGCAAACTGGTTATAATCGGTTTGAGCAGTGTGACGGTTGGAAAGAGTGACTAATGGGAAATCAGCTGTGCGCAGCCGTTTTTTTAAAATCAAATTAAGAGGTGGCCATCCTGGGCCTCTCATGATTCTCCGATGGTAAATAGGAGAAACTGGTCGCGCCTTGGGAGCGCGACGGTAGTGCTCCATGCTGAGCCATGCGTGGCCACCGGTTGGGACAGAGGCGCAGGCGCGCCTATAAAGTGGACACTTCGAAGTTGCCTCATAGGAGACGCATGGATGAAACAACCATGCATATTTGGGAGCGCTCCCAAGAATCACCGATGCCACTCCTATAATTTTTAATAGGGAAAAAAATAGACCAATCTTCAGTTTGCCGTTCAGTTCACTGCATCTGTGAGAGACTCGTACAAAATAAATACCCCTAAACCAAATCCACAACATATAAAGTTAGATCAAATCTCCACCTAGAAGTTAGTCAATTGCATTTAGACACCTGAAACATACAGAGTACTTTAATAAAAGAATGGTGTGTTCAGTTATAGATCTTTATATTCCTACGAATACAAGCTAGTTCTTATAACGCTCTCTTTGTCCCGAAGAATATTCTACTTTGCTCTCTCTAATCACGAAGCAAATAGCGAATTGTTATGCATACCACATTTAATGAATATTCTATTTCCTACTACGGATTTGCTTTTTCCTATTTTTGGAAGAAGATAGAATATTCTATTTTTATACATTCCAGCCGTTGGTACAGTTTAACACCAAAAGTGGTTGGAGTGCTCATGTGAATGAGTAGGCAAAGTGAAGGAGTGCCCCCCAAAAACCAAGCCAGTTTCTAAAATTTAGTCTTATCGACTTCAAGAATCTGCAAAAAAATTTTCATATGAAAAAAATAGTAGTACTTTTCTTCCACAAATGAGGCTGAGTTGAAAATTTCAGAGCGACGAGTGGGAACATTTTTGTCCATACATTAGGCTTATCAGATAACGCTTCAGTAGGCAGTGCGATCTTATCACACACTCGCCCACATCAAAGTTTACCTGCACTCATTTACCGAAGTGTGCCTATTTTTGGATCGGATTTTCAATAGATCCTGCAGCAAAAGCCAGAAATTCAGACTCATATTTTCAGCACTACTCCTGTAATGCAAAATGGAAAGCTAGCCCTAAATGTGAGCTGTTCGAGTTATGTTGAGTGTGAAGTGGTAGTGAACCTGGGAAGCAGGAACCAAGAAACCGTTCAACAAAAGCAAGGCGGCCAATTATGTATACTACTTATCCTCTAATTTTGACCGTCATTGATACTAATTTGAATGATTCATTCATCGTCGTAGAATGAATATGTCTTGAATCACCAATCCATTTATTAGAAACATAATTATTTAATGAAACCTGTTCCATTGACAAGCGCTATTAGCATCAACATCAAATGATGTCAACGGTTTTAATTGGAAGTTCACTTTCACTCAGATGATAAAACTGAAAATGCAACGGCAGCTGCAAGTAGTGACAGTAAATATCACGGAGACGAATTCGAAAGAGATGACGCACGTACAATAGGACTGAAAATATTCGAACACTCTACAGCGGAGGACGCATGGGAGAAGAACAATACAATGCAACGGAGATGTGGAGAGGTAAAAGAAGGCCTGTACAGCTACAAAGATAAATCTACATAAGCCTCCAGACAAAACAGGGCATGTTAAGCTGCTATAGCGCCGTGCGTAGCTTAAACGATGCGTCTGTGGACACTCAGCCCCAAAAATAAGTTATGGAGATCGTTCACCTTCATTAACATCTTCTCCTCCATCGGTAAGTGCCACAACTCCTACATACGATGAGGAGCGTCGTACACAAGTCACACGAAAAAACGAAAGCCGCCGAAGTAGGATGTCTAAATTTGGCAGATATTCACGATAAAAGGGGGATGAAATGAGCCTCTCGCCTAAGATGATATCTCACACGAGCAAAACGAGAGAAATATAGCACAGACTCACAAGGAGCGAGTCTTGTCAACTTGCAATGGTAAATGCAATATTCGGCAACAAGACCGAATAGGAAAATGTCGATGAACGCTGGACAACGAAAAATGTAATAAATCACGAGTTTCAGCTGGCTTTTTCAGCTGTGACAGTGACAGCACATTCCGATACAAAGATAATTATAAAATTGGATGTCAAATATTACGTCGCCAAAGTAAACAATTCCTTTATATTTATCTTTTACCACAAAATTTTCTCAATTTCTGGAGAGACGTACGAAGTTTCTTATCCTTTAACTTGTACTCTCTACAGTCTCAAACAAAGAACTGTACCTGATCGTAAACAAGCAGTTTTGATCTATCGAAGCTGTAAAAGAGAAGTATAAATATATTTTTAACAATACGCATGACTATAAAGTATTGTGACATATTCCTCTTACGAAAACAGAAAAATTTTAACCCGGAGTAAATAATCCATAAATAAGAGCTTTCTCTGTTTTTGATCTTAGTCGTTGTGCTGTCTGAAGGAAAAGATCTACTCATGTCTACGTCGTGGTTCTCGACAACACATCATTCTGCCGACACAAGCAATGAGCCCACAGCTCACGATAGCAAATAACAATTTCGGCACAATGCTCTTTTCGCTCAAAAATCAAGAAAAAAAAATTTCAGAGGACTGTTTTGCTATCAGAAATAATCGTTAACCAGGAAAATACGAAGTCAATTTCATATCCGTTCTATTCATAAGCAAAACGTTATCATGACTTCAATGTAAGATAAACTCCAGTGAAAGAATGCATAAAAGCTTGATAACGAGCTCGGCCTACTCTGCGAAAAGAGCTGAGGTGAGTCATCAAAAAGATAAGCACGTACAGTTTACACCAAATCAGCAGCAGCACACACACACACTGGCACGCGTAAAATAAGATAAGTAATTTCACACGACAGACCGCATATCGCCAGCCACCGACGAAAGACAACCGCCGGAAGAGCCTCCGCGAGAATGATGGACTCCCATCACCTGCTAAGTGTGCGGTCTGCCTGATAATTATCAATAATGTAATTTCAATAAAGTACAGCCGGTATACGTGATTTCATTTCACTTTGGGCATTTTCAAGGACAATGTGCAACTCACGTCTTCCAGGATTAGGACATAAATTTCATCAGGAACTTAATTTTCTATATAATGTGCAAACACGCACCCACAATTTGCCTTAAAAACGGTAATTAATTTCAAACTCAGCTTGAGTGAAAAACAATACATCTTAAAAAGTTCACTATAACTAGAGAATAAAGAAAGCATCATTACCAGCTTGAAAAACGAAGCCCTTCTAAACCGTGGTGCAGCGAGCAATTAACCATTCAAAGATAATTTTCTGATTACTACAAAAAACGAACGGATCTGATACGAACTGTTCTAAAGTTCACATATACATAGACACACATGTCAGGATAAATTTGACAGTTTTATCAGGAAAAAGAAAAAAGCGCTTGGTATCTATAAATTTAATCGATTTCAAAGAAACTAAATAGGCAAGAAAATTAGACTATCGTCGAAGAGTTTCACTCAAAATGACCTCCGTTAGCGTGTGTTGCAGCCTCTATCCGGGCCTGGAACCTGGAGCAAGCTGATTTTACAGTTTTCCTTGGAAGACCCTCAAAAACCACTTTAATCCTATCGATTAACTGGCTCGACATCGCTCCATACATAATAATCCATCTGGTTAAAGATCAGGGGAGTTTGGAGGCCAAATATTAGAATTTGTGTACATCATATCACCCTCTGAGGATACGCATCTGAAGCCCATGACAGTTTGGGGAAATTTAGTCTCCTCGTAGCCTCGTAGTCTCCATTGCAATTCTCTAGTTCATGCCGGATTGTTTTTACAGTGTTCAGGGAGTATTTCAGGGAGCAGCAACCATAATCTCATTTTGATGGCCGAAGCGGATTATCATGATACAAGTTATTCTCTTCCATGTGCACGATTCAGGCGGCTCCAAGGCATCCATTCTTGCTGTCATCACGTATATAAATGAAAGAAATTTTAAACTTTAAACTGGAGCCTAATTGGTATGAATAAATTTTGAAAATAAAAAAAATCAAATGTTATTCTGTTAGATATGCTATTCGACGCAGAAGATTTCAGTTAATGTGCTTTTCACCTGAATATTGACTTGAATACAGATTTCAAACGGAAAAAAAAGCAATACTCATTAATATAACAAAAATGTCAAATACACTGAAAGCGCATCACATCACTCTGACAGAAACATTACGGCGTGGTGTATTTTTCGTTGTAAAAATAACTTTCGTGCGTACTAGAGCTATCCACAGCAGCCACCAGGCGGCGCTGCGAGCCACCTGAACCGAGGGGCTTTATTTAAACATCAAATGTCATCTATGTCCGGGCTTTTCTTATATTGTAAAAGTAAGCGTTTAAACGCAAATCTTGCTGTTTCAACTAAGAGGACCATGAGTGCATGAGGTATTGAGTATCAGTAAGAACACGATTTGGAATACGTGGCGTTGCACGCAGATGGAAGATGATCTACAGTCCTGCCACATGCGGTAGAGCTACGCCAGCCATGAAAAACTTGGTGATCTCAGCAGCCAGATCGAGAATACAAGCAAAGATGATAGCTCGATGAGACGGGAACACAACGGCGCATGTGCGCAGCAGCACCAGCCAGCTAGATCAGCTGCAACCAACGAAAATAATGCGCGCAAAACTCGGACAAAAAATGTGATAGCAGGTGGAGGGTCATTTCCGGTAATAACTTTTTAACGCCTACAGCAATTCCAAACAAAAAGTATACTGTAATTAGATGCGCCGGCTCTGGCCACACGTGCGTGACTCTGAAATGTCATTCCAAAACAATGGGAAACACAAATTATGTACTCGAGGAGGGATACGCACTCCGATGGAAAATCGTGATTATTCCCCTGTATCTATTAAGTACGAGTAATGAAAATAGAAGTGTTTAGAAAACAAAAAGTCATACTAATAGTTTTACAAGTCGCAATGCAACATGTTAAGATTAAGATTTCCCATCGAACTGGAAATTTCCAACACCAGAAAGAGCAAATACCAACACGGGTTAATTTAGTAGAATGAGGACACAGCAAACCAGGTATTGGTGGGAAATGTTGCTGCAAAACTACGAGATAAAATCCTGCGTTTCTGCCAAGTTGAGAATCCACGAAAACATCCACCCGAGCACTGCTGAGTAATTTCCACAGCGATCACAGTCGTTGCTGGAGGTGGTGCAGTAAGGAGTGACTACTCACGCTCGCACCGCCGAGGCTCTGCAGTCCGTGCGCTAACGTGCTGCAACTCACCTGAAAGCAAAGTTATAGGACATTAGAAGGATCCATAAAGATTAAACCTCACTCTGAAACTCCCGCACTTGCTGGAATCGGACATTCATCGCAAGACATCTACAGAATACTTAAAGACAATTGATTCAACGAAAAATTCATGCTCCAGGGTAAAAATGGGGAAATCTAAATTTTTCGACTTTGTATCTTACATTTAGCACGCAAAGTTTAAATGCTGAATGGCTAGATGTAAAGCAGAAACAATAATTTAACGCTATTCTTTGCAATTGATGTTACAAGTACTAAAAACCATTCATGTATGAGCTAACCAACCGCCGCCCAAAAGATTTAGAACTAGATTCCCAAGGCGGTGCATGGGCATGGTTGCCATGGCGACCATATTGTAAACTAAGGCCTCCTAAAGGAACCGCGGCTTCTCTCACCCATCGACTGTCTCCCAGAATAAAACTGGGGAAACATTGACTCTTCAATGGGAAAAAACTGAAAGAGTGATGAACCAACGAAAAATGAGCAGGATAATTCTTGAAAATAAATTCCGGAGGGATCTTGTACACCTTGAACAAATTTCTGCCAATAAAATTTATTTTATATTTTCTTAACAATTACGTTTGTCCTTAATATTAATTCAAGTCATTCAATATATATTTTAAAGTTTATCATGACGGATAATACAATAGTTTGAGTCTCCCTCATTCACAACAAAAACAGTCTTAAGAGAGCGAAGAGAAGGAATCATTTAGTATGGACTGTAGAAAGCGAAGTATCTATACATAAAGTGTATAGATACTTCGTACGAAGCATCTTCGAAGATACTTCGTACGTGAATCTATACTTCGTATAGATTCACGTACGATACCCTGCTCATAGAAACAGCATATTTGGAAGGAAGAGAAAGAAAGGATAAAGAAGGGATGGCATAAAAGGCTTAAATACTGAAAGAAGCCAAGTGAGCACCAAGGATAGAAATCCCGAAGGCCTATCTATAGCTGAGGTAACTTAACAGTATCTCTCCTGGAGGCGCCAGTCCACATAACACCGAACAGACAAACCTAACTAAGCTAAGCCTATTGTTTATCATATCTCCCGTGAGTGGCAAAGGTAAATGAGCCAGTTTTGAACCGCAAGTTTTGATGGCTAAAACTATTTTACAGCGAAATTTATTAGTAATAAATCGTGCCACCCACGAAAACGTTGAACAAACATGAGTTAATCAGAGATATTAATTAATAGGAACCCCCCGCACTGCTAAAGCAGAAAAAACAACAGAAGGGTAAAACGCCGATCCTAAACTGGATGGTTCCAAGTATACCTTAGCCTCAGAGCCAAGTCTGGAACAAACTTCAGATATTTTTCCCATGACGGCAAAATCTGAGTAGAAAAAATATGAAAAATGGGAGAAAATTGTGAACACATAATCAAATTTAGAAAGGCTAGGACGCAACAGCAAAAAGGTGTATGAAATCATATGGTTGTTGAGCTAGGTTTGATATTTTTTAAATTATATACTGAAAACTTCAGACCTAAGAAATCCGATGCTTGCCAACTCAGATAGCACGCATGCTAAAATCAAGTTCTATTTGATAAGATAATGCCCGATCCCTCACCGATGAATGAAGAGGGTACGTTTGCTACTCTCGGGTATTTCAAAATTAATTTCTATGATCAGCATTCACATGTTGAAGATATTCCTCGTTGAATATGTACCCTGATGAGCTCTTGGATGTTCATTAGCGCATGATAGCTCTTGCCTCAGAAATCGCCTCGGTACCGTGGAAATCGCTAGCAACCAGACGCCATTGCAGGTGCAATACCGGTGGTTGAGGTAGCGGCACAAGGAGTAAAGGAAACCAAACGGCTAATTGGGTACAAGTTCCGACCTAAATCATGACCTAAACTCCTCGGGGTTTAACAGCTCAGCGTAGTTAGTAGAGAAAAGCAGGTCAAGCCGCTGGGTACTCCAGCGTACAGCGTGAACGTTCGTAAACAGACAGTTCATGAATAGACAGCGTACCATTGGAGTTCAAGAAGGTTGTAACAACTTATTCGTCACAATAATGTGAAATTTAAGATTCATAAATTAAGAAGCAAGTAGCCTCAATGCATAAACACGTACTTTTTTCGAGTATGGACTCAACTATCGGAATGGCGAACAAATTTCATTGAATCTGTTATTTTAATTCACACACCAGAAACGTAGCCTTATTACAGTAGACGACGATGATAAACCACAGACGGTGAAGAAGAACAATATTTTTATTTAAATTTTTACTCAACTTGTATTTAGAACAAAGATGGAGAATCTTCATTGTTAAAGAGAGATTGGAAAGGTGTCAGAACATTGTATAACTAAAATAAATCCCTTAAGCGCGTAGAAGCAAGGTTTTGACTCAACTTATTGTAAAATAAATAATGTAAGAACCACATAAACAAATACCTGAAGCAGTAAAACGCCTAAATTTATATAATACCTTGTATGTTTGCCGTATTTACTGTAACATTAAGCAGCACAGGAAAAAAGGTGGTACAAAATGAAAGTAAGATGACAGCAAAAATCACAACACAGCGCGGATCTGTGAACACCACTGCGTGATAAAATATTTGAATAACAAGAAAAAAATTATTCTCACCAACATGTAAAAGCGCTTATTGCTTCCGTGCTTTATCCTGAAATAGTGAGCGGATTACTTGAAGACACTGAAAACGGTCATCCGAGGACAGCCGTAACTAACATTTTTAGCTTTTGAACATAAAAAGTCGATAGAAGTACAATTGTAATCATAGAAGTACTATAAAATAACGACATTGCAATCTGCCTAACTTTGCGCAACAGTTAAGAAATATTTACAAGCACAAATAAACAGCAATGCATATACGCGGTCGCTACGCTAAGACCGCACGCGGCACATCTGTCACGTTCTCTACACGGATGCAACAGAATGTAATAAAACACAAAATATTGCTTCAGATCTTGCATTCCTGTTCTTGGAAATTCTTTGAACGACGTAAAAAAATTTAGAGCCCGAAGTTACCTTTGTTTACTGTTATTCACTGAGAACGCATTACACCCATTACTCTTAAGGCCGCTAACAAGTTCATCAAAATAAAAGAACAACTTGGAAAATCTAAGTGTCAACCCTAATTTAAACCCATACTTAATAACGTAACGCAAACACACGCATTGCGTCTCTTGAGACCGTCCAGTTTCCTAGCATAGAAGCAAATTAACAAAATATTTGTAATGTCTGACATTGATTGCATCTAAGCAGTTAACTTTGTAAGGGTACTATTACTATAAACATAAAGTAAATAATCATGCGAGCATTACTCCGATCGTTTCGCTGGAACAGGATTTCAGCGCGAGGCCTAACTTTCTCACACTCCAAGAATACTCAGAAAGTCGCACACCGTGACCGCAGATAGTGCTGGCTCCACTACCGAAGATTGCATCACGGTATGGCGTCATCGGCCCACTGAACTCACATCACGCGCAGTCACAGCGAGTCATGCTATCGCAGAGCGGAGTTTCGGGTATCGAAAGGTGGGCATCCACAGTAGAAATCTGTGTCACATGCACTTGAGTGAGCAGCGTTCATGAGAAATACAAGCACTTTTGCATTTAAATCGCATGAATTACGAAGTAGCGTCGAAACTAAAAGCAGAGTACGTGAGTGTACTTTCATATAGAGTTGGTACATACCAGCTCATTTCCAACTATTGTAAGTATCTCATTTTCGCAATAAAATCTGTATCAACTAGTGTTTGTAACTAATTAAAATCACTTGATTAACAATCGATTCCAGTCTATCAAATTCTACGGGCAGAAAACCGGCGAGCACCACATTAGCCTGATACTTGAGCATAATACATGCTGTCACATTCATCTCATTTGTTCAACTGACTCGGGGCAAATATAATTCATTAGACTAGCGAACACAACAGTTTTGAATCACAATGATCATATACGAACAGTTGAATTTACACAAATATATTTTCCATCCATCTGAACCTTAGATGATGGTTTTAATAATATATTTACAATGACATCCCTTCCATTCGTACTAATTACATCAATAATTTCAAAAATAAATTTATTACGAGATGTACAACAGAAAATTACAAACATTTTAGTTTCAAAAATATCAGAGTAATTCGGCAATATAGGAGGCAAAAATTACTTTTCATCATTTTGCCACCGCTTTATACAGAAATTAGAGCGTAATGTGTAGCTACTGCATGAATGTATCCTTATGTAAGAGTTCCCTTGCACATCATGTTAAACTAAAGAGAAATGAATCCATTGATTACAGTAATTTTAGTAAAAAGGTATCATAAAAGAGAAACGAAATATAAGTTTGTGAAGGTTCAAACTATATGTCCCTGTGGTTCTGAAATCAGATCGAAAAAATAAAAACCCATCTATCACACTTAAAAGATCGTTTTAAATCTATTTACAATAAATAACTTAGTGGAAGATATGAAGATCAATAAAGATTAGATTAGAAGTTAGCATAAGACTCCCTAACCGCAACAAACACGTTCCAAAAAGAGGAAAGAGTAAGGCCTCAATAGGTATAGCGTTTAAAGGAACCCGGAATCTATGCACAAGGTTTTTTCCCGCACGTGATCCCGTGAACATAGAAACAGTAAGTTGAGAAAAAGGTTAGGAAACAAGATAATAGTTGAAGTGCTGAAAAAACAGGTCAGCGGTGAACCGAAAAAAGATGGACCTTAACAAAACACATACATATTACTACAACAAGAAGAATGCTTACCTGACTCTCAGCCCAAGACCTCACATTTTCCCCCTTGGAATGCTAATTCCACATACAATTGTTGTATTACCTTGAAAGGTGAAGATCAATAAAATGTAGAAAAACTGAAGGAAGATAAATTGAGGAAGAAGTTGCAAAGTTAGATAGCAAAGACTGCGATCCTTTTAACATAGTTGCGACGGATGGTGAATTGATTCATTAAAGTTTTCGAAAATCCAGGCCACTGAAACTTGTCCCTGCGAAGAAGTCCGGCGTCAGACCCATAGCTTCAACTTACTCTGCTAAAAAGAAATTTGAACTTAACTTTTATTTCATCGACTAAATCTTGCCAAGAGAAAATGTACTTGAACTTTAGATGAGTATGTATCGCCACCAACAGCCTATTTCTTAACATAAATGTTCAGGACGAAAGAAAGCGCTAGTCGTTAGGCTTAATTAAATCCACCAGGTCAATCACCACCTTCCCATACACGTGTGTGAGAAGAAAAGGAATATGGACTAGATTTGTCGCATGTCGCATCACATGTATCTCCGGTTGTACTAAAAATGAGCTGCTTTCATGATGAAATTTGAAACTGTAACTGTACCATAACACTATTTTGCTCACACGACTCACGAAGTTCTTTGTTGCGTACAGTATTCTAACAATGTCGACTTGGACGGAGAATCGAACACGATACAGTGAAGATAGAGGTGTTCAAGTTTGTGATTTCCCTCGAAATTAATGATTCAATTTCTTTGACAATTATACCAATAGGATTTCGAACTTCATGAAAATCGATGATGGAAGCACAAAAATTGACAAGGAAAAAAGGATTTGCAAGCTTTTTCGTTAATCTTCAGTGAAATATAGGAAGTTATGAGTCTAGGAAGATTGGGAAAATAAAATAAAAACTTGATTCAAGTTTTAAAACTTGCTAGAATAGCCTTCTTACCGCCATTGAATGGTTTCAGAAATACGGAAAAAATTTCGTTTGGCTCAGATTTCTTGAATGCACGAAAAAGCACATCGATACTGAACGACGCTTCTTCAAACCACTAACGACATACTCAAATCTCTACTAGTAGTCTTCGAGAATTTGTGCTCTAAAGGAACTAATTCAGTAAATTCTGAAGGACCGCGTATATATCAAAACTAGATGCTTGGACACAATAACATCTATCCAACCATACAAGCGTCTTCGTGAACGACTTGCAGGTAGATTTCAGAGCAAAACTGTCTCACTCTGTTTCATTACGAGCGTACATATATACATAAAATAAGTGTAGATATATTTACATGAATATATATACATAATTTACGTATATACTAGTGTATATATATATATATATATACTCTTTATGTATATATATATATATATAAGACACACACAAATTAAGCTAATTATTATAGCGGAAATAATGCAGCTCTGAGAGATGATAAATTCTTCATGCATGTATGATCCGAAGATTTGATTAGACGGTAGTTTAAGTCTCCCTAACCACTAAAAAAAAGCGTTTCGAAGAGTGGAAAGAGGAAGGCACCATTTAGTATGGAGATAAGGGAACGCGGAATCTATGGGGTGTAAAAATAGGTGGTTGAGAAAGAAGTTTATGAAACAAGGTAAAAGATGAAGAAGAAAGTAGTAGGTGCTGAAAAACATGACAGCAGTGAAGCGAAAAAAGACTGTCCTTAACACAGCATAAAAGATCTTATTTAAGTAAAAAGAAGGCCTACCTGATTCTCAATTCGGGCCTTCACACATTTCCCCCCTGGGAGTGTATGATCCATAGACCAGTAAAAAAATTCTCCAGAGTTAAAGCCAAACAATAGGCCAGCGCCTTCAACATAGTGAAAAAATATCACATGAAATCTGGAATTCTGAAAATTATGTACATGTCAGTCCTTTATGGCCTTATGACCTTTTAAAATACAATAGAGTTCCGGAAATTCCTGACTGTCGACGGGATACCTTACAATGCTATATTATTCTAAAAGAAAAAAATTTCGATCCCACAAGATCTAGCATTAACAGAATTTCTACTTCATAAATCATCAATGTCAACACGAGGTACTATGAAGTACTCTAACCCGAAAAGTTTTTTCGACTCCTCGGCAATTTTTGACAATATTCAGATCAAGAACGCCTTGATGCGTTAATCGATACTTCTCGAGATGTCATTCAAAAAATATGTCTAAACCTTTAGTTATTTTTCTTACGCGTTTTGCATTTTATACGTGAACCAAATTTTCCTCTCCGCTTTTGATAAATTTGATACGTATTGAACATTACCAGATAATATTTGTAAATGTAAATTCAATACAAATTATTAAAGATTAGATTACGTATTAGTTTAAGTCTCCCTAACCGCAAAAAAGGCGCTTCTGAAAGAGGAAGGAGGAAGGCACCATTTAGTATGGAGATTAGGGAACGCGGAATCTATGCGGAAGGGACATAGAAACAGTAAGTTGAGAAAGAAGTTAATGAAACAGTACAAAATTTGAAGAAAAAAGTAGCAGGTGCTGAAAAACAGGACAGCAGTGAACCGAAGAAGGTGGTCCTCAGCATAGCAAAAAATATTTCATTTCAACAAAAAAGAAGGCCGACCTAACTCTCAGCTCGCGCCCTCACACATTTTCCCCCTGGGAGCGCTAATTCCCTTAGATGCAATAGTTGTATCCCCCTGAGGAGATACAAATTATTGAATAAATTAATTAAAAATTAAAAGGTTTTTAATTGAAATCTCCCTTCCACACTTTCTTAATTTTAGTTCTTACGCATTACCTAATAACATCTACAATTGCAAATTCAATACATTTTATCGATAAGTAGTTAGAACTTTAGTATTTTCTCATACTTTATCTAGCATTAATTTCAGATTTGAGGACACCGATAAATTGGCTGTTAACTTGTTAAAGAGGGGCCATTTGCCAGAAACGATTAAAGGGACGCTCAACAGATTAATTTTAACGAGTGCAATCCAGTTTTTTATCATCTTCATGCCGCCAACACCAGTACTCAGTTCCTACAAGCTCGACAAGCTCTGAGTCGAAACTCAGTGAGTCGTAGAGCAGTAGACCACATTCATGGTAGTCGCACCCCAGACATGCGAGACAATCCTCGTGTGTACGGGCTCAGGAGGCGGTTAACGACATCCACAAGATGCCAGTACAAAACTCATGGCGACAGGCCCTCAAGATGCTAACCATGAAAGCTGTTCTCTAGATTGCTGCGTCTCTGAAAGAGTTTTTTGAACAAATGAAAGCGCTCACAATCATCTATGAAGCGAAACAAGGGGAATACTTAGTGTTAAATTACACGATCAATGCAACCAGCACTTTGTGGTGGTAATGCCGTATTAACGTTCATCGTGTTCACGTCATTTTAAAATCGTTAAGAAGTTCAGACGAAATTTTTTTGGCGATCTATCTCAGTTACACAAAAATGCGGTAACAATCACCACCGTCACCTACTCAAAATATCAACGCATACAAATAAATTATATCCTTCCAAAATGTTATCAAAAGATCAGAATCACCGAAGCGAATGAGTAAAACCCTGATATTCAGAGTCCGGAAACATTCCCAAGCCATTACAAGGGAGAGCAAACAAACCATAATCACGCAGCGCAAAGTAATTTAGGCTCGCAGCCCGTATTGCGCAGGCTCTGCAAGGACTTCCATGACAACAATACAACAACCATTGCCCTGCGCTCCTACCAAGGTCAGATGTAAACAAAAGGAAGACACCACACTCATAAGAAACGTATCGGTCTAAACGCAGGAAGTCTTCAATGAATGGAATAGTTATTGAAATTATGCATAATTGAACTGCATAGAACTGAATCAGCTGTGCCAATGCTGCTTCATCTCAACAAAGTAAATTCCAATCAAACAAGGCTTTTAATTTGAGTAACTTCTCATTCGATTGAAATTAACGCATAAAGAGGTGGACAAAGGTAATAATTCAGGAAAAATGCCAGCTGGTGGAACCCCAGCCATATCATTGATTGTATTGCACACGTATACACAACTGCGCTCGTTCCTCGATGCGAGTTTTAATGCGACGACGCTGAAAAACCTGGGACACAACACCAAGGCGGGCGAACGTGTCTGAAGTGCCCAACATTGTTCAGTTTGTTGTCAGACCAAGACTGACGCTGCTACGTTGCCTAGCAGGGCAACTACTTTTCCATCTCTTCTCGCTGCTTCTCCATGTTTGTTATTCGAGGTCTATAATGACGTACTCAATTGTTTAGATGGTAAATTATATCTGCTGCTTATTCGAGATGAACTAAGCTTATTTGAGACGAAGATGTAACGAATAAGTTACAGCTGACGGTCAGTAGGTGTGAAGCTGCATACTTTACGCACTTTTGGCTTTCATTTGCACAAATTTCGCAGAAACAATTTTTCAAATTTCTAGCTTTGAAACAAAAATTTATTCCAAACAAATACATAATAAATAAATACTCCCTAGCTGCAATGTTCCTTTTTTCGTTCCCACTTCAGACACTCAACTTTCAGCAATATTCAGAGGAGACACTTCTAACACATATCCCTTCGTACCTATCACCAACCGAAGGTTCCCAATAGCTATAGTTAATTTTGATACAACTGATAGAAAACTGATTTAAAAAATCGACTTTAGTTTTTCATAAATAGTCAATGTTGACCAACACTAATATTTTGATGAATTTAGATACTGAAATTAATCATAATTAAAATGAAACGAAAACTGTTGAAGCCAACGAACATGAAACCCTTTGAAAGAATAAGTTTTGAAAATTTGTTCTCAAAAGTAACCCAATTTGAAATTTTCAAAAGCAAATCATTTTCATCAGAATTAAATTTCAATCCAATTTCACGAAAACGTAATTTAGTTCGCTCATGAGTTTTCAAGGTGCTTCGCCGTGATTCGAGGAATTGGGCATTTCACATTGGACAAGACAGGCCCCTGTTGCATTTGCAGTGTAGATGAAAACCCATAACACGTGGCGCTCTGCGGCCCGGAAATGCTGTAGTTACTGGCGCACGGTGATCAGCTCTTGCCCCTCAACAGACCTCAAGTTAACATCATTTTTTGCATGGAAAAAAGTATCAGTGGGAGCACAGAGAGAAGAAACTATGGTCCTAAGCTCAGCGATGTGATGAACATGAATTATTCCCGCAAACATAGTGTGTGTGACGCATGCAGCGCAACACCAGCGCAGCCACACCAGGACCAGTACAGCAGCGACACAGCACAGCAACAAGAGTCACGTATCCGGCACAGAGGAGCGCCACCCGAATCAGCAGTCCTGCATTCCAGGCTCACAGCTCATCAGCCCGGCGCGGTGTTTAGAGCAGCGCTAGGTCATGTGCACACCCTCGCCTCACGTGCACACCCAAATGAAGAAGAGGCAATTTTCAAGTTGTATACCTTATGCGACCCTCAACTTTTCAGAACGAGTAAATTATTCCCAGTAAGTCAGAACTCGGTTCAAACACCGCATTAATTAACTGAAATTTAATTTTTCTGCTGACGGGAAAGCTCGTATGAAATAGCGAATAGCTCGAGGATCGACTGAACTAAAGATCAGACTCGCCGTAGCTATAACCACAATTTAGATAAAAACGTTCTGCAGCACAGCCTGACGCCCTCGTCCACCATGACGTGACGTCACCGTTCATTACGACGTGACGTCCCAATTCAGCATGACGGGACATCATCGACCAGCGTGACGTGAGGTCCCTATCCAGCGTGACGTCAACGACCTGCATGACAGGACGTCACCTGTCACGGAACCCGAAGGTATGAGGAGTCGTCAAATCTAGAAGGGGGGGATTCAAACCTCCCAAGAAAGGGTGGAGAAACAGTGAAGCGGAAATGAAAAGGGTACACAGGGGAAGGAAAATAGACTCAGGAATAGATGTGATCGATACTGGTATAGATGACAACGTATCAAAGATTTAAACATTTCATCTAAGAATAGTGTATAAAAAATGAAGCACAAAGCGAGTAAAAATTGCACGAAGGCAAACAAAATTACGAAGTGCAAATAAAACGTTATAAGAGGTAAATGTGCAACATTATTGACCGTCTCTGATACCATAAGCACATAAATCTGATGTATCAAAGGTTTAATTATAATCTACAACATCGAAGAAAATGTTGTCTTCACACACCACTAAAAAATAAAACCGAAGACCCTGAGCTGTTCATTACAAATATTCAAATATTTTGAGAGCTCAATTAATTCCTACGTAGATTAGATAATTAGTTAGTTTAAGCCTCCCTAGCTATCCGCAACCAATGCGATCCAAAGAGAGGAAGTAGGAAGGCACTATTTAGTGTGGAGTTGAAGGAACGCGGAATCTATGCAGAAAGGGCATAGAAACAGTAAGTTAAGAAAGAAGTTTATGAAACAAGATCAAAGTTGAAGAAGAAAGTAGAAGGTGCTGAAAAACAGGACAGGAGTGAACCGAAAAAAAATGGTCCGTAACAAAATAAAAACCTTTTCTATTTTAACACAGAGGAAGCCTACCTAACCTTTAGCTCGGGCCCTCATATAGTCCCCTTGGGAGCACTAATTCGCATAGATACAACAGTTATATCCCTCTGAGGGGTAATTCCTAGGCAACATAGCGACGTTATTCAAAGATGAATTCGGCTGATGGATTTCAAGCTTACGGAAGAATACATAGTACAGAGTGATTTTGATAACACCAACAGCACGCAATATTTTCCGTGTGAGCGCAATTTATAACCATGGGGGGTTCCAGTTATTTCACATTTCAGGATGGTTTTCCGGTGAAAGACAGCCTGCTTATTCTGAAAAATTGTAATTCCGTACTCTTCTGGCCTGACTTACATTTACTGCAGGCCCTAGTATGTTTCAGTTGCTGTCCACCTTCAGATGCCATTGCACTGCACACACCGCCCGCAGCACCATGCATGCACAGCGGTCGAGGTGCGGAGTGTGCAGCGGCCCCTCACAGCTGCAGCGCAATGTCATGAACACAATTTTAAGTCAAAAATTAAATTCTTCCTCGCATATACAACAATTACTCAAAAATTTTAATAAATATACGTACACGAAAAAAACACCATATATTAAGAAAGCTAGAGCGATGAACTGCGCATAATTGTGCCCCAATGATATTTCTCTCAAGAGCCTACTCAAGAATTGATTATATTCATCAGCTGCACTAACTTGAATTGCAACAGCGTTTGTCGCAACAAAATACAGCACAGCTTAATTGACTACGTTATTAAAATGTAAATTGTTTAACTTGTGAAACACCAATTTTATCTAATAGTTGTGGTTCAGTTGCAAATAATAAGTTATAAAATTTCTAAAACCACTTGCCCTTAACCTTGGGATGTTTCGCTATCACCTACATTTTGCTCTCGTATGTTGAAATGTTCAAGATTATTACGCCTGCGTTCGAAAAGTCACTTACATAGTACGTTGAAGCAAGCTGATAGTTCAGAAACACATGGCCATGTTCTGGTTGCTAAATAATTCGGTTGAAATGTTTAACTTTTTCATATTGCCAATTACTTGCGCAGTTCTTACATAATTACAAACTTTTTCTCGTAGAACGGCACTTGCTTGACCAGCTATTTGTTTCCCAGATGGGTGCTGTGAAACCCTCAAGATAAGTACCTTGTGTTTCGTTACCTGAGCAGTACACGCGTACGCTGCTGATTTTGATTTGCTAACGTTTGAGCCCTATGCCTTATCAGTGTTTAAACTTCACGAATGACGAACGACACCTGGTATGTACCCACCAACCTTGGATTCCTAGCCCTCTATACTTACAATGTTCCACCAAGTGAGAATTTCCTAATATCGCAACCTGAATATACAGATAACGTGACGCACCGTCCAGCATGTCGTGACGTCAATATTCCATCTTCCCGAGCGACGTCACAGTCAGGAAGATGCAGCACCGCCATCTCCAGGAATGAGTGTCGTCACAGTTCTCCGCCAGACATTCCTCAGCAGCAGCGGCAGTCGCAGCAGCCTCGTCTGATTCAGAGCTCAGTCGTCGGGAACACACAACGCTGCTCCGTTTACGGGAATTAATGGCTGGATTGACCTCAATTTAACTCCGCACACTCGTCGCCAGATGCTCAACTTCATGATAGAGCTCTTGTCCACATCTGTTCCAGGTGCCATGCAAGGTCTTCATGTCACACACGCTTTACAATTCAACTAGTCTCAAGGAGTACCAAGAACGCCATTGTCCTCGTTTTTCTGGCGCTGGCCGTCATGTAGGGAAGATGCAAGCGCATGACTCATAGTAATCCCTCTATTTCACGTCCTCATGTAGTTAAGACTACAATGAAAACACCACGCATGTTGCACGTCGCAACTGACACACGAACAGTACGTGGTAACAAGGTCAACCTGATTTGATAGCGCGATGCCAATTAACTCTTCCAATTCATTCTACTCATTGGGGAGAATAGCATACTTTTGTACAGTGCAATTAGCATTCCACTAACAGCTAATATCAAATCAGTTTCTAAAAGACTCCTACCAACTCAGGAGGATAAATCATAACATTTCTGACCCATTTCTAGCAGCGACATGGTTCGTGCACGACTTCTGCGCTGAGTTCCTCTCCCTCCCCCGTGCGATGTTCACACCTAACATGAGCCCTGTAATCAAATTTTCAAGTGGCGCAGATCAAAGTATAGCAGGGATGGATGACAGCTCTGGGTCGACGATCACCACTCGAAAGAGACGGGCGGCGCACAGCATAATTCGAGGCTGTGACAGACAGCGTGATGGAGTCACGCCCCGCGGACCTCCACGCATGCGCACTTCCGAAGTTCCGAGCAGTCGGCCCCTGCGTCGCGGGTGACGAGGTCTGTACACTCCTGCGGCCGTGGGGCCCGCAGGGGCCAGCGGCCTGGCTGCAACAAGTCCTCATATTCCACAGTACTCACCGCCTCAGCGTTAGAGCTTGAAATGTAATTTGATCAACACCTAGAACTTTTCCATTAACGTGGTACGAAGTTAACCTGATTATCTACACTACGTTGTTTTTCAACAACCACAGGGAACATATGAACGAGGCATGAGTTTCAAGAATAAAAGAGATAAAGCAACGAAAACACTCGCGCTGATTGTACGGAAGCCAGCCGCTCTCATGAGAGAGATAAGTAAGAACGGCAACCACCACTAACAATAAAAATAGGCCAACAAGAGCGTCTAGCAGCAAGAACTACGAATAATGCAGCGCGTACAGCTAGATTAATCACCGAGGAGAGCTAATCCAAAGTACAATGCCCAAGGCCTATATCATCAGCAAACCTCTCTGGAGCAGACCATAGAAATCCCATCCGTCTTCCGAGAAGCCCACTTGATGTGCTGTAAGACGATCATCTCATTGTGCGTACACTCCAGGGAGGTCAGCATGTTGTATTAGCGCATGATGCTCCTCAGCTTTCAAGCTGTCTGCCTTCGTTTACCATAACAATATTTCTTGAAAAATAGTGCACATTGATCCGTTGAAATTTTGACTACGGAGCGCAAATGTGAGGGTTCGAAGGTAACACTTCAGTAATATTACAGCTCGGCAAAGAAATAGTCCTAAGATCTTGTCTTGAGGACACGGTTCCAATGGCCTCATCAATATGGGCCTGGTGTCGGATTTCCAAACAATTAATGTGGCCTAACGGTTCAGCCTCCAGTGAAAGTTTTTCCCCGATTTAGCTACGCTATGCGTTGTTGCTATTCTGCCCAAAATCCCTGAGTATATATATGACTTATTTTAAACCAATTGTGATCACTTAATATCTGTAAGGTTTCTAGACACATGCTCGGTGCTGAAATTTCATATGTGGGATAGATAAACTGGAGAATTTTTTCAAAAAAATTTGTTTCATAATCCACCCGAAGGACAGTCAGTAGCTCAGAAGGTGGCATGGCATTAACAAAGCAACGCTGTCACAATCAGATTGGTTCGAAGGTATAGCGGCATTCAGCACGCCAGAAAGCACCTTCCTTACGTGGGTAAAAAAAGAGTAGAAATAGAGGCCGCCGGACTGGAATTAAGTGGATCAGATTCAGCATCAGGAATGCAGATTGAAGTTCAAACCTCGATCAAAATCATTCGTACTCAAAAATTCTGCGGATGGGGCGCTAATGCTGCGCAGTCGAGCTAACGGAGTTGCCGTAATTTCCGTCAGGACGGGCGGTGAGAAGAAATGCCAGGAGGTAACTGGACTGGGGCACTGTAGGCTGCCCACAGCGGGGGTATCACGAGCAAGCGCATCACGTGTCTGCAACCCTCCGCTCCTCTCGCGAGGAGATAAGTGAATCAAAGTGATACGACTGATGCCACAGAAAGCAAAGGAGCGCAGAGTTTTGAACTTTCTCTGAAGTGCGAGCAAGCTGTGTTTATTTCTTTCGTGCCACATCTGTAGCTTCCAGCTTAGAAGAGATGATTGCCACAAATTGTGATGACAAAATTCGTGCAATCAGCAGCCTAATACCAGTATTACGTACATTTAGAATACATTATAGTGACTGTGGTGAATGCAGTGTTATCTATCATTGGATGACCGTTACACGCATTCTTCATGCTCAAGAAAAATATAAAATTCAAGAAATCCAATCACCACTCTCAAGCAAACCAACAAAAATTACACTTTACGTGATGAATAAGGAGCAAATTCATAAATAAAAAATATACTGCCAATCCTAAGGAAAAAGTCAGAAAAGAGTATGGCAAGATAAAAACCTATTACGATAACCTAGTTTGGTAGCGACAATCAAGATCAAAACCAGCAAAATGATTGGGTACAAAAGAAAATATGTCTCTCGTAAAACAAAAACTGCTGGAAACAGTTATTCATCTTTTCTAATGCAAGAAGCCACAACTTCGTTCTAATTGAGTAGGTAATAGGAAGCCTGAAACTTAGCTCCATTTCACGCTGAAGAGAGAAATGAGGAATGGACACACATTAAAGTCAAACCGAAAACCAATTCCACCCGTATCTTTTTTAAATTGAATTTTAGAACTAACTGTAATGAACGGCTCAGACTAATTTCATATATTCTACTATGATGAATGAAAGAAACATTTCTACCAGCACCAAGGGAGCCCAGACAAGTGTGGTACATCCGCGGCTTTTCGACTGCTTAATTACAGCACAGTTTTATAGCGTCTCTACAGAGCAAGTCATCTGCGGCTGACGCTGCAAACCTCCCATGGTGTGAATAGAGCGATTCATAAAGGTATTTCCGGACCATAAAGAGAAGATTGGCTCCTAAAAAACATGATTAGGGCGGCGCACTCCTTGTTTCGACTTTAGTCACGAACTCGACACTTTTCACAAGTAGGCACGGGGGTTGGTGAAACATGATACTTCACTCCTCGGAAGAATATGAAGATATACACAGAACACAGTTGTTCCAAAACTCAAACTGAAGAGGAGCTGTCAATCAAATTCCTGAAAGCTAATTAAGACTCACGGAATGTTGATTCTCAAGCCACAGAACACGTTTTGGAAGCTGCTAAGTCGACACACGGAGCTGGAAATAGAAAACGAAGCCGGACAAACAGGCCAGCCACATGCGTGATGAGAAAAGCAACCTCCAGCACGCGCTGTTTGCAGCAGCAGCAGCAGCCTCCTACGCGGCGCAAAAGTTTACTAAACAGGCGCTTTGTGCCCGTCCAGCTCTCGAGTCAATCACACGAACAGTCAATAGAACACGTGGCTCATTTGTAAGCATCGCAACAGGCAAAGCTAGCTTTCGATGAAGCAATGTTTAGCTGTTGCTTCAGCTTCACTGCGCCCAAGTACTTGATGCAATGCGTGACATATCATACTATAAGTTGCATATAGTACTCAAAAAATCAGAAAATTTCTGCACTACAAAACGCAGATCAATATCCCAAATAACCCACGTGTATACGAAAAGCAATTGGGAGCAATGGTGTTCGGTAATCGCGCCATGCAGTCTTGTACAGCACGCATTGTCAAGTTGAGAAAGCATCGAAATAAATAGTTTAAGGAATGGAAAATATTAATAGAATTTGTTTCGTGATAAATCCACAAGTGTTAGAAACAAGAATCAGTGTTTCTCGGTGAATGAGAATGGCCCTTGCCACAGGAGCTAAAAAAACGATAGATTTTTCTTCGGGAGAGAAATCGACTCAAAATGGCAGACAGACACGAACACTCAAGTTCTCAGTGCGAAGTATTGTTTACTAGGTATCTTGAGAGAGAAAGTAAAGACTTAAAGGGTTCAAGAATTTCCGATGGATTGGATGACTAAAAAAAGCCCTAGAAATTCCAAGAAATAAATCAAATTGTTAGTTCACAACTCTTTAACCACAACAAAAGTGTTCCCAAAAGAAGAAGGAATGAGGTACAATTTAGTTTAGAATTAAGGGAATAGAGAATCTATAAAGAATCAAGATCTCGAGCGCCTAAAGTAGAAAATTTATGGAAGTTATAGGAATAGGAAGTTTACGAACAAGGTAATAGTTTAAGAACAAAATAAAAGGTACAAAAAAATGACAGCAGTAAACCGAAAAAAGAGTCAGTAGCAAAACAAATAACCTATTCTATTTCAAGAAACGAAACAACCAATCTTCAGGTGGGGACCTCACAACTTCTCCCTGTGAGCGCTAATTTCCAAAAATAAAAATTTGCATCTCGTTAAGAGAAGAAAATTCAAGGAGCACAATTTTACTTTGAGAGGCACATTGAAGGCGTTTGAAGCGATACACGGGTTTTACAGGGGTGCACAGATTTGAGAGAATTAAATGACTTTGCAGATTCAAGAGATTTAAGGATTCAGCAACTAACGATAGGTTCGAGGACGTGCAATAGATGCAAGGATTCGTGAGGGACACGCTAAGAAACGACACAGCTAACCAATACATTTGCCACTGGTACATGCAGTGTTCATTCCAAAGAACGACAACGGTTGCGAACCAAAATTTGAAGGAATCTTTTATGGGTGATAAATAAAATTATTCAAAACTTAAAAAAAATAAACCCTTCAAAAAAAAACTACAAAATTAGCCTTGGTTTTGAGAGGAGATTTCAACGTAGCGTAAAAGAATCCTTGAGTATCTACAGTTAGTGTGAGCATGCATAATACTGATGAAACACTATACACACAAGCCTCACCATCTGCTTAACAAGAAAATTTTGCGACATCCAAATCAGAAACAAAGCAGTGGAACTCATAGTGAAAATAATCCAGCGAAAACGAGACGATAAGGGATAACGATACAAAACTTGGTACGAAGGCGCAGCATATTTGAGAGTACTGACGTTTGGATAAGCGTTCCTTATCAATTCGAAGACTGTTAATACTAGACGCTTCGTAACAAGACCTAGCCTGAACATGGCAATTGCAATAACTTATTAGCACGTCGTAGTCACGCCTCACTCGGCTGAGGCCGTGTGTGCAACGGTCAGGACCGCCCTCGGAACAGCGGGGCTCCCGCCAGTGTAGGTACGAGAGAGCGATCGATACGAGAGCAGATGTTCGCACATCGCACGCAAGAGTGGCGGTCGCATCCAGACTCTGCCCATGGCATCGCTTTTGGGTCATTAATTATAAACATACAATAGATGGCTTGACACTGACACCATCAATACATAGCACGATTAAAAATACATTCGTCGATTTCAGATAATCTTGATTGATGCCTACCACAGAAGTGTTCGTGATCATAAATAAACAAGATGAGTTCGTAGCAGCTTCTCATCATGATATTTAAATTGAATAATTTCCGTCCCCTAAATTAATACAATTAAAAATTCGTCAAATATAAATAACGAGACATCCAACTGTAATCGTATAAATAATATACAACTGATTTTGGCAGTATAAACTCACTGTGGCAACGCTTCCGTAAAATCAAGCCAAAGGCTGAGAGCAAAAGAGTGGTTTCGGTTTGAAAGCGCCGCGGTTGTCCACACTGATATGAAATTCAGTTGTACTTCGCTAGCAAATCCTGTTCTACATGTACTACACTAAAAATTTCACATTTTCATGTCCCAAAAGACCCAAAATAGCCAGCTGCGCTCCGGAAGTCCTCGTGTGGTGGCAAACGATTAGCGCTAATCGCTGCATATGCTAATTAGCGCCAGCCGCGCTCGCCAGCTACAACCATCGCCTCCTCTGCAACCTGGACTTGCCATTCAAGCGAGGTTCTTCAGAGCAGCGTGCCTTTCTAATGCACAACGTTTACGATTTTCGAATTTTGAGCGGGATGGTAAAAAAATGCCTAATTACCGCCTTCTAACACGACAGGAGGTTGAGCTTGCGTGTCATGCATCAATATATGATTGTTATGCGAACTGAAGCTACTGTTGTTCGTAGTTTCAGCTGTTAATCGAAACACGGGCTCATACTCATAGCTGAGGCTGCTACTCCCAGTAGTTCCTGCTATTCTCGGCCATGGGAGCACTCAATGTAGGCGCAGGTTTGGCGCGGTGCGGGGTTGTAATGCGAGGCACTAGCTCAACACGCAGAAGATCAATTGGAAGGTAAAAATCGATGGTTAACAATGGCTCACCAGCATCGCGGTCGATGTGCACCGTGATGAAGGGTCAGCCAGGATACTTGGCGGCGCAATTAGTTTCCGGAAAGGCGATAAAGCATCGCTCGTTATATGTTAATAAAGGCACCTCTGGTGGCGAACACCAGTCACAGATCAATATTGAATAAATAGATAGTCATTTGCACGACTCGACCATGTTTCCTATCTTTTCAAACCAAAGGAATGCTTCAAGGTAAGACACATTCTATCATTCTCATGCTAGAAAATTAAACGTGACTTTCGCTCTAGAAATGATAGCCAAGATTAACATAATAGAAAATTATGAAAGACTTATCTGGTCAACAGTTTGTTGTCAGCAGTGAGGCACTAAATGACATGGTCCCGAGTTGAATATACAAATAATTCAAGCGGATATACAAACACCGACAAAAGCATGCAAGTTCACGGATTTGGGCACACGGATTCAAGCTGACTATAACCTCAGGCTGCAGTTCAAGAGAAATTCTATTTCGTTGCACTATTTTCAGTGAAAAATTCAAAATATCCTTAAGTTGAAGACGTAAAGCTGAATCATTCAAAACACGAGATTGAATTATCTGCCCAATTTTTTCGCGGCAGAATTTGCGATTTCAGCCGCCCAGTGACGAAGCTATAATTGGGCGACGACTCAAATCAAAGATGGTCAAGCAAAAAGTTATATCTGATGTCGAGGTTAAATTAGAATGCTGGTTAGCACTATAGTACACAAGAAGTAATGGCAGTCCGTACCGTCTCCGTCGCTGACAATTTTTAATGCCAATATTTTACAAGAAAAATACAGAAGAAATATAGACTAAGATTTCCGGAACTAAACATATTACTTTCTCGGTCTACAACTAATAAAGAGTGCAGAGCGTCACGTAGGTTGGCGCAACCTGTTTTTTAAACTTACCATTACATGTATAAAGTTGAATAAACCAAGAGTACAACAATGCGAAACATAAATTCATTCTCCACACCTTGTCAATAATTATGACCTCAAGTCATAATAGGAGTGACCCAAATTGCTCCACAACTTCTATCGTAAGAATTCAGTAACATATTCAGTGCAGCGGTTCTCGATGAAGGCATATTCCTCATCAACCTCAAAGACGTTCAGTGGAGCTGCAGCACTGTAAGCAGAACGGGTGTGTGGGGCGTATAACTGAGTACTGCAGATACGCAATAATGCGTACTTGCACTCTTCAGTAGCGTGATTGAAGCACATTGACATGTAAGCAACAGCATGTCTATGTGCAAATATTCTTTGGTGTATAATATGAATATCATTAACAGTAAAAACCTCATGAAAAATATGCTTTTTAAAATGACTCGCACATCAGTCAGGAAACATTGAAGCTGTACCTTATCTAACTTCGAGTAGTTTTACCTAAGAAGTACACAATGCACCTCAGAGTGGGGACGCAAGCGTTACACGCATGTCGGTCGGTGCTTATCATGAGGCGCCAGGAGAGACCACAATACGGAAACCAAGAACAAAGCTCACTTGTGTGCGACATAATGGGATGATAAGGTGTAAACTGCGAGTCTCAAAAATGACAAGTTCGGTCAGTAGATAAACAGCCACAGCCAGGCAAAAAAGTGCGAAGAACAAACGACGGAGTAACCACAGAACAGAGAGAATAATTGAAACTCGACACATATTGGGCACTCATCAGAGCGCTTGAGCGATGCTGTATGAACCTCGAGATAGGTACTATGATGTACACTCGTACTTTTCTGCCAACCAGGTTCAAGACATGTTTTGAAAAAAATCATTTGGAAAAAACTTTCAATTCTCAAGTTTTCGCGTCGTTTACACTCTGACGTAGAGCACGAACTATGATAGTGCGCGCGTTTACATTTCCTGACAAACTTTCAGAAGCTTGAACCTTCAGTCAACTGCTCTAGATCACGCACCTCAATCCAATTGTTATGGAAACATGAAGGTAGGAATTTTACAATTTCCAGGTGGTTTTCGTTCTAGCAATTCGATTAGATACTGTACAACATGACTTGCTAATGCAAAATTTGGATAAAATTACTATGCAGTCAAAATTAGGCAACGACTCAACGTCCTTACAACCATATCTGTTATACAATTACATTTATAAGCGGTAGAGTGCATTTCTCACAGTTTATATACTACAAATATTTATTGTATGAGTGATTAAATGATTTTTATTCATATTTAAGCCCAGCACTTTCATTCATAATTTTAAACAATTCGTCCAAAGCAATCGATCCATTAAATACGTTCATAATCATCTAGTTTGGACACACATAATTCGTACGCTCCTTCCGTTCATAATGAGCAAATAATGAGCATTTTCTCCGCAGACATGAAAATTAGAAGCGAGATCGACATACGCTCCAACGTCCGAATCAAAAGGGTACGCTCATTCACACGTACAGTTTGGAGAACATTTTGTACTGAAAAAATGTACGTCCCATATGCTTGTAAATTCGTTTTGAGGACAACATATGGCCCTAGCACCGACGACCACATTGCAATAAGTGTTCGGACCGCTATTCTTGATCACGCTGCCCAACGCTACCCCGTGTCGTGTGTCTGCCGTGGATGGTCTTCCAGCAGCGCGAAATATCAC
Source organism: Morinoia aosen (assembly GCA_030386875.1). Classification (NCBI taxonomy): domain Eukaryota; kingdom Metazoa; phylum Arthropoda; class Malacostraca; order Amphipoda; family Talitridae; genus Morinoia; species Morinoia aosen. The sequence goes on along the minus strand of CM059567.1, from coordinate 12,910,221 downwards.
CTAGAAGCACCAATCATCGAGGCTACAACGCGTAAGATCCGAACAATCTTTTCAACCTGTTAGTAACGTCCAAGTTCCGGCAATTTTGGTGGTAGGCCAAAGAAGTCTACGAACAATTCCCTGCAATCGCATCTCCAGTTGTTTACGAGATCGTACCTAGTGAAACTCTCAAATTTCTAAAATGTACGCTTTCATTCGAAAGCGATCATCGTTTCATCTCAATAAGATTAGGAAAATTAGTATATAACTTAGTTTAGCTACCCTAACCACAGCAAAAGTGTTCTCAAGAGAAGAAGAAGGAAGGCGCCATTTAGTATGAAATTAAAAGAGCAAAGAATCTAGGTACAAAGTGTATCTCCATTTCCTGCACGTACAAACAGCAAGATTGAACGCAGTTTATGGAGCAAGATCAAACTTGGAGAAGAAAGTAATAGGTACTGAAAAAAAGGACTGAAATTAACATAAAAAAGATGGTCCTTTACAAAACAAAAAACATTTCATTTTAACAAAAAGAAGGCCTACCTAACTAAAAGCTCAGGACCTCACATTTTCCCCCTGGGAGTGATAATTTCCATAGATACAACAGTTGTATCCCCCTGAGGGGGTCGTGCACGTAAATAAGGCACGTTGTAATACAAGTCACTCAGACCTTTGACCGCACCAAGGAATACAAACGGTATCTTCGATTGCGTCTGGAAAACAACCGAGTCCAAGGAAGGGTAATCTCAAATTGTACGAGATTAACAAATATCGGCCAAAACGAGTCAACAATCGCAATCCGTGTTAAAAAAACAATTATTATTATTATATAAGAAAGTTTTAGCCTCCCTTAACCACGACAAAGATGTTCCAAGAGAGGAAAGAGGAAGGCACCATTTAGAATGGAGTTGAGGGAACGCGGAATCTATGCACGAGGTGCACAGAAACAGGAAGCTAAGAAAGAAGTTCATGAAACAAGGAAAAAGTAGAAGAAGAAAGTAGTAGGTGCTGAAAAACAGGACAGCAGTGAACCGAAAAAAGATGGTCCGTAACAAAACAAAAACCTATTTTATTACAACAAAAAGGAAGCCTACCTTATACTTTATCTCAGGCCCTCACATAGTCCTCCTGGGAGCGCCTATTCCCATAGATACAATAGTTGTATCCCCCTGAAGGGGTTAAATAAACAATTCCTTACGGTAAAAAGGAAAGGTGTTCCGAATATAAGGTGTACCTAATGTTAACAGACAAAGCAATCGTTCGTTGAGAAAACGAGCACGAATAAATCAATCGCAAACTACGTAATCGCCGAATTAGCCAGCAATCTTTATAACTGCTTAAGAGCGCGAACAAGCATGAACTCGGTAGGAGCTAAAACGCATTCCGCAAAAGGAAGTGATCATTAACTATGTATGAAATAGCGAAGTTACATTTCTCTTCTGCCAGTTTAAGTCACCAAACAGTTATCTAGCGCAATTAGGTAGCGAAGTGATGACAGACAATGGCAACCGCTGAGGCAGAAAAGCGAATCAAAATCCAGTGAGAATACAGCAAAAATAAGGGTGACTTGACAGCTAAATGAGCGTTCTCTCTGGGAGCTCCACAGCTACCAGCGTTCACTTATTTTTCATTTCTTAACCCTTTAACGTCCGCATTTTGTACTCATATTACCGTTATCACAACAACCATTACACTGGCAACGGCATCATGTAGTCACCAACATCGACATCACAACGAAGAAGTGACTGCCACTCGACAATGAACTCCGAAGAACACATTAGGTCACAAATTTCATAAGGAATAAAATATGTTAGAGCTGTTTATGGAAGTGAATTTTGAATTTCACTTTGACGGCAAAGGGTCAAGCAATTCATATAAAACGGACAACTGCAGATGTTGCTCGATGGAGGTAATCGTAATCTGACATTTTCGAAAATAAATTAATTTTTCATTCCAATCTTCTGGGTTGACTTAGGCCTGAATACAAAATCTGACACCAGACTCCGTAACTCAGAGCAAAAGTTTCAGGTAAGCCTTCTACGTGATTTGCCTTTCGAGACTTGGTACCCGCTGGGACTCGGTAAAAGCATCAGGATCAATAATGTGTTTTATGTCGAACTAAGTTGTTCCAGTTCAATACGTGTTAAAATACGAAGATAAGCACTTATCATCTTTACTAAAACACACTTTACACTACGCAGAGTAACAATGCAGTGCAGGTGCCACACCATCGCTCAAGTATAGTAGTAGTAGTAACATAGGTTTGCTAGCGCTTCAGTTATTCAAACTATATCGCACCGGAGGTCACATAATTTAATCAGTATCAGACTTTTTGATTTACCACGTAAGATGAACATCAACATTATTTGAACATCAAAAATTATATGATCGTAATTATAATTACAACTCAAGAGTATAATTGTCTCCCCATTGATATTTTGTACATAAAACAGTACATTCGAACACACTGGGCAGCCAGACCCCGTAGGGGGTTTCAGCTGCCCACCTATTATGGCCGGACGCCTTACCCACGCTGAAACCCCCCGAGGTACCAACGTAGCGCGCCCGGCCATATTGCAGTTTCTTCATCTACAATCTTCCAATATGATATCACGCTTGGTTACAGTGCATTACTGCGTGGCTTCCTGTTAAATCTCAGAAAATAGCTTGCACCTCTCCAGGAACAGCTGCAACGCTGCTGCGTTAGAGCCAGAGTGCTCGTTTTCCCTGAGCATTCCTATCAACACATCATCCGCGCAGCCACGAAGACTTGGGAAACACACATTGCGTATAGCAGAGTATCTTGGACATTCAGCAAGAAAATGCACGACAGTCAGGGGAACACGGCACCGTTCGCATTGCGGCTGCGGCTGTCGCTCCATGAGGTGGCCGTGCGTTATGCGAGTATGGCCGATGCGGAGGCGGCAGAGTATCACCTCCATTCGACGAGCACGGCAGTTAGATGATGACCACTCTCGGACAGTAGGCTTAATGTTTCCCAATTTATTGTCAGTTGTGGCCGTCCAGGTTTGCTGCCACAGATCCTTCACCGCCGCCTTGATGCGAGGATAAAAATCACGGGAAGGGACCATCAAATTTAGTGTTCTCTCACTTGACCCAGCTGCTTGCTTAGCTTCCCGGTCTGCCCTCTCATTGCCGGATATCCCCACATGCGCGGGCACCCAGCATACCTTGACACTCTTCTGTTCATTTACGAACTGTGCCAGTTTTATGACGATCTCCGCAATAATGGGGTGGGTGCTGTTGTACATTTGAGCAGCATCCATTACACTTTTCGAGTCCACGAAGATGGTGAAAGAGTGGTATGCGTGCTCCTCAATCAGCTGTAGCGCTTGCATCACACCATACAGCTCCGCTGAGAAAATCGAGGTCTCTGGAAGCAGTCTCCTAGCCCTCACCAATTCCCCGGACACAGCGGCGCAGCCCACAGCATCTCCTGTCTTCGAGCCGTCTGTATAAATCTTCACAGAGTTTGCATGTTTCTCCAGTATATGCTCCATGAAAATTCCCTTCAGGATGTTAGCCGGCATCGACTCCTTTTTAGGCATTCGACATCCAGGGCAGAAACTTTCCACGGGGACACGCCATGTCGGGGAGCAGTCAAAAAGCACAGGTTGCACTCTCATGGGTCCCAGCTGCATGGCGGCCGTCAGCGCAGGATAGTTTAGTGATGAAGGCAGACAATATGGGAAAGGCAGATGTCGCCCGGAAGGCGCGTGCACACTTCTCCATGTAGGAGACAGAGGCAGCTGATCTAGACGGGCCAGGTACTGTAGGCTCAGTTGCACACGGCGGAGCCAAAGTGGGGGTTCTCCACTCTCCACACACAAACTGGCTGACGGGGAGGTCCGAAAAGCGCCAGTGCAAAGCCTTATGGCCGTGTGGTGCACCGGGTCTAGCGCTGATAACGAAGTTTCCCTTGCATACTGGTATATAGTGCAACCATAGTCCAGCTTACTTCTGATCAGGGTTCTGTATAGGCGTAGCAACGTTACACGGTCAGCTCCCCACGCCAGGCCTGATACACATTTCAACAGGTTCATTCTCCTATTGCAGTTTGACTTCAGCTCGGCCAGGTGGGGTTTCCACGATAGTTTGTCGTCGATAGTCATACCCAGAAATTTGGCACTATGAGCAAAGTTTATCGGTACTCCCCGGAGCAGTATCTGTGGGGGGTTCCGTCGGCATCGTCCCTGAAAGTGTAGGGCTACAGTCTTCCCAGTGGAGAATACGAAACCATTTTCCGTTGCCCAGTCATTCACACCGTTGATTGCCAACTGTACTCTGCGCGACAGTGCCGGCAAATACGCTGATGAAGAGTAGATCATGAAGTCATCAACATACAAAGACGACGAAACATCGGCCGGTAGTGTGGAGGTGATGTCATTTACGGCCAGAGAGAAGAGGGTACAGCTCAGCACACTACCCTGGGGTAGGCCCTCCTGCTGGATTTGCCAAGGAGACAGTGTGGCTCCCACCCTCACACGGAAAGTTCTCTCCTGGAGGAATTGCTGGACAAAAAAGGCCAAATTGCCCCGAAGGCCACACCCATAAACACGTTCTAGGATCCCATGTCTCCAAACGGTATCATATGCTTCATGCAGGTCAAAAAAGACACATAAGCTCTGCTTACGGGCCGCAACATTCTGGACCAGATGGCTCTGTAGCCTCACAACAGCATCCGTGGTCCCTCGAAGCTGTCTGAAGCCGAATTGGGCAGGATTCAGGATTTCCTCCGCTTCCAGCCATCGGACAAGTCGAATGTTTACGATTCTCTCTAGCAGTTTGCACACAGCTCGTTAAAGCGATCGGTCGGTAACTGTCTACTCGGGTGGCCGGTTTTTGGGGTTTGGCAAAAGCAAGGATTGTTGCAGTGCGCCAATCCTTTGGGAATACATGTGTCCTCCAAACCTTATTAAAAATATGAAGGAGCTGACGTAAGGCTGTTGGATGCATCCTCTTCAGCATCTGATAATGAATCCCATCAGGGCCTGGTGCAGTATTTTTGCAAGTTCTCAAGGTGCGGTAAATTTCAAGGAAGGTGAAAGGCTCATTGTACGAGAAGACTGCCTCTGTAGCGAAGTCTGGCTTATGTTGCTCTCTTTGGAGTTTGTGCACCTGGAAAGCAGGTGGATACTGGGCTTCGCTACTATTATGCGCGAAACTATCAGCCAGCGCCGCCGCCACCCGCTGAGGATCCGCCGTGAGTATGCCGTTCACTTCTAAACAAGGCCTGCCACAGCTGTATTTTCCTTTCATCTTACCCACACGTTGCCAAATTTTGGTCATAGGTGTGTCGGTATTTAGGCTGCTAACATATTTGCGCCACGAGCTCCGCCTAGCAGCGTCCTTGATGAATTGGGCCTTCGCTCTTGCTCGCTTATATGCAATAATATCTGCCAGCTCGCCGGTACGTCTAGAGCGTCTCAGGGCTTGCCGCCGCTCATAGTTTGCCACAGCGCAGTCATTATTCCACCAAGGAACACGGTACTTTGGTGCACCACCGCGTGACATCGGGATAGCAGCACTAGCAGCACTCCTGAGGGTACATGTAAAACGCTCCACCATGTCGTCAACTTCCAGCAGATCATTAATTTCTTCCATCTGGGTTAGGGCTTCATAAGTATCCCAGTTGGCACGCTTCATGCAGTATCGAGGTTCTGCTGGCACTGGAGCAAACTCCCACACTTCCATAACAATGGGGAAGTGGTCACTGCCATAAGTATCATCCAGCACGCTCCACAGAACATCGGGGAACATATCTGGAGTGCTGAAACTGAGGTCGATGGCGGAGGTCGTCCCTGTTTGGACGTGAAAATGAGTGGCGGTCCCAGTGTTGAGCAAACAGAAATTGGATCTCGTAATGAATTGGTTGATGAGCCTACCACGCTGGTCGCTTTGGGCGTTGCCCCAAGCCACGTGCTTTGCATTGAGGTCGCCTAACACAAAAGCGGGCCCAGGCAATTGAGTACTGATATTCTCAAAATCGGGCAACGAGAAAGGTTCAGCTGGGGAGATATACATGTTGCAGATGGTGGTCATTTTCTTGTTGAACCAAAAACGGATTGCCATTGCCTGGATCTGGGTGTTCATCGGCACTTTGGAATAACCCAAGTCCTTCCTTACAAGAACAGCTAGTCCAGATCCAGGGACAGGATTTGGTACGTGAGAGAAAGTTTCAATATTATAGTTGGCTGGTGGGGTCGGAGTTATGTCTCCCAGCATGGTCTCCTGGAGACATATGCACAGTGGTTGTTGTTGCTGGATGATGGTCAGGAGGTCACCGTAATTCCTACGGTATCCTCTACAATTCCACTGTAAAACACTCTGTATCATGTTCCCTTTTCTGGGGGTTGTTCTTTAGGATCTGGCGGTCTTTGATTTGATGGTGATTTGGTTGGTGCTGGTCTCTCCCCCCACGCGTGCAAGGGCACGGTTGGGAGAGGTCTTGGAGTAACCTTCGAGGGTAAAGCCCACACTCGTGTAAAGTCAGGCGCAGTCTCCTCTGGCACTCTTCCTACGCGGTCCAACGAACGCACACGCTGTGCCACTGAGGGTACCGGCTTTCTCACACTTCTGCGGCTCTCGTGTATAGTCCTTACATCTTGGGGAGGTGGCATCTCGGACTGCTTGTTCGCACTGTAGACGGTCGCAGGCCGCTTGTCGATTGGACGGGCCACTTCTATCGATGCTTCACCATGGCCACGGGTCAAGCCGGTATTCGCCTGGGCTTCCGCGTGCGTATCACCATGACACTTCCCTGACTCAGATTGGCGCCTCTTACTGTCAGATGCTACTGTTTCCGCAGTCCTAGCCACCTTTGACATGGCACTGCCAACGGGTGGCGATCTCACACTCGGTATGCGTTTCCGCGATCCCGAGGAGACCGTCGAACTCAGGCACACAGGGACTGGGAGGTCCGCTTGAGCACGTGACACATCGGGAAGATCGCTTCGCTCAGGTCTATCAGCAGGTCGGGGTCCAGCAGCGGGAGTACGGCGTGCAACACGCGCGGCATCAGCACCTGCGGTGGGGTCCCGACCAGCAACACTGTGGGCTCCTGTAACTGTCGGGTGCACTGGCACAACAAAGCTAGGTCTCCTTGGAGGGGCCCGCACTGCAGTGGCATAGGACGTCTCTGATCTGACGTATCGGTTACTCACAGCACGCTTAGCTTCCCCGTAACTCATTCTCTGCGATGTTTGCGCGGTCAACACCTCTTCTTCCATTTTATAATAGAAACATTCTTTGGAGCCAGCAGGGTGTGATTTATCGCAGTTAGCACATCTCGGGGGCTTATCACAGGGCAGTTCATGCTGGTCCTCGGCACAATTTGGGCATGCTCCTCTTAAGGATCGACAGGTCTTAGCACCATGCCCATATTGCTGACACTTATAGCAGCGTCGTGGCCTTGGGACGCATTGTCGCACGTTGCACCTCGTCCATCCTATATTCACATGTGACGGCAGGGAGCATCGGTCAAACGTCAGGATGTAGACAGAAGTGGGCACCAGGGCACCATTAACGTTTTTCTTGGTTCGGTACAGCGCCTTCACTTCATACTGCCGCAATTCCTCCAGGAGGTGCTCATCAGCGTAACCAGGATAATTGACGTAGTAGATCGTTCCTTTGCTCTCATTGAGGCTTCCATGTGGGGTCACTTCCACGCCCACGCCAGCCAGATGGCGAATGCTCAATATGTTGCGGCTCTGCTCAGAGTTACGGACCTCCACCAAGAGGCCACCACCGCGAGTCTCGGTGATCTTGGCGGGTCTACCTCCCAACCCACGACACAGGTCACGGTTTGCCATGATCACATCAATGTGTGTCAGAGGTGAACCGTCGCTAGCTTTAATACTGAAGAACTTTTTGTACTCCGTGGGCAAATTCGGCTCCATCAGGTCGAAGGGCGCGGCCTCCTCAAGAAGATGCAATCTTCTGCTACGGCGTCGCCCACGACCTGACCTGTTTGGTGGACGTTCAGGTGCGTAAGGTTCAAGAGTTATAACATTGTTTTGTCCGCGCTCTGTTTCCTCGCCTACAGGTTGGTGCGGCGGTGGTTGCAGAGGCGGCTCTTTAGAGGAAGAGGTAGGTTCAATGTCCTTGTTAGATTTCAGGGTCGTCAACGGGGGGTGAGCAGCCAGAGTTGTATCGGTGGAAGCAAGCACATTGCTTTAGGTCTCTCTTGTCAAGGAGGGTCTCCCCTCCCCTATCCAGGCTGGCTCAGGCCGGAAAAGAGACCCCCGAGCAGTCAGTAGCCATTTGATATATCATCTATATTTGAGGCGGGCACACACCGACCAATAGGGGGTGAATACCCCCTCCCACCGTCAACCCCGGCCCGTAGCAGCCCCTTGTTTGCTCGGGATAACGGGGGCTTTATCACTCGTAACTGCCGGGGTCCGGTTTTATTTACATGGGGGGCCTTCCCATGGCCCCCCATTTTGTCTGGCTGCTCCGAGTGAGCCTGTCGCGGTTGTACCCACCAGGACCGAGGTCCCGACAGCATAGCCTCACTCCTCCTCACAACACACAAACCCTCCCACCACGATAAGGTAAGGGGGCTTTGGGAGGGCACCATCGCTCAACACTGTTATATTACAGCTATAATACGCAAAAGTCGTTCTGCTTTCGTCTCGCGAGTCTGACGTTTCTGGTACGTTTACACACAAGTAAAAGCCACTTTTAGCTTCTTTCTGTGTAATATAGTAACATTCTTTATTCTCTTATAACTTTCTACTCTGTGTTTGATATTTTATCATTTGAATAAATGCATTTTCTATTCATTTTATATTTTTAGTCTAACTGAAACGTCGTCAGCAATACATTTCATACTATCGCACAGAATGCAACAACCATTGCAGCTGATGCAGTGCACTGTTTTAAGTTACCACCTGTGCGTGACTAAATGATGTTTTTGCTACAGTTATTATTTTCACTGCATCTCGTTTATATTTTAGTTTCATTTTCCATGTATCTCAACATCGATATGATCATGAAAAGTTTTGACATCTTCCGTATAAAAAAGTAATTAATTATGTAACGCTAAAAAGCATATGATTATGATTATGTGATTATAAATTAGTTCAAGCATCCCTAACCGCTCCAAAAAAATAGTGTATCGAAGAGAGGAAGGAGGGAGGCACCATTTAGTACGGAGATAAGGGAATGCGGAATCTATGTGGATGGGGCATAGAAACAGTGTGTCGAGAAAGAAGTTTATGAAACAAGATAAACGTTGACGAAGAAAGTAGTAGGTGTTGAAAAACAGGACAGCAGTAAACCGAAAAAAGCGGTCCTCAAAATAACAAAAAACATTTTATTTCAACGAAAGAAGGCCTACCTGACTCTCAGCTCGGGAAAATAAAACATGATAATGATATAGAGAAAGACAATATAGCACTGAAAGAACTAAATATAATTCAAGGCATAACATTAGAAATTTTCATTATTAATACATGTTAACAAAACAAAGATATTAATTTGAAGTAGATAAGTGCTACGCATTGCTGAAAAAATCAACCAATATTACAGTTATTAACACTAGAATAAGGTAATTGAAGTACCATTATCAATAGTGATAACATAACCTGAAAACTAGAAGTCTTTGGGCATCAGAAAATAGCATTAAGTTTTGGCAATGACGAGTCATTATCAATATATCATAACATAACCTAAAAACAAGAACTCTGTATGATCACAACACAACTTTAGGTTTTAGCAAAGACTAGTCATTATCAATCAATACAACACAGTATCAGCTAAAGACTAGAACAGACCGTTATAAGGAATCACTGGTATAAATTAGATTATAAGTTAGTTTAAGCCTCCCTAACCGCTGCAAAAATAGAGCGTATCGAAGAGAGGAAGGAGGAAGGCACCATTTAGTATGGAGATAAGAAAATGAGGAATCTATGCAGAAAGGGCATAGAAACAGTAAGATGGGAAAGAAGTTCATGAAATAAGATAAAAGTTGTAGAAGAAAGTCAGAGGTGCTGAAAAACAGGACAGTAGTGAACCGAAAAAAGGTGGTCCTTAACATAACAAAAAACATTTTATTTCAACAAAAAGAAGGCCTATCTAACTCTCAGCTCGGGCCCTCACATTTTTCCCCTGGGAGCGCTAATTCCCATAGATACAATAGTTGTATCCCCCTGAGGGGATCACTGGTATAAATCTATAGAGTATAAGCACATTTATAAGAGCATCCAGAGTTGCCACTCTGTATGTGAATACTATGTATTGCATCAGCTGAGCTGCCCTGCAAGTAACTTGCAACGCATTTGTTACAAGTTTCAACTTCCTATATTTTTAATGTAGTGGAAATGAATTAAGCAGAAATAAAATGGATTTGCGATGCTTTCAATGACTATTTACTACTTTTTAACTGCAAAATATGAATCATCATTCGTGTATGAATATTATATTTCGTACTCGTATGCATCACATATTTGTCTACGAACCCACAGTGACTAGATATTAATAACAGTACCAGGTAATAGGCATAGATACGCTGTTTCGTACATAGAACACAATAATTAACAAAAACATTGCATATTTTTTAGCTTGTGAGTTGAGTATTTTAACTCGGTTTTGTTTACTTTTGATTTGAACAATTCTAAAAATATTTAGCATAAATTAGAGTCGAAGGCACCAAAAAATAGTGACTCCGACCTTAACTCCACCACATCCGATTAAACGACTCCGACTCCCCCACGTCTACAAAATCGACTCCGACTCCCCCACATCTACAAAATCGACTCCGACTCCCCCACATCTACAAAAACGACTCCGACTCCCCCACATCTACAAAAACGACTCCGACTCCCCCACATCTACAAAAACGACTCCGACTCCCCCACATCTACAAAAACGACTCCGACTCCCCCACATCTACAAAAACGACTCCGACTCCCCCACATCTACAAAAACGACTCCGACTCCCCCACATCTACAAAAACGACTCCGACTCCCCCACATCTACAAAAACGACTCCGACTCCCCCACATCTACAAAAACGACTCCGACTCCCCCACATCTACAAAAACGACTTCGACTCCCCCACATCTAGAAAAACGACTTCGACTCCCCCACATCTAGAAAAACGACTCCGACTCCCCCACATCTAGAAAAACGACTCCGACTCCCCCACATCTACAAAAACGACTTCGACTCCCCCACATCTACAAAAACGACTTCGACTCCCCCACATCTACAAAAACGACTTCGACTCCCCCACATCTACAAAAACGACTCCGACTCCCGACTCCGCGACCCTGCAAGTACAGGGTTGCACCTGCCTGGCTAGCATCGAACTCCAGTGGATCTTGAGACTTTCCCTTTCAAAAGTGAACCTCTGCCTGCCAGCTTCTGACGACAGCTTCGTGATGACTTCCCGTTGCCGACGTCGACAAACGAGTCTCTGACCTCTTTGTACAGCGCAACGAGGCCACAAGATTAGTGGTGATAAGCCCAGTGAAAGCAGCTGATATTTGGTCTCAACGAATAAAAGATTAGATTAGATTAGATTATTAGTTAGTTTAAGCCTCCCTATCCGCAACAAAGGCTATCCAAAGAGAGGAAGGAAGAAGGCACCATTTAGTATGGAGTTAAAGAAACGTGGAATCTATGCAGAAAGGGCACAGAAACAGAAAGCTAAGAAAGAAGATCATGAAACAAGAAAAAGTTGAAGAAGAAAGTAGCAGGTGCTGAAAAACAGGACAGCAGTGAACCGAAAAAGATGGTCCGTAACAAAACAAAAACCTATTTTATTACAACAAAAAGGAAGCCTACCTAACCTTTAGCTCGGGCCCTCACATGGTTCCCCTGGGAGCGCTAATTCCCATAGATACAATAGTTGTATCCCCCTGAGGGGCTCAACGAATAAAAATGGCATCGCAAGAAACTCTCAATGTTTGTGTAAAATCTAACCATAAATCATTTGCTCTAACCATTTACTTACTTATCAATCTAATACTGCGTTAGAAGGGGGTTTTAATGTGTTATTCTATTTTACTTCTAGTCCCTCACAACGGATCGTTACTAAGCTATAAAAATTTTCACTGAAAAGTACCACAACACTTATTCCAACTAAAAAACTACTTCAATCAGAAGCGGAACATTAGAACACTTGTATGTAAAATTTCAAACACGTTATTCCATTAGACAATGGATCAATATTTGAGTTGGCTTCAATCAATCAAAAGGCACCAAGCGATAAAACTTTCATATTCAGCACCGTGAATCCAATGCACAACGCGACTTGCACACGCAGGAGCAAGAAGAAGCAGTAAATCTATGTTTTTACACAAGGTAAATACGTTTATATTAGGCGTCACTAAAAAAATGTAGCCATGAGCATTTAGAATACACAACACTCGCAGACGTCCACTACGTGGACAGGTCTTGACAAAACAACAGGTCTTGACGGACAAACAATGTATGAGGTGGCGCTATCACGTGCGATAGTTATGCTTAAACCTAAAACTGAACAAAATAATAAGTTGATTTAATGGCTGCGCTTGAGCACCTCAATAAATAGTAAAAAAAATTTTCAACTTATTAATTCTGAGAACTCTAAACAATCTCAACCGCTACATACTCAGCCGTCACTCTCAATTTCCGCGCCGCACAGCCCACGCGTTTTTGCTTCACGAACTCGTTTCTTGTTTCACGAACTCATTTTCTGTTTCACACCAAGACGCTACAAAAAAAGTCCCGTGACGACCGAGGCTCAAGCAATCAACCGACGGAGGCAACCGCACTCCGGGAAGCGGACTCGAGCGCCGCGCAGCAGCCTCTAGCGGTGCAGTCTCACGATGCGAATCACGACACCTTGCACGAGTTCAGCTACTCTCAAGAATATGGGCTTGATTCTTAGTACTGGCAGTCATTGATGCAAATAGTAGTAGTGATTTTTTTAAAATTAGTAGCTCATATAGCTCATGCTAGTGGAATTTCATTGAGGTACTCAAAAATTACCATGATCTCAGCCCAAGATTCGTATACTGGAAGACAAGAACTGGACCAGCCTAGAATAGTTGAAACGACTAGTGATTGCTAATACACGTAAAATGTAAAAAATGTATGTTTTTTTTACCATGATACTCTTAACCAATTACTTGTGGGGTTCCATAAAACGAAAGGTGATGTCGGTATTAATTTTGGACGAACATGGATACTTGTATTAAACGAACTCAACCCGAGGATCTGAAAAAAAAAACAATGGCGTTCTTAGAAATTGGGATTGCTCGCTCATACATTAATAAGACAAAGTTTTTATTTCTTGAAAAGCGTAAACTGGAATAGAAGACACCAGGCGCATAGAGACACGGGATACAAACAAGCTGCTAACACGCATGCTGGTTACGCGTCTACTTGTGCTGGGGACACGTTTACAATACTTTCACTTTTTGACACGCCGGTAAAAAGTGTCCACAAGATTCATATACGGTAAGTAAATTAAAGCTAAACGGATTTTAAGAAAAACGAACAAAATCATCCCAGCTGCCATCTTTGATTACTTCAAAACAACGTAAAAGAAGTAAATTTAAACAAGGTTCAGCAAGTAAATCCTTATTCTGAGTAGCGTGAAACTAGTGTAGTGTACGTATAGAGGCAGGATCGAGACCTTGAACGACTGTGATGAAGAAAGGCACGTTCGACAGTACAGAGTGCCCATCCCCCCCCCCCCCCCCCCCCCCCCCCCCCCACATCTCCCCGCTGTTGATGCGAACTCTACCACACTTCCTGTGTGCCTCCCCTCAGCCTGCCTCCCCCCGCCCTGGGGGTGGGGCCACACAATGGGTACCAGATCCCCCACACCATCCGGTGTGCGACTTAGGTCCCGGTCTCCAGCTACCTGACCACGGCGGTCTGTGTGGCACCCAAGTGGTCTCGACACCCATGTACATAGTACACTGAGACGCATTTTACCTCATTCCGGGCATCACTCGTGATGAAGCAATGTAAGTTACGACCCAAGTAAATTCAGTCTTCAGTAAATATTTTCACCCTTTTACTCTACGGTCAATTGAAACTCGAAATACACTGTCTTACAAAAACTGGCTTGAATTTCCAAATTTTCGCCAAACTTTAATTATTCCCTAGCCGTGGAAGTTACTGAACCACGATTCATCGGACTATATAACGCTTCCAATCCTCTTTAGATTATATGTTAGTTTACGTATCCCTAACCGCAACTAAGGGGTTCCAAAGAGAGGAAGGAATGAGGCACCATCTAGCATGGAATTATTCAAGGGAACGCGAAAACTTTGCACAAGGTGCATAGAAACAGTAAGTTCATGAAACAAGATAAAAGTTGAAGAAGAAAGTAGTAGGATCTGAAAAACAGGACAGCAGTGAACCGAAAAAAGATGGTCCGTAAGAAAACAAAAAGCATATCTATTTCAACACAAGGAAAGCCTACCTAAACTTTAGCTCGGGACCTCACATTTACCCCCTGAGAGCGCTAATTCCCATGAATACAATAGTTGTATCCTCCTGAGGTGGAGGGGGGAATTATAACATGAGTATAAGATGAGTTATTTTGAGCCTCCCTTACCAAAACAAAGATGTTCTCAACATAGTGAAGAGGCAACACCATTTAGCATGAAATTAAGAGAACTTGGAATCTACCAACACGAGGTGTCCCCACACCCTGCGCATAGAAACAAGATTGAAAAGGGCTTGTGAAATGAGATATAAGTTTAAGGAGAAAGTAACACACGATACAAAATGAAAATTGTGACGCGGAAAAAGTGGTCTACAAAACCTATTTTATTTCAACTGATGAAGGCCTCCCAAACCTTCTGCTAAGGAAATCACATCTCCCCTGTCGGGGCCCTAATTCCCATGGAAACAATAGTTGTATCACAATTAGGGCATCCAACGCAGAAATGCCAGCTCCACCGATTTTTATCTCTCAGCTCTAAACAAAACCTAGAATAATAACCGCACCTATAGAACGGGTGGTCGCTACTTGATCAACACTTGGTGTACCATATAAAATTTACTGAAAAGAGGGATTTCAAAATGAATGATGAATGAAATCGATCGAATATTTAAAACCGGTGTGCAATATTTGTTTCTTCCAATGCATTGTATTTCCAGGTACAATAGTTCTTCCCAAAAGTTCTTTGAAAACCCTCATTGACAAAATTTTTCATTCCCTTTTCTAGTTCTAGTGGTTTCATAACCGATCAGAACTCAAATTGTGTATCACACGCTACAAAAAATATACACAATAATTTCTCAAGGCGCTGAGCAGAGTGAAGTGCCTGATTTTCCCTCTCTCCCTTAAAGTTCCTGCTTCAAGAACGCAGTTGCAAAATGAAAGAACATTTTGCAATCCAGCTACCGATATCAATTAGTGCACCCTGGAATCCAACTCAAATTCAAAAGGTCGAGGAAATGTTCACCCAGCAGCATCGTGCCCACACACCCGGTCTCCCGCAGGTAACTCCACATTGTTTAACTTTCCTCGCCGCTACCACCGCCTATGGCACCAAAGAAGCCCGATACAAAACCTTTTGTTCTACTTTTTTTGTGAATTGAATAGAATGAGCATTGTAGGTAAGAACAGTAATTTTCATTACTTCCGTAAGTAGGCTTTCATCAGGTTAGTGCAAAAGGAATGTCCGATTTTTAGAAAGGGTGATGAAAATTAGAATTGCCAGATATTTGTATTCAGGTATAAATGAGATATATTTCTCAGTATAATAAACGATTTTCGTACAGATTATCTCTGTGACTCTAATATTTTCATAAATATTGACATCCTTTCTTTCTTATCTATGGATCCCAAAAGAAATGTTCTACTGAATGAGTTTCATAAAGATGCATATGCAAGTGCAGCAGCAAAATCTATTCAGAACAGATATGGAGATGATGCAGTGAATGAAAAAAGGTGCAAGTGATGGTTTCCCCGTTTTCACAGTGGTGACTTCACTTTAAAAGATGAGTCGAAGAAAGGCACTCCAAGAACAATTGACTCGGATCAGTTGGTTCTGGTGTCCGCGAATCCTACTGTTGTTACCACAAGGGAAATTGCAAGACACGCGTGGCCCATACAACCTGCTTCTGACTTCCATTTATTCCGAGGACTACAAAATCATTTTTGTGGACTTAGATTAATACCAGGCGAAGAAATTGAAAAAGATTTGAATTTATATTCTAAACCTTCAGAATTTTGGGGGTATTGAGCACCTTGCAGCTCAATACCCGAGAACTAGATGAATATTTGAATTATATTGCATTCGGATAATTTAAAACCTTTACTGGGAAGAATTGAATTCGTATAAAGATGAGAGAAATTTGTCCAGAGGCTAGATTCCGGAGTCCGGAGGCAGAGGCTAGATCCCCCTCTGGCTTTAAAGAACAAGAAGTTAGTGCGCGCTCAGCACTGTGTCAGGTTGCAATGGAATCTTTGTGTCCCTTTGAAGTTTCGCCACAATGTACTCTCGCTCGAGGAACAGATTAAGATTATAAGTTAGTTTAAGCCTCCCTAACCGCTACAAAAATAGAGCGTATCGAAGAGAGGAAGGAGGAAGGCACCATTTAGTGTGGAAATAAGAAAATGAGGAATCTATGCTGAAGGGGCATAGAAACAGTAAGATGAGAAAGAAGTTCATGAAATAAGAAAAAAGTTGAAGAAGAAAGTCAGAGGTGCTGAAAACAGGACAGTAGTGAACCGAAAAAAGGTGGTCTTCAACATAACAAAGAAACATTATATTTCAACAAAAAAAAAAAGGCCTACCTAACTCTCAGCTCGGGCCCTCACATTTTCCCCCTGAGAGCGCCAATTCCCATAGATACAATAGTTGTATCCCCTTGAGGGGTCGTTCGAGGAACAATGTGGCACGTTCATATGGGCGTAGTGAACAAGTTTTGATGCTTATACAAGGGCGTGTAAAGTTAAAGTTATGATGCGTTCACACGGGTTGAACGCACTTGGATCGAATTATAGATGCGTGCACTTGGGCGCATCACTATAGCCGTTGATGGTTGCACAAGGACGTAATTTACAAGTTTTGGTGCGTTTACATGGGCGTCATGAGCGAGTGTTGCTACTGTTGTAAGTTTTGAGTCTGTCGTAATTTTTCACAAATTTCTCCATCCCGGCAATAAGAGCTTAAAAAATATATATCAGTATAGTTACCTTAAATTATGATGCCCAATAGCACCACCAAGCTATGTAACCTAATGCCTAAAAAGAACTGACTCACATGTGGCACAAGTGTGCTGACAAATGCTGTTGCGTTCGTATTATTATTATTATTATATAAGAAAGTTTTAGCCTCCCTTAACCACGACAAAGATGTTCCAAGAGAGGAAAGAGGAAGGCACCATTTAGTATGGAGTTGAGGGAACGCGGAATCTATGCACAAGGTGCACAGAAACAGTAAGCTAGGGAAGAAGTTCATGAAACAAGGAAAAAGTTGAAGAAGAAAGTAGTAGGTGCTGAAAAACAGGACAGCAGTGAACCGAAAAAAGATGGTCCGTAACAAAACAAAAACCTATTTTATTACAACAAAAAGGAAGCCTACCTAACTTTTAGCTCGGGCCCTCACATGGTTCCCCTGGGAGCGCTAATTCCCATAGATACAATAGTTGTATCCCCCTGAGGGGGGTGTTGCGTTCGTAAATGAAAATATAAAAGTATAAACTCGACATGTTAGCCTAGCACTACGAAGTACCAGCTAAACCGCCCATATAAGTTATCTCTACCTTGAATCAGTCAAAGAAATAGAAACTAGGGAAGATCTCTTCACGAGCGAGGAAGGTGTTCCCCATTCCCCCTGAAGCTCCGCTCGCATGTCCCTCCCCCCTTCCCAACTGCCGCCTCTTACCAGGTGTCACACAAGCCTCAACTTCCCCAAGTTTCCCGCCACAGCGAGCGAGGCACTCAAAAGGGGCGGAGACGCAGCGGGGGAGGGAAGGCAGGGGGAGGCATGCCACTCACTTTTGGTCTAGTTCTCAAAAGAGCGCGGAGGTGTCTTTCACAAACTCATACAAGAAAGCTAAATCTCAATAGCACCAGAGACCACCTTAAGAGGTGCCGTTAAAGAACCTATCTACGACGGCATGGAGATTGAATCATCGACACTGTGTTGTGCGTGCATAATTAAACGCAGTTGAGGTAGCACACATTCATGCCTTCAGCTCTCTCCTAGAGAGCTGCGAAACAAAATTCAATAAAATCAACTGCAAAATTAATTCATTAAATCAACGCGACTTGCTTTATTTGATATTTTATCTTTGGTTATTACGAATTTGAACGCAGTGAAGTACGCATCGAGCACCTGCTAGCGAAGACTTAGCACAAACCAAAAGGTGTGAGGACCATCGTTTACCGATCATTAGTCTCAACAAACACTCGTAAAACGAGGTCATTATTTTTGTTATTATTATTTAAAAAAGTTTTAGCCTCCCTTTACCACGATAAAGATTGTCCAAGAGAAGAAGGATGAAGGCACCATTTAGTATGGATTTGAGGGAACGCGAAATCTATGCACAAGGTTCATAGAAACAGAAAGCTAAGAAAGAAGTTTATGAATCAAGAAAAAGTTGAAGAAGACAGTAGTAGATGATGAAAAACAGGACAGCAGTGAACCGAAAAAAGATGGTCCGTAATAAAACAAAAATCTATTATATTTTAACAAAAAGAAAGCCTACCTAACCTTAGCTCGGGCTCTCACATAGTCCCCCTGGGAGTGCTAATTCCCAAAGACACAATAGTTGTATCCCCCCGAGGGGTAAAACGAGGACAATGATACACCGAGGTCTTGCGGGGGGAATGATAAAATCTATTGCATGTTCAGATAAATTAGGAACAATAGTGAGTATAATATTATACGAAAATTAAATTCACCATCTGCTCCAAAAGTTTTACGTTGGAACACCGAGGGATTCCTGTCAGGACTGTTAGATTAGCGGCCACTTATGAAGCTATCTTAGAACGGGGGGAAGAATGAAGGACGCCTTGAGCTGGATATCAGCAGACGACCCGCCTGGTGTGGCTGCGGCAGCTGCGCAGACGCGGACGCTCCTCCAATGAGAGGCCCTGACACTCCCGCCTCGTAATAAACAAACCCTCCTCGCCAACAACGGCTCTTGGGCTTATGATCATGATGTGGAGATTGAAATTGGGAAACTTCAATAACGATATGACAAACATTTTCTTTAATGCGTTCGATCTCAACACTATAGAGTTGATAGGTTAATCTAGAGCTTATTTTTAGAGAGGGAGATGGAATGAATGTTTCTTAGCTATTAGAAAATCAGTTTTTCATGATAAAAGCGAGACATTTTTGACTAAAATGGACTATTATAAATCATTCATTTTTCTGGAAACCGCCTGCAATGTTTATACGTTTATGTACTAAGATAGCTCTCTCTCTCTATGAGCATACGACTTGCTCTATGTTATCAAAATTACCTAAACTAAATAAAAAGCCACATCAGGGCTCTATAGTTTAGTTTATTAGTTAGTTTAAGCCTCCCTATCCTCAACAATGAGATGTAAAGAGAGGAAGGAAGAAGGCACCATTTAGTATGGAGTTAAGGGAACGTGGAATCTATGCAGAAAGGGCACAGAAACAGAAAGCTAAGAAAGAAGTTCATGAAACAAGAAAAAGTTGAAGAAGAAAGTAGTAGGCGGTGAAAAACAGGACAGCAGTGAACCGAAAAAAGATGGTCCGTAACACAACAAAACCTATTCTATTTTAACAAAAAGAAAGCCTACCTAACCTTTAGCTCGGGCCCTCACATTGTCCCCCTGGGAGCGCTCAGGGCTCTATATCTCAAATTTTCAAATTAGGAAGTCATTTGCCTGTTTTACAACACAAATTCGAACATTTTTTCTACCTAACTCAAATTTTTTCATTCCAGCATCAGACAACTTTAGTGGGTTGCTAGATGATGAAAGCTCTTAGGTTAAAGTTCGGCTTAACGAGGCCAAGTCGAGTACACGGTAGGGAAAAAATACTATACTTGTACTCTGGTCAGGACACCCACACGGGGAACAAACACTACAACGGCACTCGGGAAGCCACACAAGTCCACGCGGTCCCGAGGCAGCGATACAAAAGCTCTACAAATACGACCTGAACCGTTTCCGGGAGCTGGGTCGCGTACCCTGCAGCGTGAGGGGTGTCAGGAAAATCAAGGCAGCTACCTCGTCATGAATTAATGTCAAACAACAGCAAAAATACTGAATGATATAAGTTATGATTTGTAAACAGAAGTCGCAATTGCATTTTTAATTTTACGTGAAAAGAGATGACGTATTGAGGTTTACCACAATTTTCTATGTTAAGAAGGGTGTGGGGGTGTAAAGATGTAGAGGTGTGAAGGTATGATGTGTTAAGACATGACAAAAAATGTGTTAGTAATGTAAACGATTTACTTTCATATTTCGGTCGAACATAGTGCACATCAAAATAAATTTAAATTCAGTAAACGTTTAGCTCATATAATGCTGCATAGCACAAAATGTAAGTGCACAATCCGCAACGGGTAGCAAACAGAAGTAGCGTAGTGAATCGAAGGAACAATTAAAAAAAGTAAACACAAAAAACAAGTTCGAAGACACAGGACGTGAACAAGAGATCGCTCGCAGGTTTGAGAGCACACATGTTCTGAAAAATTGAACCAGCGTTCCATGAACCGCGAGCGTTCCATGAACCGCGAGCGTTCCATGAACCGCGAGCGTTCCATGAACCGCGAGCGTTCCATGAACCGCAAGCGTTCCATGAACCGCAAGCGTTCCATGAACCGCGAGCGTTCCATGAACCGCGAGCGTTCCATGAACCGCGAGCGTTCCATGAACCGCAAGCGTTCCATGAACCGCGAGCGTTCCATGAACCGCGAGCGTTCCATGAACCGCGAGCGTTCCATGAACTACGAACGTTTAATGAGCTATCAACATTCCATGAGCTACCAACATTCCATGAGCTATCAGCATTCCATGAGCTACCAACATTCCATGAGCTATCAACATTCCATGAGCTGTCAAAATTCCATGAGCTATCAACATACCATGAGCTACCAACATTCCATGAGCTATCAACGTTTCATAAATTATCACCATTCCATGAGACACGAGCATTTCATGAATCACGAGTGTCCTATCCACCACCAGCACTCCGTGGACCAACCACTAACACGTGATGAATCACTGATACTCCACAAACAGGCTGCGAACATAAAGCATGCGTACAAAGCACGTAAGTCTGCACAACGAAAGGGAAGCACAGAGCCTGGCACGTGAGGGGAATACAAAGCAGTAGGCATCATTTCACGGCGCCTTCAGCTTGTTTTAGACCGGCCAACGCCTCCTCGTCTCGCCAACTTTGTGTTCAGGCACGCAGACGCGTGATCGCTCCAGCACAACACTTACAATCAAAGCTCGCTGAGTATTTCGAAATTATAAAACAACCGAAAAATAAAGCGCACGTGTGGCCTGTACTGATTTTGTATCTTCGATGATTCTCTTAGAAGCGTGTTTTCAAGAAGAGCGGAATGTTGCTTATTTGGTAAATGCAACTGAGGGTCGTGTGGGATGACTGTAGTTACAGCCAACAAAGACTTATTATAATCACGAGTTGTAACGATTTCTAGCGCCTCAGTTACAAAAATTGAATTGATTTTTCTTAACAATCTAGCCACTAAACACTAACCAATTGAAGTCTCGCATCAAATTATCTAATTGGTTCATTCATTTCCGGAAACGAAAACTTAATACAATTTATTTAGTTCTTGCAGAGTATCAAAAACAACATGCACTCAGTAAGTAGGGAACTCATCCTTGGCATGAGTCACGGCAGCAATCGTTGCGTGTTTCTGCAACAAGCTGACAATTACAACGCGCAAAATTAACGCCTTCCAATTCACTAGCCTGCACGCCGCGCCTGCGACATGCGTACAGAAGACACCTGCAGCCCATGAGAAGAATGCGGAGATTTCAAACTGAGATTGTCGACGCGGATGTCGTGACGTACCAGGATCACAATACGATAAAATTGTAGCATAAACCTATGGGAAACCTGCGCATGACCCAACGAAACAAAAGTAAAGCCAGTAACAGCCTCCCGACAAAAAGAAGCGACATATGATTGCATGAAACACTTCAAGTCATCGGTATACTGGATGAAGTAGAAGTGTCAGAAGCGTAGACACGACGAGCATTTCGAACATGATGGACTAAAAGATGAAAGAGGAACACGTGATACTATGAGACACTCTCAAAGAGCAAAAGCTTGCAATAGCTTTTGATTACACTGAATCTGATGAAGTTATCAACAGGATCAGACGAGGAGACCGTTACCTTCAAGCGCAGAGTACGTCTGGCCGCGAGGTCGAGGGTTACGATAAGCAGCACGTAATTTATTGCCCCAAATCGAGTGCCTAAACAAAGCAACATCAGTAACTGAAGATCAGTGGGTAATATAACGGCGGCGCGAGAATTAGCAAAAGGCCATAAAAGGCCCCAAATAGGGAGAGGTAACATTAACACCTTCATAGCTAGTCATTTCCACGCAGCGATCGGCCGTAAAACTGATGAAACAATTCTAACATGGCGAATTTCGTGGAGCAAACACGGTGGCTAGGGCGCAGCGAGGGACACGATCTCGCAATTCATAGAACTTGATAGACATTTAAATCAGTAGCAATATAAAATAATATGAACGAGAATGCTAAAAATTCTCATTGCATTTACAAATAGTTGCCTTTTTCTCAAAAGACTGCGTATTAGATTCGATAATGGGTTAGTATAAGTCGTTTTTACAACAATGAAGTGTTCCCATGAGAGGAAGGAGGGAAGCACTTCTTTGTATAGAACTGAAGAACGAGGAATCTGAACACAAGGCGTGTTCCCACGCCTTGCTCATAGGAACAGCAAGATTACGAGAAGTAAATGAAACGAACAAAAAGTTCAAGAAGAAACTAGAAAGTCCTGAAAAGAGGACAAAGAGACGTATTATATTTTGACAAAGGAAGGCCTACCTAACCTCCAGCTCAGAACTTCACATGCTCTTCCCTGAGAGCGCTAATTTTCATAAATGCATTAGTCGTATCCCTCTGAGGGGTTACAATCTCGTAATGTTGAACACGTATTAGTAGTATCATTTTGAAGAAGCCGTCATGACACAGTTGTTTTAGGTATACTACATTCCAAGACGGCAACACCACTCTTGTATTTACCTCAGGAGGGAATATGATTACCCTTGCATATACCTCACAAGAGCGTATGATTACCCTTGCATATACCTCACAAGAGCGCATGATTACCCTTGCATATACCTCACAAGAGCGTATGATTACCCTTGCATATACCTCACAAGAGCGTATGATTACCCTTGCATATACCTCACAAGAGCGTATGATTACCCTTGCATATACCTCACAAGAGCGTATGATTACCCTTGCATATACCTCACAAGAGCGTATGATTACCCTTGCATATACCTCACAAGAGCGTATGATTACCCTTGCATATACCTCACAAGAGCGTATGATTACCCTTGCATATACCTCACAAGAGCGTATGATTACCCTTGCATATACCTCACAAGAGCGTATGATTACCCTTGCATATACCTCACACGAGCGTTTGATTGCCCTTGCACACACCTCAGGAGAGCGTATGATTGCCCTTGCACACACTTCAGGAGAGCGTATGATTACCCTTGCATATACCTTACAAGAGCGTGTGATTACCCTTGCATATACCTCACAAGAGCGTATGATTACCCTGGCATATACCTCACAAGAGCGTATGATTACCCTTGCATATACCTCACAAGAGCGTATGATTACCCTTGCATATACCTCACAAGAGCATTTGATTGCCCTTGCATATACCTCACACGAGCGTTTGATTGCCCTTGCACACACCTCACAAGAGCGTATGATTACCCTTGCACACACCTGAGGAGAGCGTAATGCCCCAGTTGCTGCAATAATTCGCCTTACCTTAGCCGTGGCCTTGCAGTAGCGCGTGGTGGCCCGCTGCACGAGGTCCCTGACGAGGAAGTCGCCCTCCCCACAGGGCACAACCACACGCACCGCGCCGAAGCACACGGTCACCTTCATCGTCCCCACCATCGGAGGGCGGACCGCAGTCACCAACTCCCGCTTGGAGCGATGTACGTCGACATGTTTTCTTTTCGTCGGTCCAAATCGGTACACACTTCACTTTTGTCGCCAGAAATTAACCGACACTTTTGCTTAGCTTTTGTTGATGGAAATTAACGGACACTGTTGTTTCACTTTGTCGCGAACACTTCTACTTCACTTTTGTTAATGGACATTTAAGGGACACTTTTGCTTCACTTTTGTCGTTGAAAATACCCGCACATTTCTGATTCTTTATTTCAAATTTGTAATGCGTCCACAGCATAATCTCCACGCAGCATTGAATTCTAGAACGGAATTCTAGAAGAATAAAACGTGGACTGAGCAGTAGAAGATTGTGTTCAATACTGAGTCGCTTTTACTATATTCGCTCAAAATATCCAGTGCGATCACAGAAACTTTCTTTCACCGTAGCACATTCCCGATATTTTCCTTCACAATTTCAGCAATTACTTCTAGCAGAGACCATTGAAAAATCAGCATTTAAAGAGGACTACTTATCACCCACCCACTGGTGTGATTTTACGGTAGCCTTGATACACGACGCGCATATAAAACTATTACAACTCTCTTAGTTCAGTGAATAGATATTTTCTGCCAACACGGATCCACGTCGCTTAAAATACACTAATAAAAATAAATTCTAAAATTCTTAGAAGTTTCAGTAATGTGACGAAATGGCTGGAAAGAAAAAATAAAGATACATATAGATGACATAGCAGTGAATCTGTAAGCTAATAGTTTGAAGATAAAACATGAATTCTCACAGGCAGTCATCCAACATCTGTCCACTTGCAACAGACCGCTAAACCTGGACGAGAATTTGTTCGGCACAACGGTCACTCCCCACTCCTGTCCTCACGTGCGGACTCATCATGAAAATTGAAAGCTTTCGTCTCACTGGACGTATGCTATTAAAATACTGCAAAAAATGCGTACAATTTGGTTGATGTTTGGGAGTACAAATTTTGTCCAAACTATAACTTTTGAAAACTGCCAGCCGTGAGAATAAACAATGGCAAGTGAATAAAAGTATAGAACGACGAAAATTCTTACTCTTAGTAATCCCTAGGGATGCGAAAATATCGTATCCTGAACAACAAAATACGCGGGGCAAACCATGTAGCGTTATCCCTTTAACGCCCACATTTTTATACTCATATTACCGTTATCACAACCACTATCATTAAACCGACACTGGCTTTAGGTAGTCACTGTTATCAAGATGTGGAAGGAACTGCCTCTCGGCAGTGAAGTTCAAAGGACACATTAGTGAACAAATGGAATAAAAAATACAGTATATTATTGTTATTTTTGAAAGAGGACCGTACAGTCAGTCCACTTGGGCGTTAAAGGGTTAAATCAGGTCTCGTCGCTTAGTCGAAGGAAAATGAAAATTCATGTACATCGTCACGACGACTAGAGCACTCCTGTACTTACATCTCTGTAACGCGCCGCTGTGAGCTGCCTCAGTTTGTACAGATTTGTTTGCTCACACACCTTGCATAGTTACGAGCGCCAAACAGTTCGCCTTGCCATAACGTAAAATATTTACATACCGATGCAGCGTAAATGCACAGCATCATGATGAGTGTTTATTTATTCTACTTTACGCTTGTACGAGTTTAAGCAACAAACCATTTTGGGCTAAGTTTTTATTACATAAGATATAGATTTCCCTTATTTTTCTGTACAATTCATTGTTTTCATATGACTCATCAACTGTAAATCAGGGCAGCATCTCTATTACAGGATGGTGAAAGTGTGGTGTAAAAGTTATGTCCCGCTCACTCAGTACTAATAAAGGTTACATTGCTTTCTTTCACAGAAAGCAGAAGGTCACCTCTACCAGAGACTGTCTGACACACCTGCTGTTTACTGGACGTGTTTGCTTCGTTCCACCCTCCAATGGAAGGCTTGGCCGAAGGTAAGTATGCTGTGCGTGATACTTGCTTGTTGCAGTTGCTAACGTCTGCAAGGCCACATGCTCCGTCAAAGACCGGCGCTGGGTCATCTCCCTTTGGTCGGCATGCCGACACCACGGCGGCCATAACCAGAAATGCGGCCGTTCAACTTACTCTGCACACGATATCTTTGCTCAACTTTTGGACTACCATGTTTAATTCGAATAAAATTTAATACGGGGCCCTAACACAACAGGGTGATATAGCGATCACTAGCGGCGGTTGCAAGGTATTCTTCATAACAGGCTTAGTAAGCATCTTACTGAAATATAGAAGGTAATCAATTACAGGAATTGAGAGGAAAGTATTCCTAACCAATATTCGAAGGCGTTAAAAAAATTTCTTTGATAACGGATTCCAACCTAACTCAAAAGACTCACACGCTCTTAGACACTAGTCTGACCTCGTCTGACTAACGTGTCACACCACAGACAAATTCGTAGGTCAGATAAGCGTCGAGTTGATACATCGTGATGGTACAAAACGAAAAATCTGCAATACAGGAATGGCAAAAACTTTAGCGTGGAGACAGACCATCGTTAGTGACAAAATTCGCTGCGAGTGATAACTGATCGAAACCAAACCGTAGTTTGAAAGAGTTTACTTTAGTTTAACATTTTCTTCGGCAACTTCTTTTAAGGGACACGTTTCGCTGTCAAATGAATCTTTTTTCAACGATTTTTCACAAAAAAAAATGGCAATGAACTCGGTGGGGGCTGATAAGGGCCTGAATCGCCCCACTAATTTCTCTACGGCTGTTTTCGATTCGTCACGTTTTCGACAAGTGTACTCAGCGCACTCTGGGGAAAGAAATGTGTCAAGACAAGTTAAGTCATCCCTGCTGGTAAAGTAATAATCAATAAGCATATTGTTGAATGTTAAGGTGTGAAAAGTGAAAGCAAATATAACAGCCCGCGTTGATGTTGTTAGGGAATAAATAATTTCCAAATCTTTCACTTTCACATTCCTGTAGCGCAAAAAACACTGTCAATAAACGAGTTGAATATGTTATAAGTACAACCGAAGTAGGTGCGAAGAAGTTTCTTCAGCTGAAGGCAGCCACGTCACCTTCCTCTCGTCATAGAACTGCAATAAGAATAACCTGGCGGTCACGCTAGGGTCCCAAAAAATGGAGGGCTCGATATCACCGCCAGATTAAATTAGATCATAAATTAGTTAAAGCTTTGCTAACTGCACCAACAAAGTTCCAAAGAAAAAACGCAAGAATGCAGTGAACCGAAAACCAATGGTTCGTAACCAAACGAAAAACCTATTGTTTCAACTATAAATCTGAAGGATATGACAGTAATCGATTTCGTAAATTTCAACGCCTAAACATAGTTAATTTAATCTAAATGAACAAGTTTTCTTCTATGCATTTTCCGTCTGAAACGAGTATTTTATTAGTTATAGCGGTAAATGACTTACAGCAACTCCAGTGTTTGAAGCGGAAAGAAATTCATCGATCGCGCGAAATGGCAGAGTCTCGCTTTCGACACGCTCGTATCAAAGACGAAACTAAACCTACCGCTATACCTCGATAAATACTCATTTGACGAAAAAGTGTATAGAAGAAAAGTTGTTCATGTTATTACTATGATTCAAGCAACAAAAATTCGAAAATCGATGAGTAGCTGTTCATGCGAGCGCATTCGTCATCAAAGACGAAACTAAACCTACCGCTATAACTAGTAATATTATCATTTCAGACGGAAAGTGCATGGATGAAAACTTGTTTATTTAGATTTAAATAATTATGTTTAGGCACCGAAAAGTGGGAAATCGATTTCTGTCATATCCTTCAGATTTACCGTTTCAACAAAAGAAGGCTTTCTGACTTTTAGCCCTGGACCGCACATTTTCCTCCTTGGGAGCGTCGATACCACCATCTCATTGAGGTTTGCAATACTTGCTTCCTCAGCACGAAGCTAATCAGTTAGTAACAGCATGTGAAGTTTACTAATGCCCTGAGAGCACGTACCTTCGCCGTCATACAAAAGTTACCCACCGCAACGCATCCATAATTATCATATTCAAATCCTCGGGAAGAAGAAATAGAAATTTCCAGCACAGGACGGAAGCACCGTATACGTCATAATACTCTCGGTGTACTTATTTATGTATTGGTTTGGTGTCCACTTCTTCTGTCTCTCTGCCATGCTCATAATAAGGATGCTTCATGACCGTATCTGTGATTTGAGATTCACCAGTGCACAAGCACAAGAATATTTTCATCTTAGGTACATCAGGATGGATATATCCGTTTATCATCCAAATCTGGATAATTCATTTGAGGAAAATATTGTCCTGTCACATTTGACGGGCCGTGTACACTGATATTAAATAAACAGACCATGCGGTATGACCGGCGGCTCAAATGAGGGACCACTGCTCACAGACGACGTTGGCCACCTTGTCACTTTCACTCACTCACGAGGACTCCACATGCGTCTGGGGAAGGAAACGAGGATGCTTTGAGGAATTTTTACTCCACAAATTGTCCTCAGAATAGCAGACAAATGGCACAAATCTCAAAGGATAGCTCAGACCGTCCTTGAGGGGCTCTACATCCCTCCAAGGTGTGATAAGGGCAGTTCCCTCGTGGTAAGTGCTCGTGAGAAGGGTTACCGTAATCGAAATATTCCGCTAGGGGGGCGGCGCAAGCCTGGTGATGGCGCGCGCTGTTTCACCTCTGCTAGTTGATTTCAGACAGGCAAAAACTCATTTACACTAGGGTAATTCATCAAATATCGAACAGAAACCACGTGTGTCTAGAAACAACCTTCATAAATCGGTAACTTTTGCTCTGAATAACTGTTGCGGGCCTCAAGATTATTCTTGAACAGTTGCTTTCTAGTTCTGTGATGTCGCTTTAAAGACAACGTAGATTGTTGGAATTTATTTATTGTTCTAAAAATCGAATTCTTTAATAACATAATTTCATCAATATCGAACATGAATCGAACAAGAATTTTGATTCGAACAGGATGGTTTGTCAATTAGTTCTCCTCGTATGGAACATTTGTTAGACTATTAGCACGCCACGTATGGTTTGTCTATTAGTACGCCTCGTATATTTTGTCCATCAATATGCCTCGTATGGTCTATCTATTTGTACACCTCTGATAGTTTGTCTATTAGTACACCTCGTATAGTTTGTCAATTATTATGCCTCATATGGCTTTTCTATTTGTACACCTCTGATGGTTTGTCAATTAGTACTCCTCGTATGGAACTTTTGTTTTAGGACGTCCTATATTAAGAAACTTTTTAAAACCCAATATGTTGACATGTATCTCATGTGGCCACTTGGAAAATAAACGTTTTTCTTTCATTCTTTTTTTCTTTGGTGCACTGGCTTTTCTTGGAAATGCTCGCGGTGGCAGGACTTGTATGTTGGAGTCGCGGGTTCGCATCCCGGCGCTGGGATTTTCCCCGTTGGGTATAAGGGAAAGCTCAAACACAATACCCCACTCGACCCAGGTGTCGGAAATGGGTACCGGCTTTACGGGGGAACCGTCATGGTGTCCTATATATAGTGTTAGTAATAAGACATTTGAAAAACCAATGTTTAAGATCATTTGTATTAGGCTTGATTGGAAATAAAGCATCCCAAAGATGCCGATGTTTGTTTTGTTTGTTTGTTTGAAATAACTGTCACATTACTTATTTTCAAGATGCATTTGAATGGAGAGTTATCAAAATTTGAATATGATGTCGATTTTTCATTTGCAGTGTTTGTTGAACCATCATTGTGATCATCAACCTGTGTGACCTTTTTTGGAGTAGCGTGTAAAGCACTCGTCAATGAATTATTATTGATGCTTGCATCAATTTTCTTGGCAAGGGATTGATCATCAGTAAATGTAGCCAGACGAATCATTGATGATCTTGAGGGCCTTGGAACACCAGCAGCTGATTGGTAGCCCTTCACCAGAATTCCCATCTTCAACTATTCAATGTTATTATCAAGCGTTAATACAATATTTTAATGAAACAAAACAGGCGTTCAATAGATCGATACAGTTATTTAAAAGAATTAAGAATCGAAAAGCCATGTTCGAGGCATAAATTCATGATTTTTAAGGAATTTTCATTCGAACACCTTTGTTCAGTATTTAATACTGACATGAAAAAGGAACTGAATGTCGAACATGGAATAATTATCAAGTTTTTGGCGGAAAAGAAAAAAATACAGCAACAGAACATCATATGACAACACTACTCTCTAGTTATGACGGGAGGTTGACGCTGACCCAACAACAATTGAACCGTCGCAATTTTCCCGAGGTGCGTAAGATTTTTCGAGTGAAAAAATTCGACCAATTTGTAAGGGTCGCACAGAAAATGCGTTCGCAACCGCTGGTAGCAGTTTGCAGCTCACCGAAATGAGTTTTTATCACTAAAATAGGAGTTTTAGATGTAAGATCACTGGCACTGAGCAAGTTTGGATGCTTACTAAATTTATTACGCGCATATTTCCAAAGTTGTTCGATAATCAGTTCAGTTCGATATTTGATGAATTACCCTAGTAATACTTATCTTGTTCGTGTATACTAGCAAAAATAGACCGCTATTCAGTTATTATAGATCCTTATATGAGCCGACATAGTTGCCTTGTAAAATTCGCCTTGTTCGTATACCACCATAAATAGTCATTCAATTATTATGGGCCCTGATACAGCTGTTAGAGATTGAACATCCGTATTGGTGTCACAAAGAATGAACTTTCTAAATAATGGCATCCAAATTTTTTTTCCACTGTTCAAGTTGCACATGTACATCATCAATAATAACTAAATTTCTAACAGTAAGTCCTTGATTCATAACATTTATTGTTCATTCAAAGAATTTTGAGCATCGGTATCAGATGATAGGATATTACACAAAATGTTGTTCAAGTATTTTAGCATATTCCAATAGGGGTTCACTAGATCCTTAACGAACCTCAAGTTTCAATGATATGTTCATGTATTTATATCGCTTCTATGCTTGCAACGCGCGTTTCTATATTATTCTTACGTCTGCACGTGTATAGTAAGCATCAGCAGTGCTGTTACTACATGAATGCAGCTCGTAACCTAGCTGGATAAAATGAAGAAGCGCCAGAATTTAAGCTGCGTCAGGATGAGGATTCATATCGGTCACGATACTATTAATAGCATCGACCCAGAAAAATTCAACACATCAAATGAATTGTACGAAAACCAGGGACACGAGCCGAGGTGTGCATAATTGTAAACAGAACCGCTTATTACCATTAGGCTCGCAGTGTTCTTGGATTTCATGCCATAACAGGTAAAAAGGAATATGAATGTATTGTTGCAATGCTCATAATGTACTGCGTTACAAGTAAAATGAAGCGTTTCGTGATGCCATTCAACAGACAAGCGCAGTAACGAGAATCTGAAGCAGAAAAGAGTACAGATCGTCAACTGGAGAGATCACGAACACAAGCGAAGTGAAATTCGTCGAAACCCGTTTTCTTTCTTAATTATATTATGCTCTATGCGTTGCAGTGCAAATGCAGGTTTTGCTGTCAATTTTAACTGAACAAAAATCATTCACTTTCTCGCACTACCTTTCGTACACACCACAAAAACCGGGCGCGTTGCATGTATGACCGGTTGTGTCAGAGTCAGTGCAAGTTGTAAACAAGCTACACACTTACGGCAAGTGTGCTCATAACACCCCGAGTGATGAATATGCTCAGAAACACAAATATCTCAAAAATGCAGCACAAACGGCAGGGCAGACGTAGCCATGTTCCAGCCGCACCGCAGGCCGACACTCAATCAAAAGTTAGTTTCCAAAACACCACTGAAAACACGAGAAACTAAGATAAAATTGGACAGAACTGAATTTTCACACACGTTAATAATTCAAGAAGCTGTACGCCTACGTTCAAATAAACTTCTGCAGTCTGATTAGAAGCCATTCAAAAACACACGACTGCATGTAGAGGAATTCACTCTTCGCCAAGCGCGACGCAACCTCACGTGCGACGGTTAGGGAGCAACTGAGCTCTAGGTGTGTGTTGGTGTGCCTCAGCGACACCTGGTGGCTAATTGAGCAAGAGCTCGTCCAGGTAAACGAGCTAAGCCATGCCTTTCGACATACACGAGAGCAAATGCGCTAAAGTGTTCGACAGATATCAATGAAATTGATTATTATGAATGTACTATTTATCATACAATCACTTAACGAGATCACAACAGTGAGCCGGTAGAAGACCCCCAAAAGATGTAACGATCTGAGACTGAGAGTCTCAGTCGACCACCGGTCGCTGGCAGAATTGAAATCTCCTCGCGTTGCGCAGGTTTAGAGCGAGACTTCCGTAACCTCTGCTCATTTAGCTGAATCAGGACCTCGGAATGGGAAGGAAACATGAGGTGAGCTGACCACGAGCAGTAATGTCAGCCTGACGTCAGTATCACTTGATGCAAAATATTAATATAAACCATAATGTTAGATGGAATGTGACCACACCTGAGCTCATGAACATGCAACCTTCCCTAAAACTGACGTGTTGACGTCAGCAGATCTCCATCCTCAGCAGGATAGGTGAGACTTGAGGCGTAGAGCATGATTTTATCGAGTGGGACGAATACTTGGTTCTCGACAGCGGTCTGGTACGATACTGAACGGTTGTGGATACGCAAATCGTAAAATATTTTGCCGTTTTAATTCTTACCATAAAAATAGAGTGATATGAGCAGCGACGTCAATTTTACATGAGTTCCTAGAGCGCTGAACTACTCTTACTCGGACGGTTGCAATTCTTTAACGACTGCCGTACATTTTCAACACGCGGTCACGTTAGGCAACATTGGATGTGTATAAGTCGTACTTCGAAAACAATTCTGAAAAAAATATGCGTCATTTCCATGCAAAGCTTGTGCTGAAAAACAGGTATTGAAATGTTGTATTGAAATGCTGTAACAAAAGGATGCAGCTAACCTGCAGATATTTCGAGAAGACAAATAACCACCGTGACATGTGCCCTATATTTGAAGAGATGTGTTCAGAAATTAAGCCAAGAAAACTCTTACAAGCAGTTCTTAAACGTCAATTATTATAATTTTTCTGATCAAATAAATTAGGACAATATTGAACACATGATGTCAAAACAATCACTTGCTTCCTTCAAGGAAGCAAGCAGACACACATTGCGTGATCACACATTTTGAGGTCAATTTTTACAATACACAGATTTTGTGATCGTTTTATGTCAATGTCAGAATTTTGTATAATTCCTCCCTGGTGTCAGCATGAATATGAAATAAATAGCAGAATGAGATTGAAATTCAATCGTTGAATTTTTTCAGTGGAAGATGTGCCACAAAATTAGTTCGAGACTATATCAAATGTTATTGCTTGAATAACATTTGATCAACACAAATTTGACCCCCACAACACAATTTGACGCCCCAAACAGAGCAACCAAAAACACATCAAACTCCAAATATTTTTAAGGAGTAGGAAATATTTTTCGTATTGTTTCATGTTGTCGAGAACTGCATTCCTTACTTAATATTATAGATATATATTATGCATATATTGATACAAATAAACCTAAAAGAATAATATTAATCTATAGTCGCATTTTCTTGAGCGAAATCTATTTCTTATGTTTCTTGTGTTAAACTTTTAAGCTTCATAAAGTCTTCCGGTTAGACGCAAACAGTTGATAAACAGTGAACCTTATAATGAGCACATTCTTCCTTCCTCGTCTGTTTAACGAACTCAATGATTTTGTTGTCAGAAAAAATTCTAAAGAATTTTTCAACTTATTCAAAAGATTATTAAGTATTCGGTTTTGTCTACAAGAAAAAATAAAATTTGTGGCAATTTTAGCGTAATGTTTCTCTATCAGATGTGGCCAGATTTTATAGGGATGTCGTGCATCTTTAAATTCCTACAAACAATAATTAGTATTCTCTGATTTATCCTCCTCAGAGCGAAAATTCTCCGTTAAAAATAGTCGCTTAAAGTTTTTGTAAATCTCCGTATCGTCGATAAATGCTTCAGACAGTGTAATGCGTCCAAGGGATTATGAGTACCATAACATAGAGCATTGTAGCTAATATCAGCCAAAAGTAAATATTATAGAACGATGAATATTTCTAAGCTGCTATAAGGCCCGTGAATTATTTATTTCACAGTTAAGTAGGATGATTTTTTTCTTGCATGTATTTGTGTATTCTCTCAATTAGTTCCATCTTTTTTTAAATTAATGTAGTCTGATGACTTGTGACATTCTGAGATTAGAGAATTATTCTTATAACTTCTAAGCTGGAGGACAGGACGCAATTCACACATTACTCCAACGTTTACAGTACGATAAATATTTCATTCTGTTAATTATATATATATATATATATATATATATATATAAATGTACAGGGAGTTCATGGGAATCGAACTCGTGACTTATAAGTTACCGCGCCAACACGCTACCGACTGCGCTATCAATCACCCTAAAAAAGGTGATCGAGGCGCAACGAAAGCAATGCATGGCACGGCGAAAGCGGGCTCTTCCGTCCACGCATATAATTCCCTTATGTATCAATAGCTCAAATAACTTTGAGCTATTGATATATATATATATATACATATATATATATATATATATATATATATATATATTCTGGAATGTTTAAACTTCAAGTGAATTCAGGCTTCCGAAGTCGCAGTTGTCTATATCTCGTAGAGTTGTTGTTTGTTAGAACATCCTTCAATTCGTTCATTTTTGCCTCCCCGCGACACAGAGCTTCTCAAAAGCTCAACTGTGGTGGAGTCTGCTCTGTAACGAAAAGACTGAAAGCCCCGTCATATGAGTACACGCCAAGAACATGTCATTGTAAAAATCAGTTTCGTATTACTATGAATTAGTTTCGGAGTAATTCAGAGTACTAATAATGATGCAGCGATACATACATCAAGTTCGCTTTATCAGCAGTTTCTTACACCATGGCTGTGCTAGTCATGACAGTAATTTCGTCAGTTAACTTCACTACTCGGAAATATACCGCAATATCCGGATATATGGCAGCGCCTACTATTGGCCTTCAGTGTCTTCTAGCAATACGAGCCGCAGTAACAAGCGTGAGGCATTTACGATGCTAAATACCAATAGCGGCTGCAATCGATCTGCGCTCGCACCAGAACTATATGAACGCAATTCACAAATCCAGTTCGACTTCAAATTACCTAACTGCAGAAACCATTTGAGAAACCGCATCGAGATTTTCAACTGGGTGTAGTGAAATTATGGCAAATGCGCCAGAAAAAAACGCCGTTACTGAGAATTCAAGGGTATTACCACGCTACGTGAGGGGTTAAATGATGCGAGTTACCTCAGGGCGCAGGGTGGTGTGTAAGGAGGTAGCTTAAGGGGGAATCAAGAGAATGCTTCCTTAAATAGACTTTGTGGGTATAATTGATTTTTAAAATACTAGGAGTATAAATTCGATTCTAAGTTAATGGGTATACAACACTAAGGGATATGGGTAATAGAAATGCTAATAAAATGTAAATGTTGACGCGAAGGAATATTGAGGATTGCTAGGGGGTTAGTCGAAGCGCGGGAATGGGTGTCTGTCTTTTAAGAAGGATCTAAAACAAGGGGCTTGTTTGGAGTAGCTTTGGTATATATGATGGAGCTTAACAATAGGTATTTTTTTGTCAGTGAAGCCTAGAAGGGGCGGGAACCGATATGTTATACATGTACTAATCGACGCTATGTAGAACCAAAATTTAGCCAAACGAGAGGATCGTAATCAGTTAAAAGGCATTAAACGTTTCTTTTCTATCATTGAGGGAATTGAATAAAGTAATATTGTGTCTATCTATTGCAGGTATATTTCAATTTTCCATTGTAACCAACCGGTGAGGGTTGCGACGCCATCTTGGGTTAGTCAAACGTCAGAGACTTAATGCAAGCTTTGTGCAGTTCAGTTTCTATTTCTTAATTAATTTCCATTAATGAGGAAAGGAGTTCTTTAGCTTCATTCATAATTTAGTTCATTTTCTAAAAGGTAAACAGGGGTTACAAAAACCAAAATTAAATTCTATCATAAATTAAGATGGAATTTCCGTTTCAAAGTGGGTACTCATATCAGTAAAAATGTTACTTGCATATATATTACATTTTTATGCATCTGCAACGTAACTACGAGGCCTGTCGAAAAAGTATCCGACCTTAATTTTTCCCGCGCAAAGTAGTGATTCTAAGGCGGCGCCACTGTGCACGGTGGAAGGAGGAATCTTAATGCGCATGCTTGACTTTTTTCACCGCATTCACTTGGGCCAGTCACTGGCTGGTGGTCGCCAAGTAAGGTGCTGTTCTAAGTGTTTGTCGGATTTAGTTTTCTTGCAAGATGACTGAACGAATTGAGCAAAGACACTGCATCAAATTTTGTCAAAAGCTTGGTGATTCTCAAATTGAAACAATTCGTAAGATTCAGCAGGTGTTTGGGGAAGATGCTATGGCTCGTACGGGTACGACCCAGAAACAAAAAGACAGTCATCCCAATGGAAGCATCCCGAGTCTCCAAGGCCGAAGAAAGCGCGGCAGGTGCGAAGCAAAATCAAGGTGATGCTGACTGTTTTCTTTGATGTCCGTGGAATTGTGCATCACGAATACGCACCGGAAGGACAAACAGTGACAAAGGAGTACTATCAGGATGTTCTCCGGCGACTTCGTGATGCAGTTCGGCGCAAAAGACCAGACATGTGGACTGCGAACAACTGGCACTTGCATCACGACAACGCGCCCGCACATTCATCCCATTTGATCCGCAATTTCTTGGCCAAACATGGAATTACGACCGTTCGCCAACCTCCCTACTCTCCAGACCTGGCTCCTTGCGACTTCTGGTTGTTTCCAAAATTGAAGACACCACTGAAAGGATCCCGTTTTGAGAGTAGAGAAGAGATAATGCGGAACGCGACGACAGAGCTGAACACCATTCCAAAAGAAGACTTCCAGAGGTGTTTCCGGCAGTGGAAGGATCGGTGGGCTAAGTGTGTGGAAGCACAAGGAGCCTACTTTGAAGGGGATTAGGGTCCCAACCCCGTCAGGTTGTTGAAGTATTTTTTCTGGCCAAAGGTCGGATACTTTTTCGACAGGCCTCGTAAACTGTTACCAATTTATTGACTCCAAAGGGGTAAATTATACATGAACAGGCAATGATAATAAAATATTCGTAGGAAGGGGAGGGCAAGAAAACGCCACGAGAAACCTCGGGCTTACGAACCAGAAGATGTCGCCACACGATAAAATTTCAAGGGGGACCATTCACCTCGGTGATCCGCGGCCCATCAATGATGGGGATAATCGATTGTTCCTGTAGGGTTGGTGAGAGGGAAGACTACGCAACCGTTCGAAGTAAATGATTGGGGCATCGTAAGAAAGGGAAATTGGACAACAGCAGGGCGAGTTAAACGTCAGCCGTAAAGTATCTTCTAAAAGTGATGTTGGCGTAAAATTATGGTCTTATTTTTAGGTGTCGTTCACATGGTCATGCAAGAAAAATCCGGGCCGTTAAGGGCTTAATAATTGTATCCGAAGAAAAGTCAGCGTGCATTCATTGCGTATAGCGGCTCTTCCTTCTTAGAGTTGCCTGGTGTAACAATAATGGTGTGGTGATCTGAATGTTATGTTTCCAATTTTCCATAATGTCCTGAGTTGAAGTTTGTGATGAAAGACTGTTTCTTGGGTCTCATATTGATTATTTAGTCACGCTATGTTGCGCGCTCATTCACATTGATGCCTTTATTAGCTCACTTATTTACTATAAACAAGTTGATTGAATCCTTGAACCTTAGTCGTTATTATCCGCAGGTTGATCAAGCAAATGCAGTGAATAGAAAATTCTCTCTATCTCGTAATTCTCTTCTTCTGTGTATCTTTTCTCTCTATTTTTTTCAGTTTCTTCTCTCTCCCTCTCTGGCGAGAGTTTTAATTCGACAACTGAGTCGATCTTCTTGCATCAGTGTGGAAGGACTTAGGTCTCCTGACATCGGTATAGAGGCCAGGTGATCACGTGACAGGTGAAAGTTTCGGAACACTTCACATAGTAGAATTGAGTAGATGAGACTGTAAAAATGAGAAGACAGAAATAAAAAGTTAATTTCAAACGAAGTTGTTAACTTGTTACATAAATGATTTAGATCATTTGCTGGCAATATTTCTTAACTTAATAACGTAAGGATCAGTAATTGATACGTGAGACATTTTAGGTATCATAATAACAGTCAAACACCGAATAAATTGTTGTTGAGAGAAATAATATAGAATGTATTTCCTCCGTTAGTCAATTACAAGTTTGAAAGAGCTCGTAAATACTCATCACAAAGGAAAACGGTGAACATTGATAAGATCGTCTTGGGGGGCATAGTCTCCAAATGATGCTAGTAAAAACAGAGCAATGATATAGTCATTTATAGTGACGTGTCCTTATCACTATGATAATTAGATTTTACGATTGTTATTAATTTCTTATCTAATACCTAATATTATTCACCGTCATATTATTTTAGTAGCCAAAATTTGCAAAAAATATTCGTGTTTATTAGCTGGTCGATTTGAAAGACAATGGTTGTGAACACAGCACTTGAAGTTGTTTGAGATGCGGTAACGTTCGAACTTTGAAGTCAGTAGAGCAAACGCAAATCGCTATGCGTCCACCGTTTGAGGTTTCAGACATTTTATTTTATAAATGATTCTAGATGTTGACTAATGAGCTTATCGACAACTGTAAAGCGTAATGATGTTTAAGAGCACCAATTTGACAGTTTATGAAAGATAATGCGTTTGAAGTTTAAATAAAAGTCATAAGCTTAACTATTTTGCTCCAACTCTTGTGCGCATTCAGATAATACTCATTAACATTCATAAGCAGGCAATGACATGCACCCAAACAGACATGTGATCAACGATTTTCTTATGTATAACAATACCATGAGAAATTTGAAAATAACATTTAGTGCATGCATATCAAAAAGCACCTAGTAGTAAGTATATCTGAATCACAGAGAACGTGTGTTACCACACAGCAAATTTATGAAATTTTCTACCAAAGTAATTCCGATCGGAAAAATTTTCGAGAATGAGAAATGATTGTCACGCAAGTTCAACAAACCATTGCGCAACACACAACAGAACACTGAAATAAATAATTGCGTTGATTAGCCAGTGTCCCAATGCTACTTGTCATAAACTGATGTTATTGGTTGCAAATGTTTGTAAATCTTATATCGTTTGGAGAGTGGGGTTGACAAAGATTACAAAATTATTCTGCATTTAAATGGCAATTTCAATCCATGATTGTTGGTGCATTTAAGAGACAGATATTGGGTAATAAAAAACTTAATGTTGAAAAACAAATAAACAGCATATTTCCTATAAAATTGGTGCGTAACATATACAGCAAAAATTTTTAAACGTCTTACCTAAACTATCATAACTCAAATAACACACCATAATAGATTTCATAGTAGTTGTATCTATTATAATTGACCATATAATTGGGAAAAAACAGTATAACTATTATTATTGGGTTTAATGATTTTAAATTTGAGAAGGCTGGTAAATACTAGAGAGGGTAAATAGAAGACAATGACACATTGATGAACATCTTAGAAGAAGGTCTATACTTTCTTTCACACATGAGCTCAGCCTTATACAGTAGCCATTGATGATGTTGGAAGCATTATGAGTGGAAGTAGAAAATTATTCACCAAAAACTACACGCGTTCGACATGACGGGAATTTCAAACTAGATTTCGGGCATACATATCAGCAAGTACCTACTAACAAGCTCAGTGAACTAGCTTTATCACATAACAAATTTTTAAAATTGCTGATTGAACTAGTGCTGGTCCTTTAAATCCTCGAGAAACAGAAACCAGAAAGGACAGTCGTACAAGGCTAACAAGAATATTTTTACGACACGAATAAAACAATGAAATGAACATTTAACTGGCGAGCTAATATCTCCAGTTGTCTTAGTTTGCAATGTATATTAATTGCTATGGTTGTATACACACTGGCCGAGCACAGTTTTTAATTTTTTCCAGGTTCAGCATGATAAAGAAGATTTTGCTGAGCGTCACCAAGAACAGCGTTTGCAATACAGACTCAAAACCTCAGAGCAACTGGCACTGCTAAAATGTCAAAGAAAATAACTATGACTGCCAATTGCTATCAAATTGTGAAACTGATTGGCCATCGATATTTTAATTGCTCTGCGAAGAGAAACTGTAATTCGTGTGGCTGAGGTCGCTCTTACTGGCTGTGATGAAGATGATAAACCTGATAGTACATTTACTTCTACATTTTTTTGAGCTTACAGCAAGGAATGAAGTGAATTTATTTATAAATATGTTCTTCAGTTGTTGAACATTTCAATTTTTCATGATTCTTATCCCATGTCTAGTTTTCATCCTTCAGTAACGTTCAATCTTTCATGCTTTCAATAAAATAGCGAACAGGACTTATGAACTTTTGAGTTCGTTAAAAATAATCTTGCACATTTCAGACCGACTCCAAATTTTAAAATGATGTGGGGAATAGCTATAAAATAGTCATTTGAGCAGCTGGATTCGGTTTTTGTTAATTATTCCGATAATTCGGGTGCATCTATGAAATTTTTCAAAGTCGCGCTTTCAAAAGGTAGTTTTTACGCTCATTTTTTACGTTTTTCTCAAGTTTAGTATTTTTTGTTATGTATTCAGATGCCCCCTTTCAGAAAATGGAATAACCTAGGAAAATGAAAAAATTCTTCGCACAGCAGAAAGCCGTTAAAACTACTGAAAAGTCTCCCATACACTTGACTGGGTTGTTCAACTGATCAATTTCAACAATTTCATGGCCCTCAGGGGGATACAACTATTGTATCTATGGGAATTAGCGCTCCCAGTGGGACTATGTGAGGGCCTGAGCAAAAGGTTAGGTAGGCTTCTTTTCTGTTGTAATAAAATAGGTTTTTGTTTTGTTACGGACCATCTTTTTTCGGTTCACACTGCTGTCCTGTTTTTCAGCACCTACTACTTTCTTCTTCAACTTTTTCTTGTTTCCTGAACTTCTTTCCTAGCTTACTGTTTCTGCGCACCTTGTGCATAGATTCCGCGTTCCCTCAACTCCATACTAAATGGTGCCTTCCTCTTTCCTCTCTTAGAACATCTTTGTCGTGGTGCAGGGAGGCTAAAACTTTCGTATATAATAATAATAATAATTGTATAATTTCAAAACTCTTCAACAGGTTGAGCGATATGAAGAGGAATGGTCAAATGAACGATGCTGGTACACTACGAATGATTGATCGTTTTATTGGACGAATGTTTCGAGCAAATCCAAGGCTAACTGCATGTGGCATAATATTTAAAATTATAAGCCAATAAGGTTCAAATGTGTTAGTACACACTGCTAGCAAAGGTCTTGATGAGCCAGACTGTTTAAAAGGACATCCATAAAAAACTGATGATCGATAGAGATAATCAACTCATTCGGTTAAAATTGATGAAAAAGCAGATACACTCGATCACCGTGGAATAGAGTTTGGAGTGATGAATCAATTTGCAATATTTTTGGTGCGAATTGAGTGAAGTTTTTCAAACGTCCAAGACCGTCACAAGGCTTTTTCACGCTGATGGAGATCCAAAACTTATAAGCAAATGTTGCACGATGCTATCTAAAACAGAACGTCATCGTATTCTGACTTAGTCTCTCGACATGAACATTATTGA
The DNA here is from genome assembly GCA_030386875.1 of Morinoia aosen. NCBI lineage: Eukaryota > Metazoa > Arthropoda > Malacostraca > Amphipoda > Talitridae > Morinoia > Morinoia aosen. The sequence continues at coordinate 12,868,366 of CM059567.1, read as the reverse complement.
GTTGAGGTGGGCAGAGTTCGAGAAATTTCTAGGAAGTGGACAGACCTGAAATGCAGACGAAGAGTTAGAACAACTGGACGGAAAAAATACCACAGGCGACAGAACCCAAGCTGGTCTATTTCTCGCCAAAACGTGACATTTGCCATACATGAGGCGACAGCCTTTACAACAAGTTATTGAGCCCTGAAAATTTTGTATGCGTGCTTTTGTTTCTATTTGTTGATATTTTCCAGCGTTTTACGTGGTCTATTATACCGATTCATTATTGTCATTGAGTGATTCACTTAAAAAATAAGCATCACAAAATTTTTTCAAATATTTTAAAAAAGGTTGTTCAATGATTATTTGATATTTTTTTCGTTCAAATCTAGGAATGACCCTAACGTTTAAAACGAGTTGTGTTTTAAAAATCGATTGCTGACTTAGCTACGATTGCCATTTTATACACATATAGCGAGAAGATATTAGTCAATAATCTAGAAAGATAAAAAGTCCAAACTGTCCCAATGGTTAGCTGAAATCTTTAATTATATATGACTTATTCTTTTTGTTTCAATTCGATCTACTTACTTCAATTTCTTCATGCGCTACTTGCTTCTTGGTAAATCTACTGTATTCTATTACAATCTGTAGCACCGAAGCCTCGTACACATCCAGGCCTGCTCACGGGAAAAGTGACTTCACAGTCGTAGTCGGAGATTTCACGCCATTTGTGATAAACCAAAACAGTGAAATTTGGTTAGCTTCAATTTAATAATAATTTCCCATAAAACGAGGCTGACCAGGCCTTAAAGAATCAAAAAAGATATGCAGTGATTCTTTTATGCCAAAAAAGTAGCGTGAAAAACTCGGTTTCCCGTTTTTATTTCTGCTATAACAAAAAATAGCAGTGCATTTGAGCTTTTTTGGGCCCTGTGTAAGCCTGCACCTTTAGATTACAATATTCAAACTAAGGACATATTGGACTTACGCATTTTTTGCACTGTCAATAGGTCCGTGTGTCATTTTATCACGGGAGGATCTGAGTTACGTAAGGGTGTGGACGTCTTCGCCCCATTTTCCTTTTCAAGGTAAACCTATACATCAGGTCATCACAAAACGGCAGATACATCAGATGTTCAGCAGAGTTGAACAAACCAACATAAAAATTCTCAAAATTATAAAATATCACAGAAATCAGCCTTAAAAACAGTCCGTATCTCTCTAACGCAGTATCACTCCATATGTGAGGAGTTAGCTGTGGTATTGCTTCCTGTATTTGCAAGCTTCTTCTATAAACGCGGCAATATTGCCATAATGTCGCACTTGTGATCCAAAATTAGAGGCGTTTTAAATAGAATCTAACGGTAGTGAATATTATTGGGCATAATTTCCATGAGTATTTTAGTGATATTATGTGTGAGTAATCAAAAGTTACAAAAATGTTGTTTAAACTTTAAAGATATGTAGATTCCTAATATATGCTTCTAATGGAATTAGATTGTGTATTTGCAGATTTATTCATGATTAAGAGAGGGAATCTGAGTCGCCATGTCTAGTTGTAGAGCATTTGGAGTAAAAAAAGCAGCAAGTCAATTTTCATCGTCATAATGTTCAATTTTAAGCAATTTGCCATGAGTTTCTTGAACTGTGCCAGGCTTTAATAGTTACGAACTGTTTTTACGATATCGTGCCACCAATATTAGATGGAAAAATGTACGAAGATGCCTTACTTTAAATTACTCATAGATTCCAGTAAGAGAAATGAAGACCCAAACCCAAACTTTATGATGCGAGGAAATATATGCGCACAATATTTTCCTTGTTTAAACAGTTCAATCTGACGAATTGTGCTCGCGTCGGGCCCAAACAAGCTAGACTGTGCTTCTATTTTCTATAGTATCAGAAATACTCGTTCGAAACTAATTATTTATGAACTCATTAGACAGCAAAAATCTCCCTGCATACCTCATATGATTTTCCAAAACCTAGCAAGCTCTGTTCGAAAGTCAACGATAAATTAGAGTCAATTTAAATTCGTTCCTTTGATTCAAAACAAATAACATGAAATCTAGGACGACTTGTGTGACGTCACTATTTCTATGAGTAGACCTTACGATACCGTAAGCATTACCTGTCTTAACAAAGCACTTATTTCCGCTCCCTTTTGATACTGTTGGTACTGAATTATTGTTGTACATAGTTGACTGTGGCAATGAACGAGCATCTTAGTTGAGCAATATAACGCAACGAAGAACTATGAGAATTAGGAAACTAAAGTAAAATTACAGCCAATTTAACATGAATAATCACTGTCACATTATTGTATATCATTCACAAATCTCTCTTTCTCTGTTTTCTCTCCCTGCAAGGCTTTTTCTACTTATCACGGAGTTACGCACTTTACAAAGAAAGAAAAGAAAAACCGTATATTTGTAAAAAAGTTGATACATGAAATGCATTATACACATTGTATTTTAAAAATTTCTTAATGTAAAGATCCTTAATTGATAGACAAACCATACGGTGTGTACAATATCCGTGTCAGGGGTTTATTATCTTATTGAGAGAAACAATCAAAATGTATTCTCTAGGATATTTTATCCACGGGAAGATGACTGAAAGCTGATGAATTCTTTAAATATTGCTAGAGAATGCATTGGAAGGCTTTCGCTATAAGTGAAAACGAACGAAGAAAAGACACGAAACACCACCGTAAATAATTTTAAGTAGGAAGAAAAGGTTGCCAAAAGTAATTTATAAAAAACATTGGACAACACAACATCTAGAAACATGTAAACAAACACACACGCAAAATGAAAGTCAGAGTTTGTTCATCGTACCGATAGTAAGATACAGTATATGATTTGTTCACGAATCCTAAGCTCAGATAACGCTTTTTCCATTTGTCTGCTTACATTTTGGGAAACAGAAACGCGACGCTCACTAGGGTAGCGATAAATCTCTTTTTGAAACGACAAGTGTAGTCTAGTTATTTACTGAAATATTGCCTTATTTCTGATCAAAAGTTCAGTGCTTACTGGTCGCAGATCATTAAGTGAATGTAATCATCATGACTAAGGTTTTGTTTTTTGTCAGAGAAATAGATGTATAAATACTAATGATCAAGATTTAAAAAAATAACCTTTGTCCTGCTGCATTGTACTGACGGCTGTATTGCTCATTGTAGTCGAAAGAAATATTTCTGACAAAAATTAAAAAAAAGGCTTTGCGCACGTGAAAATGAGCTGGTCTCTAATTTGCTTACAGAATTTTCAAGGTAATCAAGTTACAGTCCCAGAACAACAAAAAAAGCATCGTATGTTTCGCATCCTCTCAGTATTCTCTTTAACAACATACGGACATAGTACATGGGATAAAATAGAGACTCGGTGATAGATTGGTATCACTTTTGGATAACAAATAGCTACAAAATTTCTACACGTAGATTATAAATGAACCAAATTATGGTTTCAAATTCGACTGCTCTCTACAGGCTAAGTACAAGGTCTTCGCAGTGGAGCTATTAGGAAATGAACAAAGTTAGCTAGAATAAGTATAGGTTATTCAACTTCGCAGAGTTTGAAACACTGACCCCAAAGGAGCAATGCTATTATGCAATTTAAGGCCACGTACTGGTCGATCGTTCAGTTTGAATTTCCACATCAATTTTGCAATACAGTATTCCCAATGACAGAGATGCGATATGGCGTGACACGTTTGCCCTGAATTCTTGTACAGTTTAAAAGTTTCTTTAAATGCTTGGCAAGCATATTCCACAAAAGAGCTCCAGAAACTAAGAGAGCTTTTTGTCTCACGTCAGATGAACGGTAACCAACAGACATCATTCCCCCAATTTGATTTTTTGTTCGGAATATTGGTTAGAAGAAATTATACAACTTCTTCATTATACTCTGAGGGAGGCAGAGAGATGAGAACACTTGTCGAGCTTAATGAATGAGGAATCTGTCAGGTATTATAGGGTCCGCCCAAGTTTTTTTGAGAGAGATCGCGTTTCTTAAATTACCTTTGCATACCACTTTGGCTGCGAAGTTCACGCATTTTTGCAATTCTTTTTGAAGATATTGAGGTATGTCTCCCCAGACTAGACTGCAATAGTCCAAATGTGATAATACTGAAGACTGAATCACCAATAGTCAAAAATTTTCGTCAAGTGTATAGTGAGGAATAATGGCAGTAAGCCCTCACACAATCGAGTTTAAGGAAAAAACGAGGTCTTCACAAAGTTTTAATTAGAACTTTAGGTAAACTGCAACGGACAGCGAAACCTATTAACGTCGTAGCATATGCGTTCAATTTTATTCAAGATTTTACATTTAAAAGCGTAAGGGTACACGTTTATTACGTTAAAATGTTCCAGGTCGCACAGTTAAAATGTACAGCCAGAGTAAAATTCCGCTTGACCACACAGGCAAGATGGAGTCGAAAGCAAGCTCGGAAAGGTAGGGCTGACGCTTGACTTTAAGGATTAGGGGACGGAGACAGTAGCGTAAGACCCCGTCACGCAAAGAGCCAGGCCGTAGAAGGCAGACTGCCGCGACTTCTAGAAATTATCTTGAGCAATCTCCACACCCGAGAGCGGAACGGAAGGGCCGCCAACACCAAGCACCAGCTGGAAGACAATTCAGAAAGAAATGAACTCAAACTCAAAAAAAAAAAAAACGAACGAGATTAAGTACAAATTCAACAGCAGACTGATAACAATTGTTTCATTTTGAATTACCTAAGTAAAATCCCGCAATGGAGCAGACTGAGATGACAATCAAGGCGAAGGACCGGAGCTGCGATGACAAGAACGTACTGCAGAAATAATTTACTTAGTATTAGAACCAGGACTAACGACCAGTACAAAAAGCTGAACAAACAAGTTTACAAGTAGGAAGAATTCGACGATATGTGATGAATATGACTGTATAACGAAGACCAATTAATATTTTAATACACACCTGAGCTCTTAAATGGCACTCGGTGTAGGAACTTTTAGGCGAAGAATTAATTATTAAGAAATTCAAACAGAAATCAGTAAGGGGGAAGTGTCTATGTAGTAAGTATAGTAAGAGATTCAAATGCTTTAGAAATAAAGTAAATGAGTACTGTTCGATACCAGGTCGCTTGCGCAACTTACTCGTAGGAGCCAGATAAACCGCACTATTTTAAGTTGATATTTAAGGTTACTGTAGTAACTTTAGTTAAAAACCAACTGGCCAAGTTAATTACCAAGGACACTTAGGAAATTGAAGCAAAAAATTAAGCAATGTAAATTAAGGAAAGAAACCATTCCCACAAACAAAAATATTTAAAGAGATAATCGACCCAGGAAGAATTAAAGAAAAATGAATTGCCCAAGTTCTAGCCAAGTAGAGCCTCCTCCATCACCATCTCATCTCTGCGTTCTCCCTCCTCCATCTCAAGAGGTGGAGAACGCAGCGTATGCCCCGACGCAGCCCAACGCTCCACAGAACTCCATCCAATGAAAGCCTCAAATCAGCCCCCGCCAAGCCAACCCACCGAACTTTGCACTGGCTGCATTTAAAATCAAGGTAAACAACCTTTAACGGTAAGGATGTTAATAGAGTTCAAAATATTCTAAGGTGTTCAAAAGTAAAGTATTCTAAAGAGTTCAAAAGCATTCAACCAAAACTTCCTGCCACAACTACCCACTTCAGCTCCGACACGACCGCGGACAAAACCACTGACTCGCAAACAACGCTCCCGACAGAGGCACACCAGACGTACAACTTTGAGGAATTATTTCCGATAGTATTTTTAATGCGATGAAGAAACATTAAGGTTCCGTTAATTCTGTTGCTCATTGTTTCTACCGTACGTGTGGTTTAAACGTCACATTTTTTCAAACCAAACACCAAAATTTTTTATCATCGACTGGTTCGGTTTTATCGTAAACAAATGTTAGCGTAAATTGTGGCGATTTTCTAATCGCATTCTTTGATCCAAAAATAATTCATTACTTTTTCCTTGCGTTAAGTTTTAGGCCATTTTGGTCATACAAAAATTTCGGGTTCTTCCGAAGGCGTTCAGGTTAACATCGGCATCTTTGGGATGCTTTATTTCCAATCAAGCCTGATACATATGATCTTAGCATTGGTTTTTCAAATGTCTTATAACTAACCCTATATATAGGACACCATGACGGTTCCCCCGTAAAGCCGGTACCCATTTCCGACACCTGGGTTGAGTGGGGTATTGTGCTTGAGCTTTCCCTTATACCCAATGGGGAAAATCTCCGCGCCAGCGCCGGGATACGAACCCGCGACTCCAACATACGAGCCCGATCCCTTAACCACTGTACCACGGAGAGATCAACGTTGACTTCTATTTCTTTCAAAGCTGCTATCGAACTTGTCATGGAAATTTGAAAATCATCAGCGTGCATTGAGATTTTTGTGTCTGCTGGCATGGTGGGAATATCATTGAGGAAAATAAAAAATAGGAGCTGGCCGAGGATTGAACCTTGGGGGACACCAATTATTTGGTATGAATGGTGACATTTTGTAAGTCTAGCACGCTGCATGAGAGCGGTTCAGTAGGTAGCTTTCAAACCACCCAGTGTTTATTCCGGGGCTCGATATTTTTTTTGCAGAAGTTTTTTTATGTTCAACGCTGTCGAACCCTTTGAAGAGATCAAGTAATAGTAAGAGAGTTATTTTTGTATGTTTATATCATTATATGTTTTTCTGTTGTGTTAAGCAAAGCGTTTAGAGTACCGGTGTTTCTCCTGTGAGCATATTGATAGCAATGAAGTGTAGAAGGAATACTACAAAGTGCTTGAAGATGAGACACTTAAATTCAATGAAAATAATATGGTGGTCGTTAGATTTTCGATTAAAACACAATGTGAGTTACAAACCTTACGATCATTCTAAAATTATACTGAAAAATAGGGCAATTTTCAAGGGATTATTTTGAGTAAATCTGTTTCTTAAATATCTGTACGAATTCCGTGCTCCAAGTACTTAGATTACCTGAACCAGAAATAAACATACTGGTTTCAGCAAGTGAGACAGGTTGAGCAACGATTGAATGAAATAAGGAGAACAAGTAAGCAGTGAAATGTCGGAGTCGTTGCTTTTAGTGTTTATTGGTAAGTCTTTGGTAATTATTTCTTGTATTGGAATCGAAGTCGGAGTCGGAGTTGGGAGTTTGGTGGGCCGACACCCCGCCCTGCATCCAGGGTTGCGGAGTCGTAGGAATAAATTTGCGACTCCGATACCACCTTTCTAGAATTTGACGACTCCGACTTCACCTTTGCAGAATTTGGCTCTGACTCTGACTTGCGATTCCAACACCGACTCCATTTATTCATAATTTATAAGATGAATATTTTCTTAATGGTTGCAGGTGTTGTAACTTGTAGATGTTTTTTATATTTCTCATTTACGGACGGCCTTCAATTTGGCATCAAAATATTAAAATCAAGTTTTACTCTAATTTACATCTACTTGTGTACATGACCCGTTAAAAATGACGGGGTTCGACAGTTCCCTTTAAATAAGTCTCAAGGTTTGGATGAAAACCAAATATTTTCATCTCAATAGCACCCACGATTAGAATATTATCGTCACAATATAATGCAACACCAGGTGTCTCCATAAATTTAGAGGTAAATAGATATATTTTTTGTGCGTAATTTCTCCTCTGTTATTACAATGGGGATCAGCTCACCTGGCTGGTATCATAGATACCATTCAAATGATATAAAAATCCCTGACATCTGCTCACTTTTACGCATGACGCACAAAAAATACATTTATTTATTTCTAAATTTCTGGAGACATCTGGCGTTTTATTATACAGTGTGGATCATATTTTAATCGCGGGTACTGTTAGGCCGGGAATATATGTTTGTCATGAAATTATTCACACTCTGTCTCTAACAGCAGCATTTTTCAATACATCACTAAGGCAACATGAGCCTCCAACCCCGTCGTCAATTATCTCTACAGTCTCAAACATTCAGATCTTAACGGAGCAACTTTTTTTGCTTTAAATTGACACATAAGTTCTCTAAGCTTTGCACTTGTGGTACCTGCCAGTATTTCTTCTGAAGTCGAATCTAATTGTCGAGAACCTTACGATACTTTGCTGCTAGGTGACAATATCCTAAGCACAATCAGAAGGAAGGACATCGATCGTTCGTGTTGGATCCAAATTGTTCCCTCTGAGTGCATTGATGACCTTCTCCATGCAATAAATCGCATGCCTAGATTTAATAATTATATGCTAAGTTTTGACGGTCTCTGCCACTCGCCCTCAAACCTAGCTCGAATAAAAAAACTAATTGTAAGGAAGTGCGCACTTTCTCGTATTTACATTGCTAATGCTTGCAGTGCGCAAGAATTCAACAAAGCGATGAATTTTTGCAAAAACCTGTGCTTAAACTTGATTTATTTCAAACTTACCCAGAAAATAAAAACGCTGACGCTCTCAAAACTTACAATGGCCTCGCGCCCAGGAAGAAAACTTTTGTTCTTGGACAACTTGCAATGAAATCAACATTACGAATCACCGTGCCATATTGTCCTCATTTCAACAAATGTCAAGCAATAAATGGAATTTTAGATCACTCCAGCGAATCGAAAACTTCACGGAATGATAGAAATATTTTCACTTTAAGCTCTGAAAAAGAAAATAATCCTATGCACGTCAATGCACACAGTACAGCAAACCCTCCAATATTGAAAGCGACATCAAGCAAAGCTTTGAGTAACACACCTATCAAGAGTGTGAGGAACGTGAATGAACCTGAGCCTTTCCCTAACTCGGTCTCAGACCACTATAATGTAAGTACGAACAATAAATTTGAGCTACTTGCAGCAGACACGAATAGTGACTGTAACATGCCCTCCTTTTCAATCAATCCTTAACTTTCCAGAACGTATGCAGGAACCGGGGAAAATGAATCGAAATATGATAGTCAAAACAATTCCAAAGAAAACCAAATTACTCGGAAGAATTTATTGCTCATCAAGCCTCTTTCCGGAAATCAAACTTCCTTGCGCAGTCACGTAGAGAATCACTGCAATGGATAAAGCGTTCGGGAAAAAATTCTCGCTGTTCGTATACTGAACAAGCCATGAATTTTATTTTTCGTGTAAGTTTGTTTACGCGCTTCTATAGACGTGCGTGCTGTGTTGCACGATGTTCTTCATAAATTACTTTGTAACTAATTTTTTCTCAATACTTGATAGTCATTTACGACGGTGTTTCAATCTGCTTCGGTATTGTGTTTTTTTGTTTTTTCTTACTACGATTTAACTAATAATTTAAGAATTTCGAAGAATTCTCCAGCAGTATGTAAATTATTTATAAGTTGTTAGCCATTTCTTGGGTTATAAAATATCCAAGAAATGATATTTTTGATTCGACTAGCCCTTGACAGGGTTAATCAATTTGCACGCCACGTATGGTTTGTCTATTAGTACGCCTCGTATGGTTTATCTATTTGTACACTTCGGAGAGTTTGTCTATTAGTACACCTCGTATAATTTGTCTGTTAGTATACCTCGTATGGTTCGTCTATTAGTAGACCACGTATAGTTTGTCTATTAGTACTCCTCGTATGGTGAATTAACTAAGGACTTCTTATATTAAGAAATTTTTAAAAGCCAATATGTTGTCATGTATCTCACGTGTCAACTTTTTTGGAAATAAACGGTTTTCCTTTATTTCTTTCTTTCTCTCTTTCTTTCATCCATACCTTGAGACATATTTTAAAGGGAACTATCGAATCCTGTCATTTTTGACGGGTCGCGTACACTAGTTAAATAATAATACACAGTTGTTGTTTGCTTGGTTGGTGCGTGTGTCTGTGAGGCTCATAAGGATGCTTAATGACCGTCTTTGTGATACGAGTTTCACTAGTGCACAATTAAGTACAAAAAGAAATAATATTTTAATCACGAGTTCTATTTGGATGGATTTATTTTTTTGTCATCTATATCTTGAGACTTTTTCAAAGGAAAGTATCGAATTCCGTCATTTTTGACGGGTCATGTACACGAGTAGATGCATATATAGGTAAAACTTAATTTTTAACATTCTGTTGCCAATTTAAAAGTCGTCCGAAAATAAGGAATGTAAAAAACATATGTACAGGCTGCAACACCTGCAACCATTAAGAAATAAAATATTCATCTTATAAATTGTGAATATGTGGAGTCGGTGTTGGAGCCGCCAACTTCTGAAGAGGTGAAATAGGAGTCGGAGTCGGACGGAGTCGCCAGATTCTGGAAAGGTGGTATCGGAGTCGCCAATTTATTCCTACGACTCTGCAACCCTGGATGCAGGGCTGGGAGTCGGCGCACCAAACTCCCAACTCTGACTCCGACTTCGACTTCGATTCCAATGCAGGAAATAATTGCCAACGACTCTTACCAATAAACACTAAAACCAACGACTCCGACATTTCACTGTTTACTTGTTCTCCTTATTTCATTCAATCGTTGCTCAACCTGTCTCACATTCTGTGTAGCTGTCAGTACTACATTGAACATCTTTAAAAAAAACAATGTCATTTTGTTTAACGTAATCGCAAATGTAAAATGTGACCACTTTATTTGACATATGGTTCCGTTCCTCATTTTGATAACGCTAATATCACTTGGTTGAAGAACTTCGATAATATGTCATGTAAGTGCCATAGTTAGAAATTAGTATTAGCGCAAAATGCAATTTCCCGAGAAAATCGGCCGATCATTGAGATGGTAGGGAAACCTCGCTCACTGCCCTCCTCGGGGGCGTAAGAAATTTTTAACGTGCATAAAAATGTTATACTAGTCACGAGCATAAATTTGATACTAATTTCACGTTTGTACGTCTCGTATTTAATAAATTATCTTATTTTCTCACGTAATTTAAAAGTTCTATTCGAGAGTCCAACTTAGGATCCAAGAAACGGCTAGCTTCTATGTAAATTGTCCGTGCAATTAGTAATAAAACCCTATTTAAATCATTCAATGAAAAGCGTATGCGAAAAATCCTGGTAAATGTTGAGGATTAATCGGAAATCGATTTTCAACTTTTCGAATCCTAAACATAGTTAATTAGATCAAAATAAGCAAGTTTTCTTCTATGCAATTTCTGTCGTAAATGAGTATTTTACGAATTATATCGGTAGGTTTAGTTTCGTCTATGATGACGAATGCGCTCGAATACACAGCTACTCATTGATTTTCGAATTTTTGTTGCTCGATTCATGGTAATAACTTCGAAATAAACTACTTTTCTTCAATACACTTTTTTCGTCAAATGAATATTTTACGAGTTAGCGCGGTAGGCTTAGTTTCGTCTTTGATGACGAGCTCGCTGGAAGCGAGGCTCCATTGCAGTGTTGCCATACGCCGGGATCGATGAATTACTTCCCGCTTCAAACACTTGAGTTGCGGTAAGTAATTCACCGCTATAACTCGTAAAATACTTATTTACGACGGAAAGTGCATAGAAGAAAACTTGTTTATTTCGATCTAATTAACTATGTTTAGGCACCGAAAAATCAAATATCGATTCCCGGTTAATCCTCAACATTTACCAAAATCCTAAAATGAGTTGAAATAGCTGCTTGTGGGGTACAATTACCGTTTATTCATTGCGTCATATTTTTTCGGAAATTAAACTTTCGATTTTCTTAATTTAAAAATGTTTTCCCAAATTGTAAATTTTGTTTTTATTCTATAACTTTGAAATCATTTTCAGTCTCTTTCCAACACAGACAATTATATTTAAAAGATTCTTCGGTTGACAGCCTAAAAGAAATTTATTCGTACCCGCATTACTCACAATATTTGTAGTACCTCATAATGAGATCACGCGCCCAAATGAAAAAATTATGCTGGATTTTACCTACATTTAACGTAATTTCAGATATTTTGTAAAGCGACAAAACATATTGTGCTTTCATCGATTTGAGGCATTGTCTGAACTATTATCTTATATTAGTTCTGATGAAAATACTTCATGATTGTATTCACTTGTACATTTTAAACACCATATTTTCTGCTAACGACACAACAGCAAAACCCCTGCGCTGAGATATTAAGATTGACAGTTTTAAATGTCAATAGCTTTGTGTCCAGATAAGTTCACTGTCTTCTTCAGCATCCCATGGAATCCTTATTCTAATGTGTGCAATTTGATTTAATTTTAAACACTATCTTAATCGTAACTCGAGGGATCAAATTATGAACGTAGTTAGGAGAATATGAAAAATTTAAATTAGCAATATTATTGTGAGGAGTGAAAAAAAGCATATTCTAGAGCGATCTTAACATTAATTTAATATCAATACAACTGTTCTGAATAAAGCAGTAGTGAAGAGACATTAGTTTGTTACGTTGATAGGAAATAATATCCAAGAATTCTTTTGAGTTCACGACTTTCCTCAGCAAATGTTTGAAGGTACCGACTTTCAAGCCTTATAATTTCACCAAAGTGAAAACTGCGTTGAGATTGGATCTGAGAATAGTGCAAGAATTTGAATTTACTTTGGGTGTCAATTGAATGATCGTGAGGATTAAATGAAGCACATGCTAGTCGTTTAAGATTTTCAGCATTTTCGTCATATGCATTGTTTTACGTATACGCTAGATTATGAAATTAAAATTAACCAAGATCAAAAAGTTTATGTATTTTCAAATATTTGAAAATTCGTATTCTTAACTGTACTAATGGCTTTGTTGGGTGAAACGTATCCTAGTTTTATTTTTTGCTAAAAGCATACTGCACTATTTTTCTGTGGTGTAGAAAAGGATTAACTACTGTCCTGATCAATATTTTCAGAGCTTCTTTTAGGATGAGTTAAACCTGATGTCTATGGTCGATTTCGTCATAAATTCCCACTTAATCGCTCAATTCGTCGTGTGTCCTAGCTCTGCCTGGCAATTCATTGCCATTTTTGACTCTCAAAGATAATTTCTGCCACATTTCAGATAAGAAATTTTTTAAATTTGTCGTGTCGTCTTAAGATTATCTTTCTGGTTGGAAAGCGCGTGTTTCTGTGTATTTGTCGATATGTATGTCCTTAGGAATTTTAATAAGCTAGCATTTTCACTTTGACCATTGCTGATTTTGGTGTACGTTGAAACCTCGGTGTTTGAAAGAGACGTATCTTGATTAAAAACTTCGTTTAATCAACATTAATATATACTTCAATTGCTTTAAGTGCATTAAAATTGTTCCAGCTCACCATTTATTCCATTTGCCATTGTATTATAGTTCCCATTACGAAGGGTTGAAGCCAGAGTACTTTCGTCGACGAAAGGAATGAATTTCAGGAGAAAAACATAAGTCTCAAAGCCGATCCCTGTGTGACGCAAGGGCTAATAGCGAGTAGATCAGTTTGGGCGTTACTATGTAATTACAACACACTGAATGCGTTTCATTAGGTATACCGTACGACTTCATCTATCTATGAGCAATTCCTATAATTTCTAAAGCAATATACTGTTGTTAACTTTGTAAAATACTTCCGAAAAAACACGGAGAAAATACTTTCTAAATAAAAACTTAGTTAAATATATTTTAAATTATTTAGAATGGTCTACGTTTCCGATTTTTTTAATGAACGCAATTTTGTTTGACACAGGGAAACGATATTTGTTCACAATAAGAATACACGTTTTGATGGACACGTTTTCCCTATTTTGGAAAAACAAGTCAGAAACTCGCTGTACGTTGACTGAAAAATTCCATTTGCTGAGAAATATGAGTATTATAGTAAAACAGTGAACATTCGAAATTTCTTAGGACAGACAGAAAAAATTCCTGCTACATTTCACTTCACAGCGACATTTTTGTACGCTCGTTAGTTGTGTTGCTTACCGTCGAATTAGTTACTCAAACACCTTCAATTTGTTTGATCTGAATACTTTGTCAATTTCTCGATGTTCAGGCTTCATTCTACTGCTACAAAGCTTGCACTGCAGGCCTGAACAAAGGCCATGAAAACGCGATCGGTAATGAAATACCAATATCATAATAAATTTAGAACGACAATACATAATTCATGGTTGAGATAGTGCACCGCGAGTCTGTGGTAGAAGAGTGATTCAGGTACACTGCGTCTGGCCTGTTTCTTAGTGACGTTTTTATGTCTTGAAAAGGGATTTGATTTGGAGCGCATCCGCAATAAGTCTGTCTTTCATCAGCGGAAACTCGGAGGCGCACTCGCTGGAAACAAGCCAACCCCACATTCCTGCCACCTACGAAGGGCATTCCAAACATGATTCGTTACATTGATCAGGTGTGGTGTTCAATTCCATTAGATCTTTCGAGCGACCTGTTATTGGAACAGTCTGTATTATTGTTTTTGAAGAGCAAGTGGTGAACTTTATACGTGTACGTGATTTAGGGCTGAACACGATTGAAAAAGGAGTAAGATGTTGACTTGAGCTTTTTTTGGTGATGTACTATTGAAAAAATTCCTAGCTAGATTCCTTGGAAAAATACACTCACAGTTTAAAAGGCATTAAATTTTCATTATTTTCTGCTACTTTTAACCCATGATTTTTTTCAGTCTGAAAATTGCTGATGACGTAGATTAAAACTCAGTTGCTGTATCATTTCTTGTGCAAATTATTCATTTCACATCACTAGACTTAACACACGCTGCCCAAACCACTGAACACGCGCCACCCGCAGTTCCGGTGACAAAAATATATTTCTCGTACACTAGCATTCCATGGAAGGAATTTCATAGTATTTTGTTTCTTCAGTACTTTTACTTACATTCATCCGATATTTTAGCTCAAAGAAGAAATATTACGCCAAAAATTCAGTGGTTTCTCCTTATTAGATTATACATTCTTCTATTTTTTATTCCACATTTGTATAATATATCATAATTATCCCGTATGTTCTTCTATTGTTATACGTGTGAGCAAATTCTTGATTAATTTTGAACATGATCAACAATCCCGCGTTCATAACTACTTACCAAACACCATGCAATCATACGATGCAGTTGAATGTCCCCTTCAGAATATACTACTATTTGTAAAAAGAGAAAAAAAGACTCAAAACAGTTTTCCAATATTTTAAATTTATTTTCTTTATTCATTTCGTTTTTTTTTCCATCAATAAGCATAAAAGCCCAATCAAAGGATATAGCATAGAAGCTTTGTCGCTCATTTCAGCTTCAAGAAAAACACTTTAAGTGCTCGAGCACTGCAGTGCTGTACATTTCATTGAATGTAAACGGTTCTGTGACGTTTAAAATCCTTCGTCCAAGAGCTATTTTGGGACGAGCCAACCATTTATTTCTCAGCGCAATCAGTATGCATTAGAATATGTCAAATCCGCGGTCAAGTTTCACCCCCTTGATGTTTGCCAACGTCCGAACGATACTTCTGACCTGCCGACGACTTGTCGACGTCTTGTCCTCCTACTGGGGAAAGTGTTTTTCTTTTTTCTAGGCGTCTAGTTTTCTGTCGAGAACAACTTTGATTTCTGTTGGTTTTATTGTTCAGGCCCACGGCTGCCCCTCCCTCACTGAGGGAACGCGTCCAATAAAAGGCGCTGGACCGACGCCTTCGAGGAGACAGTCATCTCGCCGGCCGTGTGCGCAACACTTCATTCGCTCCACCACATTTGAGTTCCTGCAACCTCACCTAGCATGAGAAAAAACGTTCTATTCGGTAAGTTTATATATTAGCAGCGTATGATTTATCCCTCGGTATACTGTGAACAGTTCAAAATCTTAATTTTTGCGATTTTAGGGAGATTCTTTCGAATCAAACAATTGATTAAACGTTAAATAAATAAAAAAAAGTCTGTTAAATTGAAAAATTCGTTAGTTAGGTCAATTTTTGTATCCTATCATTAGTAATTCTGAAACATTTATTTTTATCCCTGCAAAGTTTGTGTTTCAGTAACTAGAATATAATTTTACCCAATTAAATACTGATGTTAGAAAGGAATTTTCAGGTGAAGTACTTTCGTTGACCCATATTCAAGCTTCAGGCATAAGATAAATTTGACATTTTGCATTGAATATAAGTTTACTATCAACCTTGCACTCTAACATTGTTTTTTTTCTCTGCACATATACCGGGAGTCCCCAAAAATGTGCTCACTCTTTGACTGCCCAACACTCAAGTATTTTGTTTTCATGTAGGTGTTTATTGACATGAGGACAGGTACAAGTATAATGAGTTATATCAAGAGAAGAATAGTAGATTTAAAAAAATTGAACTTTCTAAATGGAAACCTAGTTTAACCTGAAGCAAAAACAAAAAATTCGTTAGTAATTGTGAGTCACAGGATGCGTACATTCAGTCATACGATGGGTACCTGAGTACCCATCTGACAGATCTAAGATGATCCGACGCTCGGGCTGGAAAGCTAAATTTGCCCCGATGCTAACGCTTAAAGTTAAAAATCGCATAATTAGCTCATGTCGAAGACTAGGGACAATTTAAGAATAGTTACACTGCATACCTTGGCGACTTGTTCTTCGAGAGCGAGCAGGATTCCTGAGCCATTCTCAGAGGCATGTTATTTTTTGGTCAATTTTGATTGCACACATGTTGACACTTTGTTGTGCAAAGCATATTCGTAGCTAAACAACAAAGAATCTATAACACTAGTTTTTGAACAATATTTTATGTTCGTGTTTTATCGTGCGATGGGCTTTTTCTTTCCTCATGATACAAGTTACAAGGACCCCGATACAAGAAGGCTTCCTCACCCATAGAACCCGATACGAGTTCGCCTAGCCCAGAGTACTGCTAATGTAAAATTTCTTCCATTCCCGCCTCCTAGCAAAGAGTCAAATCGGAGAAATGTCTTAGCTAACGTCACGGTATACCGTGGCTAACGTTCATCTGACGTGGGACAAAAAGCATTCTCAGTTTTAAGTGCTCTGCCTAGGAAGTCAAGGCTTAAATTGTAATACCTCATTTCACTATTCTAAAGTGCTTAATTGTCGAGTGAAACCAGTCCCCGTTTGCACTGAAACTGCTCTCTGCTGCTTTAAAGTCAGTATTCTAAATTTTATGAAGCTGAACATGCCACGTTTGAATGTTTTGACATTCTAGATATGTGACGATGATTACTTTATTAGCATTGAAAATTATGATTTCACATTTCAGCATTAAATTTGTATGTTAATTTACTGCAAAGACCAAATATTAAACCTGTACAGTACAGTTTGTAGTGAAATCATTTATTTTTCAGACCATGTACAAGTTTTACGACAATGCACAAGTTTTCCTTCCAAAATTCACGTACAAAAAACAGCAATATCGTTGTCGCTGGAACATAAACTGTTGTTTGCAGTGATTTGTGCAGTGCACTGCTGTTGCCAGCAGCGCAACCATGTGTGATGCCTGTAACGCTTAATTTGTTTCTTTTTTTTGTGATAGAAAAGATGAAAATTGATTCAATTCATATTTTTGCGAGAAAATGTTCCCTTCCGAAGTGATGCGTGCTGTTGAACTGACGGTATCTGTTGCTCACCTAAAATTTAAATTAAATCGCAAACTTTTACCAACGCATCTCTACGCTAAAGTTTCTAAACTTAGTTCATTTACATTTACCATCATCTCTTTATACATTCAAGTATGTGTAATACGTACTCACCAATTTGCAAAGCCTTTTAAGTTTATTATCATTTATAATTATACTTATTTTAGCAGTTTGTTACTTTTTACAACATCATTTTATCGAATAGCGTCTTCTTTTCTCATTCGCTAATATTTGCAGATGTTTTGGAGAAGAGAGTGAATGAAAACTTTGAAACTTTTCATGCCCTGAGACTTAAACTTGAAATTTTTGATATTTCATTTCAGGAAAATCGAAACTCGCTCCATTTTGCGTTTTTAATTTAGCAACCCTTCGAAATGAGATGAAATATGTAGTAGCAACGCAATCATCTATTATTTGAAGTAGAACAGAAGTTCCAGATAAATTTAAAATAACAGCAAATTTTTGATGATCACTATCATTTAACGCTGTACGACCAACAACCACTAACTTACAAATTAAAAATAATATATGGGGACTGGGACAAAAGAATTAGAATATTGCTTCACAGCGTCAAAAAAAGTTTTATCACTCGACCAGTGAGCTCAGCATGTTCCGTATTGCAATTTATGAAACTACAAATAAGTCAATAAATGAACACAAATGAACGTAATCTAGAGCCTACGAGTGTATCATTTACCTCAGCTATGCTTGTCATTGTACAAAATTATAAGTAAACTTAAATATTTATTCAAGCGTAAATGTTTTCTTTTCTACTTTTTTATTCTAAGCATGCAAGTTGTGCAATTTTTTCCTTCATGCAGGCTGATCATTTCCTGTTCTCGAATATCGCTTATACTGGTATAATTTATTATTATATTTCAATTGATCATGAGCTATATACGTTCACTCCATTTCGTGCAAACTTATCAGTGTATTAAATAGCGAATGTGCGTGTGCAGAAGGAGCTAGAAGCTAAAAATCATTAAGCTAATGTATCAAAGATGGTGAAAGCTATAGACTTTGAGCCGTTCCTATTCAACGTCAGAACGAATCCCTTTTCGTTTTTCAAAGAAGCGTTCGAAGTTTTTTCTACTTTAGGACAAACTAAAGCAATATATTTTGTTCTCATTTATTTCAATCCCTGTCATTGATATTATAAAACTTATTGTGGTATATTCACCTCTTGAATATAAAAGACCTTTATTTCAAAAAATGATTTAAAATCAGTCTGTTAACTTACGTTGAATGCATCAAATTTTTAAAAATCTATCATTTTCATTTGCTTGTTTCTATCGTTTTTATCTATTCTTACTTTCGCCCGGTAAATACACTCTAACACCAGTGACGTTCATGAATTCCCCCTATTGCCTTGTTCACGCCATACTTGAACTTCTGAAATCTGGGGAGTCTTCAAATCAACCCAACACTTAGCGTACTCAAAGCATATTCAAATTTGAGAAAACTTGATCTGTCCACGACCAGTAAAATTTGCTGCTGAGGTCTGGCTGGTACGCGAACAAAATTCCCCAATAACGAGAGCATGAGCACGCGGTGTGGTTATGTTGTGGTGTGCACGGGCAGGCCTGCTGACGCTGGCGTGCGTGGTGCTTACCGCGCGGCTGGTGGCCGGCAACGGTGGCGGGACGTCGTGCACGTCGTGCGGCAGGGAGTGCGTGGCGGCGTGCGGGACGCGCCAGTTCCGCGCCTGCTGCTTCAACTTCCAGCGCAGGCGGCGTGGCGAGTTCGTCTTCGAAAAGACGCCGTCAGCAGGCGGGTGAGAACCTAACGACTTGCATATTTTTTATTTTTGTAGTTGAGGACGGTGGCCGTCATAAAGGAGGTTGCTCGTTCCCGTAGTTACTAAGAGAGCGAGAGGCTCTCAAAGTATCCCGATTCTTAAGACTAGCTGATGGCTATATTAGAGCATCTTATCCTCACTGCGACACATTTCCGCATGAACTTTTGCAAGGAGAAGCAAAAAAATGAACCTATATCCGCATCTCGTTTTCATTCGCTTGCGTGTCAACTTGATTACCAATTTATTGGTTGTACATAGGCAGAGCACCTATATATCCTAAACCTCGTATGTGAACACACAATGGAAGGCAAACGCTTCAATGAAAAATTTCCTCGTTGGAAAAAACTGAATGACGATGACTGTAAAAACGTATCAGACTATTTCACACTGGCAATTAAAAACAGAGATTCAGTAAAAACATCACAGCTTCAAATAAGCACCCAATTTGCGGTACTCCTAAGTCTTCCTACTTTGTTCTAGGATATCCGAAAGCTATTGAAATGACCATATCGGCAAAATTGTAACCTATACAACTAAACTGGTTACTTTCAGCTTTCTCAAAACTTTCCTTAATTTTCCTGTGTATTCTTATCACTTCTCTTGACACTCTCCAACGATACGTTTGATACGTCACCATCTTGACATCGTTATATTGATCTCCTCAGCATTTCGACATCGCATGGCGTACATGATATCGTATGCTTAACGATAGGCACTTCACAAGATTTTTTATGTAATCCGAAACACGGGAACTCGGTGTACTGGCTGCCATAAATAGGATGTGCTCCCGCAGGTTTCATTTTGCTCAGTTTATTAAAAATGTAACTGAAATAAGCTAATCTATCAGAGTTATGAGCCCATACGACAACTTCTGAATTTGCAAGTAAAAAGCAGTACTAAAATCGGATTGAGTACAAACTCTCATGGCTGCTGGGCACAATCATATCTTCCTGGCGAAAAAATAGGGAATTTTGAGGGACATTGCTCGAGATGTCGTGCTTGCCTGTTAAACATCGCTTGAAACGCACGTGGCTTGAGTAAGACGTACTCTGAAAATCACAGCGAACATCGCAAAATCTATCCTCACTTTTGAACGCAAGTTTTAACCATTAACCTTTGTGGATACATGTATTTTAAGACAATGTGCGCCGTTTTTGAACTCGAGAAAAGCTCTTTTGTTGTTTCACCGATCAGAGACAGTATCGAAGATGGAGATGCCACCGACGCAGAAGCTTCTAAGAGTCTCCTGGCGAGTTTGCTGCACGACGACCTCGCATCAGCGGCCGTGGAGGGCGGGGACCCCTGGGCCCGAGGGAGAGGTCGGCTCAGTTTTCTAGGCGACCAGGGATCCCCTGGCGTGTATGCTGGCTACGAAGGAGGGCCCATTCAATTGCGCCCGCAAGGTCGCTCGAGGTCCTACTAACGAAATTACGAGAGTGCGTTACTGATTATACACGACCCTGCGACAACGGATGATTGTGTCCGATGACTGGTGTTTTTGCACGACTCGCATACTTCTTTTCTTGGACAGAATTATTGCAACACGAAATGAGCTAAAGAAATAGGATAAAACGAATGTTAAATAGAGTAACACACGAAAGCTGGGGAAAAGTAAAGAGTTAAAACTCAGCAGGTAATAGACACCAATCAAATCATAACTACGTATCATTAATACCTTCTTTGTGGCACTATCTATATCGGAATGGAAATTCATCATCAGTATTGTTCATCAGTTAATGATAGATTCGAAGATGAACATCTTTTTAAAGTCACTAACGGATAAATACACAAAATAAACATGTACTCTCAATAGTTACTGAATTTCATGAAAAATAAACTAACCCGCATTGAAATGAATTTCAATATTTCCTTCCTGTGCGATCGTCATCCCGTTCTATGCAGCGTTCACTTTAAATCAATCGCTGAATTATTTATACACACCATGCAATTCTACCGTGACCAGAACGTCAACCAATCGAGCTTAGCCCGCTTCACTTGCAGTGTTTTGAACAGTTTATACGGAGACAGAAGAGCAAGGATTTGTAAATATGCAAGTGGTAAACAACAGGCATCAAAGACAAAAATAAGTTAGAAACGCCAGTGGGGCAGCTATCATTTTTAAAAGCCGATATGCTGCATGCCTGAATTCCATCTGGTCTGCGCCCTCCTGAAGCGTGGGCTTGAGAGAAAGCGCCCGCTACCATGCAGTGGCAGTGCGAACAGCGGGTCAAAATATAACTTTAAGTTAGCAGATTAGCAGGGGCTTTTTGATCGATTTTACTTGGCTTCAACGATACAGGGCTCTAAATTGTACCATTTCCCCTCAAAAAATAATCGGTTGAAAATTCATTGCTAATACTTGTGATAATTTGCAACCAACGAAAGACTTTGAAATACTGCATTGAGCACAGCAGGGAAAAAACTAATTGTGCTGCCTGTGCACTGTCCACCAGCTAGCCCACGTCTTCCTGCGCAGGCCACGGTATTAACACCTGCAGGCGATTCGTAAGAACAAGCGACTGAACGTGCGCTCGCCGCTTTATTGCAATGGTTAAAAGTGTGTAACTGAGAGGCCGCTGCTAGTTCCATGCCTGGTTTGAATATCTCGAAGCCAAAATGCAACAATGGGGATTGACGTTAATATGTAGTAAACTCCCCTAAATAAATCTTCTGTAATATCACTAAGCTGTGAGGATAAAAAATCTCGTTTCAAATAATAAATCTTTTTACAGAGTAATATTAATACAATAAACTTCAAACAGGACGCGTGCAATAAATGATAAGATATACATCACATCAAACATCCATCAATTCACCGAATCTAGCTCCCAAATGAACTCATTTCCGCTTACGGTCCCGCATTGGAGCAGCAGAGTAGACGGTTTTTCCAGTCAGCAGCCGAGCTTGGTGGGGTTTCAAGTTGTCCAGCACAGACTTGATCTCACTGTGTGACAGTCCTTGATTCTGAACAGGACCTTCCTCCTTGAGAAGAGCGTTCAGGTTGTTCATGACCGCAGTGAGACCAGCATCTTCAGGGTTAGGATCGCGAGCCCCTGTTGCCAGGCTGAGCATGTTGGGATCCCTCTCGTTTTCCGAATCCGGAACGATCTCTTCTTGGAGGACGTAAGGGCCAGGGAAATCGTAATGCGAGCTCCTATCAAGGGTTAATGGGACGCGTCCCGAATTCTGCATGAAAACGGCGTTGACAGACGAGTCCGGATCGCTTGCGGTTCCTGGTTCCGTTGTGGTCGTTGCGGTGGATGATGCTTGTGCACCACATTGTACACAACATTTGTATGTACAGGGTAAGGTTGCCTTTTAAAATTATTATAGCTATAAAACTAAAAACGGTTAAGAGATTTGGTTCATTCAGAATGAAAGAAAAAATTTCAAAGTTTAGTTCACGTTTTGAGCCGATCAGCAACACTCGTTGCAACAACCTGAATTGAAGCATAAGGTCGTATGGTCCGTGGCCTGCCGCAACGTTGTCTGTCTGCTGTTGTCCTAGTTTCTCTAAATTTCAATGCCAGTATTTTATATAGTTCTTCGAAGGACTTCTTTCAATACTATCAATATTCCTGTAATTCCTCTGAACTGCAGCAACCGAACAATTACATCGGAAGATTTTCTTTCTGGAATAATTACTTCTGACTTATCAAATCACTTTCCAGTTTTTCTTATTAAGAAAAATGACTATATTGCTTGCACCAAAGCACGGGCTGAAACTTACTGACATCGTAAAATAAACGAATCAAATTTAGAAGAAATGCGCACCGTTCTAGAAGAATCAATGCCGACATTGCACATCTCCCAACAAAACAATAATGCAAGAAGCATTGATGAAGCAGTAGTAAAGTTGACTGAAACTATAATGACCGCATACAATCAGTGTTGCCCAATTGTAACTCGTACAGTTACCCCGAAAAATAAACAAAAGCCCTGGATTACTAGAGACATCATGATAAATATAAAGAAACGTCAAGCGTGCCTAGCACTCCTTTGCGAAGGGCGAATATCTAGAGAAACATATAACCGATTCAAAACTATGCGACAAACCAGATAAGAACATCAAAAAAGAGCTACTTAACCCTCAAGTTTCCTTAATTCAAAGCTGACGTTAAAAAGACTTGGCGCCTCCTTAACTCTTGCTGTAAATCGAATAACGCCGATAAAAAGAAAATTGAATTATTATTCAAGTAATGTAAAATACCATGAGAAGAAAGAAATTGCTAATCTTTTTAACAACTTCTTTGTAAACGTAGGGAAAACTATAGCCAATGGTATTCCAAGTGAACCTACTGATCACCTGGAATTTATGGATCATATTCGAGAACACAACTCCTTTTTCTTTACGCCTACAAACTCATCCGATGTAATTGAGTGCATAAACAACATGTAAAATAAATCGAGTGGGTTACAAACGTTTCCGACTAAAATGCTTAAAATTATTGCTGATATTTTAGCCCCGCTGATATCCAATATTATTAACCAGTCTCTCTTACTAGGCACTTTCCCGAACTCCCTCGTTGCTAGAGTAACCCCTATCTTAGAAAATGGTGAAAAAACCTGTGTAAACAATTATCGATCTATCTCCATATTACCAATTATTAGCAAGGTATTCCAGAAAATTGTGTATAAAAAAGTGTACTCTCATTTTGAACAAAAATCATTTCTCTATGAAAAACAATACGGCTTTCGCTATAAAAAATCAACAACACTGGCAATATTACATCATTTACAATTCTTTTATTCTAATATAGATAACGGAAAGCTTGTCTTCTCTGTATTTCTTGACTTTTGAAAGGCATTTGATTGTGTGGACCATAACATATTACTTTCGAAACTACACTGTAATGGCATTCGTGGGGATGCCCATGATTGGTTCAAATCATACCTAACAAATCGGAAGCAATACGTTGTCATTGACGACGCAAAATCGGACCCACAGACAATTAGCCATGGAGTTCCACAAGGATCTGTTCTTGGGTCTCTCCTTTTTCTGATTTTTATCAATGATATTAGTAAATCTACATCATTTTTTAAATTCATACTTTTTGTCGATGACAGTACGCTTTCTGCAGTCCTTCCGAACCAAAATCCCACGACGATTGCGGAGAGTGTAAATAATGAACTCCATAAGGTTTCATTGTGGCTTAAAGCTAATAAAATAAGCCTTAATATCGATACAACAAATTATATTACATTCTCATACTAGAAAAACATATCTCTTCCATGCATTAAAATTGGTGAAGGTGAAATCGAAAAAAACAACTCATGTAAATTTCTGGGCATCATAATAGATAAACATCTGACCTTCAAAGAGCACATCACTCATATTAGTTCTAAATTATCAAAATCCATCGGAATCCTGAATAAAGTTAAAAGTTTCCTGCCTGAAACAGCCTTACTAATGCTTTATCGAACGCTCATTTCACCATAGTGCAATACGGAATAGAAGCATGGCATGGAACTGATAAAAATAAAACCAATATAATTTTTACTCTGCAAAAAAGAGCCATCAGAGCGGTAAAGAACCTAGAATATAATGCTCACACAAATGATTCATTCAAAAATTTACAAATACTTAAACTATCGGATCTCTACAAAATCTCCATCTGTAATTTCATTTACAAAACAGTAACTAATGATGGCGACAATAGCCTACAACAATTATTAACTGCGCAAACTGGTCATCACGACCATTTAACCAGAATTAGAAGTATATTCATGCTTCCTTATTATTCAAAGGCCCGGTCGCAACACAGTATCCTCTTCGTTGGAACTAAAACTTGGAACTCAATACCAGCGGAGATCCGTGAAAGTAATTCTTATACATGGTATTCGAAATAAATCTTGAGTCTCACTTCTTATCAGAATACTAGTCGTGTAAGATCATCAAGTCAAATCCTGTCTCCTACATGTCTGGTCCTAATAGTGTAATTTGCCATGAGTAATGTCGCCGATTTTCAGTCTGCTCATAAATCGTTATCGAATATACTGTTAAATATAGTCCATATGACCTATGTTGTAAAATGAAACATCAATATCGTGTTCATTATCTTATTGATCAGTCTAATGCGAAACGTTGATCAGTCTAATGCGAAACTAGGCTAAGTGAATTAGCTTAAACATTATTGTACACCCTAGAATAATGTAATGGTAGGATGCCCTAGAAGTCGCTGAACTTATTCGGGCTCACAGGTAGCTTTACTCAAATTTGACCATTGTATTAGACTTAAGAAACATTCTACCTCTGTATCACCTGTGGTAAATAAATTGTTTAAATTGTTTAGGTATAGTTCCACTTTTTTTGCTCGTTCCATTGCGTAACGATTCATTTTGAGGGGTAGATTTTATGAATTTTTGGGCAATATGTTGTGAATGTCGGTAGACTTAATATACTGGTGGAAAATTTTGAAGACTCCTCATTCATTCTGAATTAACCAAATCTCTTTACCGTTTTTATTTTTATTGCTACGTATAATAGTATGAAGAAGTACCTTACTTATGGGCCACCCTGAGTGTTTTGGATCTTCATCAGAGTGAAAAAGGCTTGTGACGGTGTTGGTCGTCTGACAAACTTCATCGTTCGAACCAAAAGTATTGCACTTCGATTCGTCACTTCAAACTCTATTCCACTGTGATCCAGTCTATATATGCCCATTCATCCATTGTAAACGAATGAGTTGATTATCTCTATCGATCAAAAATTTTTCCATTGATCTTCTTTTAAACAGTCTGGCTCATCAAAAAAAGACCCTTGCTAACTGTGTCTGACACATTTGAACCTTATGGGCTTATAATTTTACATACTATGCCACATGCAGTTAGCCTTGGATTTGCTCGAAACATTCGTCCCATAAAACGATCAATCATTCGTGGTGTGCCAGCATCGTTCATTTGACCATTCCTCTTCATATCGCTCAAACTGTTAAAGAGCTTTGAAATTATTGAAATTGATCAGTTGAATAACCCAGTCATGTGTAAGGGAGACATTCCAGTTTTCTTCAGTAATGTTAATGGCTTTCTGTTATGCGGAAAATTTTTCCATTTTCATGGGTTTTTCCATTTCCTGAAATAGGGTTTCTAAAAAAATTCAAAACCCGAGAAAAACGTAGAAAATGAGCGTAAAAACCACCTTTTGAAAGCGCGACTTTGAAGAATTTCATAGATGCACCCGAGTTATCGGAATAATTTACAAAAATCGAATCCAGCTGCTCAAATGACTATTTCATAGCTATTCCCGACATCATTTTAAAATTTGGACTCGGTCTGAAATGTTCAAGACTATTTTTAACGAACTCAGAAGTTCATAAGTTCTGTTCGCTATTTTTTTAATGCATGAACTATTGAACGTTACTAAAGGATGAAAACTAGACATAGGATAAGAATCACAAAAAATTTGAATGTTCAACAACTGGAGAACATACATATAAATAAATCCACTTCATTCCTTGCTGTAAGCTCAAAATGAAATTTAGTAGTAAATGTGTTATCAGGTTTGTCATCTTCATCACAGCCAGTAAGAGCAACCTCAGTCACGGAATAACATTTTCTCTTTGCAGAGATATGAAAAATATCGATGGCCAATCTGTTTCACAATTTGATAGCAATTAGCAGTCATAGTTATTTTCTTTGACATATTAGCAGTGCCAGTGGTTCTGAAGGTATGGGCTTGTATTGCAAACGCTGTTCTAGGTGAATCCCGATAAAATCTTCTTTAACATGTTGAACGTGGAAAAAAAATAAAAAACTGTGCTCGGCCGTTCGTGCAGAAAAGCGTCTGAACACGAATATTGGTTACCGTTTTAACAAGGGTCAGCTGAATATTACAGCTTACACGAAGCAAAATAAAAACTGTGACGAGATAGGGGAATCCTACCAAATGAACTCAGAGCACACGCCTTCAAAGAAAGTGATTCTCTGACCGCTTTTGGTGCAATTTATACGGAGAGCTACTGAGCTCTTTTCTGTGTAATTGCGTCGATTTATTCTATTTTATGGGACGGCAGCAATTTAGAGCAGCGTTCAATAATACAGTCTGCAGGATTCAAGCCTGTATACCACGTGACTTTTAACATTGTTTATAATTCTCACTTATATTTACTTCCTGTGTTTCACATTCAGATGTGTCTCTATACGTATTCATGAATTCAGTGCCTCGGACCCCTATCTGTGTGAGTACATTGAACAGCGACAAACGAATCATGGCAATTCAAAAAATTTACTGTAGGTATAAATTTTACGGGAGTTAGCTAAAAACATTGACTTATTACTTGAAAACTAGAATACTCAGTTAATTGGTCGCCTGAATATTGAGATATAAAATAAGTTGGAAGAGAAGGAAGCACGTGCCGTCAGAAATAACGAGGGCATTTTGCGGTAGTCGCCTTTCTTCTGTCATTTCTCTTTTGCGGCCTACGTTGCCTTATTTCTTCTCTCCGTGGATTAGCTTCATCTGTTACGTTTTGAGAAACTTGATACCTTCGTTTTTTTTCTTCGGTTCTTCTTGCATTTTATTCCTTACCAGTTCTATTTTTATTCAGCTCGTACGCTTATACCCTCATGTCTGTGAAACTGGTCATTGTTTTTAGTTTAGTTTAGTTTAAGATGACTTAGGATAGGCTAGAAAAGGTTAGGCAATATTTTGATAGTTCTGATAAAAAATGCTAAGACTTAATATTGAATGAGTTTTCTTTTAAACTACAAACAAAATTTACTTCAAACAAAGCCCAGTCATCTTTATTCTATTTTTAAATATTTTTTCAGACCAGTTGCTTAACCGAATGATTTTGATGACCTTAGTTTAATTTTACACATTCACGCACCTGCAATCAGGATCTGATTTTACTTTGACATGAATCCTCATGATCACGTGGTTTCAAAATTTTGTTGCCTTATTCTCAATTTGCATCCGGACCCGGAAATGGCTGGCATCATTCTTCTTCTTCTGTACTTTTTTATTTCAACTTAAAGTTGTGTTCAAGCATCTTTGTCAAACATGTGAACATTTATTTTAAAAAGACATTTATTTCGCACGGTCTCTGAGAATACAATAAATATTGTTTCACTGATAATACGCAGGTTGTAATAAAAAGGTAAATTAAAAATATATCTGATTAAGAAAGTGAAATCATCTTACACTACGATATTTTTTAAGAGATTTGAAGTTAGAAACGTACTGTAAGAAAATTACCCAGAAAACCTAAATTACATGGTAATTTCAAAATTTTCTTTCGTGAGCAGATAACCCTCGAGTGCACTGACGAGGACGATGGTTTCTATGAAGTGAGCAAGCGCGTGCAGCAAATTACGAACTGTTCGTGTTCATCTTGCCTTGGATCGCGGTCTTACGTTTCTGCTGTTCGCCAAGAAAGTTCATCGGCTGAAGACAGCCGCATCTCTGATTTGCTTTCGCAAGCATTACCGATCCCTGAAGGTACAGACTCTGGGCAGAAGCAAGAAGCCTCTTCCAGCAGCGCTTCTACAACTACATCTGCTAGACCTCCTTTACCAGTTTTGTCTACGGTTTCGTCTGGTCCAGCGACACCCCGTGGTACAGCATCAGGTCTTGACTTCACAGTCGTTGTCGGAGATTCCACGCCATTTGCGATGAACCGAAAAGATAAAATTTAGTTAGCTTAAATTTCTCGATTATTTCCAATGAATCGAGGCTGACCAGGCCTTAGAAAATCTAAAAAGGTATGCAGTGATGCTTTCTGTGTCAAAAAAAAATTAATGTAAAGAACTCGGTTCCCATATTTGTTTCTGATAAGTTCACTGACTTCGAACTTGTTTGGGCCCGCCCGGAGTAAGCCTGCACCTTTACACTAGAATATTCGAACTACGGACATATTGCATTTACGCATTTTTTTGCAATATTAGTCGGCTCGAGTGTCCCCATTTTATCACTGGAGCATCCGAGTTACGTAAGGTTGTGAACTTTTTCGCCCCATATTCTTTTCCACTTAAACCTATAATTATAGAAAAAAAGATTGATTAATAATATTATGGTAGAGTGAATACACTGAATTCCTTAATTGGAAAATTTGCTTCAATTTATCAAGATAAATGTCAGAACGACATTTGAACGAGAAGCATAAACGACTAAAACTAAGGGCAACAAGATCATGAACTTCTCAGAGCCGGACTTCAGGTAGACAGGCGGGCGCGTTGGACTTGCGGTCTGCGACTGTGCCGTCCTAGGAAGCAAGCCGTGCTTTGCGGAGTTAGTTGCGGTTAGTTATGATGCAGAGTAAATATTAGGTGTAATACAGTTATAGTTGTAATTTTCAAGCTATACGGCAAGTTATAGTTATAGTTTTCATGCTATAAGGCAAGTTATAGTTATAGTTTTCATGCTATAAGGCAAGTTATAGTTTTATTTTTCATGCTATAAGGCAAGTTATAGTTATAGTTTTCATGCTATAAGGCAAATTATAGTTATATTTTTCATGCTATAAGGCAAGTTATAGTTAGATTTTTTCATGCTATAAGGCAAGTTATAGTTATAATTTTCAAGCAATAAGGCAAGTTATAGTTTTCAAGCAATAAGGCAAGTTATAGTTTTCAAGCTATAAGGCAAGTTATAGTTTTCAAGATATAAGGCAAGTTATAGTTTTCAAGCTATAAGGCAAGCTATAGTTTTCAAGCTATAAGGCAAGCTATAGTTTTCAAGCTATAAGGCAAGCTATAGTTTTCAAGCTATAAGGCCAGCTATAGTTTTCGAGTTATAATGTCATATCCTCGTTTGGGGATCATGACGTTGCCATCCTATTTCCATGTGGCAGTTCTTTTCCTTCATTATTCATCGTTATTTTCTCGTCGCTTTCATTTTCTTTCGGTTAATGGTCGAGACAGAAGGCCTCAATTATTCTATTTTATTAGTATTAAAAATCGAAATAGACTGAGACTTTTCAATGTCATTAGTTGTAATTAAACATGATATTATAGCAAATCGAATAGGGCCTCATTAAGGTAATTGACGACACTGTTACAACGTAAATTTATGTTATAATGATGACGTCCTTCAAATAGCAATGGATTACACATTCGGATAGTGATTGACTTGCGATGTACATGTCGTATTAAAGAATCTAGATGATCGTGACACCATCAAATCTCAGAAACTACTCTAATCTGTCAGAAGATACAGTTACCGGAAATCGCATCGTGATCTCAAAATAAGCAGGTGAAGCCTTCATTACTTGACCATTAATACATTGATAATTACGATAAGCACATTTTATATGAGGTGAAGCCTCCGCGGAATCATTTAGTTTGCAACATACAGAACATTTAACTCATCAATAAACCTAGCGCAATACATTTTGGGTACAGAATCTAGACCTACCACGCGAAGCAAAGTGGCTTGAAGTTACGGTATGAAATACATTAGGATACTTAGCTCAGTCATGGATAGCGCCTATGAGTCAACACACGACTCATTGAATAACCAGTGAATGACAAGTGAATAACCAGTGAATAACAGTGAACAACCCTCACTGCCTGGCTGGCTTGCCAGGACAGCGAGGTAGGAGAGCACAAGCAGACACGACCGTGATTCTCGATCGCTGGCCAGCTAATGCCGGGCAGGGCTGCCAATGAGACTTTTACAAAAACCCAAGAACATGGGTCTAAAAAACCCAAGATATAAAATTAAAACCCAAGATTACCAAAATGCAAAAAAACATGATATTTAAAGTGTTTTTTTTTCTTTCTGTGCGAACAAATTGCAATCATAGGTGGAAAAACATAAAAAAATAATTATTACGAAGGATAAAATGCCAAAAACTACCAACTTAGGCAGGTTTTTGCTATTTTAGCAATAAAAACTACAAGCATATTACTGTTAGAAAAAATCCCCGTAGTTTCAAGCTCTTAAGCATTAAACAATGTTTCTACGTTATTGGAACACACGAGTTCGATGCGTCGAAGTTAATGGAGGACATTTAATTTCAACACATGTAACAAGACTAGTTTGTTGAATAAAAGTTATGCATTAATTTGTGGCTTGATATTAATATCCTACAATACCTCTGACGAAAAGTTCCTAACAAATTGTAAAAATGAGGCTTCTAAATTTAATGAAATAACTACTGTGGATGGCTTGACGTAAATTTTCAACCGAAAATTAAATTGCAGACCTTTTTCTCAACTGTACAATGCTTGCTGGCTTTATTGCAATAATAACAAAAACTGCTATTATTGGGTCGGAATTTTTGAAAGTAGTGATAACATTGGCGCCCATGTAGTATCCTACTTTAAGTTTTAAAGTTTCTTTAAGTCATTTGAACTCGAAAAGTAAGGAGTTTTTGGCAAATTATCATTCGTGAAAATCGATTTATTTTGAGTTTTCTTCAACAAGTTGAAATATGTTCGCACAAAAACACCTTGTATTGTACAAAAAATACATATACTCACGTATAATTATAATTACATGTATCATCAAATGTAGATTAAGTAACATTAAGAGTACATTGCTCTCAATCACTTATTTCGACTAGTGACATGGGTATTACAATACTCATGTGTGTGTATCATCTAAGTGCATTAATTTTAAGATATTTTTAACACCAATGATGGTACTTTTGTACCGTCTCTATTGTAAATAAACTGTGTTTCTTTTTTCTCTCTTTTACGTTTGCGAGATTATGATTTATTTTATCAAAATCTGTACCATCTAGAATTACCTAGGTAAGTTTCGTTCGCTTCATCGACAGATTTTCGGCTATTTTACAATCAGGAAATGCAAGCTCACAGACCTCAATGTTAGCAAAGGGTAGATTATGTGCTACGAAATAGACTGTAACCTTATCTCACTCCTCGCTATTTGTTGGCTTTCAGTTGTTCTCTTTTTTAAGATATTTTGTGATACTCGTGCTTCCTTTGGCAACAGCAAATTTTTTCATGACTAAAAGAAACTTTATATTTCAACGACCTAAACTCATTTTTATATTTTAGTGTCACTTTGCATGCCTTACAGTTGGTAACTGAGTCTTCGTCATTGCAGTCATGCTCAAACCACTTTTTTTTATTCCGTTTCACTGGCCCATTCTTCCTTGAAGTACATTGCATTCCATTTGCTCTTCTTTGCTGGCATAATTTCTTCAGTCACTTTTTTAATTTGAATGAACAGAGTTCATTAGAAGATAATCCCTTCAAATTTGAGTTTAATCGAAAAATGCAGATTTTCAAATCAAACCACTGACGAAAATCACATAGCAAATGCAATAACGCGGCTGGCACACGCCACACACACACTCTAATCAGTTTTTTTGACACAGTGGCGCGCGCTCAGCAGATTGTGATTTGTGACAGGTCACGGTTGTGGTACCAGTTCATACGCTAAGTGTTGTGACAGGCATGCAACGCATTTCTATCGCATAACGAAACCTTTAAGCGCAATAAAAAGAAGGCATTTGTGCGTAATAATTTGACTTTGAGAAATTTCTGTGCACCACGATTGAAGTATGAGGCTCAAAACCCAAGATTATCAACATATTCGAAAACAAAACCCAAGAACCCAAGGTACACCGCAAAAACCCAAGATCTTGGGTTAAAACCCAAGCATTGGCAGCCCTGATGCCGGGCCGTCGCCTACCAAGCGTAGGAGTCTGAGACGCCGTTCGCA
Source organism: Morinoia aosen (assembly GCA_030386875.1). Lineage (NCBI taxonomy): Eukaryota > Metazoa > Arthropoda > Malacostraca > Amphipoda > Talitridae > Morinoia > Morinoia aosen. The sequence continues at coordinate 12,835,454 of CM059567.1, read as the reverse complement.
TTGAGAACAAACATGTTCTTATAGACAATGCTCTACATTAGTTATTTCAATCGGAAATGGCAAGTGTGGTCATATAATTAGAAGAGAATAGATTTACAATTGGATGACAGTTAATTTACCCAGAGTAAATAAGATCCTAAGTCTCTAAGTAAGGGAAAGAATATACGTTGATCAACGGAAACATTTGGCAGCCCGGCAAGCTGTCGATGCCTCGTGACGTGTCGCTCGTAGAGGGTGTGTTGGTGCGACTTTCAAGCGATGGGGATGATGTCACTGTTGAATGCGACGGTTGGTAGAGCTGAAGACGACGGTTGACGATGTCTAGGCGAAGATGTGGAGACCAGAATATGCAGTCCTTATTGACGAGAAGACATTTCTATGGAAGTCAGTCTTTTCGAGGAAATTTCAGTCGCTAGCTAGGCAGACTTTTTCTTCTTAACGCTCATTCAAACACAGCGTAGAGTAGTCACAGTAGAACTATGACAATAAGGCAAGTTATAGTTTTCGAGTTATAAGGCAAGTTAAAGTTTTCGAGTTATAAGGCAAGTTATAGTTTTCAAGTTATAAGGCAAGTTATAGTTTTCGAGTTATAAGGCAAGTTATAGTTTTCGAGTTATAAGGCAAGTTATAGTTTTCGAGTTATAAGGCAAGTTATAGTTTTCGAGTTATAAGGCAAGTTATAGTTTTCGAGTTATAAGGCAAGTTATAGTTTTAGAGTTATAAGGCAAGAAATAGTTTTAGAGTTATAGGGCAAGAAATAGTTTTAGAGTTATAGGGCAAGAAATAGTTTTAGAGTTATAGGGCAAGAAATAGTTTTCGAGTTATAAGGCAAGAAATAGATTTCGAGTTATAAGGCACGAAATAGATTTCGAGTTATAAGGCAAGTTATAGTTTTCGAGTTATAAGGCAAGAAATAGTTTTCGAGTTATAAGGCAAGAAATAGTTTTCGAGTTATAAGGCAAGAAATAGTTTTCGAGTTTTAAGGCAAGAAATAGTTTTCGAGTTATAAGGCAAGAAATAGTTTTCGAGTTATAAGGCAAGAAATAGTTTTCGAGTTATAAGGCAAGTTATAGTTTTCGAGTTATAAGGCAAGTTATAGTTTTCGAGTTATAAGGCAAGTTATAGTTTTCGAGTTATAAGGCAAGTTATAGTTTTCGAGTTATAAGGCAAGTTATAGTTTTCGAGTTATAAGGCAAGTTATAGTTTTCGAGTTATAAGGCAAGTTATAATTTTCGAGTTATAAGGCAAGTTATAGTTTTCGAGTTATAAGGCAAGTTATAGTTTTCGAGTTATAAGGCAAGAAATAGTTTTCGAGTTATAAGGCAAGAAATAGTTTTCGAGTATAAGGCAAGAAATAGTTTTCGAGTTATAAGGCAAGAAATAGCTTTCGAGTTATAAGGCAAGAAATAGCTTTCGAGTTATAAGGCAAGAAATAGCTTTCCAGTTATAAGGCAAGAAATAGTTTTCGAGTTATAAGGCAAGTTATAGTTTTCGAGTTATAAGGCAAGTTATAGTTTTCGAGTTATAAGGCAAGTTATAGTTTTCGAGTTATAAGGCAAGTTATAGTTTTCGAGTTATAAGGCAAGTTATAGTTTTCGAGTTATAAGGCAAGTTATAGTTTTCGAGTTATAAGGCAAGTTATAGTTTTCGAGTTATAAGGCAAGTTATAGTTTTCGAGTTATAAGGCAAGTTATAATTTTCGAGTTATAAGGCAAGTTATAGTTTTCGAGTTATAAGGCAAGTTATAGTTTTCGAGTTATAAGGCAAGAAATAGTTTTCGAGTTATAAGGCAAGAAATAGTTTTCGAGTTATAAGGCAAGAAATAGTTTTCGAGTTATAAGGCAAGAAATAGCTTTCGAGTTATAAGGCAAGAAATAACTTTCGAGTTATAAGGCAAGAAATAGCTTTCCAGTTATAAGGCAAGAAATAGCTTTCGAGTTATTAGGCAAGAAATATTTTTCGAGTGATAAGGCAAGAAATAGTTTTTGAGTTATTAGGCAAGTTGTAAGTTTTTGAGTTATAAGGCAAGTTGTAAGTTTCTGGTTGTAAGTTATAGTTATTAAGAATGCATGGGGAAACGTGGTCTTAAATACCCAGCTCACTGCATGGTAAGTAATTGGTCGTGAACTCGTAGTTTACGAACCTCCACAAGTACTCGTCAGCTCCGGAACATACCGGGAAGCGCAGTCAGGCGAGTTATGATGCAGAGCAGTCAGCAGTCATAACTCGCCGACTGCTCCGACTGCAGAGCAGTCATAAGCAGTCGGAGCAGTCAGCAGCACGTAAGGCGCCTCAGCCTCTCATCCTCCGTCCGCTCAGTCCTCGATGGAGGGTAAGCGCAGCGAAGCGAAATCCACCGGCGTCCCTACGTTGACAGCACGGTTGGTTCCGTCGGGAATGCGGAGGCAGGTGAAAACGACGAAGGCTGTGTAGGCTCAGTAATAAAGTTGATGATCAAGTTGAGTGGTCAATGGCTGGAGGCGATCTGAATTGGCATCCAGAAAATGTACGAGGTAAATGCGGCTTGGCCCAAATGGTGTATTCAGTAGGTTGTATTCAGGATGGTAAACTAAAGTTCAAGAACAAAGACAAGCCTAGAGATGGGTTATAGAAATTTTTATATGTAAAGATAATGAAATTTGCTACGTTAATGTTAGATTTAATATTCAGAAATTAAGTTTTACTGATAAGTTAAATGTTAATTTAATTTTAGTCCTTAATTTTAAGCTCATGAAGAAACAAGCTAAAAGTTAATAAACTGTAAGTGATTACAGGATATCCTGTAAGTTTTCTGTACAATAATATACACATCAGGTTGTTAAAAAAGTCAGATACATCAGATGTTCAGCAGAGTTGAACAAAATGACATGAAAAATCTCAAAATTATACACTATCACTCACTGAAATCTGTCAGAAAAAAGTTCTGAAATCTGTCAGAAATCTGTCACAAAATCTGTCGGAGTCGCAAATTTATTCCTCCGACTCCGCAGCCCTGGATGCAGGGCTGGGGGAGTCGGCACACCAAGCTCCCAACTCTTACTCCGTCTTCGACATTTCCATATTTACTTATTCTCTTCATTTCGTTCAACCACTGCCCCCACCTGTCTCACTTTCTGTGTAGCTTTTAGGACTTCTACATTGAACATAATTAAAAAATAATGTTATTTCGTTTAATACGAGTATATTCGCATACGTGAAATGTAACAACTTAATTTGACGTATGGCTTCGTTAGTGTATGTTTGTTCCTCGGTCCTCATTTTAATGACGATAATATCACTTGGTTGAAGAATTTCGATCATTTGCCATGTAAGTGCAATATATTAGAAATTAGTATAGGCGCAAAATACGATTTCTGTAAAAAAAATCGGCCGACCATTGAAGGGGTACCCGTTCATTGAAATCCAAGAAACGGCTTGCTGCTAAAGTGTACGTGCAATTAATAATAAAACTCTATTTAAATCATTCAATTGAAAGCGTATGAAAAAAATCGTAAAATAAAGCGAAATAGCTGTTTGCGGGTTGAAATTACAGTTAATTCATAACGTCATATTTTTTTCTGAAATGAAACCTTTCATTTTCTCAATTTAAAAAAGTTTCCCCAAATAGTAAATCTCGTTTTTTCTCCTGGCTTTGAAATCATTTTCGGTATTTTACCAAGGAAAACTATTATATTCAAAAGATTCTTCGGTTGACACAATAAACGAAATTTGTTCATGCACCCATTACTACACAATACCTGTAGCACCTCATATTGAGATCACGTATCCAAAATGAGCAGGTATAAAGTCAGCTAAAAGGAATATACAGAACGCAGGCGAAAATTACGCTGAATTTTACCTATATTTAACCTTATTCTGTAATTTAACTTTATTATTTTGTTTTCATTTGATCTACTCATTTCAATTTTTTCTTGCACCGCTTGCTTCTTGATAAATTTTCATTTGATCTACTCTTTGAATTTAACTTTAATTCTGCAATTTCACCTAATCCTATTTAAACCAATTTAAAAACTAATGTATCGACATTTCATGTTTGTACTTTATTGGAAATAAAATGTTTTTATTTTTTAAAAAATGTTTTTGTTTTATTTCAGACATTTTGTAAGGCGACAGAACATGTTTGGTTTTCCTAAATTTGAGGAATTATTTGAACTATTATCTTATATTAATTCCGATGTAAATACTTTGCGATAGTATTCATTTATGTATTTTAAACATCTTATTTTCTGCTAACGCAGCAACAGCAAAACAACTACACAGAGCTATAAAGAGTGACAGTTTTAAATCTCTTTACCTTTGGATTCAGATAAGTTCACTAACTTCTACAGTATCCTATAAAATCATATTCTAATGTATGCAATTTGATTTCATTTTTAAACCCTAACTTAATCGTAACTCGAGGGATCAAATAATGAACTTAGATGTAAGAATATGAACAATTCAAATTAGCTATATCATTTTGAGGAGTCAAAAAAGAGATGTATATTCTAACAATTTTAACCATTTGAAATTTAACAATTTAAAAATTTAACAATTTATTTACCACAAAAAGAGTGCGTTCGAGTTTCCGTTCGCGCGACTGGTCGCAATTTGGCACGCCGGTTACAGCAGTAGATTGTCTCAAGTCTAGTACAATGGACATATTTGAGTATAGCTACTTGTCTGCCCGAATGAGATCGGCGACTTTTGGGCATCCTAATATCAAAGCTATTTTTAAAGTTTACAGTTATGTTTAACATGATTTGCTTAACTTAGGGGCACACAAGACTGATCATGTTTTGATGCTTAATTTTACAAAAATAGTTAATATGAGCTATATGGGAACAGTATATTTATGAGAAACGATTAGGTGCATAAAATTTAAATTATTATCATAGCAGATTACATTAACGGGTTAAGTCGTATAACATTAGAAAAAAAGATTGACTTGAAATACCTTTTGTGATTAGTATTTCGATAGGATAAGAAGAAGGATTCAAGATCTGTTTTGAAAGCTTTGTAGGAACCTTTTCCACGGATCTCGGCAGGGATTGCATTCCAATTCTTAGTACCAATGAAGAGGGAACTGTGTTGTGACCGAGATTATGAATAATGAGGTAGTATGAAGTTACTTCTGTTTCGTGTTAAGTGATCATGATGGCCAGTTTGAGCAATTAATAATTGTTTGAGTTCTCCAAAAAACCAATGATGGTACTTTTGTACCATCTCTATTGGAAATAAACCGTTTTTCTTTTCTTTCTTTCTTTCTTTCTTTTTCTCTGTCGCCATCATCAATCAGTGTTTTGTACATGAAATTACATATGGAGAGCTTGTAGACATCAAAAAGCCTAAGTATTTTTAAGCTTTTGAATGAATCACTTGTGTGAGCGGTAAATTCTAATTTCATTACCGCTCGAATGGCTCTTTTTTGTAGTCCAAAAAGCAACTTGTTTTTTTTTTTGTCAGTTCCGTGCCAAGCTTCTATTCCGTATTGTAGATATGAAATGATTATTCAATAAAGTATTTTTAAAGCTTCTTCAGGCAGTACATTTTTTACTTTATGAAGGATTCTAACGGATTTTGATAATTTAGGACTGATATGTGCAATATGCCCTTTGAATGCTAGATGCTTATTTAGTATAATGCCCAGAAATTTCCAGGAGTTGGTTTCTTCAATTTCACCATCACCAATTTTAATGTGTGGAAGAGACATATTTCTCTCGTATGAGAATAAAATGTATTTTGTCTTATCGATATTGAGGCATATTTTATTAGCTTTAAGCAACATTGATACATTTTGCAGCTCATTATTCATACTCTGCAATTCAAATTGGATTTTCATTTGGAAGAGCCGCAGAGAGCGTGTTATTGTCGGCAAAAAGTATGAATTTGAAGAATGAAGTAGATTTAGCTACATCATTGATAAAGATCAAGATGAGAAGAGGCCCAAGGACCGACCCTTGCGGTACTCCATGGCTGATTGTTAGCAGTTCAGATTGTGCATCGTCAATGCCAACATACTGCTTTCGATTTGTTAGGTTGGATTTGAGCCAAACATGTGCAATTCCTCTGATGCCACAACAATGTAGTTTCGATAGTAAAATGTTGTTGTCCACGCCACCGAATGCTTTTCGAAAGTCAAGAAATACGGAGGAAGCAAGCTTTCCCTCATCTATATTAGAATAAAGGTATTGTAAATGATTTAATACAGGTTGCGTTGTCGATTTTTGTCTAAAGCGATCTTAATTGTTTTCGTTGTCTAGAGTGATCTCAAGATTAGTTTAATTTCAATACAACTAACTATTTTGAATGAAATAATAGAGAAGAGACTAGATTTCTATATGTTGAAAGGAAATAATATCCAAGAATCCTTTTGATTGCACGACTTTCCTGAGCAAATTTTTGAAGGTACCGACTTTCGATCAAGCCTTATAATTTCATCCAAGTGGGAACTGCATTGAGATTAGATATGGGAATAGTGCAAGAATTGGAATTTACTTTGGGTGTCAATTAAATGATCGTGAGGATTAGATGAAGCACACGCTAGTCGTTTAAGATTTTTATCACTTTCGTCATGCATTGTTTTACGTATACGTTAGATTATGAAATTAAAATTAACTGAGATCAAAAAGTTTATGTATTTTGAACTATTTGAATGAATCATTGGTACAAGCATTGTACTCTTAACTGTACTAATGGCATTTTTGGGCGAAACGTATCTTGGTTTTATTTTTTGTTAAAAATATGCTAAACTGTTTTTCTGTTGTGTAGAAAAGGATGAACTATTGTCCTGAACGATATTTTCAGAGTTTCTTTTCGGATGCGTAAAACCTGTTGTCTATGGTCGGTTTCGTCATTAATTTCCACTTAATTGCTGAATTCGTCGTGTATCGTAATTTTGGTTGCTTTGTCTCGCAATTCATTACAATTTTAGACCCTGGAAGATAATTTCTGCCAGCATTTTCAGAAAATAAATTGTTTTAATCCATCGTGTAGTGTTAAGATTATCTTTTCTGATTGGGAAGCGCGTGTTTCTGTGTATTTGTTGATATGTATGTCCTTAGGAATTTTAACGAGCTAGAATTTTCACTCTGACCATTGCTGATCTTGGTGTACGTTGAGACCTCGGTGTATGAAAGAGATGCATTCCGCTGATCAGAGATTAAGATGAACTTCGTTTAATCAACACTAATGTATACTTTAATTGCTTAAAGTGCACTTAAATTGTTCCAGCTCACTATTTATTCCGTTTGGCATTGTATTATAGTTTCCATTACGAAGGGTTGAAGCACGAGTACTTTCGTCGACGAAAGGAATGAATTTCAGGATAAAAAACATAAGTCTCAAAACACATCCCTGTGTGACACCAGGGCTAATATAGCGAGTCGTTCATATTCGGCGTTTCTAATGACAACACACTGAATGCGATTCATTAGGTATACCGTATGACTTTATCCGTCTATGAGCAATTCCTTTAATTTCAAGAGCAATATACTGTTGCTAACTTGGTAAAATATTTAGTTAAAGATATTGTAGGTTGTTGAGAATGGTCTACGTTGCCAATTTTTTTTAATGAATGCAATATTGTTTGCCATAGGGAAATGATTTTTGTCCACAATAAGAATACACGTTTTGGTGGACAATTTTTCCCTATTTTACGAAAACAGAAACTCGTGGTACCCTGACTGATGAATTCTCTTTGCTGGGAAAAATGAGTATCATATTAAAACAGTGAATATTCGGAATTTCTTGGTAGACAGAAAAAAATTCGTGCTGGATTGCACTTCACAGCGCCATTTTTGTACACTCATTAGTTGTTTTGCTCACCGTCGAATTAGTTCTTCAAGTACCCTCAATTTGTTTGAGCTGAATACTTTGTCAATTTCTCGATATTAAGGTTTCATTCTACTGCTACACAGCATTTACTGCAGGCGGCCTGAACAACGAACATGAAAACGCGATCGGTAGCGAAATCCCCATATCATAACAAATTTAGAACGAACGACAAAACCTTATTCATCTCAGTAATCTTGGCTGAGAAAGTGCACCACGAGCTTGTGGTAGAAGAGTGATTTAGGTACACTGCGTCTGGCCTGTTTCTTAGTGACGTTTTTATGTCTTGAAAAGGGATTCGGAACGTGTCTGAAATAAGTCTGTCTTCCATCAGTAGAAAATCGAAGGTGAAGTAGCTGGAAAAAAGCCAACCCCACATTCCTGCCACCTACGGAGGGTATTCCAAACATGATACGTTACATTGATCAGGTGTGGTGTTCAATTCCAATATATCTTTCGAGCGACCTGTTATTGGAACAGTCTGTATTATTGTTTTTAAAGACCAAGAGGTAAACTTTATACGTGTACGTGACTTTGAGCTCAACACAGTTGAAAAAAGGAGTAAAATGTTGATTTTAACCTTTTGTTGGTGACGTACTATTGGAAAATTCTCCAGCGAGATTCTTTGAAAAAATACACTGACAGTTTACAAGACACTAAAATCATGTTATTTTCTGCTACTTTTAACTTGTTAATTTTTTTCACAGTCTTATACTTGCTACTTACGTTGATTAAACCTTAGTTGCTGTATCCTTTCTTTTGCAAATTATTCATTTCACCTCGCTAGACTTAACACACGCTGCCCAAAACACTGAACACGCGCCACCCGCAGTTCAGGTGACAAAAATATATTTCTCTTACCATCGCATTCCATGGAAAGATTTTCATGGTATTTTGTTTCTTCAGTACTTTTGCTTACGTTCATCCGATATTTTAGGTCACAGAAGAAATATTACAACGAAGTTTCAGTGGTTTCTATGCATTAGATTATACATTCTTTATTTGTTTAATAAACATTTATATAATACATCACCAAAATTTTCCCGTATATTTTTCTATTGTTATACTTGCGAGTGAATTGTAGATTCATTTAGAGCATTATCAGCAACCATGCGTAAATATCTACTTACCAAACACCTTGCAATCACACGATTTAGTAAAATGTCCACTTCAGCATATGCTACAATTTCTAAAGAAAGACAAAAAGACTGAAAACAGTTTTCCAATATTTTACATTTATTTTCATTATTCATTTCGTATTTTTTTTGTACTCCAACAATAACCATGAAAGTTCAATCAAATGACATTGCGTAGAAGCATTGTCGCTCATTTCAGCTTGAAGAAAAACACTCAAAGTGCTAGAGCACTGTAAGGCTGCACATTTCATTGAATACAAAGCGGTTCTCTGAGGTTTACAATCCTTCGTCAAGGAGCTATTTTGGGACGAACCTACCATTTATTTCACCTCCTTGCTGTTTGCTAACGTCCGAACGATGCTTCTGACCTGCCGACGTCTTGTCCTTCAACTGAGGAAAGTGTTTTTCTTTTTTCTAGGCGTATAGTTTTCTGTCGAGAACAACTTTAATTTTTGTTGGTTTTACTTGTGAGGCCCGCGGCTGCCCCTCCCTCACTGGCGGGAACGTCTCCAGTATAAGGCGCCGGACCGACGCCCTGGAGGAGACAGTCATCTCGCCTACCGCACGCGCAACACTTCATTCGCTCCACCACCTTTGAATTCCTGTAACCTCACCAACTATGAGAAAAAGCGTTCTATTCGGTAAGTTTATAAATTAGTAGCGTATGATTTATCGATCGGCATATTGTGAACAGTTCAAAATCTCATTTTTTTGCAATTTTAAGGAGATTCTTTGAGTCAAGCAATGGAATAAACGTTAAATAAATAAACAAAACCGTCCATTATATTGAAAAATCCATTTCCTAGAGAAATTTTGTTTCCTAAGATTATTAATTCTGAAATACTTATTTTTTCCCAGCAAAGTGTGTGTTTTGGCAACTAGAATATAATTTTACCAAATAAAATACTGATGATAGAAAGGATTTTTTCAGGTGAAGCTCTTCCAGTGACCCATATTTAAGCTTCAGGCTTAAGATAAACTTGGCATTTTACATTGAATGTAAGATTACTATCAACCTTGCGCTCTAACTTTGTTTCTTTTCCCAGCACATATACAGGGAGTCTCAAGAAAATGTGCTCACTCATTGACTGCCCAATACTTAAGCATTTTGTTTTGATGTAGGTGTTTATTGACATGGGTACAGGTACAAACAAGTCTTACGAGTTACATCAAAAAAAGCACTCTAAATTTTAAAAATGAAATTTCATAAATGGAAACTTAGTTTAACCTGAAACAAACACAAAAAATACATAAGTAATCGTGAGTCATAGGAGGCTACACGAGTACAGCAGCCACCAGGCCTGGTGCTCACTTGGCCTGCGAAGCTCACCACATCGGGTGTGCACCAAAACTGAGTCTGACTGTGACAGATCTAAGATGATCAGACGCTCGGGCTGGAAAGCCACTAAATTTGCCACGATGCCAACGCACAGAGTTAAAAACCGTATAATTAGCTTATGTCGAAGACGAGGGACAATGCATAACGCTAATTTTTGAACAATATTTTAGGTGCGCGTTTTATCGTGCGATAGGCGTTTTTCTTTCCTCGCATAATACAAGTTATAAGGACCCTATAACACAAGAATGATTCCTCACCTATAGACCCCGATACGAGTTTGCCTACCCCAGAGTTCTGCAAATGTAAAATTTATCCCATTCCCGACTCCTAGCGAAGAGTTTAATCGGAGGAATGATGTCTTATAGTTTGCTACCGTCATGGTATACCGTGGCTAACGTTCATCTAATGTGGGACAAAAAGCTTTCTCAGTTTCAAGTGCTCTACTGAGGAAGTCAAGGCGTAAATTGTAATACCTCATTTCACTGTTCTAAATTGCTAAACTGTCGAGTGAGACGATTCTCCGTTTGTACTGAAACTGCTCACTGCTGCTTCAGAGAAAAGAAAAGAAAAAAGAAAAACAGTTCATTTCCAATAAAACACAAACATGAAATGTTGATCCATTAGTTTTTAAAATACCTTAACATTAACATCCTTAACTGATAACACATTGGTATCGTAGTACCCGTGTATAATGATGGAACAAAAAATGATTGGAAGAAAATCATAGCGAAAATTAGTTCCCTTCGTTACGTAATCTGATTTGACAGTGCATTTAAATGTAAGGAACTAAGAGAACACAATCCTCGTAACGATATGTTGAAAAATGCATTCTTCTGTGCTCCCTTATATTGAAATAAATGCGAAAATCCCATTCAAATACTTTAACTTAGAGATCCTTAATTGCTATTCATACATAGTTATAGTGATACACATGTTAGTTGTTGAAACAAATTATTTGGATCATTAATTGCTATTCATACAGGGTTATCGTAGTACCCATGTTAATTGTCGAAACATGATTCGGAGAAAAGCACGAAAAGTCAGTATTCAAAATTTTATGAAGCTGAACATGCCACGTTTGAGTGTGTTGACATTCTAGATATGTGACGATGATTCCTCCATTAGCATTTTGGATTATGATTTTGTACTTCTACATTACACTTGAATGTTGTCCTACTGCAAAGGCTGCATATTAAACCTGTACAGTACAGTTCGTTGTGAAATCATATATGTTTCAGCTTTTTGCGTTAAATTTACGCCAGGTCTTTTATTCAATGTATTCCTCAGCATAATTTTTCAAAATTACGACAATGCCCAAGTTTTCCTCGTAAAATTCACGTATACAAAATACAGCAATATTGCTACCGCAGGAACACAGACTGCTGTTCGTAGTGATCTGCACAGTGCTCTGCTGTTGCCAGCAGTGAAAACCATAGGATGCCTGTAATGCTTAATTTCTTTCTTTTTCATGGCAGAAAAGATGAAAATTGATTCAATTTCTATCTTTGCGAGAAAATGTTCCCTTCTTCCAACGTGATGCATGGTGTTGGACTGACGGTATCTGTTGCACACGTGAAATTTAAATGAAAGTACGATCACCTTAACCAACGCATCTTGACGCTAAAATTTCTAAATATCAACTAATTTAAATTTACTCTCATCTCTTTATACATTCATGGACGAGTATGTGCAATAAGTTCTCATCAATTTGCAAAGCCTTTTAAGTTTATTTATCATTTACAGGTATAAATTTTTCAGCAATTTGTTACTTTTTAATATCATTTCATCGTAGCGTCGTTTCTGCTCATATACGCTATTATTTGTATTTGTTTTGGAATGACAAGTGAATGAAATGTTCAAAACTTTCGATGTCCTGGGACTTTAACCTTGAAATTTCTGTTGCTTTAATCCCGAAAAATTGAAACTGGCTCAATTTTGCGTCATTAATTTAAAAACCTTTCGAAATGTGATGAAATGCGTTGGAACAACACAGTCGTCGATTATTTAAAGTAGAAAATACGTAGAATTAAAGTAGAATTAAATTATAAATTTCCAGTTAATTTTAAAATAACTGTAAATTTTTGACAATTACTATCATTTAACGCTGTACGACTAGCAAGCATTAAATTAGAAATTGAGAATAATACATGGATTCCGGGAAAAAAGCGTTGGTACATTGTTTTATAGCGTCAAAAAATGTTTGATCTGGCGTCCAGTGTGCTCCGCATGTTCTGTATTGCAATTTATGGAACTACAGAAAAGTTCGGTGGTGGACGTTAGGATCCCAAGTCCGAACTTCCGATCTTCCGATCATGATCGATCTTCTTCATAGGGATCAGACTTGAAGATCGGACCCTCCCGGTGGAAAAGATCGGAAGTGCACGGATCGCTCATATAAAATATAAGTCTGATCCCGATCCCGGCCGTAACAGGAAAAAATAAAAATGAAATTAAGACGACCAATGCATCTCGCGTAGATGCCGTTTCTTGTTGTATGCAGCTTCACAAACAGTTACTGTTTTTGAAGCTGCGTACCAGTCGGTCTACTGCTCTGGAAGTGTCAATGCGCGTGTGCGACCTCTCGAGTTTTAGTACTCCAGTACTGCGTCTGTTTCGGTGTTTCTTCAATTTTCCCACTTTTCAGTGATTTTATCTTATTGGACGTTTGAAGCCTTAATAGTGAACAAAGTGATCATATATTGAACGTAATTTGTGGCAATATTGCCTCCTATGCAAATAATGTATAGAAATAAATTAATGTTGATCGATCGTCAAAACAATAATGAATTACTTTTATACTAGCAGAACCCGTGGAAATTCCACGGACAGTGTCATCAATGAGCTTTGGGACCCGTGAGAAAATTCCGTCAACATTCCTTAACAAATATGAACATAACATATTCTAACCTATCTTGTCCTAACATATGCTAACCAAATCTACCCTAACCTAACATATCCCATCCTAACCTAACTTTAACCAACGTCATCCAAGGCTAGGTGGACCCGTGAAAAAATTTGGTCAATATTACCTAACAAATTCTTACATAACATATTTTAACCTAACTCATCCAAAACTAACATATACTAACCTATCCTATCTCAACCTATCGTATCCTAAGTGAAGCTATCCTGATAATTAGGGAGACATAAAAAACATCAACCCGTAAAAAATTTCGTCACATAACCAACCTAACCTACCCTAACCTAACATATCCTAACCTGCCCAAACCAAAGGCATACTGATAATATGTCAAAAATAAAAATATGTGTACCCGTGAAAAAATTTCGTCAACATTATCTAAAAAATTCGACCATAACCCATTCTAACCTAAGTTATCCTAACCTAACATATTCTAACCTATCTCTTCCTGACCTAAGCTAACCAAACCTATCATGATAATATGTCAAACATAAAAAACGTGGACCCGTGATAAAATTCTGTCAACATTACCTAACCTATCCTAACCTATCATATCCTAACCTATCAAATCCTAACCTATCAAATCCTAACCTATCATATCCAAACCTATCATATCCTAACCTATCATATCCTAACCTATCATATCCTAACCAATCATATCCTAACCTATCATATCCTAACCTATCATATCCTAACATATCTCATCCTATCCTAACACAACTTAACCAATGTCATCGTTAGGCTAGGTGTACCCGTGAGATAATTCGGTCAACATTACCCAACAAATTCTAACCTAACCTTTCCTAACATGTATACACTAACCTATCCTATGCTACCCGAAGATTTTCTGATAATTTGTCAAACATAGAAAACCGTTGACCCGTGGATGAATGTTCTCAACATTACGTAACCTATGCTAACTATCCTAACCTAACCTATCCTGACCTAACGTATCCTAACCCTACCTATACTAACTCAACTTGACCAATGTCATTGTTAAGCTGGTGGACCCGTAAAAAAATTCGGTAAACATTACCCAAGAGATTCTAACAGTATATTCTGACCTAACCCATGCTAACCTAACATATACCAACCTATCCTATCCATTCTGCTTGTTTCCTTATATATAGTATCTTCGTAGACACGATAACGCGAGTCGCGGCGCCTTCAATAATTACTGTAATTTGAAAACAAATTTTTATGCAATGCAAAGTTTGAAAAAAATAAAAGAAAGTAGAAGAAAAATAAAAAATAAAAGCTTATAAAAAATAAATATAAGTAAATGAATACATAGAAAATACTAAAATAAAAAAAATTGGAATAAATAAAAAATTTGAAAAAATTATGCATAAAAATTAGATAAATAAAAAAATTGAAAATTAAAAAAAATTAAAATGAAATAACAGCCTATACATAATTCAAAATATGAATATGCAAAAATAGAGAAAAAATGGAAATTAAAATAAATAACATATTGAGAAAAATAAATTCAGACTACCCTATGTACGACTTGACGTGGAAAAATGTGGAACAATTTACCAAATGGTTCAAATGTTAAATACGTTGGATTCTGAATGGCTGATGCCGTTGCCTGGGTACCGCTTTAAAAATGCATTTAAGAAATCAGTGATTGCGCAATATTAGTCTCGCTGCCTATTCTAATACTTTTAAATTTTACTTTTTTTATGTGTTAGCGAGCGCCTACTGTGATTTAATTAGCTATAAATCTGTCACTGCGATTGTACTTTTAGCGGTTGTATTATTTTCTGCGATTATCCCTCGTTCTATTAGGCCCAAGAATGCGAATGAGCTTGAAGTGACCCTTGTCATCTTTTAAGAATACATGTATTGTAAATAATAAAGAAGTTTGCGTTTGCGCATTATTAGTTACGCTTCCCCTTTTAATACTTTTAAATTTTACTTTTCTCTGTGTATTAACGAGCGCCTGCTGTGATTTACTTAGCTATAAATCTGAGTTAGTTCCAGCAAGGGTTAGGCGCTCGTACTTTAGGGTGGGGGGATGCTGTAACTTCTTATTATCCCTTGGTATTTTATTATGTTAGTTTTATAGTGTTTTCTCTTTTCCTTGTATTGTTGTAATTTTTTAATCTTGACCTCTGTTGTTAAGTATTTGCTTTGTTTAGTACTCTGGTCAGTCGTGCTCCTCTTCTAGTCATTCTGGTTGCTTATGACTATGTATAAGGCATTTCTATTGTCTTCCTTGTGTGCGCCATGTGTTTACTACTCTCGACTGGGAGGGAGTTCCAGCATGGGTTGGCGCATGTGTGCTAGCGAGGGAGGGGAGCTGGAATGCCGTGTTTTATTCTTGACAATTATTCTTACTTATTCCCTTGTCACTTGATATTTTCCTATTTTATTTGCCTTTTCTATGTTACCCTCTTATGTGTTTTCCTCTTGTTACTGTGTCTTTTCTCTGTTAGCTCGACTCGCTGGAACTCTTATTTTGGATGTTTAATAGTGTAGTTCCTATTTTAGCAATTGGTTGTGCGATTTTCCCCGTGTTTTTATAAGGCCCAAAAAGCGAATGAGCTTGACGTGGCCCTTGTCACCTTTTTAGCTTACCTGTATTGTAATTTTAAACGTGACCTTGTGACAATAAATTCTATGGAGTCAAATAAATTGAAAAAAAAATAAAAAAATTTAACAAAATTAAAATCTGGAAAAAATAAAAATAAAAAATATAAAAAATAAAAAAATTAAAAAAATATATAAAATTGAAAAAATGAAAAAAATAACAAAATGAACAAATTACAAATTGGGAATGAATAAAAAATAAAAAATAAATAACAATTACAAAAAAATGAAAAGTTAATAAAAAATAAAAATATAAAAAATAAATGAATAAAAAATAATTGAATATTAGAAAATTGTTAACAAATTAACAAAAGTAAACAAGTTAAAAATAAATTACCAACTAAAATTATAATTAACATAAAAAATACTTGATAAAAAATAAATAATACAAATACCCTAACCTAACTCACCTATCCTATCAAGCCTATTAGATGTAGAGCGTTACCCACGAATTTAGTTTTAAGCGTATTAATATATAGATTTTACAGGTTCAAATGAAAAGTGATATTTGCTGTTTCACTTTTCTGTTTCGCTGCTTCATAAATTTGAAATATAAATAATAAAAAAATTGAATTTAAAATACATCTGTTTTATTTTATATTAATATTATAATACATATATGTGACGTCGTATACTCACATTGAATTGCTATAAAAACGCTTCAAAAACTGGAGATCGCTGTTAAAATCTTAGGATCGGAAGAACGGAAGTTCGGGATCGCTTTAATTTTTCTGGCGCCGGGATCGGAAGGTCGTATTCGGGATTAGCAATTGACCGGGATTGGAAGTTCGGGGTCGGACTAATATTTTGAATCTCGGTGCCCACAACTGAAAAAGTCAATGAAAGAACAAAAATTAATGTAATCTAGATCCTTCGATTTATGTATCATATACCTGAGATATGCTTGTCATTAATTGTACAGTATTATAAGTAAGCTTAAAAATGTATTCCAGAGTAAATGTTTTTATCACCTTTTTATTCTAAGCATGCGAGTTGTGCAATTTTTTTTCATTCATACAAGCTGATCATTTCCTGTACTCGAAAAACGTTTATCCAGGTGCTATTTGTCATTATATTTCAATTGTTCATGAGGTATGTGCGTTCACTTCATTTCGTTCAAACTTATCACTGTATTATATAGTGAATATCCGTGCGTATAAGCTACTCTCAAATTTCCGAGCAGGAGACATTTTTTTAGAAGCACGGCTATTTATTTCTACTCATCACTCTCAACAAAATTACTCAATAACGAGAGCATGAGCACGCGGTGTGGTTATGTTGTGATGTGCACGGTCAGGCCTGCTGACGCTGGCGTGCGTGGTGCTCACCGCGCGGCTGGTGGCCGGCAACAACAACAACGATCCGACGTGCTTGGTGTGCGGCAGGGAGTGCGTGTCGGTGTGCGGGACGCGCCGGTTCCGCGCCTGCTGCCTCAACTTCCAGCGCAGGCGCAGTGGCGCGTTCAGCATCGGAAAGACGCCGTCAGCAGGCGGGTGAGAAAACTAACGACTAGCGCTTTTTTTACTGTGTCTTACTTTTTTTCTGTGTTTTTTACTGTGCATTTGAGGACGGTGGCCGTCATAAGGGAGGCTGCTCATTCCCATGATTACTTAGAGAATATCAGAGCATCTTATTCTCACTGCTATACATTACCGGATGAACTTTTGCACCGTGAAGTAAAAAACCGAACCTTTATCCCCATCTCGTTTTTGTTCGTTAGGTGTATACTTGACAACCAATTTATTGTTCGTACATACGTAGATTACCAATATACGCTATACCTGGTATTCGAACACACAATGGAAGGCAAACGCTTAAATGAAAATTTTCCTCGTAGGAAAATTTTGAAAGACGATGACTGTACGAACGTAGCAGACTATTTCACACTGAAAATCAAAGAAAGAGATTCAGAAAAAACATCATAGCTTGAAATAAGCTCAACATTTGCTGTACTTTAAGAATTTTAAGCAATTTATTTACCACAGGTGATACAGAGATAGAATGTTTCTTAAATCTAGTACAATGGTCAAATTTGACCATAGCCACTTGTGGGCCCGAATAAGTTCAGTGACTTCTAGGGCATCCTACCATCAACATTATTCTAAGGAGTACAATAATGTTTAACCTAATTCACTTAAACTAGGGACGCATTAGACTGATCAATGAGATAATTAACTCGATATTAGATGCTTCATTTTACAATATAGTTCATATGGACTAGATTTAACAGTATATTCGATAATGATTCAAGAGCAGACTGAAGATCGGGTCTATTAACCATGGCAAATTACATTATTAGGACCAGTTATGTAGGGGACAAGATTTGACATGGTGATCTTACACTACTAGTATTCTGATGGGAAGTGAGACTTAAGATTTCTTTTAAATACCTTATAAGAATTACTTTAAAGGATCTCCCAGGTATTGAGTTCCAAGTTTTAATTTCAACGAAGAGGATACTGTGTTGCGACCGGGCCTTTGAATAATAAGGAAGCATGAATTTATTTTTATTTCGGGTTAAATGGTCGTGATGACCAGTTTGTACAGTTAATAATTGTTTTACTTCAGTAAAAAAATTGTTCAGTATGTTCTTCAAATTTTTCCTGCTTTGTTTTAGAATATTCAAAAGCTATTAACACGACCGCACCGGCAAAATTATAACCTACTACTAAACTGGTAACTTTCAGCTCTCTAAAACCTTCCTTAATATTGCTGTGCATTGTTACCCCTTCTCTTGACACTCTCCAACGATACGTTTGACACGTCACCATCTTGACATCGGTAAATTGATCTCCTCAGCATTTCTACATCGTATAACGTGCATGATATCGTGTGCTTAACGATAAGCACTTCACAAGATTTTTTATGCAGTCTAAAACACGGAAACTCGGCAGGTTTCATTTTGCTCAGTTTCTTAAAGATGTAAGGGAAATAAGCTAAGCTATCAGAGTTATGAGCCCTTACGAGCACTTCTGAATTTGCAGGTAAAAAGCAGCACTAAAATCGAATTGAGTACAAACTCTTATCGTTGCTGGGTCACTGGACACAATCATATCTTCCTGGAGAAATAATAAGGAATATTGAGGGACATTACTCGAGATGTCGTGCTTGCCTGTTAAACATCGCTTGAAACACACGTGGCTTGAGTAAGACGTACTCTGAAAGCCCCCACGACCATCGCAGAATGTATCCTCACTTTTGAATACAAGTATTAACCATTAACCTTTGTGGATATTTTAAGACAATATGCGCCGAATTTGAACTCGATGAAAGCTCCTTCGTTGTATCACCGATCAGAGACGGAGATGCCACCGACGCAGAAGCTTCTAAGAGTCTCCTGGCGAGTTTGCTGCACGAGGACCTCGCATCAGCGGCCGTGGAGGGCGGGGACCCCTGGGCCCGAGGGAGAGGTCGGCACAGTTTTCTAGGCGACCAGGGACCCCCTGGCGTGTATGCTGGCTACGAAGGAGGGCCTATTCAATTGCGCCCGCAAGGTCGCTCGAGGTCCTACTAACGAAATTACGAGAGAGCGTTACTGATTATACACGCCCATGCGATAACGGATGATTGTGTCCGATGACTGATGTTTTTGCACGACTCGCATACAGAATTCTCTTCTTGGATACAATTATTGCAATACGAAATGAGCTAAGAAAATAGGATGAAACGAATGTTATATAAAGTAACACTAAAACTGGTTATAAGTAGAGAGTTATAACTCAGCATGTTATAGACGCTTATCATTTTGTAACTACGTAACATTGATACCTTCTTTTTGGCACCATCATTATCGACAGATTCGAAGATGAGTATATTTTTAAAGTCACAAACGGATAAATGAACAAAATAAACATGTATTCTCATCAGTTATTGAATTTACGAAAAATAAACTAACCCGCATTGAAATAAATTTCAATAATTCCTTCCTGTGCGATCGTCAACTCATTTCATGCAGCGTTCACTTTCATTCAGTCGCTGAATCATTTATACACGCGCATGCAATTCTACCGTGACCAGAACGTCAACCAATCGGGTTTAGCCCGCTTCACCTACATTGTTTTGAACAGTTTATACGGAGACAGGAGAGCCAAGATGTGTAAATATGCAAATGGTAAACAACAGGCATCAGAGACATAAATAAGTTAGAAATGCCAGTTGGGCAGTTATCATTTTTAGAAGCCGTGATGCTGCCTGAATTCCATCTGGTCTGAGCCCTCCTGAAGCCTGGGCGTGAGAGAGAACGCCCGCTACCAAGCAGTGGCAGTGCGAACAGCGGGGTCAAAATATAACTTTATACCAGTAAGTTACGGGGCTTTGAGATCAATTTTACTTGGCTTCAACGATACAGTGCTCTAAATTGTA
The DNA here is from genome assembly GCA_030386875.1 of Morinoia aosen. Classification (NCBI taxonomy): domain Eukaryota; kingdom Metazoa; phylum Arthropoda; class Malacostraca; order Amphipoda; family Talitridae; genus Morinoia; species Morinoia aosen. The sequence continues at coordinate 12,815,290 of CM059567.1, read as the reverse complement.
CTATTTTTCCCCCAAAATATTATCGGTTGAAAATTCACTGCTAATACTTGTGATTATTTTCAACCAACGAAAGACATAGAAATACTTCATTGAGCACAGCAGGGAAAAAAAAACTAATTGTGCTGCCTGTGCACTGTCGACCAGCTAGCCCACGTCCTCCTGCGCAGGCCATGGTATTAACACTTGCAGGCGATTCGTATGAACAAGCGACTGAACGTGCGCTCGCCGCGTTATTGCAATGGTTAAAAGTGTGTAACTGAGAGGCCGCTGCTAGTTCCATGCCTGGTTTGAATATCTCGAAGACAAAATGCAACCATGGGGATTGACGTTAATTTGTAGTAAACTCCCCCAAATAACACTTCGGTAATATCACGAAGTCGTGAGGATAATAAATCTCGTTTCAAATAATAAATCTTTTAACAGAATAATACCAATACAATAAACTTCAAACTGGGCGCGTGTAATAAATGATAAGATATACATCACATCAAACTTCCATCAATTCACCGAATCTAGCTCTCAAATGAACTCATTTCCGCTTACGGTCCCGCATTGGAGCAGCAGAGTACACGGTTTTTCCAGTCAGCAGCCGAGCTTGGTGGGGTTTCAAGTTGTCCAGCACAGACTTGATCTCACTGAGTGACAGTCCTTGATACTGAACAGGACCTTCTTCCTTGAGAAGAGCGTTCAGGTTGGTCATGAGCGCAGTGAGACCAGCATCTTCCCCAGGGTTAGGATCGTGAGCCCCTGTTAAATCTGCCAGGCTGAGCATGTTGGGATCCCTCTCGTTTTCAGAATGCGGAACGATCTCTTCTTGGAGGACGTAAGGGCCAGGGAAATCGTAATGCGAGCTCCTATCGAGGGTTAATGGGACGCGTCCCGAATTCTGCATTAAAACGGCATTAACAGACGAATCCGCATCGCTTGCGGCTTCTGGTTCCGTTGTGGTCGTTGCGGTGGATGATGAAGGAGTATCAAGACCTGATGCAGTCCCACTAGGGGTCACTCGACCAGACGAAACCGTAGACAAAACTGGTAAAGGAGGTCTAGCAGATGTAGTTGTAGAAGCGCTGCTGGAAGAGGCTTCTTGCTTCTGCCCAGAGTCTGTACCTTCAGGGATCGGTAATGCTCGCGAAAGCAAGTCAGAGATGCGGCTGTCTTCAGCCGATGAACTTTCTTGGCGAACAGCAGAAACGTAAGACCGCGATCCAAGGCAAGATGAACACGAACAGTTCGTAATTTGCTGCACGCGCTTGCTCACTTCGTAGAAACCATCGTCCTCGTCAGTGCACTCGAGGGTTATCTGCTCACGAAAAAAAATTTAAAATTACCATGTAATTTAGGTTTTCTTGGCACATTTTCTAACAGTATGTTTCTAACTTCAAATCTCATAAAAAGCATCGTAGTTTATGATGATTTCACTTTCTTAATCAGATATATTCTTGATTTCCATTATTCTTACAACCTGCGTATTATCAGTGAAACAATATTTATTGTATTCTCAAGAGACCGTGAGAAATAAATGTCTTTTTGAAATAAATGTTCACATGTTTGGCAAAGATGCTTGAACACAACTTTAAGTTAAGGTAAAAGAGTACAGAAGAAGAAAAATGATGCCAGCCATTTCCAGATCCGGACGCAAATTGAGAACCGGGCAACAAAATTTTGAAAGCACGTGATCCTGAGGATTCATGGCGCAGTGAAATCAGATAGTGATTGCAGGTGCGTGTGTGCGTAAAATTAAACCAAGGTCATCAAAATTAATCAGTTGAACAAATGGTCAGAAAAATATTTAAAAATAGAATAGAGATAACTGGGCTTTGTTAGAAGTAAATTTTGTTTGTAGTTTAAAAGAAAACTCATTCAATATTATGTCCTAGCATTTTTTATCAGAACTGCCAAAATATTACATTAGAAAAATACTCGCAGTAACCGCGAAAAATATCCACAGTATTCGAAGTGAAAAAATGCACGGTTATTTTTACCATACATAGCCAAACTCAACTTAACCTATCTTAAGCAAATCAATTAAACCCTAATCTAGCCTAAGTTAACCAAAAATAACGTTCCAACCTAACCTATTCTGACTTGACGTTTCCCACAATAACTTGGCCTAACCTTTCCTAGCCCATCTTAAGTCATCTTAACCTATCCTAACCTGACCTAGTTTGAGC